>CAXKWD010000006.1:163447916-164647916 GCA_964059195.1 Ectobius pallidus
CTTTACGTTACAGAGTTGAATTTATTACAAGTAACCCTTGAATATGACACGTGTCACTTGTAGCAGTTACAGAAACAAGTCCATCTCATTAGAGCTGCTCCCAAGCGGCGAGTCTTTGCATTATGACTTCTCATATTGCCTAGAGCTCTTGGCATGTTTACCTTATCAAGCTGGCTGCATAACCTCCTGGGGTTGTCACAACCAAGAAGTCAATTTCACTACGAATTATAAACATACCCCTCAGTATAATTGTAATTCTGAGTGTGTTTGCGAAGGCCGTGACAATGGGGATTCGCGTTCAGGAGGACTCCTGTTCAAATCTCTTACCAAACCTATCTTTCTGGTGCTTGCTACTCTTTAAGGGATGCAGGAGTGATTTTGTTGTGGAAGTAGACCAGTTCTAGGTTCTAAGTACAAATCCTAGAGAGGAACAAATTTATAAATTCCATGGAGCTTATGGCGGTACTTCTGGTTTGTTGTATGGTGGTTTCTCGAGTTTGAGACTGGGTAATTAGGAGAACTAATTCTGAGCCAGGGCCATAGCTAGGCGGTGGCGAGATGGACCCCCGCCAAGGGCGCAGGTATAAGGAGGGCGCAAAATTAACCGTGAAAAATCCCGCCTTTTTTATACTGGTGCAATTTATCAACCATTAAAAATTCCACGTTAATGGAAGAATTCTTTCAGGTTATTAAAAATTACTGCACGCGAACTATTTGTAGTATTAAGACGATTGTCTACAAACAAAAAGCAGTCATGCAACGTTATTTAATTAATACGTTTCTTATAGACGGAGTATGATAACATAAATCATGAACCGTATGGAAAGATATAACGAAAATAAAAATCGAGGAGTTACCGGGGATCGAACCCGAGCCTACAGATCGATTTAACTGTTAATGCATTTTTCATTTTCTCATTGCATGTTGCAGAAGCTGTTTTAAAAAGTCTCTATTCGAAAAAAAATAATTTTACCTATATTAATGTGTTAAAAATTTTAGTAGGCCTCAGGTCTATTGTGTACTTTACTTTTGATACTAGACTTTATGATTTAATTATTTCTTAAGTAGTTCAATCGTCTGAAAATAAGATTTTAGTACCTTAAATGTCCAACACTTAGTTCATTTTCAAATTGAGATTTAGGTTTTCTTTGATATTAACAGTGTTTTTATATTAAAATAATAAACAGTTTTACAGAAATTTAAAAAACTTGTTCAGACCCCCCCCCCCGTATTGGAGGGCGCAGATTTGTCAAACTCGCCAAGGGCGCAGAAGGACCTTGCTACGGCCCTGTTCTGAGCATTCGGCATTTTCTGATTCATTGATCATGGCATCAAATCATAAAAAGCATAAAAGCGACTCAAGGCTTCCAATGCTTGGAAAACACCATTGAAACTCTTTCCCCATGACCTTAGCCTCCATATACAAGGTGGAAAGTATACACTGAGCTGATTCAAAGTGGCAATACTTCACATCACAATACATATAACACCTATTCTGAGTTTTGTGATTCGTTTGTGGTTTTAAGTTAATTGAGTTCTAAGGTTCTGCAGAATTACAACAGCGCACTGATAGATAGCTTGTATGGCAAAGTAATGACCTATTTCACGTGTAGGCTATAAAAACTAAACGTGAAACACTTAAGCTCCGATGTTGCCTTATGTAGTTGATTTATATGGCCCATATAATAGACTTTTAATGAAAACTGCCCAGTTTTTAATAAATGCAAAGGAAAAATGTATTCCTTATTCTTTCCACAGACGATGTGAAAAATGACCTAACTTTAGTAAAATATTGGAAAATGAAATTTATTAATGACCTAACTTTGTTCAGAGGGAGTGTGTGAGCGACTGTTGTGTCTCTTCCTATGACTGGTGTGTCTCTTCTTATGACTGCTGTGTCTCTTCCTATGACTGATGTGTCTTTTCTTATGACTGGTGTGTCTCTTCCTATGACTGGTGTGGCTCTTCTTATGACTGGTGTGTCTCTTCTTATGACTGCTGTGTCTCGTCTTATGACTGGTGTGTCTCTTCTTATGACTGGTGTGTCTCTTCTTATGACTAGTGTGTCTTTTCTTATGACTGGTGTGTATTTTCTTATGACTGGTGTGTCTCATCCTATGACTGGTGTGTATTTTCTTATGACTGGTGTGTATCTTCCTATGACTTGTGTGGCTCTTCCTATGTGTTCGTGTTGTCTCGGAGGTGGCCCCGGCATCGGGCTGATCATTCTTCCCGGGAAGTCAAACACGCGGCGTATGAGTGAAATAGTCGACACGTAATATTTTAGTTTTTCTTTTTCAATATGTAGGGGAATAAAGATTTAGTCCATGGTCATATTTAAAAAATATATATATATATATATATTTACAGAGATAATATGATAACGAAACATAGTCCGATCCACTTACGTTTAGCAGAACGTCACATGCAAGATCCGTGCTGATGGGGTATTTGTAAGTGATTTGCAATAATGGACTTTGTCACTTTGGATTAATGGAAATCAGTGACTGAGACTTAGCTGTAATGAAAATTGAGCGGTATCCATTGCACTGATGGTAATTGGACAGTCCGGGGGTAATGGCCATTGAGAGGCGTTTGTTTTTGCTGTGTATGTGTGTGTGTAATCCACAAACATATCAGTCTAGATGGCCGTGATCAAGTCCCGCATTCCGGAGACCATTCTGATGCTATGTTTAGGATTGTATTGTCTTTGTTTTATCGTGAACTACCAGGTGCCCGCGGCTTCACCCACGAAAGTAATTCGAAGATTAAAAATTAAGAGCATAATAATTAAGACATATTTGTTAATACTTACACCCGAAACATTCATAGGCCTAAAGTAACGATTAATAACACAGCCCAACAAAAAATAACTTTTTGTTTGGTGTCTCAGATGTTTTACCGGATTTTGGCTATACTTAGTGTGCTTATTCTAAATATGTAAACAGTTTTTCTCTACCAGCTCTACTTTTATCTAGATTTTATTCGTGAACTCTTAGTGTAGCGAAACAAAATCTTGCTTCATAATATAGCCAGTGAAGCTTCTTGACCTACTCTGGACCCGTAGGAGGAAAACTATACGAAGTACAGAAAAACTAAAAGCTGGATTATTTTTTGGCCCTCAAATTGACAGCGTATAAATCATAAACGACCGTACTGTATGTGTAATTTCAATTTTTTGGGAGACCCCATGTTATATTGTTATTGTATGTCAATGTAATGTTAGTGTGTTGCTTTTTTCTTCACATGATTTAGAAGCTAAAAATAGGCACTGTTTTTTTTTATTTATATCAAACGTAAAGTGGGATAATATGCATAATGGTAATACCATATCTCACAAAACTAAAGCTAATAGGGCAAAACTAATGGCACATTTGGCATCAGCGACCTAAATATACCCAAGAATAAGTATAAATTCTAACACCAAAATGGCTGTTGGTCTGTGTAATCAATAAAACAGCTAAAAATCCGGCTTTCGAGTGCATTCCATGCTTAGAAAGCTCAGCTCGGGAAAAACGACGTCAGATTAGAGATCCCTGGCCCAGAAAACCCCTGCATAGTGAGTTCCGTCCAAATTGATCAATGTTTGCCCGTTTAGGTATACATTCACAGAGCATTCTAATTTGCGCGGTTGTAGAGCAATTCGTCACTGAGAAAAATAATTAAATTCATCTATTTCTCAGTGCCAAAACCTGTATATCCTCCCTAAAATAATATTTTAATAAACATTTCTTAATATTTCACGCTTATTTATACATTTCATGAAATCCAACAAATTTTTCGACATTTCGTGGATATAATTTGCTTAATAGTGACATTTAAACCTAAAAGCTAAATGTAGCTAAGGAAAGTCGTTTTGTAAAATGTTGTGCCTATTGCTGTTACAAGAAAATTTAAGTTACTAATAAAAAGAGACAGTCAAAAATAAGATCATAGCATTGTTTGGAGACTTGCTGCGGATGTCTGCTTATGAACAAACTTTTGTCTTGGACGACACCTGTTTTTTCAAACTCATATTTATTCACAATCAGAGCCCAAGTCAGGGGAACAGAGGGTCTTGTTTTGTTACGGGTATCTTGAAGGAAACAAATGAAGAAGGCCTTGGAAAAACACAAGGCAGTCACATGACGATGACAGCGCTTCACAGGGGACATCTTTATCATCACAACGATAACACAGGCGGCTGTGACAAGCAGACACAACTCTTCTGGAAAATAACATTGCCTCCTGTCTGTCTGTTATGCATCTGTCTTCTGCTTGAGAGATTTCTCCCGCTGGTAATTTGCTGATATTATTCGTTTATCCCTTGAAATTACAATGTATCTTATGGGATACAGTAGTTTTTCGTAAATTTGTATAAATCTAGGAAAATAAAATCAGGTAAACTGATGTAACAAAGTGCCAGGATGCTTTTGTTTAATCAGTAAAAAGTTGATTGCAACTATGATATGCAGAGAATAAGTTATTTGTTATCGATTTCCGAGTTAAGCTGCTGATCGATTCATTAAGCAGGGCTTGTGGAAGAACAAAGGTCTAAAGTTTGATACTTAACCTTAATTCAGACTCGTATACACTGATATAAGACATTCTTCAAATATGTCAACATTTCACAAAGTACGCTGGCGAAGAACTCCACTTAATGTATGTAGGCCTAATTATTTCAGAGTAATATGTCTTCTGTAAATAACATTATTCAACTTCATGAACGAAGTAAACATCTGACTAGTTTGATAATCAATGTGTCATGACTAACTATTGCAAATTCCAAAGCCGTAAAACGATATGTTGTCCGGATAACAGATATGCATTTGTTAAATTATTTCTAATATATTACCATAAAATAGGCACTAAATTGGGCATTACTCCGATACCGGTCAACCCATTTTATCCAATATCAATAGACGTCTTCCCATGGGCATTATATATGCGTATACCAAGTTTCATGGAAATCCGATAAAGCGTATTTGAGTTACCGCGTCTTTAAAGTAGACACTAAATTGGGTTTTACTCCGATACCGATCAACCGATTAGGTCCAAATTCAATAGGTTACTTCTCATGGACGTCATAAATGCGTATACCAAGTTTCTTGAAAATCCGATAAAGCTTATTTGAGTTATGGCGCGTACAGACACACGGGCAGACAGACAGACAGACATTTTCCCGTCCCCCACACAATCTCATAAAGTACCATACTGGCACTTAATAAATTCAAAGAAATTTTCAATTTCATATGCGTTTTTAGAAAAGAGTAGCAAGAAATAAACTGTGAGCATAATCACTGTGTTAACTGTTTTCCTGGCAGTCCGGCACGGGATTATATATATTGTGTGTGGAATTGAGACTCTCCAAATAAAGAGGAGAGGGCATTCTCATTACCTGTTGGCTAATCTGTGGTTGGAAGTTCGTACGGCTGAAGTTGTGGAAAAAGTAATAGGCTAGTTAGCCTATAAATTAAATAAATTAAAAATAAATACTGTATAGGAAACTGTGTCTGTGCGTAAGGGTTAATACTTTTTAGCGACTTTGAGAGATATTTTAATTATCTCTGAACATTTGGTCACAGCCTTTCGAATACCGGGTAAATAGGGACTGCCTTAGGACGCTGAAACTTAACAAAATTATACATTAAAGTTCACAGTACTGGTAAATACTTCATCCTCTACCATAGGCGTAACCAGGCCGACCATATGGGGGGGGTTATAACATACGCGGGGTCTGGGGGGTCCGGGGGTCCTCCCCCGGAAAATTTTAAAAATTAAGATGCAAAATAACGAGTTTTAAGCTTCCGGGGGTCCTCCCCCGAAAATTTTTAAAAATTAAGACGTAAATTAACGAGTTTTAAGCTTCCCACGCTTTATACTTGTATTAAGTAATTTATGGGCAGACTTAAAAAACTTATACAATTTTCCTTTTTTTTAATCAATGGGGGGGGGGGTTCAAACCCCCAAAACCCCCCCTCGGTACGCCTATGTCCTCTACCTCCTTAAATACGAAAATGTATGCATGTAGGCTTACATGTAACGGACAGTATAGGCCCACAATTCAATAATTAAGGGGGCATACAGCTTTCGATGCTGAAAAATAGGTAAAGTTCATTTTTTTCTCAGCAATGAATTGTTCTGTAGCCTTGCAATCTGACATGCTCTATATGATGTTGAAGCATCTTCCGGGCTGTATATGGACTAGTTCTACAATTGCATACTATTTTCAGAATTAACTTAACTATTACTGTTATGGTTAATTATCATTAGAAAATAGCAGCCAAATTTTGTGCAGTGAAGTGCCGTTTCCATGATAATTTTCATAAATAACTTACCAATATTTCTGAGTGATTCTTTTTCTACTTATTTCTAAATATCATATGAGCAATGTAATGTAGAATCTTTGGATCATCTGCAGTATAAATATATTTTAAAAATAATTCATTACTTGTTATTTTTTTTACATCAGACATCAGAGGATTAAGTAGACATGGACAAAGATTACTATTCGAAGCTCCACTACATGGTTGTTTTTAAATAGTCCATAATTAAATATTGGGAATATTTCGATGGAATTAGTTCAGTCTGAATCAAGAAACTGTGCTGTATTTTATAGTGTTTAACTTTTCTTGCTTGGACATTTATAATATAACTTATTTTTGTTTTATTTTTCAGGTGAGTACACAGTGCTGATGTTGGGGACAGACTTATGTGAGTATAACTTTCGTTATGTTGTTTAGCACTGCGAGGACGCTTGGCATACATAAAAATAAGGGTGTCTTACAAAAAACAGCCATTCTCCAAAATTTACAAAAATTGATATATTGAAACCTTCTGTAGAGAGAATGATGGACTACATTCCTATGATATTAACGGGAAAAGGTAATCTGCGCCACTTCTACATTTCCCCCAATCTACACGATGTAAACTGCGCCACCGACATTTAAATGGCGTCACTGTCATACTAACGCACTAACATTTTCCTTTCCACTTCTCCAGACTTAGGACTGGCTATGAAATTGGTTAGGCATAGATGTGGTTAAAAATGTTAGGCTTAGTAGCTTTGTCATTTTTAAAAATGTTAAAACAATACCCTAATTTCTTTTGCAAGAACGCTTCGTCACTTATAAAATTGTTAAATCACTACCCTAATTTTTTGCATGAGCACTTTGTTCTCATATGACGCCTTCTTAATAAAATCAAAACGGGATATTTCATTGTTTATATATTGTTATCTCCACTTGAGTAGACGAGAATACTTGTCATTTATTTTAGCTGTTTTTCTTACAATATTTCTCAGTTTTATGTAGGCACTTGTTTGGAACTGGAGAAGTGCATCCAACACAAGGAAGATGTTGGGAGAAGCGTGGTAGAACATCGAATTATATTTTGCGTGAAATGACCTACATATTTCCGTGGCGCAGTTTACATATCTGTGTGCCGCAGTTTATATATATGTCTGCCGCAGTTTATATATATCATTTTTATCCTATTTCAAATTCGGTGTCAACCGTGGCGCAGATTACATACACCCATATTAACGTAAAGAAAGCTATTTACTACAGTATATAAAGTTTTCTACTTTCACTCAAAAAATGCCTTTTGTTCCATAGTTTTCTTATAAAAGCAGCCCATGTCCAGAAATGGTCATGTTTACTACAGTAGGCCTACCGTTCGTGCCATTTTAAGAAGTCCTCGACCCAAACCATAGTCTGTCTACAAAAGAATATAGGCCCTAACAGCATTGTTCCCTAATCCAAAAATCTGCACCGACTCCGACAAAGAAGAGGTGCTCTTGTAGTCGCGTGAGTTTCCCCAGTGTTGCCTATGTCATTCGCCATTTCTCAAGTGAAGTAAACGTGCTGTGGTACATATTTGGCAATATTTTGGTGGACTTCAGACAAGTGTGAATACGCCTAATTACCGTTCTATTCACTGATTGACAAATCGAAGAGGATTAGGGTGGCAGCAGATATAGATAGTTCTTGGAAAGAAAAGTCTTTAAGAATTGGCACCCACAGTATATATTCTTCATAATCAATCAGGAATAAACATATTCATATGTTAAAATGTAACTATGATAGTATACTTAGTGTATGAACTAAGACAATTTATCTATCTGAAAACTGAGTTGATAGAAGGTTTTTCCAGTCTTCTGAAAAATTACAAAAAATGGCCAAGGGATGTTTTTGTAAGAAACCCTTCTTATGTAAATAAATATTTGGTTTTTCGTTAGTTATGGTTAAAAACTTGGATGTTATATGTTTACGATTTGATAAATTTGGAAAGGTTTAATAGACATTTAGTTTTCCATATTTGCCCATATTTCAAGGTATAGTACGTATTTTTTTTTTTTTACATATTTTAGAAAACTCGCATATCTTTACGCAATTGAATGTTTTATTTTAAACATGTTTCATATTTTATGGTTTCAAAGTTATTCTTGTCAGGTGACCGACATTCTTAACACCCTGTGTGCACCCACAAGATCCTCCCACTACCATGTATCATTATTTTTGAAGCCACCCTGTTTGCTTATTCTCATAGACTCCTTTTCAAAGTTAATTCTGACTACCACTCTTACAACACCCGACATAAAAACAGCATAGCACTGTCGAAACACTCTACCCATCTATTCGAATCTTCTCCATACTACTTATGCTCTAAGGTATTTAATTCACTCCCCTCTCATATCACATCACAAAAAACAGAAATTTCATTTAAGAAAATGCTTAAATCCTTTCTTTTATCAAACTGTTTTTATAATATAAGTGATCTCTATTCTTTGTAAGTGTGTATATACTATATTCTTAAATTTATCATTCAATTTGTATAATTCATCTTTCATATACTGTAAAAATAGAGCTAGAAATAATATTAAAAAGAATAATGTAGTAAAATGTAGCATGTTTAAATATTGAGCATGCATTGAATATTTGTATGTAAATTATTAATTTGTAAATGTGTGTGTTAAACTTTAAGAAATGTAGTTTATAAGTATATGTAAACTATGTAAAACACTGTACTGTGTAAGAAAATAAACAAACTAACTAACTAACTGCTATTTAGAGGCTTCAAAACTAGTCATCTTCCAGATAGGTTCATTAGAATATTTACTTCCAAATAGCAGTTAAAATTTTCACTTTCTTCCAGACAATGTATATTTATTTTAGATTTTTAATTTGGCTACCTCTAAGTGCCTTGATATACTGTGATCGACATTCTTAACACCCTGTACTCATCACCAGTCATATTTTAAAATGTTTGCGGAAATTTCCATTAACATTTTAACTTGTTTCCTATGTAGGCAGATTTGGAAATTAGATTCGGATATCGCCATCCAAAAGATTGGATCATTATATTTGAATAATCTTTGATTTACGGCTTTAAGTATCCCCATTCGATTGCAAAAGAGGTCGTTAAAGTTTCCTTGGTTGGTAATAAAAATCCGTTGTTATAACGATCCGAGGCCGTAATTTCACAAGTGGTTTATTCCGAGACGCATCAATTCTCACCACGCTAATGATATCTACAGCATGTTTAAAAAGTACACTTGTCTTAAGTCTTTACACTTGTTGCAGATTTATTTCATAATGAAATTTTCTTTGGGAAATTGCTGCCATTTGTTCGTATTCGTTGTTCGTTGAGTCTTAGTCTGAAGATGGAAATGTAAAATCCCGAAACGATTCAAAAGATACCTTGAACATACTAATGTCCAGTGGTTAATATAACATACTATAAACTAACTTTCAAGACGATTCCTATTCCTATCCCCCCTATACAGGCCATGGAGGCTCAGAGGGTTCCAGGAGGTTGAGGCTCCAAGGTTTTGTCATTTTTTGAGGTGTAGGAAAAGATGGAAATCACTAGGAGCGAGGTCTGGGCTTTAGGGTGAATGTTTAAAAACCTCCCAGCCGAACTTCTGCAGGAGACTTGATAGGAGCTGTTAAAACATCCACCCTACAATCCGGACTTCGCTCCCAGTGATTTCCACGTTTTCATACACCTAAAGAAATGATAGGGAATGACAGAGAGGAGGAGATGTTTGTCACACGATGGTTCAAATCCCTTGCGGCAGACTTGTACGACATACCGTAGGTATTGAAAAGTTGCTTCCACGGTACGACAAATGTTTCATTTCCGGTGACGAATATGTTCAAGAATAGCCGAACATTTGCTGTATCTGTTGGAATATGTATGTTCATTAAATTGTGTTTTGTTTCTGTAAACGGCCCCGGGGAAACTTACTTTATGGTTGCGCCTCGTAATTTGACAGCGATTAAATTCTGAGAGCATGACAATATTATGTCAGTATTGGAATTATTTGAATTTAAAAATAGCTACTGTAAACACAGGAATATAAGATCAGGTGAAACCTAATTGCCATTAAAGTATTCAGGATAACACCTTTACTTAAATACAACAAGGTGAAATGCATCGCATTCTGTTCTAGAAGTTTATTTCTGCTAGAGAATACCTTGAAAACTCAGAAATTTCATTCATAGGTTTTTGAAGTGAAACTTCTTTAGTCGCGGTAAGGGTAAATCGAGAGCTTGTGTAACGCTCAAAATCGTCACGAAATTAGTGTCACGCTCAAAATCGACACGAAATTAGTGAGGTGTGACGGAACGGACTCCACAGAAAACAATCAACTCAATGATTAGGCTTATTCAAAATTTAAAATCTCCAAAATTTAAAAATCCAAAATCCAAAATTAAAAAATCTAAAACATAAAAAAGTCAAAGTTCCAAAATTTAGAAAATCCAAAATTAAAAAATTCAAAGATCCGAAATTAAAATGTCCAAAAATCCAAAATTTAAAAATAAAAAAAATCATAATTAAGCAATCTAAATATCCAAAATTTAAAAAATAAAAGTAGAAAATAAACATATAAAATCCAACATTTTAAAAATTCCTAAAATTAAAAATCGAAAATCCAAAAAATGAAGAATTCTAAGACATGAAATTTTAAAAAATCGATTATTATAAAAATCCAAAATTCCAAAGTTAAAAAATATAAAAGATTTTAAAAATCCAAAATCCTAAATTGGTTTATTCAAGAACATGTCAGGCACATGCCATATTCGGGTGACATTCTTTGTGAAATCTTTCTTAGTACTCAATGAACAATGAGCAATGAACAACAATCCAAAATTGAAAAAATCCAATAATCCAAAATTGAACAAAATACAAAAATTAAAACAAGTTTCACTTCTGTCGCGTGGCGTTCCCCGCACACTTTTTTTGTATTACTTTGAGTTCAATGACACGAACTAACTTTGCGAGCGGTCTAATCTTTTAAACCATCATCTTGAGCAATGTAAAACTTACCTTTTCCAGATAATGAGAGTTCCTGCGCACTTTGAAGCGAGAGCAGGTTCTAATTATTGCCGCCTCCCGCTCCGTCCCCAACACCTCACATAATTAGTGCCATCTCCTACGTCGCTACTTTTTCATCTTTCTAATGAGACAACTGTCACAAGTTTTTCTTTTGTTTGCTTCCTCTAAGATAAAAAATAAAAGATGTCGCTTAAGTGTCTCGTGCGCGTGTTTTGTTATTATTTTCCTTGAACTCACAACACTCCGACATAATGAGCGTTGCTACAGTTTCAAGAGTGTTATACAAATGTATATTAGATATCATCATTATCATCATAACTAGGGTTCGGATCTTTGTGACCTAAAAAGTGGAAATTATGACTGCAAATATGACCTTAAAAGTGACTAAATATGACCCAAAAATCATAAATATGACCTCATAAAAGAATTTACCGCATTTTACGGACCATAAGACGCATTTTTTACTTTGAAAACGGAGCCTTGAAAGTTGGGTGCATCTAATGGTACGAAGTATAAAAAAAAAAAAAAATATGGTAAATATTGCCAGAATACCATAGTTATAAACAATATGTTTATAAACGATAAAATAGTTACAAATTTTGGCACAGACTGTACATGGGTGCACTTGCCACAACCTTAAAATAAGGGTACCCAGGTATACAATGCAAAAAGAAAGGAATGTTGAGTTCTTTTATACGAAAGGAGTTGTCTCCGTCGGGTGTTTTAAATGAAGTCAATGACCTCTAAACAGTTTTCTACCGCTAACTAACCGTATGGTGAATTGAGGATTAGAGGGTTTAAAAGTTTTTTTTCAGTCTTTAATGAGAAATCAGTTCGGTAGTTAAAATTTATGCGATGGCACCTGTACAGAAGAGATTTTTGTACAACGCAGGTTTGAACTTAGAAGTGATTTACATTGATTCCATTATACAAGGTCATAATTTGTTTAAGCAATGAAGTATATTTAATTATTCCCTTTAAAATTTGTCGTTTTGAATCACATTAAATTTATTTTCCTTTAAATTTCAACTGATATTAATTTAAATGGAAATGATAAAAGATCAAATGGCGAGGATGATTCATGGTATATAAATATACAGTTCGGCATTTGTCTTTACGACTGGGGAAACCATGAAAAAAAAAAGGTAAAACTTACCGGCCACGGGATTTGAACCCGGTATCTCCCGAATGCGAGTTTAATACGTTACCATCTCTGTATTAAGAAATATTTATCATAGTGAGTTCTACTTGTTATTTGTTAATAGAAACATAAACGTCTGAGGATATCGGCTTTCAGCTGTTTGTCATTATGTATTAGAGAAAAGAACAGCCGGCTTTGTAATAATGTTGTTACTACACGAGATGTCGGCATCAATCAGGGAAACACTTGTCGGAGTTTCGCACCTGTTCACCTGCACCTCTTTCATTGCTGCCTGCCTCGAGTTTTGATTGAAATTTCTCACGCACCCTCAACTGGGGTGTAATTTCTATTTTTCTCACAAGGGAACCTTCCAATCGCACCTCTTCAGTTCTCAACCTTCGCATGGAATTAGCTCTGCAGAAACATGTTATACAGTCGAATTTGGTTAAATCGACGTTGGAATCTCTATATATAGCCTATAAAAGGCTTTGTCCTGTCTGACTGACTGAATGAATGACTGACTGACTGACTGAATGACAGGAATCAACGTACACCCTAAACTATAACAGGTAGAGACTTGGAATTTTGACAGTACCTTCGTTTCATAATGTAGGCTAGATGCTCACTAAGAAAGGATTTTGAAAAATTCTGATTCTAAATGCCAAAAATTAAATGTTTTTGAAAATACTTAATCCCTTTTTACAATGAATTATCAATTCCAAATCACAGAATATATTGTTGCCAAATGGTATCAGATGGGCTTGGAAAAAACAAATTAAATGCACTTTTGACAAATAAGAGAAGTTATCAAAATAATTCATGTTATAAATAAATTTTTTCAGAATGAAATCCACTAAAATAATGGAATCACATAACTTTCTCTACCCTGGACATAGAGAAAACAAAACGAGGTATGGTAATGTGTAATGGTAACATAAGAGTGGGAAATTTCCCGCCTCGATATTACAATTTTATGTTACAGGAATTTCTGTTTCTTCTTATTTAAACCTTTACCAGGCTTGCTGTGCACTGTACAAGCGATGGGATGCAAAATTCTAGATCCTCTATGAGCCATAAAAAACTATATCAAGCGTTTTCTGAGGGAATAGTTTGAGTGTAATAAGTCGTTCTTCCTATTTCAAATTATAAATGCCTATATAAGGACCTAGAATTTAAAATTGAAAATCCTTCATAAGTTAATTTCCAATTACAAAATACAAAACCCGGGCGACGCCGGGTCTTTTAAGCTAGTATTGTATAATTCGGATAAATACTCATTCCCTTGAAATTGCTGTGTAAATGTATCTTAAAAAATTGCAATTAATTCGAATTTTTTAAGCTTAATTTGGACAAATCGAAGCCAAACTTTGTCTCATGTTAATGTTGTAAGGATTCCAAGACTTCATTGTTTCCAGGAATTCCACAAGAATTCTCTATTTCGCTGAAGAACCCTAGTCGCTATCAGCCAGCAGGTACCGTACTAAAGTGCATTTTTAACCACCGTTATCTTCCTCCTGCTGAATAGATGTTCAATGGAATGCGAAGTTCACCCCGTCCGCTACAGTCTTGGAGGGATTCAACACTCCTGTGAAAAGTTTAGTGTTCATTCTATCCTCAAAGTGTGACTGTGTTTGAAAATGTCAAAAGCATGGAGCATACACCAGTTCCTTTATTAGATTTATGGTTACAGTTTTAGATTTTTATTAGATTTATGGTTACAGTTTTAGTGTGTAAGAAAATGGTTTCATTTAACATCCTAACAACAGGATGGCAGTCGTTAAGGTAAGATTCACTATACAATAGTTATTATTTATTGCAACGAGTTTATTTTTAACATTTTTACGGCATTTTCGTTTAAAAAGTCACAGTTTTGGTTAATTCGAAATTTGAATAATTCGATTTTTTTCTAATTCCTCTTGGGGTTCGTATTACTAAGAGTCCATTGTATATTCGAGGTATTTTTGTTATTCCACAGCGATTCTATCAATTGTATGATGATAAATTATTATTAATTATAAAGTATTAGAATTATTAGGGTGCGGACTTCTATGACATGTCATATTTTTCCCCTTTGCATTATTTCAGGTTTCCGACTAATTTAAATCCGATTCCAAGCATCCTGGTGAAATTGGAACGGCTTTTATTGTGCATATAACTGCATATTTAGGAAATTTTCAATAATTGTAGCATATTTAGTATGAATATGCATATATATTTTTGGCATATTTGTCTGCATATTAAAGAAATTTTGAAATTTCATATCATATTTTGTAAATTTTCCAATTTAATGATACTTTTTGAGAATTTTCAGTATTTTAAATACTTAACACTATATTTTATATTTTAATAAAATGTATTGTAATGAAACTTTTTAAAAAAATATACACAATGTGTAAGTGGTAAGTCATATTTTACATTTTATTGGTCAAATTTTAACGTTTTTAGGTCATAAATGCATGCATATATCCTATTTTTTAGGTCATAGAAATCTGCCCCCTAATAATTACAAAATTATGTATATTATTGACCTGCATATTTTCCGCTGTCACAACCATCTCAGCATTGAATGAATGGATCCGCTATGACTATCAGTATATTTCATGACTCACTGCGAATAGAAAAGTCACCTGTTCTGCCACAGAACACCAATATTATTATTAGAAGAGAACAGCGCATGTCAAAACTCGGAAACAAAAAGCGATTACAGCGCTCGAAGGGGTCGGGCAGTTAAGCTGTAGGAATGAAAAATTTTCGTGCCAGAACACATGTATGAAAATGCATTCCAAATTCTGTAAAACCATAGCCCACTAGTAGTATTAGCGGGCTACGGTAATGATCATAGCGCACTAATACTAACAGGCTATAGTGATACAAACAATTATCTTTTAAAAGCATTGACACAGAATGCACTATATGATGAACACCTTAAATAAGAAAAAAATAATAACTTGCAAACAATATGCGTCAGATCTTATACTAACCGTAGTGTAGAATACCTTCTAGAATTTCAGCTACTCACAACATACATGTCTCGGTGACTGCTGAAATATGTATTACTTTAGATGACTTTATAAATAAAAAACAAACATAATTGATTATTGAATTATATTTATAAAAACTGATTTTAAAAATACTACAATACCGCAAAAAATTAGTACCTTCCTGTCACTTCCTCAGTCATACACAGTGGTATGAACCTACTTTCTATTTTCACAAAAACTAGGCGAGGCTTCAGATCACTTCTCACATTAGATTGGGAGCTCACAGGGATTGGGTCTCTGTAAATCACGAGTCCCAGCTGCTTTGGGATAACTTCGTAATTTAACCTATGTCTAGTATGGTTAACGAAATCTTTCTCCAGGAAGTGGTCTCACACATTAAATAATTAGCACAATTCACATTATCATCTAGATTGCACTGACGTTTCCGCTGTTTCAGTTGGTTCACGTTTGATTTTTGGGGAAACCTGTAGAAATGTTTGTTTTTGTAGTTCACGTTGTATTTCATACTGAAGTATTTACTTCCGTAGCCTGGGAACTTACAGGAATATTTTACTCGTTTCTGAAACAAAGAATACGAAACATTAATCTTAATAATTCGTAGAACATGGAATAAATATTAATTCACGATTGTTTTAAGTAGTTAATGTATTTTAACTTACCTTCGCTACTTGACATCTTTATAATATGTTAATTAAATCTCCTTTTCCAAACACTAATGCTTACAGATCGTTGCAAAAAAAAACCAGATGTTACGCCTTTTCGTATATTGCTGTCATATGTTTCGAAACAAACCTGCCGCCATGGCAACAGCGATCACAGTGCACCAACCGGTCGGGCAGTGAACTTATGAGCTGTTGCTATTCTTTCAATGTTACTTTCACCCCTGTGTGTTCTGCTATGTAATGCCTTCTATTTAGAAGACTAAATTTATCCCACAATATACTAATCCATACCGGACTGCATAGAAAACGACTAACACCATGATTAACGTATATTTCCGCAGATAAGAAGATAGTCGAATAATAACTCGATGAACAGAAAGTATCCTGATCCCCCAGCATATTCCACTGTTAAATTTAATAGGTATGTAAAGCATTTTCTGTAATTTTTTTAACTGTTTAAGACATTTTTCTTTAATTCCTTTTATGTATTTATGTTTAACATTTTTTACTTTCTTTATTAGTTAACCACATTTTTATACATTCTGTTTCTTTGTCTCTCCTCTTTCTTCACTTTGTTATTTTTGAAACTGCACCCGAGCACGAGCAGTCTTGCTCATTCGGGTGTATTTCTAAATATTAATATTTCTTGCGATAGAATAATTATGAATTATGTAAGATTTGCCTATCATTCTTTTCCTCTTTTTAAATAGCAGCTGTAGTTATTTTTGAAATTTGTATTTGTTTAACTTTATTTTACTTGTAGAAATATGTATTTGTATAAATAAAAATAATTAAATAAAATAGTCCTAGAAAATTTGGGGTCGTCGTATAGGACAGATACAAAAAAAAAGTAGACTGAAATTTATATACATTAAAACTATTATAAAATTCTGTATTTTGATATCAAGATGTATTAAGATTTTAGGTTACATTTGCGAGCAGATGTAATTCCCTAAATAACGCGAATTTCGTATATAAAACCACAATGGGCATTTAATTAATTGCCTTGAAATGAACCGCCCCCGAGCCCAAGCTTTACTTTTTAGGGGGGCGTTCGAATTCACATTTGTAAAGACTTTATATTAGGTAGATTTCGAAGAAAAATCTACCTATTGCAATGGATACCACTTTATGATTTTCGAAAAATTCTTTCATATCTTTACATTTCATACTCCCCTAAGTACGAAACCACCACCCGTTCAAAAAAAAATTGTGTGATATTTATATATATATATATATATATCATTACACGATAGCGGCCGTAATTTTGAAGATATTTGAACCAAATTTTAATATGTTATTTCTAGGCCCAATAGTTCGGACAAGTTCGTTAATGAGCAAAATTGGCCCAAGGGGGTGGTCGGGGGAGGGGGTTGAAATTTTTAAAAATGTATATCTCGGCCCCTATGAAGTATAGAGGGAAACTTTGTTTGAATAAATTAGAGTACTCCCTATGGAGTTCACAGTGACACCAACGATTCGGGGGTTCGAGTGAGGGTGGGGGTGGGGGATGAAAATTCGAAACTTTTGAAACCACGTCTTGTGGGGTAGGCTATCGTTGAAAAGCTCTTGATGAGTACTCTACAAATCAATAAATAGTTTCTTGATAGCTCTCATATGACGCGAGATTTTAATGTTTGAAAATAATAACACTTGAAAGAATTATTATAATATCATAATTTTGTCTTGTTTAGCGGCTTTGCTAATTTTATTCATTGCTGATCTTGCGCACGGCCTCCCAGAATATTATATCCTATTATTGTTGTCAAAACAATTGATTGTAGGCTCTTCCTCTTTACTGCAGGTTTGCCATGCCAAGGCTAAAGAAGAAGAGTGCTATGCAGCGACAATAAATTAAACCAAAAGCACTTCGAAATCTACCTCCGCCTGTAGGCCTGCCTAAAAGGATTTTTGTAATTTGTAGCGATAAATCATTTTTATTAAGTTATAGTACTGGAATTTTAGTATACAAGGCTGCTTTATTTTATTTGAACAACAAAGATAAATTCATCTTTAATTCAGAATTACATGAGCACAACACAAGGAGCAAAGACGTTATACATATCGACCTTAATCGGCTCGACTAATCGATTAAAAACTTAATCGTCGATCAGTTACATTTTCCGATTAATTGGTTTAGTCGAATTCTGAAGAAAAAAAAAAGTTTTTTCGAGAAATGGGTCAAATGACCAAACTTCTTTCTCTCGCTTCTTCGGCCCTGGCACATCATGTGCCATTCAGCCTATTGTGTCCAAACAATTCCCGTTATTCAGAAACCTGAAGGGTAGTTTAGTCAACAAACTCGTGTGTCTCAAGTCTTGACTGAAAAAGTAACCGGAAATGTAAGTTTTATGTATATTTTTGCACTCCTTAGCTAGTAAGTGTTTCTTACGACAGTTGTTTACATGGCTCGTAACTTGACATTACCACACGCAATCTTGTTGCTAGGGGCGACGGGCGGAAAGTGAATTGTTGCTAGGGGCGACGGGCGGAAAGTTACTTTACCGCCCGCAAATGCTTATTTGCGAGCAGAAATGACCAAGGCCTCCCCGCTTTATAAATATTCGGTTGCCATAAACAATAACAAATGCGAATCCCTTTCTGAAATAAGCACCATTCTTCAAGTCTGTATTTACATAATATTTTCAGGTAATATCACAATTAATATAATTAAATTGATATAAGTAACCGTCGTGCAAAAAATAGCATGCAACACACGGACCGTAAACGTGCCTTTCCGCCCTTGTGTCGCAATATACTATTTTTCACTAGTTAACTAATAATAGTATTCATTAATTCAGGATTTCTTCTGATTATCTGTAGTGTAGTAGTCATTAAACGTGTAAAACAATATTAAATGTACACTTGGTTTCGTTTAAAATACCGACCTGTTAGTCGATTAATTGATTAAAGTCAAGCGTTAACTCGATTAGAAATTTTAATCGATTTTCAGCCCTAATATTTTTAAATATAGAACTATTAGATAGGCCTACACTAAAACGCCAGTTTACATTGTTAGTCAAGTTATAAATAACTTACCAGCTAGTATTTCAAATGTGAAAAATCTCAGTTGTTTTAAATTTAAACTGAAAGAGTATTTGTATGAGAAGACACTTTATTCTTTTAAGGATTTTTTACGTAAATGATTTTGCAGTTACTGTAACCTTATTTGTTCTAAATAATATTGACAATGTCTATCTATGCAATGTATAGCTAGAGATGCAATAAATTATTATTATTATTAGGGGGCGGATTTCTATGACATGTCATATTTTTCCCCTTTGCATTACTTCAGGTTTCCGACTAATTTAAACCCGATTCCAAGCATCCTGGTGAAAATGGAACGGCTTTTATTGTGCATATAACTGAATATTTAGGAAGTCTTCAACTACTGTAGCATATTTAGTATGAATATGCATATTTAGGTCATATTTTTTGCATATTTGTGTGCACATTAATAAAAAATTTTAAATTTCATATATTTTGTGAATTTTGAAATTTAATACTTTTTGAGAATTTACAGATATTTTAAATAATTAACACTATATTTTAATAAAATGTATTGTAATGAAACTTTTAATAGTATATTGCGATACAAGTGCCGTAAGGCACGTTTACGGGTCGAGGAAACAGATTGAAAACCCGAGGCGCAGCCGAGGGTTTTTAAGTTTTCGAGACCCGTAAATGCCTTTACGGCCCGTGTGTTGCATGCTATTTTTTGCACGACGGTTATTTATATCAATTTAATTATATTAATTGTGATATTACCTGAAAATATTATGTAAATACATTCTTGAAAATATATGTTTATTTCAGAAAGTGATTCGCATGTGTTTGTTGTTATGGGAACCGAATATTTGTCCTGGGGGCTTTGGCCATAAAGGCTTGTATTATGAAGTGTATCGTAATGAATTATGACGTGGCGCTTGGACCGTAAGTAATTTAACCTCATCGCAACGGCCATAGCAACAAGACTGTGTGGGAATGTCAACTTACGATCCATGTAAACAACTTTCGTAAGTAACACTTACTAGCTAAGGAGTGCAAAAAAAATAAAAAATATATACACAATGTGTAAGTGGTAAGTCATATTATACATTTTACTGGTCATATTTTAACGTTTTTTAGGTCATAAATGCATGATTATATCCTATTTTTTAGGTCATAGAAATCCGCCCTCTAATTATATTATTATTATTATTATTATTATTTTTATTATTATTATTATTATTATTATTATTATTATTATCATCATTTAATCGTTGATGTGAGGGAAGGCGTTGAATGTTCGAAAATTTCACAAGGGTTTAATAATGCATTAAGAAAGTTGATAGTAACCAACTAATATAGCAGTATCATCAGCACACTGTTTTCATATTACATTAATAAGAAGCCTTGATATGAGGATGATACCAACTACTTTCCAAACAAAGCAGAAGTTACAGCTCTGAGAACACAGCTATTGTTATTTATAGGTACCCGGCACATTAAAGGAGCAAAAAGGTTGAACACATACCCATATAAGTAGAGTTTGTAGCTTGTTGCGAATCCTACAAGGTATATCCCATGAATAGTAAAGACGAGGAGGGGTGGAAAGAGATGTCTTGTATGCTTCACAAGAAACTGGCTCGAGAAGAGCCTTCCAGGCGGAATTAAGGGGAATGTGATGGAAACCGCATAAACGCCTTCACAATAACCTCCCTAGAGAGCCTTAACTTCGCCCTCCCTGTGTCATAAATGCGCTATATTACGTCTATATACGCACGGTACGGCGTTGTTGTTGTTGAATACATACGAAACAAACAGATTAGCGTTGGAAGTATACAGTAGAATGCAATCTGTTGCTAATGGTTACCAGAGAGCTTCCTTCTTCCTCGAGGCTTTGATGAAGGATGAATTTATGACAGAAGGCTATGGTTTCAGTTGCTATGGTGATAAAACGTGGAACTAATTTTCAGCTGAGAATGGAAACTATGAATTGTTGAATTGTAGCCTAACTAGGAGGTGCCCGTGGCTTCGCCCACTGTAATTCATTTAAAAATTAAAAATTAAGAGTATAATAATTATTAAAGCACTATATTTATTAACACTTGCACGCGAATCATTCATAAACTAAGCCATTAATAATTAATGAAACAGCTAAAATTCCGGCTTCACCAGTACATTCTACAATTAGAAAGCGCCCCCTGCGAAAACTATATCAGAATCGATTATGCAGTTCCAAGGAACCTGTGAACCACTGCCTTCTTTATTTCTTAAGATATAGAAGGCAGTGTGTGAACACATAATACGTATTGTTTCTCAACTGTTTATTGACATGAATATGATTTGAATTTTATTTTATCAATTCAGTGTAATTTTCAGAAATTATATAATGTTTCAAGGGAAGGAATGGTTTGTTTGGATTATTATCAGCGATATTTCAAGAGTTAAATCATCAATATTTTACTGCTGATGCCCCCGGTGCTTCGCCCGCCATGATTCATTGACTCCAGGATTTTAAAGAAATTTACACTGGCAGTGTATTAAAAATGTTTGTGGTTCAGAGCTATGAAAATTGTAAGTAAAAATAAAATTAGAGTATTTGTTCATTTTGTCCATTTCACTTAGGCCTTATATAATAAAGAAACGGTTTTCCTAATTATGTAGTCGTCATGAAAGTTTACACTGCGAGAGACGAACATCGCCGAGTATACCCGATGTCTCACGAAGCGGGCGAGCGAGCAAGCACGCTATTTAGGGCCGTTCAATTGTATAAGAGTAGATTGTCTTGTATCTCTTTAAAAATTCGCTACAACGAGCTAAATTACCACCACCACAATGTCGCAAGAAATTTTTCATGATTTCGCACTTTTCTTGATCCATTCTTTTCTTTAGGTAGATTTCGAAGAAAAATCTACCTATTGCAATCGATACCATGTCATGACTTTCGAAAAATTCTTTCATATCTTTACGTTTCATGCCTCCCTAAATACGAAACCACCGCCTGTTCAAAAAAAAAATTGTGATATTAATATATATATATATATATATATATATATATCTTTACACGATAGCGGTCGTAATTTTGAAGATATTTGAACCAAATTTTATTATGTTATTTCTAGGCCCAATAGTTCGGACAAGTTCATTAATGAGCAAAATTGGCCCAAGGGGATGGTCGGGGAGGGGGTTGAAATTTTAAAACATTTATATCTCGGCCCCTATGACGTATAGAGGGAAACTTTGTTTGGATAAATTAGAGTACTCCCTATGGAGTTCACAGTGACACCAACGATTCGGGGGTTTTGGAGGTACGAGTGGGGGTGGGGGATGGAAATTATAATTTTTTTTAAACTACGTCTTGTGGGGTGTCGTTGAAAAGCTCTTGATGAGTACTCTACAAATCAATAACTAGTTTCTTGATAGTTTTCATATAAGGCGAGATTTGAATGTTTGAAAAAGTGCTCTTTCCTCTTTTTTGCAGTTATTATTGCGGGTTTGTCATGCCGAGGCTAAAGAAGAAGAGTGCTATGCAGCGACAATAAATTAAACCAAAAACACTTCGAAATCTACCTCAGCCTGTAGGCTTGCCTAAAGGGATTTTTTTTATTTATTTTCCTTTGTAATTCATTACTTTGTCAAGATTAAACAATTCTACCCTAAATTTTGTTCGTTGGTTTTGTGGTTATTAAGTGCCAGTATGGTACTTTATGAGATTATGTGGTGGACGAAAAAATGTCTGTCCGTCTGTCTGTCCGTCTGTCTGTCTGTCCGTCTGTCTGTCCGTGTGTCTGTACGCACGATAACTCAAATACGCTTTTTTCGGATTTGCATGAAACTTAGAAAACACATTTATAATGTCCATGGGAAGAACCCTATTGATATTGAACCAAATCGGTTCACCGGTACCGGAGTAATGCCCAATTTAGTGCCTATTTTAATAGATTATGGCGCCTTTCCATGAAACTTGGTATACCCATTTATGACGTCCATGAGAAGTGCCCTATTGAAGTTGAACCTAATCTGTTGACCGGTACCGGAGTAAAACCCAATTTAGTGTCTACTTTAAAGGCGCAATAACTCGAATACGCTTTATCGGATATTTATGAAACTTCGTATACGCATTTATAATGTCCATGGGAAGACGTTTATTGATATTGGACCAAATCGGTTGGCCAGTACCGGAATAATGCCCAATTTAGTGTTTTTATGTTAATATATAAGAAGTCGCGATAACTCAAATATGCTTTATTGGATTTTCCTGAAATTTTGTATACCCATTTATAATGTACGTGGAATGACGTCTATGATATTGGACCAAATCGGTAGACCGGTACCGGAGTAAAACCCAATTTAGTGTATATTTTAAAGACGCGGTAACTGAAATACGCTTTACCGGATTTTTATGAAACTTGGTATACACATTTATAATGTCCATGGGAAGACGTCTATTCATAATGGATAAAATCGGTTGACCTGTTTCGGAGTAATGCTCAACTTAGTGCCTATTTTATGGTAATACTAGCTGAAAAGGCCCGGCGTCGCCCGGGCCTTGTATTTTTTAATTTGAAATTAACTTATGAAGGACTTTATGTATGTAGAACTTGAAATGAAGAAAAAGATTTATCACACTCAAACTATTGCATCAGAAAACGCTGGATATAGCTTTTTATGGCTCATAGAGGATGTGGAATGCTGCATTCCGTTGCTTCTACACATCATGCTTGGGAGGGGTTGAAATAAGAAGAAACACAAATTACATAAGATTGTACTGACTTGACGGAAAATTTTATTTCTCATTCTCATGTTACTATACAATCGTTTCGGAGCTGAAATAAAAGATAAATGCAGTATCACTTTCATACTTTCCTCCCCTAGAACCCGGGACATAATATACTGCGAGCATAGGACTCAAAATGTTCCATCCCATGCTTAGGGCCTATGATAAACATCCCTATTTCTCAACTAATACAAAGCCTACAGGTATGGATAACTTATCAGCGGAAAGGATTATTTATAGACTTTTGATATAGCATACTCACACACTTAAGTTGTCCCTCTTATTCTACATCAAAATGTGAAGTGAGTAAATATTTCTTATGTCGAGGGTAGAGAAAGTTATGTGACTACATCACACTGTGCTTTATTTTCGTGGATTTCATTTTCAGTCATTATTTTCGCCAATATATTACATCGATGGAATCATAATTCGTTAAAGCATTAGGCTATATACTTGCCAAGGCCCTATGTAATCATAGTAAACAATTTACTGTTGCCATGTGAACTAAACAGCAATTCATTTTTTCAGTATAAAATTCTCAGAAATTATATAATTTTCAAGGGAAGGAGTATTTTGTTTGAATTTTAATGTCGACAGCTATACTTCCCGGGCTTAACTGGGTATGTGTGCAAAATGTCGTGTAAATTGGTAAAGAAATGTAGATTTGTATAAGGAACAAACATACATACATACATACATACATACACACTTTCGATTTTATATATTAGATACGTATTCGAAAGAATTTATATAAAAAAAATGAAAATCAGTTATCTTGACAACATAGCCTATTGTTTTACTGTGATGTTATAAGGCCTTGGAATTTAAAATACAGGTAGCTATGACAAAAAACATATTGATTTACATGCGCTTATCCAACTAGACCGTTAAAATGACCCAGGTGGCCGAGATGGTAGACCTTTCTTCTTCCGTAAGCCCTGCTTAATGAATAAATCTGGAGCTTAACTTGGAAATCAATTTTAAAAAAAACATATTCTGCATATCATAATTGCAGTCATAACTGATTAAACAAAAACATACTGGCACTTTGTTACATCAGTTTACCTGATTTTTTATTTAACGACGGGGATGTATTGAAACATAGGCCTGTGTGTGACCTGTGCCTTTGTGCCGGAGTTTTGTACCGCAGGAGTCCTTTTACATGCAAAATGAAATAACTTCTACATTCTACATAGACACTTCTAGGCTACTTGGGCATAAAAGCTTATAAACTTCCGGATTAAATCTTTGTACTTTAGTCCTCCTATCTTAAAAAAAATTAAATGTCTTCTTCACGATTTTTCGTTCATTTTGCATGTATATGAAAATAAACTGAATTTATAATTAACTTTGTAGGTTCTGAAGTACATTACATCCTCAAATATTACTGCTTTTCGTGTTAATAAAAAAGCAGTTTTCTGAGTGTTGAAGAATCCCCCAGCATGCAAATAATGCTATTTGTCAGCTTGCTGAAAATAAACTTCGCTTAGAAATATTAATGAATTTCATTCCAATAGTGGGAATATATGAAAGAAAATATTTCGTAAAAGGCCCGCCTTTAAACCACTATCAAAAACTAGATAGGGAAATAATTACTGAAAACGAGATATATATTCGTTCGAATAGTGCAGAAATATATTGTGAACCAACTTAAATTAAAATAGTGTTACAATAGTGTCCCCTAAAGTATTTATACAAAACAGGAGACAGGAAAATCGTCGCTGAAAACGAGTTATAGACAAGAATACAGCAGAACACAACACCAATGCAATAGTGAAGCCATCCAATTTTGCACTTCTAGCAAAAAAGAAAAAAATATGCATATAGACTGTGAACATTATGTCAGAGAATATTTCAACGACAACAGAATGTTTTAATGCTAGATTTTAATATACAGAGTATATAATTAATAGCTTAAGAAATTGTTTTTTTAACTAATTGACTGGTGCTAACCTATGCAACATTATTACCTTTGTATATTTTAAAATCTTTGTAAATGGTATATGTGTAATTTTTAGTATTTTAATATTTCAACCACCGCTGTGGCTCAGGGGATGCGTTCAATCCTCTCACGCAGCGGGCCCGGGTTCGATTCCTGGTTGGGACAAGTTACCTAGATGGGGTTTTTCCTCACCTTTGAGACAAATGTCGGGTAACTTTAGGCCCTGGTGGTCCCCAGAAATCATTTGGCCGTCATTATCATCTTCATCCCATCCTCGCATTGTTTGGAGTGAGTGTGTGAATGGTGTGTCACATCCTATGTGTTCGTGTTGTCTCGGAGGTGGCCCCGGCATTGGGCTGATCACTCATCCGGGGAGGCCCTCCATGTCCTTGTCTGGTCAAAAAAGTATGTATGTGATCCAAAGATAATCCCTCTCCCGACAGGTCGCGGCCCCGTAAGGCCCGGGCGGCTTGGGTCGCCTAAATCCTAAATGGGAGAGGTAAAACTGCGAAAAAGAAAGAAAGAAAGAAAGAAAGAAAGAAAGAAAGAAAGAAAGAAACTTACTGAATACTGGACACGCATACTATATATTGTAAATTCCCCAATTGTTTTGTATAAATACTTTAGGGGGCACTATTGCAACACTATTTTAATTTAAGTTGGTTCACAATATATTTCTGCACTATTCGAACGAATATATATCTCGTTTTCAGTCATTATTTCCCTATCTAGTTTTTGATAGTGGTTTAAAGGCGGACCTTTTACGATTTACTTTCTTTCGCTTAGAAATATCTCATAAACAATGGATAATTTCATACTAGTATCTTCATTACGTAGACCGTCAGGTTAGTTAAAGTAAAAAAAATCATATTATCTAACTTTGCATTTCTTCCTCTTTTTCTGCTGCCTGAGGGAGCACCAGGGAAAAGAAGAAGATGATGAAGAAGAGCTATAGGAGAGATAGGGAAAGCAACGAGTAAAGTAAACGCAGGAATGACCTCAATGCACTTTCCACCCTTAAGTAATTTTGTATTACTCTCTGCTCTATGTTTGAAATGCCAGGAGAAACCAGAGCTCCGAGTATAATATAACTGAGAATGTGTAGAGGCATTTTGAGGGGGTTGGAGCTCCACACATAATCATCCCTCAAGCTTCATAGCTCTGATGTTAGTACCTCAAATTTACGAGGAGGAGAGTGTTTCAGAATACATTCAAGTCTGTGAGCTGCTTAGCACTTTCATCACTAGAATTCTTGCGCCGAGATTTTGTGGCTGTTCTGCTTGGTGAAACAAGATGCTCTTAGAATAGAAGGTCTTAAAGCGGAGGTCTTTGAAATTTTTAACTAAAACCACTTACGCTTTGTGCTTTGTATGCATAGAGGTAGCCATGGAATATGCAGGCTATAATAATTTATGAAGCGTTGTTATGGAAACATGTCTACTGCTGATAAACTGTATTTTCCTAGGTAATGTCTCACATGTTTGAAAACTACAAACAGAAAAGCATAACGTATACTAATAAATAGGCCTAACTAAAAAATTAGAGAACTTTACTTGTGTTTTATTTTTGTAGGACAAACTTTTGCACATATTTTTTAAATATTAACTTTTATTACTAAACTTTATATCAGTGATTGAATCAGAAATGACAAAAGGATAACTACTGATGGATATTCTTTCATGGAAATACTTTTCGGGTTAATAATGCGTACGTAATGAGTACATATTTTATGGAACCCGGAAGTTCATTGTCGCACTTGAACCCTATTCTGTGCTCTATCCCTTGAAAATCCTACTTCCTTTAATATATATTCTAATATTGTCCTCCCACCTAGTCTAAGTCTTCCAAGTGGTCTTTACCCTTCGGGTCTTCTATGCCATAATGGAAATCTGTATCATTATAGATATTATTATTATTATTATTATTATTATTATTATTATTATGACATTATTACATCACACGTAATAAGCGTAATATTGTATGGTCCAATAAAAAAAACATATATCAGGTTTCAGGGACCTGATCATGTATTAATTCTGAAATACTTCTTGCTGTGACTTTCATGTCAAAGTAGGCTACTTATGGCAGGGGTACGGTTAGTGAAGTAAAAAATACGATTACATAAATAATAATAATAATAATAATAATAATAATAATAATAATAATAATAATAATAATAATAACACAGAAGTCTTTTCAACAGTTTCAGACTGCAATACGATATTTTTACTTGAAGAAGAAACTTGAATAGGGGTAGGCCTATATTTAGCTGATAGACCTGGCTTCAATTAGAATTTCTGGATTCAATAGCCTAAAGTTTGGGAGCTATAATTATAGGCAGGAGGAACACGATCATATCATTTCACCTGAACGTTATATTAAGGGGAGGTTTCTGAATTTTCTTCCTTAAATCTGCTCTCACTCTAAGTCCTAAAACTAACTTTCTGTTCCATAAAGACAGGGCTTATTTGCTGAAAGGGAATCATTCCTGAATATATTGGAGTGTGAATTACAATATCACGGATCTAACGAAAAGGGGTTATTTCATAGTTATCTACATTCAAACATGTTATTCAATTGCTGATTAAACTTTACGAGAAGTAGACTTGAATCAAAGATGTTATTATTCATAATCCTCGGTACCGCTGAGATCTATCAGGAAAATACTTCATCATCATATGAGTGGAATAGTCATAGGTAATCCCACAAGATATTACGAGTATATCAATGCATTTATCTGATGAAACTCGTATTTTCGAGTAGGGTTTACAAAGAATATTCCACGAATAAACCGTAACGGATTTTGTATAATTATTTTATTACTCTCTTGTCAATATTCTGTCAGCCGTAAGATCACGGCATACTATGTGAATGAACAGTCCACGAATCGATTCGATGAATCAATTTAAGTTCCCTATGCTGCCAATAGTGCGCACCATAAGATAGAGGGCGTCGTGGTAGTTGCTTACACCATAAAAGCACACGAACTGGCTTGCACCGAGTCGAAATTGTGTTTTTTAATCAATGGACATTTATATTACTTCAATTCTCAAACAAGTTATGTTCTATAAAATAATGTTTTCGTGCTGTTTAATGGCAGCATGTGACGTATTAATCATCGCACATTGATGCCTTAAGTGTCCAGTAACGAGCAGACAATTTTATCAGATAAAATCCCATCTTCTTATTAATACCAAGCATTTTATACGATAAACGATCGTGGTTGGTCTATATCCGAGGAACTGCTAAACGTTATTGGTCAATATCAAACTCTCGGCGTATTAATGGAAGTCATAATAACAGGGCAACGCCGTCTTAATTTTTAATTATTAATAAATCTACATCTGCATAGCAAGATGTACTGAAGATGATACAAATGTATCGAAAGGCCAAGGCGCAAAATAAATGTTGCTGAGTGATGATGTCAATTATCCATTTTATTTTATTTTATTTTATTTTATTCATCCAGCTCAACTCTACATTAAAAAAGTATTTTTTTTACCAAGAGTAGCTGAAAAATGAAGCTACTTTAGAGTAATTTTAATCTTTTCAATTCTTCGCTCGAGCAATAGAAAGAAATAAGCCCTTTCTTAAAATGCTTTTTTGAATGAGACAGCTGGATTGTTCCTTCTTCTCTTAAGTGCTGCCATATCCTTTTGTGGTGTCTGTAACGAGTTTTGAAGCGGGCAAATCAAGTTCCTAGGTGTATAGAAACGGAGGGTAATTCTAGAAAAGAGGACAATTCAAGCTGTATTGCTTCCTCCGAGTGGATGTCATATAGTTTCCATGTCATTAGCTAAACTATCAGTCGACGCTTCCATCGAGCCCTGTGATCGGAAAGCTGCAGTTTGCAAGTTCAATTTGCATTCCCAGGATACCTCCTCTCACTTTATGTTAAGTGAATAGATGGGAAATTACACAATACGGGGGCCTGATGGGGAGAGATAGCAGTGCGATTTATCGATATAAATAGAGCTATAATAGGTAGGATTCTTATGTAAGTTTAGATACAAAATTATCTCTCTATATATAAAAGGCTTTGTCCTGACTGACTGATTGACTGAATGACAGGAATCAACGTACAGCCTAAACTATAACAGGTAGAGACTTGGAATTTTGACAGTACCTTCGTTGCATAATGTAGGTGCTCACTAAGAAAGGATTTTGAAAAATTCTGATTCTAAATGCCAAAAATTAAATGTTTTTGAAAATACTTAATCCCTTTTTACATAGAATTATCCATTCCAAATCACAGAATATATTGTTGCCAAATGGTATCAGGTGGGCTTGGAAAAAACAAATGAAATGCACTTTTGACAAATAAGAGAAGTTATCAAAATAATTCATGTTATAAATAAATATTACAGAATGAAATCCACTAAAATAATGGAATCACATAACTTTCTCTACCCTGGACATAGAGAAAACAAAACGAGGTATGGTAATGTGTATATTATTATATTATATCGCAGGTTTTTGGAGAGAAAAGTATGAAAGTGATAATGCTTTCTGTTTAATTTCATCTCCAAAACGGCTTTATGGTGTTTATAAGAGTGGGAAATTTCCCGCCTCGATATTACAATTTTATGTTACAGGAATTTCTGTTTCTTCTTATTTAAACCTCTACCAGGCTTGCTGTGCACTGTACAAGCGATGGGATGCAAAATTCTAGATCCTCTATGAGCCATAAAAAATTATATCAAGCGTTTTCTGAGGGAATAGTTTGAGTGTAATAAGTCGTTCTTCCTATTTCAAATTATAAATGCCTATATAAGGACCTAGAATTAAAAATTGAAAATCCTTCATAAGCTAATTTCCAATTACAAAATACAAAACCCGGGCGACGCCGGGTCTTTTAAGCTAGTATGTACATAAATATGTAGTGAAGAATGATGGAATGCCTAACGAAGTATTAAAATATGTAATATCACATATTAAATACTATTTATTATTTACTGGCTTAAAAGGCCATACATATAAGCTGATCTAAACTTTAATAGAGTAATGATGGAAAAATAAATGGTGCAAAATATGTTGCACAGAATTTCTCACATATAGGTCTACTAGCTTAAAAGACCCGGCGTCGCCCGGGTTTTGTATTTTGTAATTGGAAATTAGCTTATGAAGGATTTTCAATTTTAAATTCTAGGTCCTTATATAGGCATTTATAATTTGAAATAGGAAGAACGACTTATTACACTCAAACTATTCCCTCAGAAAACGCTTGATATAGTTTTTTATGGCTCATAGAGGAAGTTGAATTTTTCATCCCATCGCTTGTACATTATACAGCAAGCCTGGTAGGGTTCAAATATGAAGAAACAGAAATTCTGGTAACATAAAATTGTATTGTCTTTGCGGAATATTCATTTCTCACTCTCATGTTACCATAAAACTGTGTTGGGGATGAAGTTAAACAGAAAGCAATATCACGTTCATACTTCTCTCTCGAAAAACCTGCGATATAATAATATACACATTACCATACCTCGTTTTGTTTTCTCTATGTCCAGGGAGAGAAAGTTATGTGACTGCATTATTTTCATGGATTTCATTCTTTAATATTTATTTATAACATGAATTATGTTGATAACTTCTCTTATTTGTCAAACTTGCATTTCATTTATTTCCAAACCCATCTGATACCATTAGCAACAATATGTTCTGTGATTTCGATTTAATAATTCTGTGTAAAAAGGGATTAAGTATACTAAAAAACATTTGATTTTTGGCATTTAAAATCAAAATTTTGCAAAATCCTTTCTTAGTGAGCACCTACATTATGAAACGAAGGTACTTTCAAAACTCCAAGTCTCTACCTGTTATAGTTTAGGCTCTACATTGATTCCTGTCAGTCAGTCAGTCAGTCAGTCAGGACAAAGCCTTTTATAGAGATTTTGTTGAGAATATAACAGGCTTATTGCCCAATTAGAACATTCTCATACACTAAATACAACAGTTTTACAACACTAATATTATATGTTTAAAATATTTAAAGTAATACTACAACTAAAAACAGAAAAAAAGAAACAAGTATGAAAAATTACACAAGAAGCGAACAGATCAAAACATAAGTAGGCCTACTATAGTGTAGTTTTGGAGGAAATGAAAGACTTAAATAAAGGAAATTACATGGAGCATATTTTAAGTATCACTTTTTAAATTACCACTGTTTAAAGTTTTTAAATTTTTGTAACATATTTTTTTAAATCGCTTATTGTTAGTATTAAATATATCTATATTGTCCATTTTGTGCAATTGAGTGTATGAACGGAGGACATTATAAAGAGGAGAATTATTATGGGAGTCAGTGTTTGTTTTTGGAATGAAAAAAAAAGATTATGCAATCTATAGGCTAAGATCTATAACGTGGAACATAAAAAGAAATTTCTTCGAGAATATTAATACCATCTATTTCATTAGTAATAATTTGTATAAAAACAACAATACATGATAATTTCGTCTGTGCCATAATTTAGGGACACTGTAACATAGTTGAATATGATTCAAATTTCCACGATGACGACTGTGAGATGATCATGCTTTACATTTTTCAGCATAATGAACAATAATTTTTTTTCTTATATTCTCTTAGGTCAATGACGTCTGTCAGAATGAGGGTACTTATTGGTGGAAAATAAACTTTTATTTTGTTCGACCGCATTGGGGAGGAACGACATGAAACGATCTTGAGAGTAATAAATAGCCTGCGTAATAATTAGCCTGTAATAAAGTAAAATCAATTATATTCGTGTTAATTTTAATATCATACTAAAGTGAATTCACATTATATTGTCAAAATCCGTTGCTTTCAAGGAAACAAGTAAAAGGAAGATTCGATTTCACTGACGCCTTAAGCTGCCATCTGTCATACAAGACAAAAGAGCTACGACAACTAGCAACCATGTGATGCGAAGGTCATAGCAGGCTTGCGGTTTGAGTGAATCTAAAATCTCAAAATCTAAACATTTAGACTAATTATGATCAAACAAAAGCAGTTGTATGCAACTTGCCTATAATGCTAATTAAAATACTCGCATGAAAATATTTATGAAGTAGGCTACCGTGTTTTTCGAAAAACACTGGTAAAGTTTCTGATTATCATAAAGAAACGTCTTGGCTTAAATTTGTCGTCTTATGATTAAATACCAGTTGGTGTGACTGCTCAATACCATCTGTTATATATATATATATATATATATATATCTATATTAACTGCCATGACGACTTTAGCGTCCTAGGCCTATAAGCAATTTTAGCGGCCTAGATCCCTAAAATGCAATTTTTCGGCGTGTTACCATTCCGACAAGCAGCTGTTTTAGAGAGCGCGTACTAAAAAATATTTTTTGCACGACGTAACTAATTAGTGGTACTTACGAATATTGTTGCCGTAGATCGTAACTTGACATTCCCGCACGCAATCTGGTTGCTATGATATCTCCGTGCGGTAAAAATTACAAAAAGCACAAGTGCCGTAAGTAAAACCATCATAATACAAGCCTTTATGGAAGACCGGAACCAAGGCCCCCCAGTTTGTTGCAACTTTAACAGGACAAATATTCAGTCCCCATAACAACCAACATATGCGAATCACTTTCTGAAATACAACATCCATCTTCAATAATGTATATACATAATATTTTCTGGTAATATCTCAAATAATATAAATAAATTTATATAAATAATCATCGTGCAAAAAATAGCATGCAATACTCGTGCCGTAAGCGCATAACGGATCTCGGAAATTGAAAGAAAACTCTTTCCTCGATCCGTATGCACCGCTTACGGCACTTGTATCTCAATATACTATTTTTTTTCCAGCCTACTAGATAATAATTATATGAATGTCGCTTTGACTTATGGAACAGGCTGTAAGATATGAGAAGTACTTTGGGATGAATGAAATATGTTTTGGAGATGCAGAGTAAGAAGGGTTCATTAAAACATGCAAGAGCTCACTCGTACCAATACGCTACGTGCTTTCAGCAACAGAGGTTAATAATGGATGAGCCAATTACGGATGTTCTTCCCTCTCCTTGTGTTTCTGAAAGAAGAAGAAGACAGACAGACGTTTAAACGTACAGACCAGGAACTTATCTTCCAGACTTCTTACAACCTGTTCCGAAAACAGTTATCCACATGACTACGTTTAAGTTATTTCCCCATGACATCTTGTAAAGTTGTTCCATGTCAGTTGATTGACTTATTGTGCCTGATACTCCGCATCATAACTACAAATCTGGCGACAGGCACTAAAAAAATATATATGTGTTCGATCCTCTCACGCAGCGGGCACGGGTTCGATTCCTGGTCGGGACAAGTTACCTAGGTGGGGTTTTTTCCTGGGGTTTTCCTCACCTGTGGTACAAATGTCGGGTAACTTTAGGCCCTTGGGGTCCCCAGATATCATCTGGCCGTCATTATCATCTTCATCCCATTCTCGCCTTGTTTGGAGTGAGTGTGTGTGTGTGAATGATGTGTCTCGGTCTATGTGTTCGTGTTGTCTCGGAGGTGGCCCCGGCATTGGGCTGATCACTCATCCGGGGAGGCCCTCCGTGTCCTTGTCTGGTCAAAAAAGTATGTATGTGATCCAAAGATAATCCCCTTCCCGACAGGTCGCGGCCCTCTAAAGCCCGGGCGGCTTCATTTCGCTTAAATCCCAAAAGGGAGAGATAAAACTTAGATGAAGAAAGACAGAACGAAAGAAATTGATGTAACAAAGTACCAGAATGATTTTGTTTAATCAGTGATAATTGCAATTATGATATGAAGAAAATAAGTTATATTTGTAATTGATTTCCGAGTTAAGCTCCAGATCAAATCATTAAACAGAGCTTACGGAAGGATAAAGGTCTAATTTGATAAGCATAGGCTATGTGAAGGTATATGGGTAGGGTTATTTGTCAAAGCTGACTAAATTACAACTTCCAAATCCCTATATGAACACTGTAAAACAATATGTTGTCATGAGAACCGATTTGCATTTGATAAATTCTTTCTAATATATTAACATTAAATAGGCACTAAAATGGGCATTGCTCCGGTATCGGTCATCCGATTTGGTTCAATATCAATGGGCTTCTTCCCATAGACATTATAAATTCCTATACCAAATTTCATAAAAATCTGATAAAGCGTATTTGAGTTATTGCTCGTACAGGCCCACGGTCAGACAGACAGACGAACAGACATTTTCCCGTCCCCCACACAATCTCAGAAAGTAGCATTCTGGCACTTAATAAACTAGGGGAGTCCAGCAAGCTTGCAAGCTTTAAGAAGATGGAAATTAATTAAGCCTACACTACATATTTTAATAATGTAACATTAATTAACTCCTCGAATTTTTACCCACCCCTGAACTATACAAGCTGTCGACATTATCTTCTGATGTAGTTATCAGCAGGTCCGTCCGAAGATAGCGTCATATAAGAACACAGCTGCCTATAGCTCCTTGCTTCCTTCCCATTACGCATTATATCGTGGGAATTGGCCGCTTTTGTTTTCTCATAGACTTCCTAACCGATAAACTAAGCCGCACAACTTGATACTCGATCAGAGAAGGCTATGAAAGCCCAGGGGACCTTTGTATATTCGCTTATTTCCATCACAGTTCATCAGGTATGTTCTCTTGTCCCAAGAAAGTGATGCTAATAGGGGTGTGTGCAGACTTTTGAAAAGCACAACAGTTTGGGTGTTCAGTGAAATTCTAGTCATGTTCCCATGCTACCTCGCGGCAAATTAATTGCTACTAATCCCATTCCACGGATAACTATCAGCAAACTTTTCCTTCTCGGCTTCCTTGATGATGCTCTTAACATTCTCTCTGTGAGATCTTTATCTCCCGTATTACTGAAGCTGAAGACATCTTCCTTCATTCATACTGCGGAAACTTAAAAACTTTTCTGAAAACAGTAATGGATAGTTCGTCTTTCTATGTAGTTTTATGTAAAAATATGACCTATATTAAGCATTGGCTTTTTGTTACCTAGTTCGCGGCTTCAGACTCGGCTTTGATAGACTATGGCATTTATGGCTTGGAAAAACGCGATGTTTATATTTGTAACTAGAAAAATAACTTGCATGTGAAAAATCCTAACACTCCGGCCGGTCACTCTTCTTCTTCATCCTCCTCTTTCCCGGAGTTTTACCTCTTCCTTGTATGGGCTTGCCAGACGTCCCGGTTTTCAGACAAAATCCCGGTGTCCCGGCCGGTTTACTTCACGTCCCGGTAAAAATTAAATTTGATTTTCTAGATGACCAAGTCTAAGAAACAGCCCTAGCCAATGAAAAGTACATGTAAATATTGTTCAAATTTTTATTCCTTATTCAAAGTGTTTCTTCTTACTTAAGTAACTTTTAAATAATAACATGTTAGAAATAAAATGTTTAAATTTATATGCTTATGTCATTTATTATTACCCCTGGTTTAGGTTCCTAATCAGTAACCATTTATACATAGCATTGAGAATAAACTACCCTCTAAAACACTCTATAAACCCGCCAAGGGTGTGTACCCTTGAATACCCGCGACGCTGGGGGCGCATTCCGATGTCCCGGTTGAACATTTCAGAAATCTGGCAAGCCTATCCTTGTAGGTACATTACACGGTCCTCGCCGCCCGGGCCTTACAGGACCACGACCTGTCGGGGAGGGAGTTTCTCTTACATAACTAAACGAGATTCATTTCATTTTTTGGCTCCTGTATGGATTGAACTCATCCCGGGAGGCCCTCCATGTCCTTGTCTGGTCAAAAAAGTATGTCTGTGATCCAAAGATAATCCCTCTCCCGACAGGTCGCGGCCCTGTAAGGCCCGGGCGGCTTGGGTCGCTTAAATCCTACAAAGGGAGAGGTGAAACTACGGTAAAGAAAGTGTGGATTGAAACCGTCTTCAGGCAATATAACGCTATTAAACTTGAAAGGGTACAGAGGCTAATCAATATAAAAGGCATTCCATACCACATCCACAGACGCATTGTGCAACAGCAAGATATTATGTGACGAAAAAAAGGTAATTCAGGAAACCGACAAGATCATAAACATCTTGGCTGCATCCTGCAGAAAGAAAAACAAGATAACATGGAATATACCATTGATATCTACACGTAGGTGGACTGAAGGGTGGGCGAATGCACCGCGAAGCCGGATTTTTTATTTTAGCTTTCGTTCGCTAGTTATGAGTAAAAAACAGGTAGAAAACATGATTTTTTTCGCTATCCAAGCATCAATTTTCGGTAATACATTTCATTTGTCAAATCAATTGCAGGTGGCTTTGCCTATTTTTGTCATACCCTGGAATAAAAGCATCGCGATCGCTTGAATTTTGTAAGCCTACGCAAGCCCATTTATTTCTTTATCATGTCAAGGCACGCATACATCTGAAATGTTCAACCTATACAGAAGAGGGATAATGAATATACGTCTAAATGGGCAAACATTGTTCGATTTGGACGGAACTCACTATGCAGGGGTTTTCTGGACCAGAGAACTGGAATCTGAGGTAGTTTTTCTCAGGTGGCGCTTTCTAATCGTGGAATTCACTTCAAACCCGTTTTTTAGCCGTTTCATTAATTATTAATTGTTTAGTTTAGGCCTGTGAATGTTTCGCGTGCAAGTGTTAATAAATATAATGTTTCAATTATTTTGCTCTTAATTTTTATTCTTTCAATTAATTATCGTGGACGAAGCCACGGGGATCTGCTAGTAATATGTATATAAGGGGTGGAATCTGTCACCACAGCGTGGCACGTCCTCAGGCTGCGGTTAGATGATACGATCTCCAGATATGGAGGGTAGCATCGAATATATTGAATAAGCAGTCGCGGACAGACGACATGAGGTGATCCTCCTGAATGGGGGTTCGGCGTGAGGTTAAAAACGTCTCACAGTAAAAAATATTATTAAGAAACGCTTGCTTGATTTATAAATCCTACCTGTGTAAAGTAGTCCCTCGTTCGGATCTCCGGGTAGGGACTACACTGAGGGAATCTAAAAATCGCAGGAACTACAGATTTGGAACGGGGAATGTTAGGAGCTTGGATAGGCCTGGGGCGCTTGAATTAGTGTCCCCCCAGATCAGAGGAAATATTAGGATACGTTTAAGGGAAGTAGAATTTGCGAGGGATGGGTGGATTGAGTTAGCACAGAATAGGGTTGAACGGCGGGCTCAGGTAAGCGCGGCAATGAACCTCCGGGTTCCATAAAATAGATACTATTCCTTTAGCATGCTGAGAAATTGTCTATGGCCATTGAGTAAATATGTAAGAAAGATTCAAAATAATGAACAATCTCTTGGGCCCTTGTGGAAGTGCCGAACAGACAGTACACAATGTAAATTATTATTTGAATGCAAAATGGAATATAGCATTTCTGCTTGTGTTAGGAGTCGGAAAATAAACATGCATTTTGCTTAGAAATCCGGGCTATAATTATTATTCATAATAAAGAGAATTCTATGTGTATTTACACTTCGGTGGCTTGCTTCTTTTCTTCTAAAGGCCTAGTGCCTCTCTTTTCTATCACACTAACTATGCTACTTCTGAATGTATCACTTAACATTGATTAATTATTATCAGGGTTTCGTCCAAGTTCTGCCCTGTACCAAGAGTTTTCCGAGATCCGTTATGCGCTTACGGCACGAGTATTGCATGCTATTTTTTGCACGACGATTATTTATATCAATTTAATTATATTAATTGAGATATTACCTGAAAATATTATGTATATACATTATTGAAGATAGATGTTTCTTTCAGAAAGTGATTCGCATGTGTTTGTTGTTATGGGAACAGAATATTTGTCCTGGGGGGGCCTTGTCCATAAGGGCTTGTATTATGAAGTGTGGCGTAAGTAAATTCTTACCGCATGGAAATTTGTTTTGTTTCCATAGCAACCAGATTGCGTGCGGGAATGTCAACTTACGATCCACGGCAAGTACCACTAATTAGTTAAGTCGTGCAAAAAGATACTATATTTCCAGCAACTTCATGACCTCAAGCCATGGGACAGGACGGTAGAGGCCCACAGTGGGGGCAAAGTGGATATCGGGGGGAAAAACGGGATAATGTAGTAGTAGTAAGTATTCTGCCTTCCGGCAGGTTTTCAAACTTGGTACGCGAATTTTGTTTTCCAAAACTGTCTATCCTCTGCTTCCTCCTTCAGCATCCAATATTTCCGCTTTCCCCTTAAATCGTCCAACAGCTGAATTCTTCTTCTTCCAAGTCTAGTTGTACCCTCCAATCTTCCTTCTACGACATCATGTAATAAGCAGTTCCTTCTGAGAATGTGCCCAACCCAGTTTGCTTTCCTCTGACGAATTGTGTGTATGATTGACTTCTTCTCACCCACTCTACTCAGAACCTCTTCGTTTGTCACCATGTCCATCCACTTTATATTTTCTATCTGTCTCCAGCACCACATTTCAAAACTTTCTAAATATTTCTTCTCTAATGATAATGATGAGGGGGAAAATGAAAGGTGAAGTGTAGGGTGTTGATAGAATGAAAGGGGGAAACTGGAGGAACCCCAAGAAAAACCCCTTCGTCCACCGCTAATGAACCTGAAACCGCTTGCATGCCAGGCCCACGCGCTATAAAGTCACCGCTAAGGCAAAAATTATGCCCTAATAAATTGCCCTTAATTCATGATACACATTTCTATAACTTGCATTCGAGCTATCTTTCAACCTTCATATTAAAAAATCCCTTTAGGCAAGCCTACAGGCTGAGGTAGATTTTTAAGAGCTTTTGGTTTAATTTATTGTCGCTGCGTAGCACTCTTCTTCTATAGCTTTGGCATGACAAACCCACAATAATAACTGCAAAAAAGAGGAAAGAGCCCTTTTTCAAAATTTCAAATCTCGACTTATATGAGAACTATCAAGAAACTAGTTATTGATTTGTAGAGTACTCATCAAGAGCTTTTCAACGATACCCCACAAGACGTAGTTTAAAAAAATTCGAATTTTCATCCCCCACCCCCACTCGTACCCCAAAAAAACCCCGAATCGTTGGTGTCACTGTGAACTCCATAGGGAGTACTGTAATTTATTCAAACAAAGTTTCCCTCTATACTTCATAGGGGCCGAGATATAAATGTTTTAAAATTTCATCCCCTTCCCGACCACCCCCTTTGGCCAATTTTGCTCATTAACGAACTTGTCCGAACTATTGGGCCTAGAAATAACACAATAAAATTTGGTTCAAATATCTTCAAAATTACGGCCGCTATCGTGTAAAGATATATATATATATATATCTCACAATTTTTTTTTTGAATAGGCGGTGGTTTCGTACTTAGGGAGGCATGAAACGTAAAGATGTGAAGGAATTTTTCGAAAGTCATGACCTGGTATCGATTGCAATAGGTAGATTTTACCTAAAAAGATGCAAAAGCATCAAATGCTAGTAAAAGCACATAAAAAGAAAAGAAAAGCGAAAATAAGAAAGAATAATAATACGTAAATACATATGAAAGTTAAACTGAACTACAGAAATTGTAGGATATTTTCTCCTTAAATTTAATGAGAGTAAGGGTGATAATTCTAGAGTGATAGGGGAAAAGCGAACAAGTCAGAAAACCAAATTTTCAAGAGAGACAAAAAAACAATTTATTTCCACAGCATTCCACAGCATCTTTATTAAGTTTCTGATATTGAATTTTTATTAAGTTTCTGATATTGATTTTTTTTTCCGCAAAGTTATACCAAATTCTTTGAATTCTAAAGCTAAACTTTTTAATTTTGTCTTCTCTACAATAAGTGAATGCATAGTTTTGTCTTTTATCTGTTTTTGTTTCTTGAATTTGGTAATCTTTTTGTCAAGCTTTTTATTGAACCCATGCAATTCTGCATACTGCATAATTGATCAAAATCTAAGCTGGCAACCCCACATAGAAACTCTACAAAAAAAACTATCTGTAGCCTTATACGCACTCAGAAGAATTAGAAATATAACAGATAAAAATACTGCAAAAATTGCTTACTACGCCCGTTTTGAAAGTCATCTGAGATATGGCATAATAGCTTGGGGTGCAGCATCAGAAACCATGATACTGAAGATACTCATACTACAAAAAAAGGCACTCAGAATCATTGAAACATCACATCCTCAAGAGCACTGCAAGCCACTCTTCACAACAAATAGTATTCTTACCGTGACTTCACTCTACATCCTAGAAACTTTAAAATTACTAAAACAAAATCCACCCAAAAAAAGAACAGGCTGTCACAAATATGACTTAAGAAATACCGAAACAGACTACAATCTACATCAACACAGGTTATCAAAAACTAGCAAAATACCACTAATAATGGGCACAAAACTCTATAATGTGTTGCCAAGACATCTGAAAACTATAAATAGCAATACAATTTTCATCACTAAACTTAGAAAATACCTACTTTCAAAGGCTTATTACTCCATAACAGAATTCTTCAATGACCACAATCCTATACAATAAAATCTACATAAATACAAGAAAATTCACTACAGGAAAAACTAAATTATAAAAATTGACAATTCCCTAGTCTTAATGACTATGGTGAAGAAAGAGAATGGAATGGAATGGAATGGAATGTTACAATATTTAGATCAGCCCACCCAGATATTTTTACATAGTATAAAATAGTATGTAAAACTATCTGGGTGGGCTGAACTAAATATTGTAACAATGCTGTGGAAATAAATTTTTTTTGTCTCCCTTGAAACTTGGTTTTCTGACTTATTCCCTATCACTCTAGAATTTATATCATAATATAAGGGTATTTAGAAGAAAATAATATCCAGCTCGTATGTAAAGAACGGACAATTGCGATAGTGAACATATAAAAACGTCTTAATCCATTTTGCATCAACATATAAATTAATTCTCATTTTTAAATGCATTCCCATGAATAATAATGGCTTCCCATCTTCCACTGTAGGTCAGAAAATGTAGATACGCGATTAATCACGAAGTCTTACGAATGTTTACGACTTCATCAGCAGGTATCTAGAGTTGCCAACCTGTAATATGGTTACCCATCAATGACGTAACTTTACTTTGTTTTATTATGAACCTTTTTGAAGTTATTATTAGTCAAGATCTTCATAAATTTACATGTCTGATGTTAAAGTAATATATAGTTGCCGTGATATCATTTTCAATCGGCGTGTGACAAAAATTGATTATTTCAGAGTTTACCAGAGGATTTTTAGAAGAAGGGGTTGGTAGTACCCATCCTCAAGCTGGTAACAAGTTAGTTCGTTTCGTGTAATGGCGGTGTTGATGATCCACGTTGATTTCCGTGTGTGTTTTTTTGTAATAGTGCGAGAATATTAAGTGATAGTGTGGTTTCAAGAGGATATATAGTGTTTGTGTTATGACTTGGTGTGAACTATTACTGTGAAAACATCTGTACTTTGTCTCAGCCGCTGCTAGTTCAGTCCATATCTGATTGAAGGGATGTCCAGCCCCATCATCCGTAAGGTTTGTTCATTACAATATAATACATCTCGGTACGACTCATTAATAGAATTAATATCAAATAATGGATGGTGATATATACTAGCCCAATACACAACCCACGTAAGGAGGTACCGCATTTGGGGGGGGGATGGAGATAGCTGAATGTTATCATCTATGCCGTGTTGTGCTAGTGACCAGTCGGTTGTAGATAACCTATCAACCTATCATCCTAAAAAGTACATTATGTTATGTATGAACGACTCTCGGGTATCTCAAATCGTATATTATATTACAATATATTACATTATTCACAGAATAATATATTGTATATTTGAACCCACCATATAACTTGTCTACAGGCATTCAGTACCATGGAAAGACCCTCCCCAAAACTATTAAAGGGGCTTATACAGTACAGTAGGTCACAGAAAAAGTGAACTGAAAACAAATGATAGAGCATTTAATTCATTAGGAAAACAGTGTCCTAGGAAAGTGTTGTTAATATAGGCTATAGGTCTTAACCCACCAGGAGGCAAAAACCCAACTCTCCAAGGAAATAGCTCACCTTGGGAGAGTAAAACAGAGCCAGCCCTACCATGGTAGGAGGCCCTTGCCCTATAAGGGATTGTGACGGGCTTATTTATTTATTTATTTTATTTATACAGTAGCAGTGGCGGATGCAGAATTTTTTCGGGGGGGGGGATTTGAATAGGTAGAAATAATACTAAAAAAAATTAATTAACTTACATATATAATTAGTTTATAAAACTGGTCACTTAGAGTGCATGTATAGCCTTTTTTCAAATTTCGGGGGGGGGGGATATATTCCCCATCCCCCCTGCGTCCGCCAGTGTACAGTAGCATACTCTCGTTTAACATAATATTGAATAATCTTACTTTTTTAAATTTACTTATTTAAGGTCTCTTTTCAACAACCAGGGTCTCCAGCGACCACAATAATTAATACATTAATACATTAATATTGAGTAAGTGGTACAAGAAGTGAAATATGTAAAATGCATATGGTAACTTGAAATTTAGTAAAAGGACAACACAGTAAATAGAAAAAGGACTGGAAGTAATTTTTCAACTGTGGAATAATTTATCATTACATTTATATGATTTCATCTGTGATAATTCCAAAAGTGAGATAACCTTAACACATCCTTCAACATTTTAAAATATATTATATAAATCTCCTTTGGTATTTAACACACTTCTTAGATGCAATAACCCTGGACATTCCAGAGTAAGATGGGTGGAAGTAAGTTTACTTTGTCTGGACAGATTTTCATACTATTTTGTACATTTATTCTAAAGAGTTTGGCTTTAATTTTATGTAGCCTATAACACATCTAATAATATATCAATATGACTGATTTTTTAAATATACTTGATTAAATAAAATCTCATCATCTATTAAACATATCATCCAAAATAAAGAAGTTATTACAATTTTATTTTTTTCCTTTAGGCCCTATATCGAAGATAGATTTCTGATGGCTAAACTTACAATTTTTATTCTATTTTCAAATATGATTTATTTACTTCCGATTTAATCATTTTAAAATAAATCTTAACCATTGTAGATTAATGCTAAGGACAACTGTGAAAAATTTGAGTTAAATCAGACAAATAGTTCTTAAGATATTACATTTATGTAATGAAAATTTACTCTAAAGGGTAAATGAGTCTAAAGTTATAACACGCACTTGTACTTATCCTCCACAGCTTTATAAAAAGATTGGGAATTTTAAGATTTAGGCCTAGTAATGGGTGTCTAATAAATTAATATATGTTCAAACATCATTCTTTATGTGTATTAACTTAAACTGAAGATTGGTTTCATTCTGCTAACCTAATAAATGGGTGAACTATCCTCTATTTTTTGTCAAAATTTGACATTTTTTTAAAATTAAAAAAATATTATGTACCATATCTTAATGTGATAATTGCCTAAGTTTCAGCGCCCTCAGGCATTTTTATGTCTACCTAATTACTTGATCTTGAAAAGGTTATATTAGATAAATGTTAAATTTATATCACAATAACTAGGTCATGCTTAAGTGAAACTAAATTACTATAGGCTTTCAACTACAACAGATTTGAGGGGAAAAAATCTATTCAGATTATAGAAGGCTTTGCTGATAAGCCATTGCTTAATGTGGTGTTTAAATTCATGAAAGGGTAATTTTGTTACATGTCCAAGTAGCCTGAGGTATTACCATACCAGTCTTCTGTAATCTTCTGGGAATGTGAAGATTTAGGTCTAGAATAGCTGCCTAGTAATTAATATGTTAAAACAGCATGCTTTGTGTCTACTAACATTGGTTTTATTCTGGTAGCCTAATGGTTATTCAATTAAGGGGATAAATGGTGAAATATTCAATATTTTTTTCAAAATTAGCCACTTCTTTAACATTAGATAAAAACCTGTCTACCAAACCTTAATGTGTACATTGGCTAAGTTTCAGAGCCCTCAGACATTTTTAAATCTCCCTAATTACTTGATATTGAAAGGGCTATATTAATTGAATGTTAAATTTATATCACAATAACTTGGTCATGGTTAATTGAAACTAAATTATTATAGGCCTTCAACTACAAGTCAACAGATTTGAAGGAAAAAATCTAGCCTATTCAGATTCTAGAAGGCTTTGCTGATAAGCAGGGCCCGGATTCTGATGACCTAAAATTGTTTGAAAAATTACCTATAAAATGACCCTAGATTTTAAAGAAAATTACTTAATAATTATAAAAAGTGACCTAAAAACTGATATTTTATTTATAAAAAATTATTGTTGTACACACAACGTTCTAGACTAGTTTGTATATATTTTAAAAAAAATGCTGTAACGTTGTGAATGTTCTTTTCTCACGGAAAGTCAAAATTCGGCACATCCTTTTGTGGTCGGCCGGATTATATTGTTGTTTATTGAGGGTAAACAGTAGTTTGCCCTCCCAAATCCAAGCAGGTGGCAGACTCTGGTGCCAAGTCAATCTTTTCCAACAGAAATATAATACAAAATTTTGGCGTTTCTTTGATTCTCACTTCCGACTGAGACAAGTCAACACTTTAACGCCGAATGTTTCCTTCTTGCGTTAAACAAACAACACTTCAAAGACAGCACCGCTAGCGACGAAAAAAGTTAATACACTCAATGTAAATACATGAAAATGACTAAATAAGGAAGGAAATGACACAAAAAGGACAAAACAATGACCTAAAATTGAAATAAATGTCCTAAAAATATAGAATTGCAAAAAATGACAAAAAATGACCTAATAAAAATGCATTTTTATAATCTATAGGCCATGATTAGGATTTATCCACAAGTTGGCAATGTCTATGCAGCATCAATAAAAAGATGACATGTCATTAGAATCCGGGCCCTGCTGATAAGCCATTGCTTTCTGAAATAGGCAAATTTTATATATATATATAATAATCTGGAACAAACTAAGTGATAGAAATGGAACTCTTCCACAGCACCTTTTACATCATGAGACGAAGCAACAAATATGTAGATAATAGAATATCGCCCCTCAAGATGATATGTTCATAAGAGTCCAGGGATCCTGAACTTAGGGGAAAACGTACTCTCCAACATCTTTCACAGAATTTTTACGATAAAACTTTCAAATAATAGTTCAATTAGCTCTTACTGCAAAGACATTGTGTATAAAATTTGATCAAAATTCTTGTAGTCTTTTTCGAGAGAATCGCAAAACGTGAAAATTTTATTTAAGTTATGTAAAGTAGAATTAAAAGGAAGGGAAATTCGTCAATCTTCATGTAACGTTTTCCATGGAGTGGTTCCTTCAATTTGGGAAACAAATCAAGTCTGGTGGGCTCAGATGAGGGCTGTATGATGGGTGGGGAAGTCTTTCCCATCCACGGACGTGGAAAATGTTTTGTTACAATTGATGAAGCTTCTAGTGAGGTGACCCGAGTAATCAGACAGATCAACAATGAAGGTGCCCTATCCGGAATAAAAAAATTGCCAAAACGTTGGGAAGCTGTCATAAGCAAGAATGAAGATTATATTGAAGGCCTGTAAAGGTATTTTGCAAAATAAATTATTTTCTTCAATTTTATCTTACAGTGTGCAGAACTTTTGAAGTGACCCTCGTAGTAAACAATTTTACCGAAATTTTAAAAAATTGTTCAGACCCCCCAGTATTGGAAGGCGCAGGTTTGTCAAAGGTTTTAGTACCTTGAAAGTCCAACACTTATTTCATTTTCAAATTGCCAAAATTTTTAAAAATTGTGCAGACCCCCATGTATTGGAGGGCGCAGATTTGTCAAACTCGCCGAGGGCGCAGAAGGACCTTGCTACGGCCCTGTTTGAGACATCCTTTGGTGAATGATTTAATTATATTTTAAGTAGTTCAATCGTCTGAAAATAAGGGTTTATTACCTTGAAAGCCCAACACTTATTTCATTTTCAAATTGAGGTTTAGGTTTTCTTTGATAATAACAGTGTTTTTATATTAAAATAATAAACAATTTTACCGAATTTTTTTAAAATTGTTCAGACCCCCCAGTATTGGAGGGCGCAGATTTGTCAAACTCGCCAAGGGCGCAGAAGGACCTAGCTACGGCCCTGTTTGAGACAGAAAATAGCTTGTTTGTTGACATTTGAGACATCCTTTGGTGAGAGCTCTGACATATCCCCTGCTGTGTGATATTGTTAGCATTGTTCAAGATGACAAAGATATCGATAGTGATCGATGAGGAAGACAAGGATGGGAGGCATGGCAACTAATCACAGTGCTATCGTCATTAATTACGAGAGTTGCTGGAAGGCTTAATTGGCTGTTATGCACAGAACCAACACCATACCTCATTATCTGTCTCAATTAAGTCTGCATCGCTCCCAGGTTCCTTGTATGCAAAAATAGAGTCCTTTGTAATTTAGGTATTATATACCAACAATATGATTTCCAAGTAATAATTTATGCACTTCACAAACAATGGACAATATTATTGCAATATGGACGTTATTAGTAGACCTGGGATTTTAGGCTCTAAAAAATATTAGTTTTAGGCACCTAAAATAGGCTTTTAAAACAAGTAAATTGGCTTTTAAAAGAGAAAATAGGTACTTAAAATATGCTTTAAAAATGTGTAGATAGACAGAAAATATACTTAAAAATATTACAATATACACTTAAACAATAACATGGTCTTTTTTTTACTGCAAGAAACATGGTATACCTATTCTTAACAGGATTAACTGCAAAATTAGGTATCACGAACTATATTCACTTAAAAAGATGTTCTTTCACTGGTGACTTGACACAGTAGTCCTCCCCCTCCCACGTTAGTCAGCATTCCTTTAGCGTCAATTGTTTTGAATAATCAAGTTTCTGTGAAAAACCCACCTTAGCTGTTCTGCTTTTCATTTTTTCATTGAGAGATGTCCATTATAAGATTGCAAAAATTACAGAAGTTGAATTTTATTTTAAATGCACAAAATAGGCATTTTAGGGCACTATAAAACTCTATAAATGTAAGTGATTTATCATAAAACGTCCACATATTTAAAAATTTTCATGTTATTTCATAAGGAACGAAATAGGCATTTGCCTTAAAATCCCAGGTCTAGTTATTAGGCATATAAGTTACGAAGTTAAAGAATAATCTTGCGTTTTAGAACTTTTCTTTTCTTTCTTTCTTTCTCGTAGTTTAACCTCTCCCTTTTAGGATTTAAGCGATCCAAGCCGCCCGGGCCTTACAGGGCCGCGACCTGTCGGAGAGGGATTATCTTTGGATCACATACGTACATACTTTTTGACCAGACAAGGGCATGGAGGGCCTCCCCGGATGAGTGATCAGCCCAATGACGGGACCACCTCCGAGACAACACGAACCCATAGGACGAGACACAACATTCACACACACACACACTCACTTCGAACAAGGCGAGGATGGAATGAAGATGATAATGATAATGAGCTTTTCTTCCGGAGAAAAGTATGTCTGTTTTCAGAAAAAAAGGGTAAATGTAATTCGGAAAAAGTCATATAATTCCCGAAAAAAAAGTATTTTCAAATTCAGAAATGATTTCAATTTTTAAAAATGAGACTTAAAAAATTATATATCGATATTGAAAATCATATTTTCATAGGCAATCCCACGAGAGTTTATTGATAAATTTATCTGATGAAACTCGCAATCTAGCGTGGTATTTATTAAGACTATCCCATGAATCAAATGTAATGGATTATATAAAATAATCACTTTCTTACTTTGTTATGAAATCATTATTCTGTCGGCTGTAGCCTAGGTTCACGGCATGCTAAATTAATGCGCTGTCGATCAATCGATTCGACCTTCCAGATTCTATCCAATAGTTACCAGTAGTGCATAGACTTATGAGTAGACTTCGAACTTTTAGTTCGCTAAAATGCTGTATTAGGTACCTAAAATAGGCTCTAAAAATTGGAAAACAGGTTATAAAAATCGTAAAATAGTCTCTTATAAAATCGTTAAGTTGCCAATTTTCTGAAATATTTCAATTGCAATGCAGAATGTTATATTTATTGAATTCATCATTAGTCAATAATCATGATAAAACATATTTAGGCCTATGATACATGGGATTATATAGACCTATTACTAGGGCCTTGTATTACTACCATAACGGTGAAAACCTAATCCCTGCGCCCAGAAGCTACGCACGGTATCATATTCAACCCCTTGTATCCCTCAGTGATTCAGAAAACTACGTTTTTTTTTAATTTTTGTTATTTTTTTTCTGGATGTGGGAGTCGGGAGAAAAACACTACATTTTCTTGGGAATTCCAAGGAATTTTTCTACTAAAGACGAAACATTCCTTACTATTTGACCATGTCACAAATGTGTAATGTATTGCACATTCCGAGCTAAAAATTTAGTACGAACTGGAAATAATTGCTAGAATTTATAGCAAAAAATAACTAATTTTGAACTTTAGAGGAAAAAACAAGCAAATAATCAATATTAGGCTCTAACGTAAAAATAGGCTGTTTTAGGCCCTATAAAAGTATCAGTTTTATGCATAGTCCCTTATGAAACATGCATATACAAGTTTTCGTCCATATATCACTTAAGGATTAAAATAGGTTTTTACCTAAAATCCGAAGTCTACTTATGAGAAAAAGTTAGCCTACCTCAGATATTCTAACATCAGAGCAGAATAAAATCATACGAAATTATTTGCACCGAATCGAAATTGTGTTCGATCAATCTGCATTTAATGTCAATTCAATTTGAAAACAAGTTATTTTGTATAAAATAATGTGTTTTTGTTCTGTTCACTTGCAGTGTGTAACATATTAATCACAGACACTTTGACACCTTACTTTGCGTGTCACGACCTGACGTTTTATAAGATAAATTCGCATCCTTGTGTCCCGAGCAAGCATATTATAAGATAAATGACCGTGATTGGCCGATGCCCAAGGCATTGTTGAACGGTATTGGCCAATATCAAATACGCGTCATATGTATGGAATAGTCAAGGAAAAACAATTTCATATCAATGACACTGTATAGAGGAGACAATTTTGAACTTTAAGCTTAATATTTGACTTTAAATTGGACGGCCACGGAATCTGAACCTGGGATTCCCGAATGCTAGTCCAAGAAGTTACCATCTCGGCCACCTCGCTCGCGTTCGATTTTGTTCCAATTTTGTATGAATATTAAGTAATCAAAAACAAAGTGTGAAGGATGTCATATTTTATTCTCTTCGAAGATGGGGGCCATTTTAACTAATGAAGGGAAATAATTTATTTCTAACGCGAGGTCCACTCTTCACAGAACTACTACATAATTACGGGTGGGACATTGTAGCATATTATGAAAACTATTTTTGTTCATTACGTATCTCTATATATATAAAAGGCTTTGTCCTGACTGACAGGAATCAACGTAGAGCCTAAACTATAACAGGTGGAGACTTGGGAATTTGACAGTACCTTCGTTTCATAATGTAGGTGCTCACTAAGAAAGGAATTTACAAAATTTTGATTCTAAATGCCATAAATTAAATGTTTTTGAGAATACTTAATCCCTTTTTACACAGAATTATAAAACCCAAATCACAGAACATATTGTTGCTAATGCTATCAGATGGCTTTGGAAAAAAAAAAAAAAAAAAAAAAAAATGCAAGTTTGACAAATAAGAGAAGGTATCAATTAATAATTCATGTTATAAATATTAAAGAATGTAATCAACGAAAATAATGCAGTCACATAACTTTTCACTACCCTGGACATAGAGAAAACAAAACCAGCTACGGTAATATGGTATATTAGACTATTATATCGCAGGTTTTTGGAGAGAAAAGTATGAAAGTGATAATGCTTTATGGTAACATAAGAGTGGGAAATTTCCCGCCTCGATATTACAATTTTATGTTACAGGAATTTCTGTTTCTTCTTATTTAAACCTCTACCAGGCTTGCTGTGCACTGTACAAGCGATGGGATGCAAAATTCTAGATCCTCTATGAGCCATAAAAAACTATATCAAGCGTTTTATGAGGGAATAGTTTGAGTGTAATAAGTCGTTCTTCCTATTTCAGATTATAATTACCTATATAAGGACCTAGAATTTAAAAATAGAAAATCCTTCATAAGTTCATTTCCAATTACAAAATAAAAAACCCGGGCGACGCCGGGTCTTTTAAGCTAGTCATAAATAATGAACCAGAACTCTTCTGCTCATTCTGTGAAATTTACCATGCTTTCTCCTCCACACTACATACAAAGCATTATTTAAAATTTATTTTAAATATTTTAAATTTGTTTTTCAAAATATATTACGGGTGGGATATAATTTGGATAGTGATTTTAATGATGCACAAAAACAGTTCATTTGCTGTTCTGCTATTACTGTTAGGGTCTTGATGTTGTTATAATCGAAGATATGACGGATTAAATATAAATTATAAACTGTTTCCAGATTGTCAGAACATTTATTTAACTCGTCAATAATAATTTAATAAAACTATCACCATTACGTGTGGGACAAAAAGTCACTGTTTACTATTTTACATAGTAATTAACCACACATACTTTTTGAAGTTAATCTTATAAAAAATTGTACCTTAAGATGTATATTTTCTCAAATCAAAATGGACATAGATGATTACTCTTGACTACCTGGTATTAAAGAGTGTTAAAATCATGCTAAAAATGGCAAAAAAAGTAACTCAAAGCAATAAATACTCGTAAGTAAATTGACAGATTTTACACATGAAACAACTTCAAATAGGCCTACACTTAATTCCTTAATACTCAGTGAATTTGAGGTTTTAAACTTATATTTGACCACCCATTTACAATAGTTTTATAACATCTCTCGTTGAGGGAAAAATGCCCATATTTTATGAAATGGCTGACTGATCATTTTCCAATTTGCAAAACTTGCAGGTCATGTACCCGCGTGTTTATGTGGCGATTCTAGCACAGCCCCTAAGGGGTGTTCATACGTCGTTCTGGCACTGAAACGTATAATTGTGAGTTATATTTGGAGGCTATGATTTCTGATTAGGCATGTATGTGGCAGAGCGTTATGCATACTGTGTGTTTGCGACATTATAATTGTTGCAATTTGCAAGTTTCGGGGATGGGGTGGACACAAATCAATTCACGGGCAGGTGATGGGAAATCAGACCCGGGGAGAGGTTGTAATTGTGTAGCAGGGAATGCTAATATCAGAAAATGCAGGCCTGGTCGCCATGAATAATACACCTCCGGATCTGATGATATACATACCGTCACGGACTGCACAGTAAATATCATACATAGTTATCTATCAGGTGACAAAATCTCATACCATAGGTAAGCCTATACATAATAGTAAAAGTTGGCAACTTCGTAATCAGCCGTATGTATCGCTTATAACCAGGGTCCGGATTCTAATGAGAAGTCTTCTTTTTATTGATGCTGCATAGACATTGCCAACTTGTAGATAAATCCTAATCATGGTCTCTAGATTATAGAAATGCATTTTTATTAGGTCGTTTTTTGTGATTTTATGCAATTTTATATTTTTAGGGCATTTATTTCAATTTTAGGTCATTATTTTGTCATTTTCATGTCATTTTCGTCGCTAGCGGTGCTGTCTTTAAAGTGATGTTTGTTTAATGCAAGAAGAAAAAATTCGGCGTTAAGTGTTGTCATGTCTCAGTCGGAAATGAGAATCAAAGAAAAGCAAAAATTTTGTTATATTACTAGTAGCACCAGAGTCTGCCACGTGCTTGGATTTGAGAGTGCAAACTACTGTTTACCCTTAATTAAACAACAATATAATCCGGCAGACCACAAAAGGATATGCCGAATTTTGACTCTCCAGTGCCTCAGTGCCAGTATAAATTTCCGTGAGAAAATAACATTCACAACATTACAGTTATTTACAGTTTTTTCAATTATGTACAAACTAGTCTATAACTTTGTGTGTACAATAATAATTTTTTATAAATAAAATGTCAGTTTTTAGGTAATTTTTTATAGTTAAGTAATTTTCTTTAAAATTTAGGGTCATTTTATAGGTCATTTTTCAAACAATTTTAGGTCATCAGAATCCGGGCCCTGCTTATAACCCTAACATGGTGGAAAGCTATGTTTAAATAAAATGTAAAGGGACGGACATGCATGTTTTTATTATGTTAATTTTCTGAAATTTGAAATTTCTACGCTTAATAACATTAAATTGTAATTCACTGTTAAATAATTTGAGAGACGTACTTCTATGATATACATGTAATTAAAGATTATGAAATTAGTTAAATTAACTAAAAGTTTGTACATTTCTCAACATTTCTTACAGAGGCAATTGCCTTTAATATTTTGATAAAAACTTTAATTTCATACCATAATTGAAGGTTACCAATAGCGCAATGTTATATTTTATACACATTTTTATAACATAGTTGACTTTTTTCTTTTTTCCCTGTTTTTTTTTTATTATTATTATTTTTAAGATGTAACATTTTTACCATGCATATTAGTCTCAAGCGAGAGGTTGGAAATATAGTAATCATATAATGGAACAATTCTGTATAAAAATTAATTCATTAATGCCTTCAATTTTGGGTATGCTAAAGTGTTTTGAAAATTTATATTCTTTTACATTATGGAATAAACGTGTGTGTGTGTTTTAATATGCTGAGAGTGTTCGGAAACAGGGTGCTTAGGAAAATATTTCGGTCCAATTGAGATGAAAATGCGGACTGGAAAAAACTGCATAACAACGAGCTATATAACCTATACTCGTCACCAGATATAGTAAGGGTAATTAAATCACGGAGAATGTATTGGGTTGGACATGTTGCGCGCATGGGGGAGGAAAGACGTATTTAAAAAATATTGACTGGGAGACCCGAAGGGAAAATACCACTTGGAAGACCTAGACGTAGGTGGGAGGACAATATTATGATGGGTTAAAGGGAAGTATAATTTACAAGGGATGATTGGATGGAGTTAGCACAGAATAGGGTAAGCGCGGCAATGAACCTTCTGGTTTCCATAAAATAGTTAATATTCCTTTAGCTTGCTGAGGAATTGTCTGTTGCCATTGAGTAAGTAAATATTTAAATTTCAAAATAATTCTGTGATAACATTCCTCTAATAAAATACAATTCAAAACATTTGGTCAACATAAAGTGGATTTTCCTTCAAACTTATATCACTTAGGCCCATGGGCGTAACCAGGCCGACCATATGGGGGGGGGTTATAACATCCGCGGGGTCTGGGGGGTATGGGGGTCCTCCACCGGAAAATTTAAAAAATAAAGATGCAAAATAATGAGTTTTAAGCTTCCGAGGGACCTCCCCCGGAAATTTTTAAAAATTAAGATGCAAAATAACGAGTTTTAAGCTTCCGGGGGACCTCCCCCGGAAAATTTTAAAAATTAAGGCGCAAAATAACGAGTTTTAAGCTTCCCACGCTTTATACTTGTATTAAGTAATTTATGGGCAGACTTAAAAAAAATTATATAATTTTCCTTTTTTTAATCAATGGGGGGGGGGGGGTTCAAACCCCCAAACCCCCCCCTCGGTACGCCTATGCTTAGGCCTACATACCTCACATAATTAATTAAGCTTAGGTGGTTACACAATTCATAACTCAAACCGGGCCATATTAATCTTTGAAGTGTTATTCCTTTAGATCGTTATTCCAGACATTGTATCCTTGACCTGTGACATTTACTTTAATCCTGTCCCTAGACATCTGCACTTTGCGCTTTGACTACTGTACTTTACCAGTTGTAGCATTGTAAAGTGCAGTTACTTCCGCAACTAGCTGACTGCTTCTTGGATGTACAAGGAACGAAATTGCATGTTTAGATTGGAATTTATAATCTTATGCAGACGTCTTGTTTAAGTTTCTGGACGTCGGAAGGGGCCAGCGAAGCATTTTAAGCCTTCGTAAAACATGTAATAGAAATGTAAATGAGCAAAAAGCAACAATATATAGATGTTTCCTAATACACTGGGTGTCATAGGCGTACCGAGGGGGAGGTTTTGGGGGTTTGAACCCCCCCCATTGATTAAAGAAAGGAAAATTGTATAATTTTTTAAGTCTGCCCATAAATTACTTAATACAAGTATAAAGCGTGGGAAGCTTAAAACTCGTTATTTTGCGTCTTAATTTTTTAAATTTTCCGGGGGAGGACCCCCGGAAGCTTAAAACTCGTTATTTTGTGTCTTACTTTTTAAAATTTTTCGGGGGAGGACCCCCGGAAGCTTAAAACTCGTTATTTTGCACCTTAATTTTTTTAATTTTCCGGGGGAGGACCCCCGGACCCCCTTCTCCCCAGGGGGTATTCCATACCCCCAGACCCCGCGGATATTATAACCCCCCCATATGGTCGGCCTGGTTACGCCTATGCTGGGTGTTAATGAATAAAACATAAATATTTTACCTGTGTATAGAAGGGGCATAGACAAGCAACTTTTATTAGTTTTTTTTTGCTCTAAGACGTAAAATGCATATGCTACAGGGCATTAAAGTCATTATAATTTGGTGCTTATAAGTCAATAATTAAACGAAATTTGATTAAAATTTTCATTAAATTGACTTCATGCTTTCTTCTTTCTTAGAGATCGTTACAAACCTGATTTTTAAAATCATTCATCAACAGCTATATCATAATTTATTGTTTCATAATACAATACTTCAAACCCTTCAGGGAATTTATTGGAAACTGTTTAAAAAAATGTTAGTTTTTTGTGCAATATTAATTCAATTGCTAGATGTTTGTGTTCTACATTCAATCAAGTAGGTATATGTTCTTACTTTACCCACGATTTTTTTGTTCTTACTTCACCCAGGTTTTTGTCACAATTTTATTAACTTTATTCACAGCATCTTTTCTCTCTGTCTTTCACCTTCTCGAGTTTTTTTTAATCACGAGTGACATATTTCAACGATGCTCTTCTTACTCAGTTTACTATGGAAACCGAGAATTGAAAACGGTCTACACGGAAATACAAGTTCAAATATTATACCACATTTGTTATGAGATATTGACTTATATTGACATGAAATAGAAATAATACAGTACAATATCTTTGAAAAAACTAAAATTAAACACTTAAACAAAAACACGATCGCGATTTGCGATCTTCAGCAAATCCTTAATGTTATGTTTTCCCTTAATTTAGGCGCGGATAATACAGGGCTTCGGTTAATCGAGACTCTACTTTAGTATACTCGGATTCATAGGCGTACCGAGGGGAGGGGGGGTTTGGTGGTTTGAACACCCCCCCCCCCCATTGATTAAAAAAGGGAAAATTGTACTATTTATTTCATTATTGTGATGTGTCACCTTTTTTAAAAATCTGCTTATAAATTACTTAATATGAGTTTAAAGCGTGGGAAGCTTAAAAATCGTTATTGTGCATCTTAATTTTTAAAATTTTCCTGGGGGAGGACCCCGGAACCCCCCTCTCCAGATGTTATAATCCCCCCATATGGTCGGCTTGGTTACGCCTATGCTCGGATTCAGGGCATATCAAAACGTGTAGTCCTATTTATGTTGAAAATGCGACATCGAATTTCGGGGTCGAACACAATATTTCTACGTAGCCTATAATGCCTATCAGGAAGAACATAGTCTGAGAGTGTTTGAAAATAGGGTGCTTCGAAAAATATTTGGGCCCAAAAGGGATGACAATCGGGACTGGAGAAAATTGCATAACGATGAGCTTCAGGATCTGTACGCATCACCAGATATAGTAAGGCTAATTAAATCGCGAAGGATGAAATGGGCTGGACATGCTGCACGCATGGGAGAGGAAAGACATATCTCAAAAGTATTGACTGGTAGACCCGAAGGGAAAAGACCACGTGGAAGACCTAGACGTAGGTGGGAGGACAATCTTAGAACGGATTTATGGGAAGTAGGATTTGTGGAGTTAGCACAGAATGGGGTTGAATGGCGGACTCAGGAAAGCGCGGCAATGAACCTTCGGGTTCCATAAAATAGATAATATTCCTTTAAGATAGCTTGCTTAGGAATCAGGGTTGGAATGTTTAAATCAAAACGTTTAAAACAAGTACTTGTGTTTTTTTTAAGTTTGTTTAAAACGTTTTAAACAATCTGTTTTAAACATTTTTTTTAGCATATGTTTAAATCATTTTTTAATTGCGTGCTACATTTAATTATGAAGACAATATACATTTTGTCAAGTCAGTGACACCCTGTTAGTGTTGTAAACACTAGTGTTGTTAGTGTTGCTAGTATGTTGAAGGAAAATATCCCTTGTGAGTTTGATAATGTAAGGCGGCTAAGGCCACGTAAAGCATGGTGAAAGTCAATCATCAGTTGAGCAGTAAAGGCCGTAATTAAACAGTAGTTTGTATTATTTTTTATTAATCATGAACTATTAAATCATAAACAATTACTACTGGTACAAAATGTATTTTCAAATACTATTAAGTCTACGACTCTTAAATCTTGAACATCTTACCACATTGGCTTGACAAAATGTATTTTGTCTGCATAATTAAATTTAACACCCAATTAAAAAGTGTTATAAACATATGCTAAAAAATGTTTAAAACAAATTGTTTAAAATGTTATAAACATTTCAACCCTATATATATATACACAGTGAGTCCCACGCAAGAGTTGGCCAATGACGCGGGTTTCTGCGTCGCGGCTGGCACAGTTCCAACTCCCGAGCGATCGGGTGAAATATCTACGCAAATAATGCCGCGGTCGTTGTAATGATTCAGGTTATCACATTTACAGTTAAAATTACAATGAAAATAACCACGTATCTCATCACAAGAGATGATGGAAATGATCTCCTCTTGCATCCAGACAATACTGGCACCTTTTTAGGAAATTTTCTTTCAAGCGCATAAGTTCAGCTTCCGAGACAGAGTTACTTTCTCTTGTGATAGGCCTATGTGATATTGTCATCAAGTTCTTCTAACAGTATGTGAATATTATTTATGGGGAAACTTGAAAAATAAATTGAATAGGTCAATTTCCCATACACAAGAAGAACTTAAAGACAATATCACAAGAGAAATTAACTATCTCGGAAGCTGAACTTACGCGCGTGAAAGAAAATTCCCTAAAAAAGGTGTCAGTGTTCTGCTTATGCAAGAGGAGAACATTTCCAACATCTCATGTGATGAGGTACGTGGTTATTTTCGTTGTAATTTTAACTGCAAATGTGAGAACCTGAATCATTACACCAACCACGGCATTATTTGCGTAGATATTTCACCCGATCGCTCGGGGGTTGGAGCTGTGCCAGCCGCGACGCAGAAACCCGCGTCATTGGCCAACTCTTGCGTGGGACTCACTGTATATAATAGGCCTTATACATTAAAATGATTGTTTTAAAAAAAATGAACAATTTATCTTTTTTAAACAAACAGCATTGTTGTAAACATAAAAAACGTTTAAGAAACACATTTAAAACAACCATAAAACGCATAAAAAACGTTTAAGAAAAACGTCTTTTTTGTTCTTAAAAAAAAACATGTTTTTCTCCAACCCTGTTAGGAATTGTCTGTTGCCATTGAGGAAGTAAGGAAGCCTATACTGCCTATGGTATGGGTGGGAGGAGAAAATGTACTGTTTGTTATAACACTATTGCAGTCATGTGATATTCCTGTTGGATATGTTACTCCATATGCTGCGCATAAAAACATTCGTATTCAGTAATTTTCAGTTCCAAATGCACACACCAGGCAAAAACAGTTGTAGTTAATACAACGCTCAAAACCGGGTTGGTTCATGATTACATCTATTTTGCATGAACAACATATTTTTGTGTTTAAAATTCAAATCGCAGTTTGATCGACTTGTAAAGTTGGCTCACGGTTTTAGAACAGCCAGTAGGATTGCTTGCAGATGGAGTTAGCAGAATTTTACTTTTTCGTGTGGTTGATAAGCGAAAGAACATGCGAAATGGTAATGAGTGTCCACAAATGAGAACTTCTGCTCTTTCTTTCTCTTTTGTGGTCTTGTCTCTCCCTTTTAAACGATATTGACTCGATGGTTTCTGCAAATAACATCCTTTTCAGCCGATTCGACTCTGTGGAATGCATAACAATGTAACAGGAGGCTTTGGTAGTGTTTTTTGAAGCAAGATATCAAGTTGTTTCTTCAAATGATCAGTAGAATTGTATTTGGCGAAAAAAAAAAGACTGTCATACAAATTCTAGTTGCGTTGGCAACGTAACGATAATGGCGCTAAAAGTGTGGATGGCATTTGTTAGGATTTCTTTTTTTGTATTTTTCCCTTCTTGTTCATTGGTATACATGATTGGAGCGATAAGCTCTGCTCCTCTGGGGGAAGATTCTCTGGAATTTTATTCCTCAGCATCCGGCTTGTTATCAGTTTCATGTTTGTGAATATTTGCATTGGAATGCCCGTGTTGAAAGAATGTAAAAAAAAAAAAAGACTGTCTTCGTTCTTAGTCCATTTTTATTGGTCACAGTTCATGATTATTTCTAAACTAGCGTGTGCCCGCGGCTTCGCACGCGATAATTATTTAAAAAATTAAAAATTAAGAGCATAATAGTTAAATCATTATATTTATTAACACCTAAACCACGTGAATTGGGGGTACGCCGTAGCGTAGTGGTTGCGGCGCTGCGCTACAAACCGGAAGGTCGCGGGTTCGATCCCCGATGAGGTCGGAGTTTTTCAATTGGCCTAATCCTTCTGGTGGCACTATGGCCCTGGGGTCGACTCAGCCTCTAACAGAAATGAGTACCAGGAGCAATCTTGGGGGTAAAGGCGGCCGGTGCGTAAGGCTGACAACCTTACCACCTTCATGTGCCGATGTCTAAAAATCTGGGAGCCTCAACCTCCTGGAACCCTCTGGGCCTCCATGGCCTGTAATAGGGAACACTTTACTTTTACACTAAATCACGTGAATTAAATACCTCGATTAGATAGCGTCGCCTGGTAAAAGCGACCTCAGATTCGAGATCCTTGGCCCAGAAAACCCCTGTATAGTGAGTTTCGTCCAAATCGAACAACGTTTGACCATATTTAGGCCTATATTGACTATCCCTCTTATAATAATAATAATAATAATATTAATACTAATAATAATCCTCTTCGGTGTAGGTTGAAAATTTCATATGTCTGCGGCCTTGACATTATAAACAAATGAATCGACCAGCGTGAGCTACAACATTCAAGCGATCGCGAAAGTTTAATTTCCAAGGTATGACAAAAATAGCCAAAGCCTACTGTAATTGATTTGGCATTGAAATGTATTACTGAAAACCGATGCTTCGAAAACGCAAAGAATACATGTTTTCTGCTCGTTTTTCACTCATAACTCGCGAACGGAAGCTAAAATTAAAAATGTAGTATGACAGAAACCTTCCCGGGAATGTACCCAACAACTTCCCAAAGTTTCATGGCGATCGGATGAATGGTGTAGTAATGCATAAAGGACACACACACACACACACATACATTCATTTTTATATATATAGAAGATTACAGTAATTATTGCATTTACTTTAGTTCGAATCAATAATATATTAGGACCACCGCTGTGGTGCAAGGGTGTTTTAGCTCCCCTTGGACACACATGCAGAAAGATTTCAAAACTGGCGTTTATGTTAAAAGCTAGATAGCCTATTGGATTTCATAGTCGAATGCAATAAATACTTCCTACATCTATAGTACCTACGCTACGGGTACATGCAGTAATTACTGTAATTGACTTTTAAAACAGACAGCTTGCGGTTTTTTTTATAGAAAATTTCAAATATAACGACATTATAGACTTATCCCCCATAACTTAATGATTCCCTCCCCCCCCCCCTCCGGTAAGTTTCTCTGGGGCCGCTTACAGAAACAAATCACAATTTCAATTTATTGCAAGAGACACAGCCAATGTTCAGCTATTTTTCAACATATTTGCCCCCGGAATTGAAACATATGTCTTACCATGGCACCAACTTTTGAACACCTGTGTCGTAAAAGTATGCAGCCAGGTATTTTAACCATTGTGTGACAAATATCTCCGCCTCTCTGTCATTCTCTGTCATTCTCAATCATTTCTTGAGGAGTAGGAAAAGATGGAAATCACTGGGAGCGAAGTCCAGGCTGTAGGGTGGATGTTTAAACACCTCCTAGCAAGTCTCCTGCAGAAGTTCGGCTGGGAAGTGTTTAAACATTCACCCTAAAGCCCGGATTTCGTTCCCAGTGATTTTCATCTTTTCCTACGCCTAAAGAAATGACAAAGAATGACAGCTATTCTTTGCTGAGGAAAAAAAAAAGGAAATTCACCTATTTCTCGCCTATGAAGTTCACCGAAAGCTGCATGCCCCTCCTTCATCAAGTTCATTCAACAGTATTATTCAACTTTAGCCCAATAACATGTTACATACTAGTAGTTCAGTTGCGATCTTCCTGTCTTTCCAACTAGGCTGATATAGTAGTAACCTATAGTTGATGTAAAACTTAGTAATTTTGTTACGCTGGGGTTTTCAGTGAATTCTAAACAAGTGAAACCAGGTGAGGCGTGACGGTCACGAGCTGTGGTTTGTCACAATAATGCTAACCCTTTGTTTCGACATCCCTTGCCAATTACCTGAACCCGATTCACCACTAGTTAATTGTGCGCTACACGAAATTATTCAGAGCGTTCTTATATCGTTCCTCACTCAACAAATTGCCCAACCTTCGTTGATATTCTAGTTTTATAATGTTGTCATCTTCATTATTGTCTTTATGTTATTTGAATCATAAACATTGTTTAACAGAACTCTCTTCTTCTACGGTCCAGTACCGTTAAGGGGAAAAATAGGGTCTTGTAATGTTAAAATAGTATATTGCGATACAAGTGCCGTAAGCGATGCATACGGATCGAGGAAAGAGTTTTTTTTTTTTTTTTTTTCAATTTTCCGAGATCCGTTATGCGCTTACGGTACGAGTATTGCATGCTATTTTTGCACGATGATTATTTATACGAGGGTTGTTCTGAAAGTAAGTTTCGTCATTTCTTTTTCACATGGAAACTTTATTACCAAAACAAATACACCATGCAATCATGAAATATACCCCTTGCACTATTTTTCAACATAGTCTCCACCGACATTGAGACATTTGTCATAGCTTGCAATCAGTTTGAAGAAACCACTCTGGTAAAACTCGGTGCCCTGCTATGCAAGGAATTGTCGCACAGCCTTCTCCACCTCAGCATTGTTTTGGAAGTGACGTCCCGAGAGTGCGGCTTTCATTGCATGGAACAGGTGCCTTCCTTCACTGAACATGCAACACCAGCGACCAACAATTTGATGAGACATGACCTCTTCACCATACACAGTCTGTAGGCGTCCATGGATGATGGACACACTAGTCCTTCTCATTCATACCGGATAACAGCATGTACTTCCATTGTCGACCACGTTTTCAGTACACGTCCATCTGCCATCGTGATTTGTACTCAAATAACCTCGGGCACGCCAGTCTACTGCTACTCTCTCTTCTTCGGGACTCTACTCATGCATCGTTTCTCCTCTGCTGACGCTCTTTCCGTCGTTGAACCAGCAACAGGTGTCGATTCTTATGGCAGTTGTTTGCTTCATCTGCTTTACCAACTTCACTTTAAAAAAAAAAAAACGACGAAACTTACTTTTGGAACATCCCTCGTATCAATTTATTTATATTCATTTATATACTGTATTAGCTGAAAATATTATGTATATTTATTCTTGAAGATGGATGTTTATTTCAGAAAGTGATTCGAATGTGTTTGTTACGGGAACCGAATATTTGTCCTGGGGGGCCTTGTCCATAAAGGCCGTAAGTAAATTCTTACCGCACATAGCAACAAGATTGCGTGTGGGAATGTCAACTTACGATCCACGGCTACAATATTCGTAAGTACCACCAGTTAGTTAAGTCGTGCAAAAACATTAGGCCTACTTACGATCTACATTTCTTCCCCGTTCATTTAAAGTCTGCAGTTCCATATCAAAGCGAAGGATTTTTCATTTCGCTATTCTGTAACTTAACTACAAGAGAGAGATAAATTTCATTACGAATAGATAACGATATAATATTTCCAGCAAATGTAGAAGCTAGGCTTGCGTTCATTTGTTTTCATATGTTATTTGTTTTCAACAAACTGTTGCTAACCACAAGGGTAAGAATTCCGCTACCTACGAAATTACCAAAACGTATTTTGATTACTGTTCTATTCACAAGAAAACTGAAATTATTTTCCTTTTAAAATCAACGGTGCAAAATAACATAAAATGTTGTAGGCTCAATTGTTCGACATGTTACCCATCGTTTTGCTTGCTTGCCTGTTAAATTCTCCATAACTGTCTCGTAAATAACTTTCAAGGGGAGAAGATTGAAAATTGTTAACTTTTTCACTGCTATATTGTGTCACATCAAAACAGTATTTGAAGCCGATGTACAGTAATGCAGTTATGCTTTATACAAAATGTAATTATTTTTATCCACTTTCTACTATCATTATCTATGGAAACCAGCTATTGTACTGAAATTTTCCTTAATGATTTCAAAATTAAAACTCACTGAAGGTTTCACTCAATGATTCCTTGTATAATCATATAAAAGCAGCTCTTGAAAAGCTTAAAATAATTATTCATCCTTTGCGTTCTGCGTTACCATAGAGAGCTCATAACTATTTAGCAACATAAAAAATGTGAAAAAAATAATTTTTCGGCCAACATTTTCGAGAGATGGGGCCAAAACCGGGGTTTACTAAAATAGAAATGTCTTCTCTATGTCAATTTTTAAAGATAAATCATCACTTGTTCTACATTTTACTTGTAAAAACATGAATCAAAATGTAATCTTTTATTTCGTCTAAGCCTTTCGGTTACATTAAACCGCCATCAGGTTATCTTATTTTATAGATTAGCATTTCAAAATGATAAAATTGTTTCTCTGGCTCTTAGCTATGTATGTAGCAACTCTATAAAAAGAATTGTCATAGGTAATCCCACGAGAGTTGACGAGTTTATCGATAGATTCGCGACTGCGCAGCAGGAGCGAATTTATCTGATGCAACTCGTCAACTCGAGTTGGATTTATTAAGACTATTCCATGAATAAAATGTAACGGATTATATAAATAATAATTACTTTCGTGCTTCGTTGTATAAAAACAAAACTAAAAGTTGTGAGATCACGGCATGCTGTGACTCAACCATCCATGAATCGATTCGAGCTTCCTTGGTGTAATCAGTGCTACCAAATGAGCATATAAGACATAACTTCATTCAGGTAAGCTAACAGCAGAACAGAATAAAAACACACGAACTTGCTTGCACCGAATCGAAATTGTGTTTTTAATCAATGTACATTTCTATTATTTCAATTTCTAAACAAGTTATGTTGTATAAAATGATCTGTTTTCGTGCCGCGTAGTGGCAGCATCTGACTGTTAATCACTGCACACTGATACTTGCGTCTCCAGTAAGGAGCGGACGGTTTTATCACGATAAAACACCATCGTCGCGATTCCACAAGAATATTGCAAGATAAACGGCCGTGATTGGTCTATATCTGAGAAATTGCTAAACGTTATTGGTCAATATCAAACACTCGGCGTATGAGTTGAATAGTCAAGAAAATTAATTTTGCGACCCAGAGAATATTAATTATAATTAAGGGAATCAGGTCAACTTTTCAAATTTTAACTTCATAGTTTAGGTTGTTTGCAGCAAACAAATTATATCCTTTTTAAATAATATAAAGTAATTAGAAATTCACAATTAGTGGACTTTTCTATTAAAATGTGGGAACACAATATAGTTGAGTGTAATATGTTTTACCTCTGATTATTCAGAGAGAGTTGAATGCCTTATACAGGATGTTAATTAATAACACTGAAATATTTTACCTGTATATAAAGGGGATATCGACAAGCTACTTTTACTGGGAGATTTTTGCTCTATGACGTAAAATATGTATGCTACAGGGCTTTAATATTTAGTGCTCATAAATTAATCATGAAGGGAAATAGAGTTAAAATTTTCATTAAATTGACTTCATGCCTTCCTAGTGATCGATAAAAACCTGATTCTAAACCATTCTTCCGCAGCTATATCATAATTTAGAGTTTTCATAATCTGCAAAAGTTGCAGACTAATCACATCACTGGGAGCCACTAATTACTGACTACAGTGTTAACAACGTAGTTCCTTTGTTTTGCATTTTTTCTAATGTTAGAAGTCGGTGGCAGTCATGCTCTGGGAGATTCTATGCTTTAATAGGAAAAATTGAATCCATAGAGGAAACATCTCTTGATAAAAGTTGCTTGTCTATGTCCCCTCTGTACACAGGAAAAATATTTCGGCGTTATTAATTAACACCTTGTACAGAAAGCTAAAGATATGTGTGTTATTCATCGAAAAAGAAGGCGTTTAAAAAGCCTGTAGATCGCTAATGCCCGGTTTCTACAAACTTGTGAATTACCTATGGGTAAATTACCCATGGACAAATTAGTTCCATTTAACCTACAATGGTACAATGAGCAAGGCCTTGGAGTTGTACAGTTAATTTAATTCAGAAGGCTTTGATTCTCATTGTTATTGATCCTATGAAAGGTTAAATTTTATCCAGCCATCCATGAAAGGACATATTAACCCAAAGATTTACCCTTGGACAGATCTAGCCCGAGTTTGTAGGAACATTTTTTCTGTCATTTTCATATTTACCTAGAGGACATTTATCTAGAAACTCGCCACAAGTGTAAGTGATTGCTATCTTTAAATTATTTGTGTTTGTGTGGTGTTATTCTTGTGTAAATTGTGTAAATTCTGTGCATTAGATAATTTACCCATAGGTAATTCGCGAGTTTATAGAAACCGGCCATAAGAAATCTTCAATATGGATACGCCAGAAAACAATTAGCTTTAAGGTTCCAATTTCTGTGGGCGTCAAATTGATTGATTGATTGATTAGTTAATTAATTAGCCAATCAGATTAGTTGTGCATTATGTTACAGAACAATCCCTATTAGGCATGTGCAACTTCGGGTCGTGAGCGATTTCTGGATGGTGCAGTGGAGCGGATAAGTCAATACTAAGTGACTGTAACGGAGAAACAGCGGAATTACAACATAGGAAAGCGGAGAAATGCTTTGAACAAAATTGCCTGATCTGTATTTCTTTATAGACATGAAGTTGTACCCAATAAACTGTCTGAATTTTTCCATAAACGTGGAGCTTGAACCATGTAAAATGGATATCTTGCCAACAAGGCCTAAACCACAATCTTAAACGAAATTTCTGGAATGGAAATCTGTGTTAATTTAGTGATTTAATGGAGAGGGTAAGATGAAAATTGATCATTGTGCATTGTGCATTCGAAAATTTTGAAACCACGTCTCGTGGGGTATCGTTGAAAAGCTCTCGTTGAGTACTCTACAAATCAATAACTAGTCTCTCGATAGCTCTCATATAAGGCGAGATTTGAATGTTTGAAAAAGTGCTCTTTCCTCTTTTTTGCAGTTATAATTGAGGGTTTGTCATGCCAAGGCTAAAGAAGAAGAATGCTGCGCAGCGACATTAAATTAAACCAAAAGCACTTTGAAATCTACCTCAGTCAGTAGGCCTGCCTAAAAGGATTTTTTCCATTGTAGACCTATATTCTGTATACAACTGCTTGCTAGCTGTAATAATTCTGTAATCTTTGTAAAATAACTGTATAACACTCAGTTGTGTGAATAACTAACTAACCAATAAGAGTTGAGTAATTAGCGAGATAGGTGTTAAGAGTAAAGAGTGTCTTGCAAGAGTTACTCATGTATCTTCACAATACTACGGCTAGGAAATCTTGGTAATCAATAATAATCTAGGTCTGTATGAGCACTCTTATGCAAATCTGATATCCATCAGGACAGTTTTGCTTTTAACCTGACGATGACAGATATTCTGTCGAGCAGAATGGGACAGGTGAAGCCCAGACGATTGGCCGGACGAGGGCCACTCAGGTCAAAATGGACTGCATTCAGAGCGAAGCATTGTTAAATTGTACGTCAAGGAAATGGACACGAGAGAGATAGAAAGAGTGGATTTCTATATAAATCCATGCGACGTTTCTGAAGCACTCTTCAGCTGCATGTCATTAGATGTATAGAAAAAAAACGGAAGAGCTACCAAGAAACGTTATTAACCTAGTTTCAATAAATAAAACAGCAAAACCGGATTCATTATGGTCATAATTCTTTCTTCGGGGTTTTTCTATGGTTTCCCGCAGAAAGCAATACATAATAGTCTAATTACTAGGGCGAGGCAGTTAATGTTTGCGAAATAAAAAATAGCGAAAAAATGCAAAATACAAATGTGTTTATAACCTAAAAATAGCATAAAAAAGACACAAAATTATTTTTTGTAATAACTTTTTTAGTAAGTAATTAGTCGATTTTAGAGAGCAATTTAATGGTGTCAGTGAATATTTAAATTTACTATACAAAACATTCTTAAGACCTATCTTATTAATGACGACATAAGTAAATTAATGCTACTTGATCATCTTTTGTGAAAAAATGCTTTTATTTCCAAACTGACGTGCCGTTTACAGAACCAAAACACAATTTCAAGGAAATATTCATTGCAACAGACACAGCCAGTGTTCAGTTATTTTTCAACATATTCGCCACCGGAATTGAAACATTTGTCTTACCATGGCACCACCTTTTGAATACCTGTGTCGTAGAAGTGTGCCATCTGGGATTTGAACCACCGTGTAACAACCACCTTCGCCTCTCTGTCATTTTCTGCCATTCTTTGTCATTACTTGAGGTGTAGGAAAAGATGGAAATCACTGTGAACGAGGTTCGGGCTCTAGGGTGGATGTTTAGACACCTCCCAGCCGAACTTCTGCAGGAAACTTGCTAAGAGGTGTTTAAACATCCGCCCTACAGCCCGGACCTCGCTCCCAGTGATTTCCATCTATTTACACACCTAAAGAAATGAGAGGGAATGACAGTTAATGACAGAGAGGCGGAGGTGTTTGTGACACAGTGGTTCAAATCCCTGGCTGCTGACTTCTAGGGTACGGGTAGTCAAATGTTGTTTCCACAGTATGACAAATGTTTCAGTTCCGGTGGTGATGTGTTGAAAAATAGCTGAACACTTGCTGTATCTGTTGGAATATATATATATTCATAAAATTGTGTTTTTTTTCTGTAAACGGCCCCAGGGAAACTTACTTTATGGACGCGCCTCTTATGATGTGACAGGTGCGTATAGTAGAAGGCAGGGGCGGATCCACGGGGGGGGGGGTAAATCCCCCCCCCAAATTTGTAACATTAAGCACAAATTATTCAAACGGTCAGCCTTCTAATAAATTTTGTAAAGACAACATAACCCAAATACTTAAATTAAAGCAACGACATTCATTATTTTGAAATACATTTGTAATAAAATGCCGAAATGTTCATTTTGATTTCAATTGTGTACTGGGAATGATTAATTTTTATGAGTAAAAACTTCCCTCTCTACTTTGGTCCCCCCCCCCCCAAATGTCTCTCTGGACCCGTCCTTGAGTAGAACAAGTGGACTATAATAAATGTGATGAAAGCATGGGCGTACAGTGAAATTTTGTTCGGGAGGGGTTCAATGTAAAGTCGTCTCAGCTCCATGACCTTGCGCACATTGTGAATTATTACTTTTTTAAATTACTAAACAGTTATATTGTGATAATTAATACACTGTAATAAATTAGTATGCAGCTTTGTCTTTGAAACTGTTTTTCTTGAGATTTCTATCCATTTATCGTTTAAGCTAGACTCTATAAATAAAAACTTTATTTTCAAAAGTTATCATAATACTGTATGGTGTATAGGGCACGTTTTTAAAGTCATCTGTAAATCCACCGGTGGAAAAGCCCGATTAATGCCGATTACTTCATGATAATTTTGTGATGATCTCGTGATTACTGTTGGCTTTACAAACAGATTGATGGGTTTCGGCGAGAGTATTCGAGTTGTCGTTTGACAGATTCCGAAGGGATTTTTGTTTACTAGTAATACATCACTGTTATTAAGCTGAAGAACTATCAACACCACGAGGTTTTGACATTTGAATGTTAAATAAATTACGATAAATCTTAAATAATGCTTTGATATGTACGAAATTGTAAAATATATAACAACCTAATCAGAGGTTTTTTTATTTATTTATTATAATTTCGTTCCATGATTTATAATCTTCAAAATATTGCAGATATTTCGGGAGGGGTTTCAACCCCCTGAACCCCCCTCCTACCGTACGCCCATGGATGAAAGTCAGAAAACCTACAATAGGAAAGATATGGCCTGCAGCAGTGTGATTATTGTCTAAGAAGCTTGACGCCATGGATCTGTATCTGACATACAGCACAGTCCTACACGTACGCACAAGGAGTCTGTCACTGTCGTGATTGATGGATGGTCTTCCTGTCCTTCCTACCGATCAATCAGGAGACATCACTGCCTGGGAATCCACTCCTCTCAACGTCCGATAGTTTTTGGTTGGTATTTTACAGCCAAAGTTCCTCAGAAAGAACTTGAGCAAACCATGAACAAGATTAAAAGGCAATGCTTGAATCAAATATATTATACTAATCCAGTGGCGCTAACTTTTGAAAAAAAAAACTTTGGGTGAGCTAAAAAACCATATTTTTTGCACAACTTAACTAATTAGTGGTACTTACGAATATTGTTGCCGTGGATCGTAAGTTGACATTTCCCGCATGCAATCTTGTTGCTATGGAAACAAAACAAATTTCCTTGCGGTAAGAGTTTCCGTGCGGTAAGAATTTACTTACGACACACATCATAACACAAGCCTTTATGGACAAGGCCCCTCAGGACAAATATTGGTTCCCATAACAACAAACACATGCGAATCACTTTCTGAAATGTAACATCCATCTTCAATCTCTATATATATAAAAGGCTTTGTCCTGACTGACTGACTGACTGACTGACATGAATCAACGTAGAGTCTAAACTATAACAGGTAGAGACTTGGAATTTTGACAGTACCTTCGTTTCATAATGTAGGTGCTCACTAAGAAAGGATTTGAAAAATTTTGAATTTAAATGCCAAAAATTAAATGTTTTTGAAAATACTTAATCCCTTTTTACACAGAATTATCAATTCCAAATAACAGAACATATTCTTGTCAGATGGGTTTGGAAAAAAAAATTAAATGCAAGTTTGACAAATAGGTGAAGTTATAAAAATAATTCATGTTATAAATGAATAATACAGAATGAAATCCACGAAAATAATGGAATCACATAACTTTCTCTACCCTGGACATAGAGAAAACAAAACGAGGTATGGTAATGTGTATATTATTATATTATATCGCAGGTTTTTGGAGAGAGAAGTATGAAAGTGATAATGCTTTCTATTTAATTTCATCCCCAAAACAGTTTTATGGTAACATGAGAGTGGGAAATAAAATTTCCCGCCTCGATATTACAATTTTATGTTACAGGAATTTTTGTTTCTTCTTATTTGAACCTCTACCAGGCTTGCAGTGCACTGTACAAGCGATGGGATGCAAAATTCTAGATCCTCTATGAGCCATAAAAAACTATATCAAGCGTTTTCTGAGGGAATAGTTTGAGTGTAATAAGTCGTTCTTCCTATTTAAAATTATAAATGCCTATATAAGGACCTAGAATTTAAAAATAGAAAATCCTTCATAAGTTAATTTCCAATTACAAAATACAAAACCCGGGCGACGCCGGGTCTTTTAAGCTAGTAGTGTATATACATAATATTTTCAGCTAATATCTCAATTAATATAAATGAATTGATATAAATAATCATCGTGAAAAAAATAGCATGCAATACTCGTGCCGTAAGCGCATAACGTATCTCGGAAATTTAAAAAACTCTGCGCAAGCGCCTCGTTTTTTCAAACTCTTTCCTCGATCTGTATGCACCGCTTACGGCACTTGTATCGCATTATACTATTAATTTTTGCTTTTGGTAACCACTAAAATAAACTAAATTAAATTAAACCACACATGGACTCAACATTATGTAGCAAAATATGTGAGATCTGGAATCCCCAATAAATTCTTCACAAGCTTGATAATTTTCTTCTTTCATTAGACCAATAGCCTGTTCTCCCTAATTACTGTCTTCATGGATGATCCGAGCTCCTTCCTGCCTCTAGGTTATTGTCCTTTGCATCTGTCATAATTAATTCTTTCTACCACATTCGTTCCACTTTGACTTCCTTCTTTTTAATCAAACAACAATGTCTTGTACTCCATATTCTTGTCTTATATCACAATTGCATGCCTTATCCATTGATTGTTAAAATTCTAAATCTAACTTTTCCTTATATATATATATATATATCTGCATGGACTTAACGGACATTATTTCTCCACTAGCAAGCCACACCCTGGTAATGGCGCATGCTAATGACTTTAACCAATCACGTTTTGTCACATGATGCGAATTTTCCACGAACTCTCTGTGAGTTCTCCTTCCCTTTGTTTTGATCAGGATCAAACTTACTTGGGATATACTATAGTGGGGTATATGGTCTGGACACTGAATTCAGAAGAGGCTATCTTTATAAATCCAGGGCTATGGGAATGCCTTTCTGGCGTCTTGTAGCCATAATCATTTACACTGACCATTACGAGAGTCTAGAAAAAGAGTTCAGGCCTTGTAAGAAAAGAAATTCCGTTCTTTTCAACGAAACACTTTGGCCTGTGAATCCATCCTGCAAATATTTACACGTGTTATAGGGAGATACTTACAAAAGAGATAAAGAAATGTTATGCGGAACACATGAGTTCCTCTAACCTTAAAATGCTCTATAACGTTGTGGTTATATGACAGTAGTGCGCTTTCAGTTGTCTCATTCTCATTCTGACACGCATTTTTGGTGAGACAGAACTTAAAAATCTGATGTGAAAGTCACATAACTTCCTCTGCCCAAAAAAAAAGTAAGCAGTATTCACATATCCTTTTACAGAATCGCAAGACACAATTTTACGCTAATTATCCTATAAATACCTCTTCTTTCAATGATGCGACTAAAAGCGCAGGCTATATAACAAACTTAAAAAAAAAAGGAACAAGTGACTGCAGACGTTTATTGAACTTTCCGCCGTAAAGAATAATTTCCGAAATACAGTATATCGAATATTTCCCTCAGATACTTCTTTACTCCATACCTGGCCAACAATACATCTTTCTCACTTCACATTCTTATATAGTATTCAGTTGTTCATCACACAAGACAAAATTTCTACAAACAGTGGGTGAACAGTGGGTGGCTTGTAACTACCCTCAGAGAATTTTTTCGAAAAAAAGTTTCAAATAAAAGTTTTAGCTCTCAGTAAAAGGAACACATGTGCAAATTTTATAGAAAATCGTTAGAGCCGTTTTCGAGAAAATCGCGAAAAACGAAAATTTCTTCATGTAAAGTCCCCTTAAAAATAAGGGAAATTTGTCGCCAATCTTCGAATCACATCTTCGGAAGGTACCTGACCCAAATACGAAATTTTGTTTTCATACGATTCTCCGTTTCGGAGCTAGCCTGTTCACATACTTCCACACAGACAGACAGACACACACACATACATGTTTCCAAAAATAGTATTTTTGGATTCAGGGGGCCTTGAAACGTGTATATATGCTTAAAACTCAACTTCGAATTTTAGGGTCGAAAACAATACTTCCTCTACCTATAGTACCTATGGTAGGCCTACGGGCAGAGGAAGTAAAAACATAAGTTTGTGTATGAAATGAGTAGTTTATAACTACCCTTCAGAGAATTCATTTTGAAAAGTTTTTCAAATAAACATTTTAGCTCTAAATATAATATATTAAATGACTGTTATAAATACGTTTCCTGCTAACGCCAAAATTTTTAAAAATATATTGAATAGGGTATATGATAATGTATAATATATTCTTTTTTCTATAATATTCTCAGTATCTAATTTTTATATGCTACAGTTTTGAATGGAAAGAGATTTTTTTAATTACCAGGCATGTAGATAGCTGTTGTGATATTTAATGTGTAACTGTATGTATAGTGTGCCATTTTTGTAGGCTATATATGTAGGGCTGGTATTTATTGCAACACTGCCACCGGGTTGTTGACCCACTTGCAGTGCAACAAAATAAATAAAATCGATACTCTATCTACTAAAGTTCAAGATTGGTCTGAGGTCCGAGGCCAATAAATTAAGCCTTAACGTTGAAAAAACTGTTGACATAACTTTTACCTACAATAGAGTTATTAATTCTCAAATTCCACCAGTTAAGTTCCTTTGCATTCATCTTAATTCTGATCTCGGATGGCATACCCATACTAATGTCATTTGCATCTAAGATAAGCAAAGGTCTTTTTATGCTTAGTATTTGTAAACAATCTCTTTTAACTGTTTACATTAATTCTCACATCATTTATGACGTAATGCTTTGGGGGAACCATACTTATTCTGATAAACTTCTTAATTTACAGAAAATAGTATATTGCGATGCGTTGTGCGCTTACGGGACGAGCATTGCATACTATTTTTTGCACGATGATTATTTATATCAATTTAATTACATTAATTGAGATATTATCTGAAAATATCTATCTACTCTTATACAATTCAACGGCCCGCTTCGTGAGACATCGGGTATAATCGGCGATATTCGTCTCTCGCAGTCTAAACTTTCATGACGACTACAAAATTAGTAAAACCGTTTCTTTATTATATAAGGCCTGAGTGAAATGAACACAATGAACAAATATTCTAATTTTATTTTTACTTACAATTTTTATAGCTCTGAACCACAAACATTTTTAATACACTGCCAGTGTAAATTTCTTTAAAATCCTGGAGTCAATTAATAATGGCGGGTGAAGCCGCGGGCATCAGGTTTAATATATTGATAGTTTAATCCTCGAAGTATCGCTGACAGTAAAAATCCAAATCAATCACTCCTTCTCTTGAAAAATTATATAATATCTGAAAATTACACTGAATTTATCAAATAAAATTCACATCACATTCATCTGTCAACTAACAGTTGAGAAACGATACGTATTATCCATCTCGAGAATTACGCACGAGAATTATACAGTTTAGAAGGCAGTGGTTCACAGTTATCTTTGGAACTGCATAATCGAATCTGAGATCGTTTTCCCAGGTGGCGATATTTAATCGTGGAATGTACTCTAAAGCCGGAATTTTAGCTGTTTCATTAATTATTAATGGTTTAGTTTAAGAATGATTCGCGTGCAAGTGTTAATAAATATAATGCTTTAATAATTATTATACTATTAATTTTTTATTTTTCAATTAATTATCGTGGGCGAAGCCGCGGGCACCTGCTAGTTATGTACATTATTGAAGATAGATGTTTATTTCAGAAAGTGATTCGCATGTGTTGGTTGTTGTGGGGACAGATCATTTGTCCTTTTAAAGCCACCACAAACTGGGGGGCCTTCGTTCCGGTCTTGTATTATGATGGTTTTCTCATCGTGCAAAAAAAAAAGCAGTTAGAGTTTAGTGAGGTTTTACACACATAGTAATGTAGGCTATTTTTATTTTCTTTCTAGATAGATATTGAAATATTTAAAAAAACTCATTTTGCCTTCGAAACGTTTGTTCACTCCTAAGCACAGAAGGCTTTGACTTAATCCTCTTTTGCTTTCGCTCAGCACAAAATAATTTCGTTTGAAGCTGATTTGAACTTTTCATTTCAAGCGAGTGTACCAGAAGATTTCAATCTCTTTTCAAAGCAGCCTTTCTTTATGCTCGTATTCCTTTCTTTTGAATCCAAAGAACACTGCCTGCAGCGAAATGATGCGCAAGATTCTTATTGCGTAATCATTGTTAAAGCAAAGGGATTGATTTGAATGTTGCTTAGAGTTATTAAGTGTTGCCATATATAAATAGCTGTTTTACTGGCTTCAGGGCGACTTTTAAAATAACAAAGAAGAACGAAGTCTCTTATAGCAGAAAGATCGATCTTTAGGCTGTAAGTTCATGAAGTCTAAAACGAACTCGATTGGACCTACTTTTAAGTGAATGTATTTAACTTTAAAGTATCACTTTGTTCACTTGTTTTCTCTCTTGTTAAAGTTTATTTCGTCTTTGTGCATTTTTGCCTCCCTTTTGTTAATGCTTATTTCTTTATGTTTCTTTTTTTACTTTTTTTGCAGCTCGTGCTCAGATTAGAATTTTAGACATATATTGTAAATATTTGAATTGTACTATACTAGGAGGTGCCCACGGCTTCGCCCACGATAATTAATTTAAAAATAAAAAATTAAGAGTATAATAACTATTAAAGCATTATATTTATTAACACTTGCACGCGAATCATTCATAAACTAAGCCATTAATAATTAATGAGACAGCTAAAATTCCGGCTTCAGAGTACATTCCACGATTAGAAAGCGCCGCCGATCTCAGATTCGATTATGCAGTTCCAAAGGAACCCGTGAACTCATAATACGTATTGTTTCTCAACTGTTTGTTGACAGATGAATATGATGCGAATATTATGATAAATTCAGTGTAATTTTCAGAAATTATATAATTTTCAAGGGAAGGAATGGTTTGTTTGGATTTTTATTGTCCGCGATACTTCCTTGGTGCAAAACCGGGTGACGCGCCGCACCGGGATAGTTGCCGCACCCCCTCTAACTCGAACATTTGACGCTAGGTACCGCTAATTGTCGTGATACCATCTCCAGTTCCCTCTCTAGAGTAACTGGATCACATGTCTTCATTGTTTGCGGTGTTTATGTCATTGTTATAGCGGTATTTATCAGGTAAGTGCACTAGTTTCACTGCGAAACTTTTTTGGACTCATTACTTTATTCTTTCCTGATCTGTATTTGTTCCATTTTTTCTGCGTGTACTACTTTTAATAGACTATTTAGAGGTTGTAAAGATATTGTGAGTGAAGTTCGCCGTAACAACAATGACAATAAGCTCTACAGATGAGTGCGGCGTGTGTCCCTGAGTTTTGGGTCACATGCCGCATAGTTTTCAAGGGTGACACGCCGCACAATGTCTTGCAGTATAATTACCCCCCAAAATTATTTTTCTGCACTTTTCAGCAATAAACATGTCAACTCGGTATAGGGGAAGGGAAGGAGCTAAACATCGTGGCCTATGGAGTGACAATGACCTACAAGAAGCTGTTCGGCGAATTAAGGCATGGGAAATATCCATTCGGGAAGCCGAACGTTGCTATAATATGCCAGAGAGGACTATTCGTAGGCGCACGGACACAGGAAATTGGGAAAACCCTCACTTGAGCCTGAAGGAATATTTGGTACAGAAAATGAAAAAAGGCTACTCACCCATGTCCAGAGATTGTGCAGATAGGTTCTCTTTTGTTTATACGTGCCTTTGATGTAAATTTAGACTTATTATGAATGCGGCATGTCTCCCATACGTGCGGCATAGCACCCTGCAACGCGGCATCTCTCCCGCTTTGTCTTTCAATTCAGTAATTGTATTTACACGTTTAATTATTATTTTATAAATATTTCCTTTGCTGAAATATAGGCAGGGAAGATCGTAGCTTGGAATCTCAAAAAGAGTTTTCAAAATATTCAATCCTGTTTTGAGGTAGACGAATTTAGAGAAAAGTGCGGCGCGTCACCCTATCTTGCCCTAAACTATTAATATTTTACAGCTGGTGCCCGCGGTTTCGCCCGCCATTATTAATTGACTCCAGGATTTTTAAGAAATTTGCACTGGCAGCTTATTAAAAATGTTTGTGGTTCAGAGCTATGAAAATTGTAAGTAAAAATAAAATTAGAATATTTGTTAATTGTGTTCATTTCACTTAGGCCTTATGTAATAAAGAAACGGTTTTCCTAATTTTGTACTTTTCGTGTAAGTTTAGACTGAGAGAGACGAACATCGCCGGGTATGCCCGATGTTTCAGGAAGCGGGCGAGCGAGTGAGCACGCTATTTAGGGCCGTTGAATTGTATAAGAGTAGATAGATATCTAACCCTGACATTTGAAGTTGATTTTTGACATAAATACAGGGTTTGAGCTCTCTGACTCCAAAATCACTATTTTCAAAAACTTGTCTGTGTGTCTGTGAACATTCTAGCTCCAGAACTAAAATTTCTATAAAAGCATATTTTTTTATATTTGGGTTAGGTACCGTCTGGGAATGTGACAAGAAGATAGGCGATTTATTATTATTATTATTATTATTATTATTATTATTATTATTATTATTTTAAATTTATTATTATTTTTTTTTAAGTGCCACTTTACTTGAAGAGAATTTCGCTTTTCGTGGTTTTCACGAAAACGGATCCAACGATTTTGATTAAATTTTGTACATGAGGTGCTTATACTAAGAGCTAATACTTTAATTTGAAAGTATTTTTTTCTAAAAAGAAATTATCTGAAGGATAGTTAGTTCCACCGTTTGTAAAAAACTTTCTTGCCTGAAGAACAGTAAAGCTTCAGGTTGAAACAACTGAATACATGTTTTTTGCAGTATGACCTCTTTTTCTTTAGGCCTATCAGAATGTGAAGTTAGAATGGTGTATTTCCCTTACGTAAATGCATATATCAGATTTTATTTGAGTTGTGTATCCTTCGGGGATGCGAAAATATTGCAGTGCAATGTGGTAACAACTTTCTCTTTATTTTTACAACAATTTACAAGAAAAGAATGTCAAAACTTACGTAACTTATATCATTTAAGACAGCGTTTCTCAACCTAAGGTCCGCGGACCACTTGGAAGATGGTGCAGATAGTCCGCAGACATAATTAAAAAATATAAAGCAAGTGGAAAGTAAAGAGGTAAAATTTTTTCACATATTTCGTTATAATGACCTATAATTAATACCCCAAATATTAAGAATATAGGCCTTATTTTAAAAATGTGATGTAAAATTATGGGTCAGTAAAATTTTTTAGGCATTTTAGAGGTCCTCGGGTTCAAAATGATTGAGAAACGCTGATTTAAGAGGAAACACTTTTATTTGGGCAGAGGAAGTTATGTTTTTCACATAAGTTTTTATTTTATATTTTTAGTCACATAAAAATAATGAAAGCAGTTTTCATTTTAATACGGTTTACTACATCCACCCTGATCACAGAAAAATAATTGCACTTATCCCCCTAATCTTTAGCTGGTACTAGAATGCAGCCCCTAAATATGTAGGTCTCTCTCTCTCTCCCTCCCTCCCTCTCTCTCCCTCCCTCTCTCTCTGTTGGGGTAGGCTGTATCATTAACCATCTCTATGGAGAATTCTGTATAGATGGAATAATGGAGCTTTCCTCGAGGGATATGAATCGAAGAATAATGGACCGATGATTTGATTCAGAGAGAGGCTGTGCTCTCTTATCTGAATGAGATTTCGTACCCATTATACGCCTTATATTCATCCCAAAATGCTAAACGTATTTTCGCTCAACAGTTAGCATACATACACAAAGGCCTTCTCTTTCAGGCACACGCTCTTCTCAGCTCCTATCATGTCACAAAGAATGAGAAAATCCTCTTGTAGGCTTCCAGGCTTATCTATTATGGTATTTAAAACAACATCAGTGACGATAATTAATAAATTATAATCTGCAAGGAAATTCTATGACTTCTATTGTATTGTCTTTCTTAACCTATTCTTCTTTATTAAAGCAGATTATGGGTTGAACATTCTCAGTCAAGAATTCATCTTTTTTGCACGACTTAACTAATTAGTGGTACTTACGAATGTTGTTGCCGTGGATCGTAAGTTGATATTCCCGCACGCAATCTTGTTGCTATGGAAACAAAACAAATTTCCATGCGGTAAGAGTTTCCGTGCTGTAAGAATTTACTTACGTCACATTTCATAATACAAGCCTTATGGACAAGGCCCCCCAAGACAAATATTCGGTTCCCATAACAACAAACACATGCGAATCACTTTCTGAAATAAACATCTATCTTCAATAATGTATATACATAATATCTTCTCAATTAATATAATTAAATTGATATAAATAATCATCGTGCAAAAAATAGCATGCAATACTCGTGCCGTAAGCGCATAACGGATCTCGGAAAATTGAAAAAACTCGGCGCGAGCTCCTCGTTTTTTCAAACTCTTTCCTCGATCCGTATGCATCGCTTACGGCACTTGTATCGCAATTTAATATTCCTTCTGTGCTAAATGGACCGATATGGAATGTCCGAGACGGTAAAAACGCGGATTCACACTCGGGAAGTCACGGATTCGAATCCCATATCTAGCTTATATGAGTGTTGGTTTTCGGGTATTATCCTCACTCGCAATGCAAATGACGAATTAGACTTAATTTAACACTTACCTCGGAAGTTCTTGTCTGTTGTGTGTACAACAGTGATCTAAGTCGCTATATTTATAGTTTCGAGAGAAAGCAAGATAAAGTTCTACAGCTGTGGTTTTTCATACATTTTGGGATATCAGTTTTGTTGGGAGGAGTGTTCTATGGTGTTCTATGGTGCTTGATCAACTTAACTACAAAGTTATATAGTATATTATTCAGAACGTTAAAATATATTAAAGTTTTTGTAAGGCCCTGCTGAATTTTTCATGGTTAGACTATTGTTGCGCTGATCTTTATTTGTATTTTAAGGGGTCGTACAGCTTCCGGTGAAATTCATTGGTGAGAAATAGGTAAATTTCATCATTTTTCCCCTCAGCAATGAATTGCTCTACAACCTTGCGATCTGACATATGCCTACTCTTTATTGACTACCCCTACAATTGCATACTATTTTCAGAATTAATCTAACTGTTACAGTTACGGGTAATTATCGTTACAAAGTGGCAGCCACTTTTCGTGCACTGATATGCACAAATGACAATATTTTTGAGTGATTCCTTTTTCTATCTGTTTGCAAACATCATATGAGATTTCATACCCATTATATGCCTTATATTCATCCCGAAATGCCAAACTTATTTTCGCTACAATCCTTGGAATATCTACAGTATAAGTATTTTCTAAAAAAAACAATTTTTAAGAATTTTCATTTACATTAAAATAATTATATGAATTTTTAAAAATCAAACTATCAGTGTTAAGTGAATGATTGTAGATAATGATGTTTCACTGCCGCAATATAGCCGTTTACTGCGTTAGAATGTAAACAATAGAGAAAGCAATGCGCTTCGCATTGATAATAGAAATACTGTATAACCTTTACTCTGGTAATTGTACGAAGAATACAGTACAGCCATTTCATAAAATATGAGGATTTTTCCCTCAAAGACAGAAGTTATAAAATTATTGCAATTGGGTGGTCAAATATAAATTTAAAACCTCAAATTCACTGAATATTAAGGACTTACGTGTATTTGAAGTGGTTTCATGTTTAAAATCTGTCGATTTACTTATTTTTTTTTTACCATTTTTATCATGATTTTAACACACTTTAATACCAAGTAGTCAAGAGTAACCAGCTATGTCCATTTTCATTTGAGAAAATATACATCTTAAGGTACACTTTGGTATAAGATTAACTTAAAAAATATGTGTGGTTAATTACTATGTAAAATAACAAACAAGTGACTTTTTGTCTCACCCGTAACAGTGATAGTTTTGTTAAATTATTATTAATGAGTTAAATAACTGTTCTGACAACCTGGAAACAGTTTATAATTTGTATTTAATCCCTCATATTTTCATTAATAACAACATTAAGACCCTAACAGTAATAGCAGAACAGCAAATGAACTGTTTTTGTGCATCATTAAAATCATTATCCAAATTATGTCCCACCCGTAATAGATTTTGAAAAACAAATTTAAAATATTTAAAATAAATTTTAAATAATGCTTTGTATGTAGTGTGGAGGAGAAAGCATGGTAAATTTCACAGAATGAGCAGAAGAGTTCTGGTTCATTATTTATGATACGAAATGAACAAAAATAGTTTTCATAATATGCTACATTGTCCCACCCGTAATTATGAAATGGCTGAGAATTTTCCGTGAAAGTGTTATACTAGATGTCAGTAATTTCCAGTCAGAAAAACCAAATCGTATGCACAATTGATTTATGCTGAATATTTCATCTGATCCTCCCTGACGTATTCAGAACACGCGGTATAACGTGACATAATAGGCTAATCTTACAGTGCCCACAGGGCTGTCATGAAATATTACCAATCACATTAGCTGGGTTTAAAAAAAATAATAAGCTGATTCGTTGTCAAAATCTCCTTGATCCGCCGTTCATACAATTTGATGGGCAGATCACCTCATTAGTGTCTGAGTAATTGATGATGCCCGATGTTTGAAATGATAGGATGACTTCAATACAGAGTTTAACATTTTCCCGTAGGCTTCCATTCACGAGAGGTTTTAGAGAGCTTTATCAAATGAGTGCCTACGGCTGGTTTCAATTTGTGGCTTGAATGTTCCTTCGCTATGGTTGTTTCATTTCTCCTGTCTACGATCTTTGTTAAAACTACATTTTTGCACTCCTTAGCTAGTAAGTGTTTCTTACGACAGTTGTTTACATGGCTCGTAACTTGACATTACCACACGCAATCTTGTTGCTAGGGGCGACGGGCGGAAAGTGAATTGTTGCTAGGGGCGACGGGCGGAAAGTTACTTTACCGCCCGCAAATGCTTATTTGCGAGCAGAAATGACCAAGGCCTCCCCGCTTTATAAATATTCGGTTGCCATAAACAATAACAAATGCGAATCCCTTTCTGAAATAAGCACCATTCTTCAAGTCTGTATTTACATAATATTTTCAGGTAATATCACAATTAATATAATTAAATTGATATAAGTAACCGTCGTGCAAAAAATAGCATGCAACACACGGACCGTAAAGGCATTTACGGGTCTCGAAAACTTAAAAACCCTCGGCTGCGCCTCGGGTTTTCAATCTGTTTCCTCGACCCGTAAACGTGCCTTTCCGCCCTTGTGTCGCAATATACTATTTTGCACTCCTTAGCTAGTAAGTGTTACTTACGAAAGTTGTTTACATGGATCGTAACTTGACATTACCACACACAATCTTGTTGCTAGGGGCGATGGGCGGAAAGTTACTTTACCGCCCGCAAATGATTATTTGCGAGCAGAAATGACCAAGGCCTCCCCGCTTTATAAATATTCGGTTGCCATAAACAATAACAAATGCGAATCCCTTTCTGAAATAAGCACCATTCTTCAAGACTGTATATACATAATATTTTCAGGTAATATCACAATTAATATAATTAAATTGATATAAGTAACCGTCGTGTAAAAAATAGCATGCAACACACGGACCGTATAGGCATTTACGGGTCTCGAAAACTTAAAAACCCTCGGCTGCGCCTCGGGTTTTCAATCTGTTTCCTCGACCCTTAAACGTGCCTTTCCGCCCTTGTGTCGCAATATACTATTGTTACAAGGGTGGATCGAAAAGTAACACTTTTTTTCCTTCAAAAAGTGTAATAGGTACAATTACAAACAAATGCATACATGAAGGGACATCTTTTGTCTATTTTTCTATATAGTCGCCAAGTTTCTCAACACATTTCTCCCATCGTGATACCAGTTTCAAAATACCCTGTTCATAGAAGTCCGTTCTGTTGGAGTATAGCCATCTGCGGACTGCTGTTTTCACTTCTGCATCTGACGCAAAGCGTACAACATTAAATTCTCTAACTGAATCACTAATGTTGTACCGGCACGTTGCCATTATTATTAAATTGGTAAGAGAAGCGGCACGGGGAGCCGAAGATCCTGGTTCAAATCCTGATTATGGCACTGAATTTTAGTCTGACTCAACCTTTCCACCTTAGCCTACACATGGCCAGTGTCGAAGAATTATCATTCTAACAGTTATAGTTGTTTCTTTCTATATTTTCTTTATTTCTCTCATTTTAATCGGTATTAATTATTTTTTTAAACGCAGAATGGTTTAGTAATTCTGTTTTCTCTTTATTCTAGGTAAGTGAAACATACTGCTGTAAACTTTCATGAAATTCGGTAAGTTCATTTATTCATATGTTTATATTATTTTATGAGCTTTTTTTTGTGTGTGTGTTTATAACATGCTGCTTAAAGTTTACACTTTCGGATTTTTAAAATCGAGTTTTAAGAAATATTCAAGCAATACCATTTTCTACAATAGGGAATAGAATAAATAGCCTGTTAATGCCGCCACTGTTTGACTAAGATTTTACACATGCCAAGGATTGTTTTATGCAATCTATATATATATATTTTTTTATTATTTATTTATTTATTTAAATTACGTTTACAAACTTATGTAGAAATACAAATACAAATACAAATATATATATATATAAGTTATATATATATATATATATATATATATATATATATACATGGGCGTACGGTATATGAGTGGAATACTCTGTAATATACCAACAAACTAAGCTGTCAAAGTTATCCATAACATAAAACTATAACTAAAATTATACATATTTAATTTTTTATTAATTGTCCTTGTCGCAGGCCACACAGAATGAGGCCGAGAGCCGCCTGTTGGCCATCCCTGGCCTAGGTAGTGAGTGGACGATTCGAAATAATAATAAGAACCCAGACTTAACAATAATACAATAATCCCTGGTAGGTGAGTAAGGGGTGAAAAAAAGGGTATAGTCTAATTTTTTCGCTTCATTTCTTGTAATGTTTTGTGGTATTGTTTTACAGATTCTCGAACTGGTTTTAGGTAATGTTTGCATAACTTCTCATTTCTATTCACATTTAACCCTTAACTATGCTGGTGTTTTCAGGTTGCGCTAATATGCTGGTGGGGACGTATATAGGCCTACCCCAAATAAAAATAGGCCTAATAATAAAAAGGTAAAATAAAACAATCTCTTCTCTATATATATAAAAGGCTTTGTCCTGACTGACTGAATGAATGACTGACTGACTGATTGACTGAATGACAGGAATCAACGTACAGCCTAAACTATAACAGATAGAGACTTGGAATTTTGACAGTACCTTCGTTTCATAATGTAGGTGCTCCAAAAACCTGCGATATAATATAATAATATACACATCATTACCATACCTAGTTTTGTTTTCTCTATGTCCAGGGTGGAGAAAGTTATGTGATTCCATTATTTTAGTGGATTTCATTCTGTAATATTTATTTATAACATGAATTATTTTGATAATTTCTGTTATTTGTCAAAAGTGCATTTCATTTGTTTTTTCCAGACCCATCTGATACCATTTGGCAACAATATATTCTGTGATTTGGAATTGATAATTCTATGTAAGGGATTAAGTATTTTCAAAAAGATTTAATTTTTGGCATTTAGAATCAGAATTTTTCATAATCCTTTCTTAGTGAGCACCTACATTATGAAACGAAGGTACTGTCAAAATTCCAAGTCTCTACCTGTTATAGTTTAGGCTGTACGTTGATTCCTGTCATTCAGTCAATCAGTCAGTCATTCATTCAGTCAGTCAGGACAAAGCCTTTTATATATATAGAGACTAAGATTACAAAAAGCCTCAACGACATCTCATGTTTAACTCCTGAAATATTACAAAACAAAAGATTGGAGGGATTTCACAGACCACACAAGGACAGTTAAGAAGCAGGAAGGTTTTCTCGTTTTAATTTCTGCCCCCGGAATGTTTAATTTCGCTGCACCAGTTGCAGTCTTCATCTCTGATAAGTTACCCTAATGGCTGCTGTGGAGTCTCCTTACAGCTATTATGCTTCTAACCTATGACCCTGCAACTGCAAGCTTTATTAAAATGCAGACATTCATGAGCTCCGTCTCCATATTGCGATATCTTATAAACTTTCCCCTCCCCTCATACAGCCCCGGAGAGTGCACTTGCTTACAGTTGTCTGTCTACTCATTTTGAAAAGTTATAAAGAGGGGTTTACATGAAATTAGACACTATCAAGGAACATTTATTAAATGATAAAAATTTGTCAGTGAACGTTAATTTACTTTGCATGTAGGGGAGACTGGTAATTTGGCTGTAATTTTGATTTGATACCTTTCTTGCAGTAAAATAGTAGGCAATGTAATTTAAACTTTTACATAGGCCTACCTAAATTTACACTATTTTCTTCATTACGGGGACCGACCTTAAAATTTAGAAATACTTCATTTTTTCATACGATTTTCTTAATTTTTTACATGACCTGTAAGCATTTAAAACATTTATATGTTTAGTTTTAATTTCTAAGTCATCGAATCTTGTATTATTTGTAATGTATAATTTTACTGGCCTTAACTACGCGAGGATACTGTAAATAAAAATCAGGTAAACTGATGTAACAAAGTTTCCAGTATGTTTTTGTTTAATCAGTTATGATTGCAGTTATGATATGCAGAATACAAAAAAAAAAGTCAAATTGGCCGGCTTCGGGATTTGAACCATGGAACTCCAGAATGTTAGGCCTAAGCCAAGACGTTAGCATCTCGGCCACCTGGGTCAGTTTAACGGTCTAGTTGGATAAGCGCATGTAAAGCAATAGAGTTATTTGTCATAGCTAACTGTATTTTAATTGCCAAAGCCTTATACGATCACAGTAAAACAATAGGCTATGTTGTCATGTTAACTGATGTGCATTTCATAAATTCTTTCGAATAAGTATATTACCATAAAATAGGCACTAAATTGAGCATTACTCCGAAACAGGTCAACTGATTTTATCCAATATCATTAGACGTCTTCCCATGGACATTATAAATGGGTATACAAAGTTTCATGAAAATCCAATAAAGCATATCTGAGTTATCGCGACTTCTTATATATTAACGTAAAAGGCACTAAATTGGGCATTATTCCGGTACTGGCCAACCGATTTGGTCGAATATCAATAGACGTCTTACCATGGACATTATAAATGCGTATACGAAGTTTCATACAAATCCGATAAAGCGTATTTGAGTTATTGCGCCTTTAAAATAGACACTAAATTGGGTTTTACTCCGGTACCGGTCAACAGATTAGGTTCGAATTCATTAGGGTACTTTTTATGGGCGTCATAAATGCGTATACCAAGATTCATGGAAATCCGATACATCGTATTTTAGCTTTGGCGCCTTTCTAATATAATCTATTAAAATAGGCACTAAATTGGGCATTACTCCGGTACCGATGAACCGATTTGGTTCAGTATCAATAGGGTTCTTCCCATGGGCATTATAAATGTGTTTTCCAAGTTTCATGAAAATCCGAAGAAGCGTATTTGAGTTATGGTGCGTACAGACATACGGACAGACAGACAGACGGACAGACATTTTTTCGTCCCCCACACAATCTCATAAAGTACCATACTGGCACTTAATAAATAAATACTAATAACAATAACAATAATATTCATTCAACTGAATGAAATATTTTGTCTAATAAGACTTCAAATTCTAACTCTATCTCATTTTAAGAAAATATTCGCATCGTGTATTTACAAGTATAGAATATGAATTCATATGCGTTACATTAAGAGTATAAGCATACATACATATTCATACATGGTCTACACAAATGGGTAATGTAGGTTGTAGTAGTCGTAAACTTGTGAACCGTTTGTCCTATCTCGCTGGCTTTACGAGCTCGATTCCTTTAATCTCATATAGTCAACTGTTTACATCTCACTTATCAACCAAAACTCGTAAAATTTTAATTAATTTCATGGTTGCCATTTGGTGGTCCCAATTAAATGAAATGAGCAGCTAGGGCACAAGAAAGCGCAGTTTTATTTGACTTCGGTTCTGGGAGGGATTCGCCTTACATTAGTTAACAGCTGTGTTTACTACTTCGCAACTTTATGACATCTGTATGTAAGAACTGGAAGCAGATTTCGGCAACATGTAGCCATGGAACTTACCTCAGTACTTCTTCATCTTCACTTCTCTGCAAACAATGTATCAAACTAGAAAATAATGCTTAAATACGAAACTTACAGCCTACAATCTTTTTATTTAAAATATCTCATCATATACTATCGCTTTTTCCTTTGAATATAATTCGTTCCTACCAGTACATCGATTTCAGAAATTAATTATATCGTAAGTTTTATGCAGTTCCAAAGCTACCTGTGAACACCGATAATACGTATTGTTTCTCAACTGTTTGTTGACAGATGAATATGATGTGAATTTGATTTGACAAATTCAGTGTGATTTTCATAAATGATATAATTTATCAAGGGAAGGAGTGGTTTGTTTGTATTTTTATTGTCCGCGATACTTCCAGGGTAAAACTATCAATATATTATAGCTGGTGCCCTCGGCTTCTCACGCCATTATTAATTGACTCCAGGATTTTTAAGAAATTTACACTGGCAGTTTATTAAAAATATTTGTGGTTCAGAGCTGTGAAAATTGTAAGTAAAAATAAAATTAGAATATTTGTTCATTGTGTTCATTTCACTTAGGCCTTATATAATAAAGAAACGGTTTTCCTAACTTTGTACTCTTCCTGAAAGTTTAGACTGCGAGAGACGAACATCGCCGAGTATACCCGATGTCTCACGAAGTGAGGGAGTGAGCACGCTATTTAGGGCCGTTGTATTGTATTAGACTAGATAATCCACTTGTTCGGTTTCCGATCACAGTAGCCAGTTGTACGGTTTCCAAAGTTGCGTACAAGGTGTGATTTTTTATTTAAGAGCCCGGATTTCTAAGCAAAATACATATCTATATTCAGACTTAAACATAAGCAGAAATGTTATGTTTCGTAAAACACTCCTTGACAAGCACTTTTAACTTCATTTGATGGTGCTTAATTTGGTTCCTTTGGGATAAAAACGTTTTTATTTGTTTATTTTATGATTTATTATTAAAATAGCATATTTTATTCAGAACTGCAGCGATTGACTAGAAAACCCGCAATACTCCGGCGAAGAAGAAATTGCCGCTCTATCTAAGCTCCAGGCGTAAGTAAAAAACATATACTAGGTCTAACGCCTGCAGCGATTGATTAGAAAACCCGCAATACTCTGATGGAGAAGAAATTGCCGCGCTATCTAAGCTCCAGGCGTAAGTAAAAACATTTATTAGGTTTTCCGCCTGCAGCGATTGACTAGACAACCCGCAATACTCCGGTGGAGAAGAAATTGCCACGCTATCAGAGCTCCAGGCGTAAGTAAATATTATTCTTTCTTGTTCAATGTGACTTGACTTTTATTCCCATTGGTCCTATTTAGAAACAAAACAAAACAGTTGAATCGAGCTAGGTGGGTCTTACTTCTTGGACTCTCATTCGGGAGGTCCCAGGTTAAAACCCCGTGGCCGTTCAATTTGACATGGATTTTTTCACGGTTTCGCCAGCCGTAAAGCCAAATTCTGAATTGGATATTTACATACCATGAATCATCCACAACATTTCATCCTGTATCGTATCCATTTAAATTAATATCACTTGAAATTTACTCCATAAAAATACACCAATAATATAAACAATTATTAGTTCCATGACCTACCCTGCTTTATAGACTCATCCCGAACTCCTGATATGGCCTCGTAGCTAAAAGGAGTATAAATACAGTAGAAATATAAAAACATATATAGAAATAAATCACAATTCTAGAAACAGACGTTCTGAAAACAATAAGACTATTGAAGAATTTAGACGACATGTAATGTAGACAGTCTTAAGTATGTTACATTATGAAGAAAAATGCTGATGCACTGGAGCGAATTCGGATTTTAGAATTTTAGAATATAGGAGCCAATTTCGATGCAGCCCCTAAGACAATTTTACGACATAGAGACCGGTAAATAATCAGCAAGCGGATGTATTATCCAAGTTTATGGTTATATAGTGTAGACCTGGATCATTAGGTCAGATATAAGTGAAGTCCCACTGTATAAGAATTCTCTCAATTCTGTCATTTTTTATTAGTAATCGTAAGAACGAAACCGGGCTTACTTGAATTAACTTTTAACAGTTGTCTGAGCTCCTTAACTTCTTATTAGTTGTAAGTCCATAGGGAGATTTTATAGCACTAAAACAAGACGTACAGGGACTCCATAAAAGCGCAAGAGGTATTAAAAGAAGGAAACGTTGATACGAGCAGAAATGAGGGCAACTGCTGCTATGAAATCAGATTATCTGAACCGTACATCCTGCAGCATCCAAATTCCCTTCATAAAATTTTGAACACCTAATTCGGTCGGGGTAGCAACGCGGATAAGAATTCTTGGGTCACGGTTTCAAAATTTTTGACGTCTTAAAAACACCTTTGTTTTCTTGCCTCGTAGCAGTATCGAGGGTAAATTTTAACGTCAGTAGAAAACCGCCATAAAAGTTCTGGGGTGAAGATGTTTTATATGCCATACGAACCCTCGCAGACGTGGAATGCTTTGAAGAACTCTGCTGAATCCTAAATAAACATGTCCAGAAACAACTACTGTATTTATGTTCACCGCATTCCGATGTCTCGATTTCTGTTTATTGCACTGGAGACTTCCTGTAGTGAAAGATTTATCTCACGACTACAGTATTGCTATGAAATACCACCTTAAGGAGGGAGACAGGGCCGTCGCGTGGGCAGGGCGACCGGGGCGACCTCCCCGGGCGCCGTGGCAACGGCAGAAATAAAACAAGTTAAGTATAACTGAATTTTGAATATTACGTTGTTTGTATTTATTGAACAAATGAATATTTGACATCAATAACTTTATATTTTCTAAGTTACCCCAAAATAAATATTTGCTCAAAATTGAACAGCTGGATTTGCTTGTATACTGTTAATAATAATAACCTAATAATAATGCGTGTTTAACCCCATTGTGTTTATATGTATTTGATAGTGTCGCGTCACGTCGCTCGCTGTGTGTTTGTGTTTGAATCCTTACAGATAGGTGGAATGTCGGGTGGGTGCACGTGGGATTAAGTTTTGGGAAGGGGGGCGCCTGACGAAATCTTGCCCCGGGCGCCAAAAAATCACGCGACGGCCCTGGAGGGAGATGGACAATCTGAGTGAAAATTTCACTTTTATTTTGAATGCTAAATGCTTGAATGGTGTAATGCTAATTTACTGTCTCTTAATCCTGATCAAATTATAAATATTAGATTCAGTTTAAGCAATAGTGAAGTTTCAGATATCCAGACAAAATTTCTAGGCATCTACCTAGAACCGAGCTTGAGCTGGAATTCGCATACTAATTTTATAGCAGGAAAAATATGCAAAGGTTTATATATGATTAGAATCCTAAAGAACAGTGTATCTTCAGAAACTCTTGTCACTGTTTACTATGGGCATATCCATAGCCATCTGAACTATGGTATATTATTGTGGGGAAACCACGTTTCCTCACAAAGATTATTTATACTTCAGAAAAAAGCTTTAAGGTTATTATGTGGAGCTAAGCTAGGTGATCACTGTAAACCACTTTTTATTAAAACTAGTATTCTTACAGTACCCTCAATGTTTGTTTTAGCCTCTCTTCTCTGTGTCAGGAAACATGTAAACAGCTTCAAAACTCTTTCTCAAATACATAATTATCCCACACCTGGAAATTCTTAATTTATATATCCGTAAATGTAAGTACGAGGGATGTTGTGAAAGTAAGTTTCGTCATTTTTTTTTCACATGGAAACTTTATTACCAAAACAAATACACCATGCAATCATGAAATATACCCCTTGCACTATTTTTCAACATAGTCTCCACCGACATTAAGACATTTGTCATAGCTTGCAATCAGTTTGAAGAAACCACTCTGGTAAAACTCGGTGCCCTGCTATGCAAGGAATTGTCGCACAGCCTTCTCCACCTCAGCATTGTTTTGGAAGTGACGTCCCGAGAGTGCGGCTTTCATTGCATGGAACAGGTGCCTTCCTTCACTGAACATGCAACACCAGCGACCAACAATTTGATGAGACATGACCTCTTCACCATACACAGTCTGTAGGCGTCCATGGATGATGGACACACTAGTCCTACATGCCCATTCATACCGGATAACAGCATGTACTTCCATTGTCGACCACGTTTTCAGTACACGTCCATCTGCCATCGTGATTTGTACTCAAATAACCTCGGGCACGCCAGTCTACTGCTACTCTCTCTTCTTCGGGACTCTACTCATGCATCGTTTCTCCTCTGCTGACGCTCTTTCCGTCGTTGAACCAGCAATAGGTGTCGATTCGTATGGCAGTTGTTTGCTTCATCTGCTTTACCATCTTCACTTTTTTAAAAAAACGACGAAACTTACTTTTGGAACATCCCTCGTATACCCTTACTCAGAAAAGTTTTGAACAATCATCGCTTAAACTATTTAACACAGTTCCGTCTCAAATAAAAAACCTTTCTTTCCTGACATTTAGGAGAACGGTTTTAACAGCACTGAGATCTAATCCTCTGTATTCTGTTGATGAGTTTTATAACCTGAGTGTCTTTTAATATCTTATATCTTCGACGGTGCTATACATACAGGGTGTTAATGAATAACACCGAAATATTTTACCTGTGTATAGATGGGACATAGACAAGCAACTTTTATTAGGACATTTATGCTCTATGACGTAAAATGTGTATGCTACAGGGCATTAAAGTCCTTAAAATTTGGTGCTCATAACTCAATAACTGAGCGAAATAGGGTTAAAATTTTCATTAAATTGACTTCATACCTTCTCAGCGATCGATAAAAACCTGATTCTTAATAATTCATCAACAGCTATACCATAATTTAGAATTTTCATAATCTGCAAAATTTACTGACTAATCACATGATTGCCCGCCACTGCATTATGTTTTTATTCCTAATTCCAGACCTAACAAAAATGTTTCGTTTGTTTTTTTTCCCCCTCAGAGTTGTAAGATATCGATCGTCATTTTTTACAATTTTCCCGACCACTACACAGTATTCACTGTTCCTTTGTTTCCCATCATTTCAAATATTAGAAGTCAGTGGCGTGCATATCCTTGGGAGATTTTATGTTATAACAGGAAGAATTGAATTCATAGAGCAAAAATCTCCGAATAGAAGTTGCTTGTCTAATGTCCCCTCTATACACAGGTAAAATATTTCGGTGTTATTCATTAACACCCTGTATTGTATGTGTCTTGGCCAAACTGTAGTATCTATCTATCTATTAAATTTTTTTCTGGACTCTGAAAAGGTTTTGAATTTGTGCGATATTTTGAAGTGTCTTTAGTACCGCCCTAGCCTATTTGTGCGGATCTGCGTATAAATCTTCCAGTATGCAAGCTTTTAGACATATTTTCTCATACCTCTCAATTTGCTAACATTTTCAATATCGCTCTAGGCTTTTACAAAATTATGGTGGTGTGTGAGAGAAATGTTCGTAAATCTAGTATAAAGTAAACCTATTGACAAAATGAAGTATCAGTTTTTATAAACAAAATAAATGATTAAGAATAATATACACTAGGAGTAGGTATCCTTGTTTTAAAACTGTGTAATAAAAGGAATAACAGGATAAAATATCAGGAAATATTGTCTGCAAAAAATAAAGAAATATAAAATAACAGTCTACATTTATATAAAAATATTTCGGAAAATTGTAAATATATACACTGTATTTATATGAATATATTATATTTGTATATAGTCCTATATATAATCAGGTACCACACTTACATAAAAAGTCTGTCTGCTAAAGCTGATCTTCATTTATTTTAATGTGATAAGAATTAAATGCTCTCTGATACGACAGGAATTAAAAATATTATATATATAAACTAGCATGTGCCCGCGGCTTCGCCCGCGATAATTATTTCAAAAATTAAAAATTAAGAGCATAATAGTAAAATCATTATATTTAATAACACCTAAATCACGTGGACTACATACCACAATTAGATAGCATCGTCTGGTAAAAGCGACATCAGATTCGAGTTCCTTGGTCCAGAAAACCTCTGTATAGTGAGATTCGTCCAAATAAAACAACGTTTGACCATATTTAGGGTTTACAACATTCAAGCGATCGCGAAAGTTTTATTTTCAAGATATGACAAAAATAGCCAAAGCCAACTGTAATTGATTTGACATTGAAATGTATAACAGAAAACTTATGTTTTGAAAACGCAAAAAATGCACGTTTTTTGCCCGTTTTTCACTCATAACTGACGAACGAAAACTAAAATTAAAATTCCGGCTTCGAGGTGCATTTTCCGACCCTTCAGCCCACCTATGTTTAAAATTTCAGATCTCTGCGTTCAGTAGATTTCGCTGGACATCGAGGACAATTCCTTTTATTAATATAGATAATATGAATTATAATGATACCTTCTCTAATTTGTCAAACATCCATTTGATTTAATCCAAACCCACCTATACCATTGGCAACAATATGTTCTGTGAATTTCTTTCGATAATTCTATGCAAAAAGGGATTAAGTATTTTCAAAAACATTTAATTTTTGGCATTTAGAATCAGAATTTTTCAAAATCCTTTCTTAGTGAGCACCTACATTATGAAACGAAGGTACTGTCAAAATTCCAAGACTCTACCTGTTATAGTTTAGGCTGTACGTTGATTCCTGTCATTGAGTCAATCAGTCAGTCATTCATTCAGTCAGTCAGGACAAAGCCTTTTATATATATAGAGATTGCAATCATATTGATTAATTGTATGTTATACTCTATTTAGCAACCCCTAACTGGGGGAGTTAAAGATTTGTTTAATAAATATATTTTAGGTAATGTCACAAGCTGTGTGTCAATAGGATTAAAGTAGGCCTACTTACTTTTTTTAACTAGTTCCCAGTGTCTCGTAAGTAAAAAAGTATGTGTTTTTTGGTTAACATTTTAAAATTAGGTACTTAAAAATCATTCAAACATGGTTAATGACACGTGTAACAGTAGCTTAAAAATAGGGGCGGATTTCTATGTCCTAAAAAATAGGATATATGCATGCATTTATGACCTAAAAAAACATTAAAATATGATCAATAAAATTTAAAATATGACTTTACCATTTACTCATTGTGTATATTTTTTTTTAAAGTTTCATTACAATACATTTTAATAAAATATAGTGTTAATTATTTAAAATATCTGTAAATTCTCAAAAAAGTATCAGTATAATGGAAAATTTACAAAATATGTTATGAAACTTCAAAATTTCTTTAATATGCATACAAATATACCAAATATATGACGTAAATATGCATATTCATACTAAATATGCTACAATGGTTGAAAATTTTCTAATTATGCAGTTATATGCACAATAATAGCCGTTAAATTTTCACCAGGATGCTTGGAATCTGGTTTAAATTAGTCGGAAACCTGAAATAATGCAAAGGGGAAAAATAGGCTATGACATGCCATAGAAATCCGCCCCCTACTTATAACTTATATATGCTATACCATTTTATAAACGTGGAAAAAACAATAGAGCAATGGCGATAATGGAACACACTGTATGACTCCATGCTGAAGGGGCTCTGATTTTTAAATCCATGGTTACTTGGTTTTATATGCGAAGTCATACCAACTCTACTCTTTTGACAGACAAGTGACTGTAGTACTATTTTTAGGAATAAGATTTTACACAGTAAGATGAGAGTATTATCTATTCCGGTCTGAATAGCAGTGGTGGTAAAACTATTCCCAGTGAGCAAATTGCATGACAATTGCTTTGAGTGACAGTAGTGGTGATTAAGTTGTCACGTCACGTGATGATTCATCTTCTCGCATTACGGAAATGGAATATGCATCTGAATTCCACAACCACTCCGATCATCATCGCCTCTATAAATATGTAAACCTATACACATGCACTCCTCTGAGTAACATAATATCCAAACTGTCTCGACCACCTAACCAACCATCTAACTGGATAATCTAGCAAGCCGTGACTGTTATTCAGGGAGACGATTAAGTACACGGCCATTAAACGATAAAACCAGGGTGACAAAGTGTCATAGTCGGATATTATCTATTACTAGCTGAAAAGGCTCGGCGTCGCCCGGGTTTTGTATTTTGTAATTGGAAATTAACTTATGAAGGATTTTCAATTTTAAATTCTAGGTCCTTATATAGGCATTTATAATTTGAAATAGGAAGAACGACTTATTACACTCAAACTATTCCCTCAGAAAACGCTTGATATAGTTTTTTATGGCTCATAGAGGATCTAGAATGTTGGATCCCATCGCTTGTACAGTGCACAGCAAGCCTGGTAGAGGTTTAAATAAGAAGAAACAGAAATTCCTGTAACATAAAATTGTAACTTAATATCGAGGCGGGAAATTTCCCACTCTTATGTTACCATAAAACCGTTTTGGGGATGAAATTAAACAGAAAGCATTATCACTTTCATACTTTTCTCTCCAAGAACCTGCGATATAATATAATAATATACACATTACCATACCTCGTTTTGTTTTCTCTATGTCCAGGGTAGAGAAAGTTATGTGATTCCATTATTTTAGTGGATTTCATTCTGTAATATTTATTTATAACATGAATTATTTTGATAACTTCTCTTATTTGTCAAAAGTGCATTTCAATTGTTTTTTCCAAGCCCACCTGATACCATTTGGCAACAATATATTCTGTGATTTGGAATTGATAATTCTATGTAAACATTTAATTTTTGGCATTTAGAATCAGAATTTTTCAAAATCCTTTCTTAGTGAGCACCTACATTATGAAACGAAGGTACTGTCAAAATTCCAAGTCTCTACCTGTTATAGTTTAGGCTGTACGTTGATTCCTGTCATTCAGTCAATCAGTCAGTCAGTCATTCATTCAGTCAGTCAGGACAAAGCCTTTTATATATATAGAGATTATTACCATGGCCCGGATTTTGGTGACATGCCATCTTTTAACTCTATAGCAGCGTTTCTCAACCTTTTTGAACTCGAGGACCTCTAAAATGCCTAACAAATTTTACGGACCCCTAATTTTACATCCCATTTTTAAAAGAAGGCCTGTATTCTTAATATTTGGGGCATAGTTTATAGGTCATTATAACGAATTATGTGAAAAATGTTACTTCTTTACTTTCCACTTGCTTTATATTTTTTAAATTATGTCTGCGGGCCATCTGCACCATCTTCGCGGACCATAGATTGAGAAACGCTGCTCTATAGTATTACGTCATAGACGTTGCCCACTAGTGCAGATATTCTGATCATGACTCGTAGATTATAAAAATGGCAAAGGTAATTTTTGGTCATTTTCCCCTGTTTTTTTATTTTTAGGTAATGTTTAAAGTACAAAGTCATTATTTTCTTATTTTGTGTTATTTGTTGCATTATATAGAGTTTTTGTGCATTAACTTACATTGAATATAATCGGTACCCTGAATAAGCATACATAAATATATCTTGTCCAACAGAGACAGTAATCTGTGGTTCATGAATGCATATATCGAAATAGGCCTAAATCTTGTTATAATTTTAATTTTAATTCAGAAAAACTGTGTTTGCTGTTTGCATTTAACCGTCAACACCAGTTATCTAAATACAAGCCTATATAATTGGGCCAACAACATAAATGGAGAACTGACACAACTATGATGAATAAACAACTATTTTCATACGAATTTTTGAGATTTTTTGTTCAGTTTTTGGGTCAATTTTTGGTATTTTTGCCGTCGTTTCATAGGTTATTTTTAAAAGTATTTTTAGGCTACCAAAATCCGGGCCCTGATTATTATAAACCTAGCTAAAATTTTTATTTTCACATACAGAGTGTAACAAGACCTAGGCAAAGTCTTTTTAGGAATATTTCTTGCATATAGACGGTGAAAATATGTTATATTAACATGGGTTCGAAAAATGCTTAATTACCTCGTTAGAGCCCTTTCTCTGTGGCTGAGCCACTTTGCTAAATACTCAAATAAAGAACTGTGGAAAACGTTTAAAAACTCTTGCGTATGCAAGATATGGAAAGTCTCCTTACTCGTATTCTGCAAGGCTGTAAGATATTGCAAGATGCTCCAGGGATACATCAGCTCATCACAGAGTCTATGCAATGGCGGGTTGACAGATATATCCTAACGGAGGATATTTTGATGTTCAGTTTCGAAGTACCATTTGTTTGAGCAGAGAGGCTATGCATTTCGTATAATACTTATTGAATGGCAATAGACAATTCTTAAGCAAGCTAAGGGAATATTATCTATTTTATACAGCCCGAAGGTTCATTGCCGCGCTTACCTGTGCACGCCATTCAACCCTATTCTGTGCTAACTCCATCCAACCATCCTACGCAAATCCTACTTCTCTTAAATCTATCCTAATATTATCCTTCCACCTATGTATAGGTTTTCCAAATGATCTTTTCCCTTCGGGTCTCCCAATCAACATTTTTTAGATTAAGTATTTCCTCCCCCATTCGCGCTACATGTCCAGCCCATTCTTCCGTGATTTAATTACCCTTACTATATCCGTTGACGAGTACAGGTTATGAAGCTCGTCGTTTTGCAGTTTTCTCCAGTCACCATTTTCATCTCTCTTAGGCCCAATTATTTTTCTAACCCCCCTGTTTTCGAACACTCTCAGATTATGTTCTTCCCGGTGAGTTAGCGACCATGTCTCACTTCAGGCAGGATAATTGTCTTATCAATTTTTATTTTTATATTTCTGGATAGAAGACGAGAATATAAGAATTTCTGAACTGCATAAAAGCATGCATTTCCTGATTTGGAGTCTGCACTTAAATTCTGCTTTAATATTATTTGTGTCTATAATTATTGCTCCCAAATATTTGAATCTCTCCACTTGTTCGAACGATTTGCCGGCTATTCTAATATTTTGTAGAGCATTATTTTGACGTTTCATGACCAGATACTTAGTCTGCGTTTCATGTAATATTTTTGCTAAATTATTTCTTCCTATTTTTTTTATGATAACAATTTTGAATAGCACATACTTCCTATTGAGTTGAAACTAATTCAAATTAAATGTGAAGTTTTACCATGTAGAAACGATGTCATCCACAGACCAGTAAGTTGAGTAATCTCGAATGTTGTGCCTTAATGTTCCTTGTAAGTTTTAGTTTAGTAGCCCGTGCTGTTAAGTTTTATTTAAGACAAGCAGTCAACTCCATCTACCGGAGCTACTTTTCATTTCCTGTCGTGGGACTTGTAATTCATGTAATTAGATTGCGTTAACTGCCAACTCGCTTAAAACTCCAGGACTAATTTGCAAGGCCTCCTGTAACTCAGACTATTCATTGTGACTCAATCTGACATCCACACTTAACTTTCATGCTCTATGACATTGATAAAAATGTTCATAGGTAGCCTAAAATAAAGAGAAGTCTTGATTTTATCGACAAATTCACTATTTTCGTGAATTTACGAGTATCTTATGATAATTTAGACCTTGAGTTTTATCTATTGTGACTATTTAGGAAATACAGAATTAAGCGTGTAAAGAATGTGATTAAAAACCAATGAAAATTATTAAAACACGTCGTTATTTGTGTCATTGTAACTGAGAGAATCAGTGTATTAAATATATCGATTTTTAGCCATCGGTGATAGTCGCGACTTTTCATCAGCTGTTTTATTTTGTTTATATCAACTTCCTTCATATAACTAATGATATCATCTTATCAATATTGAGTTTATTGTTATACGACACAAGTATTAAAAAGCTGGTTACACGGTATGGCAAATGTCTCAAATCCGGTAGCGAATATATTGAAAATTAGGTGAACACTTGCTGTATCTGTTGTAATAAATATTTCTATGAAATTGTGTTTTGTTTCTATAAACGGTCCCAGCTAAACTTACTTTCTGGACGCGCCTCGTATTTTCATTTCACCTTCCCTTTAATATACAGAATGTTAATGAATAACACCGAAATATTTTACCTGTGTATAGAGGGAACATAGACAAGCAACTTTTATTAGGGGATTTTTGCTCTATGGATTCAATTTTTCCTGTTACAGCATCAAATCTCCCAGGGCATGGCCGCCATTGACTTCTAACATTAGAAAAAAAATGCAAAACAATGGAACTTCGCTGTTAACACTGTAGTCAGTAGTTATGAATAATAAAAAAAAAGACTAATGCAGTGGCGACCAGTCATGTGATTAGTCTGTAAATTTTGCAGATTATGGAAACACTAAATTATGATATAGCTGTTGACGACTGATTAAGAGTCAGGTTTTTATCGATCACTAGGAAGGCATGAAGTCAATTTAATGAACATTTTAACCCTATTTCGCTTCATTCTTGACTTATGAGCACCAAATTATAATGACTTTAATGCTCTGTAGCATACATATTTTACGTCATAGAGGAAAATCTCCTAATAAAAGTTGCTTGTCTAAGTCCCCTCTATATACAGGCAAGATATTTCGGTGTTATTTATTAACACCCTGTAGAAACCAATCATATCCCACAAAATTAGACTCTGTGGAGGACCCAAGTATGAGGTAAAAAATCCTTGACCAGTAGACTTGGCAGTGAAGCACTTTGTTTGAAAAGCACTGACTGACATAGTAAATAAGGAACAACACTAGGTGAGACAACGTTGCACGGAATTAGTATTATTCATAATTCATTTTTGTACACCAAGCGAGGTCATCAATTATAGGCCTGGTAGCCATCATATAAATCAGACGATGGAAGACAATTTTCTGAACGTGAAGAAAATATAGGAAAATGAATCACGAAATTCAGGGCAGTGAGAGAACTTGTTGATCAATTGAGACAACACTTAGATGTGACTTAGGACGCTGATGCAGGAAGACAGGGGAAGATGAAGAGCAAATACAATTGGGTTGAGCCCGGTGGATATTATTGAGCAGTGGGAACATATAATATATAACCAGAGGTGTGGTCTATAGCAGGCAGTTCCTGACCCAGAAGAAATCTCTATAGCAAGCTCGACCTGAATTCTGTACTATTATGTATTCATACTACCGGATATCCGCAGCTTAGACCGTGATTATTTACTCAATTGCTAGATCTTTTATTGAAATAATTTATTAATTAAAAAAGATAATTAAAAAAAATTTCATTAACACAGAAGTTTTTACATAACTTACACGAATTTTATTCTTAATTATATTGTTTTATGTAAAAAAAGTAAAGTGTTCCCTATTACAGGTCATGGAGACCCAGAGTGTTCCATGAGGTTGAGGCTCCCAGATTTTTAGACAATCGGCACATGGATGTAGTAAAGTTACCAACCTTACGCACCGGCCGCCTTTACACCCAGGATTGCTCCTGGTACTCATTTCTGTTGGAGGCTGAGTCGACTTTATGGCCTTAGTGCCATCAGAAGGATTAGGACAATTGAAAAACTCCAGTGACCTCATCGGGGATAGAACCCGCGACCTTCCGGTTTGTAGCGCAGCGCCTCAACCACTACACTACGGCGTACCCGTTATTGTTTTATGTAATAAATAAGAATAATTAAAGGAATAAATCGAATCTTGTGCTGTCGTATGGGCATACAGATTAGAAATGAAACCTATTAAAACGAACCACAGATTCACGAATCTTACCCAAATCATGCAGAAACAAAAACGACTTCAGATTCGAGTTCCCCAGCCAAAAATAATTTGAGAACTACGAACACTGTGCACGTTAACCTGATACTTGACTCTTAAACACCCTGCCCTGTACCCGGGATCCCCAACCTTATCCCCCCCAAAACTGCATATTATGTTTCGTTCAATTCATTCAGTGTTTTCCCATTTATGTATGCATTGAAGAGCGGGTTAACAAGTTGGAGGGATCGACAAATTGACGTGTTATATTACATAAAATCAATTTCAACGATGCTCTTTTCCCCGTTCTTAATGGCAAGGCCATCTTCAATTAAGTAGACAATTAATACGATCTTGTTAATAGGTGGCTTTGGATGAACACGGAATCACGAGTTCAAATATTATATAAGATGTTCTATGCAAATTACTTATTAGAATTAGAATTAGAATTGTTTTATTTTACCTGGTGGAATTAAGGCCATTAGGCCTTCTCTTCCATTCAACCAGGATTAATACAACTGAGCTTTACAATCTTACAATAAAATAAGTATGATACAAGTACAAAGTTACAAATACACAGGAACATGATTATATTATTATCATTTAAGACTTAGAACTAGTTCACTAGAGATAATACAATACATAAAAAAAAATATGTTAAAATAGTTTGCTACTTACTAAGATTTAAACTATTACTAAAATATTAACTATTACTAAGAAATATAATGTGAAATAAAAATGAAAAGTTGTGAACAATTGGAAACGTTTTCAGTATTTAGATATGTGATGATTTATTGTTATTAATGTAAAACCAAGTCCCTAACTATGGCATCATTGGTCAGCTTACGTAAGAATTGCATTTGTGTTTGACAGTTCCTACAGTTCTCAGGTAAAGCATTCCAAGATCGCGACATGGAGACAACAAAGGAGCAAGAGTAATGGGTTGTTTTATGACGAGGGATACTTAGAATAGAGTTTCTTTGTGAGCGAGTACCGAGATCATGATGAGAAGATAACCGTTGAAAACGTTCATACAAATAAGTTGGTGTAGAGGACTTGAGGATGTTGAATAGTAGAGTGATGGAATGTGTCAATCGTCGTTCGTTTAGTCTAGCCCAGGACAGCATTTCAAAAGAGGGGGTGATATGTTCATATTTACGGATGTTGCAAATGTAACGAACGCATAGATTATGAGCCCGTTGCAGTCGTCCCAAGTCGGTGTTTAAGTCTGTATATAGTACGTCGCAGTAATCAAAATGGGGCATGATTAATGTTTGCACCAGGATTTTTTTTAGTTTAAAGGGGAGGAAATTCTTGAGTCGCTTTAACGAGTGTAATGTAGAGAAGACTTTTCGGCATATCTCAGTAGTTTGTAGTTTCCAGTTAAGATTTTTGTCCATAATGATGCCAAGGTTTTTTACTTGGTGTACAAAAGGGACAATTGATGCATTTACTGTTACAGGGGTAATGTTGTTCATATCCAAATGGCAAAACATTTGCTGTCGTCCAATGATGATTGCTTGTGACTTTTCTGCATTGATAGTTAGGTCAAACTTTCCTGTCCATGTGGATATAGTGTCTATGTCTTTATTGAGTTTTTCAATTGCATGGTGTATTGTCTCCGGTCTTGAGTGTATGTATAGTTGGAAGTCGTCAGCATACAGATGATATTTACAGTGTTTTAGGGATTTAGAAATGTCATTTATGTAGATAGAGAACAGTAATGGTGCTAATACGGAACCCTGGGGTACTCCCCTCTGTACTGGCCGCCATTTTGAGTTTTGGTTTGGAGTTGATATGCATTGTAGGCGATCAGTGAGATAGGAGATGAACCAGGATACTACGTTGTCTGATAGATGCAATGCAGTGAGTTTATGCGTTAGTAGTTCAATGTTCACTGAGTCGAATGCTTTGCTTAAGTCCAGTAATACTAACACGGTTGTAAGACCGTCATCTAGGGCTAGTCGAATGTCTTCATTTACGTTAAGCAGTGCCGTTGCTGTACTGTGACCAGTTCTAAATCCAGATTGGTATGGGTCAAGCAGTCTGTATTTGTTCAAGTAATCTGTCAGTTGCTTATGTACAATTCTTTCAAGAGCTTTGGACATTGCTGGAAGTATGGAGATTGGTCTATAGTCATTGTCTTGTAACCGATGTTGGCAGACATAAATATCTGGTTTCCTAGCTTTCTCTCATTATTACTTCCCCTAGTGTTAGGGCGTAGGGCCTCCAAGTGGAGGTTTTACACTAAATTTCTGGGAGAGGGCAGAGGGACAGATGGTAAGCCCATCGCCTCTCTATAACAATAATATACGGTACCGTAATTGTTTTGCGCAAGATATATTCAATATTTCAGCAAACAGTACGAGTTGATGATTATTAACTATTGAGTTTCCAGCCGGTTTAGGATCGTGTTCTTCTCAGACAAAACAGCTACATTGAGTATATGACATGCATGCTAATATCTCAATCTAAAACCATATTAAAATAATTCAAATTTCAATATATTTACTATCAAAAACCAGTATGGTACTTTATGAGATTGTGTGGGGACTGGAAAATGACTTCTTTCCGTTTGTCTGTCCCTCCGTATCACTATACGCACGATAACTCAAATACGCTTTATCGGATTTTCATGAAACTTGCTTTACACATTTATAATGTCCATGACAAGAAGCCTATTTATTTCGGACCAAATCGGTTGACCGATACCGGATTAATGACTAATTAAAGGTCACATGCTTTTTAAATGGGAAATCATGACTATATTATTAAGCCGCTTTGCTAATCATTGAGGGCCTTGACTCCAGTGCAGTCAGATGTTTGTATTTCTCGTTGTTCAAGTTGAAATACATGAATGTTGTTATATACAGAAGGTATATTACTGTGAAATAAAAAGGCCTACGTACATTAAGTGGAGTTCTCTGCCAGTGCATTTTGTGAAATGTTGACATATTTTAAAATTTTTTATGTCAGTGTATACGAGTATGGATTTATAATTGAGGTTAATCACCAAACTTTAGATCCTTGTTCTTCCCCACGCCCTCTTTAATGAATCGATCTGGAGCTAACTCGGAGATCGATTAAAAGTACTCGTATAGGCCTAATTTATTTTCTGCATATCATAATCGCAATTATCACTGATTAAACAAAATCATTCTGGCACTTTGTTACATCAGTTTACCTGATTTTGTTTTCAGTGTTGTTGGTTACCATTTAAGCATTTCTTCAAAAATACATTAATTTAACTTTACCTTTATTTATTCTCTATTATTCATCTAATAACTCAGCCTCGTGATTCAAAGTGCATAGTAAAAACACGAACGGCCGTCTAGGCCCGTGCGTTGGATAAATTCTATGGATAATGTATTTAATATGTATATAAGAATAAAGATGCACCTTACCATACCATACCATAGAGAAGTATCGGCTCCGGTCATGGAAACCACCATTAACGGCCGTGGGTGTCGGCATGCTGACCACATGCCATCTGCCTATGGTAGATGACGCAACGGTCGATTGGTAGGCCTTGTCCCTTCATGGATGTAGCGCCACGGAGTTTTTTTTTTTTTTTTTTTCATCTAAGAGCCATAAGTGCAACTATTGACTGAACTCGCACGTGAATTTATCGGCGATTTCCTAATTACTTGTGGCATTATCTATTTTCTATTGTTGCTTGACATTAGCACACTCACAAACAAACAAACAAACGAACAAACGAGTGCATCGAATGGAGAAAGCATAAAGGAAAACACGTTCCCTAGATAAGCAGAGTAAACACTTCTCTGATCCTGTGGGACCATTACTCCCGACGTATCTCCCGCTTGTTCATCCCACGTGTGGAAAAGGTCACATTGTGCACGTGTAGCCGATCTGTATAACGGTGCAAAAATAGAGTACCGGTGTATAGGTTTCGACCTCAATGCAGAATTAAATTATTTCTGATTGAGGATGTGGTGTTTCCGGTGGTGTAAAACACACCTGTATAAAAGTTAAAGTGTGAAGAGTCTACATTATACCCTCTTATTGAAGTGAAACTTCTTTAGCCACGGTAGGGGTAAATCGAGAGCTTGTGTAACGCTCAACATCGTCACGAAATTAGTGTTACGCTCAAAATAGTCACGAAATTAGTGAGGGGTGACGGAACAGACTGCACAGAAAACAATCAACTCAATGATTAAGCTTATCCAAAATTTAAAAAATCCAAAAATTCAAATTTAAAAAATCCAGAATATAACATTTAAAAATCTAAAAATCCAAAATTAAAAATTCCAAAAAATTCAAACATACCAAATCATAAATATCCAAAATTCCAAAATTAAAAAATTGAAAGATCCAAAATTAAAAAGTCCAAGATTCCAAAATTTAAAAAATAAAAAAATCCAAGTATCGAAAATTTAAAAAATAAAAAATTGAAAATTAAAAAATTAGAAATTCCAAAATCTAAAAAATAAAAAATCCAAAATTAAAAAAAATCGAAAATTAAAAAATCAAAAAATAAACAATTCAAAGATTTAAAATTTAAAAAATCCAAAATTAACAAATCCAGAATTCCAAAATTAATAAAATTATAAGATTAAAAATTTAAAAAATCCTAAATCCAACATCCAAAATTTAAAAAGTCCAAAAACCTAATATTAAAAATCCAAAAATTTAAACAAGTTTCACTTCTGTCGCGTGGCGTTCCACGCACACTTTTTTTTGTTTTTTTACACTGTATTCTCAGCCCAGGAATTCCAGGGCACTGATGATGTGGAAATGACTATTTTTTGCATAGTGGACTGTGTATTTTGATGTATAGCAAGGAATCTGGCTTTTTATTTCCATTTTAAGTGACAGTTCGCCGCGACAGTTTTTAACTACCTCCGCTACTTCCATCCCCCGCCGAATATTTTAATAAGAGATTACCCAAGTGAAAAAGAAAAAAATCAATATTTAGCTCACCTGTCTTCAAGAAAATTTTGAAAATGATATAAGTTATCCTCTTATTTATACGTGTTTGGCAACGAAGTATAAGTTTAAATGGACGAGATGTAGAACTTTTAAGCCCTTTAACACTGATATTTAAGAAATTCCGTCTTCATGGTCTAAAGATCTTAAGAAGTAGTGATTTCTCAGACGTCAGCGTTAAGGGAATGTAAATGAAGAATATAAAATTTATACGTCGTTTTCAGATGCGTATAAATAAGAGAGACCGAGCGAGGTGGCCGAGATGGTAACGTCTTGGACTCTCATTCGGGAGGTCCTAAGTTCAAATCCTGTGGCAGGCCAATTTGACATGGTCTTTTTTCATGGTTTCAGGGAAATGCCGAATTGGATACTTACATACCATGAATCATCCTCACCATTTCATCTTTTATCATATCCATTTAAATTAGTAGCCTATCAGTGGATATTTATTCCATGAAAATACACCAATAATAGAAATAATTGCCAATCAATAGTTCCATGGCCTACCCTTCTGTATAGACACAGATCCCGAACGCCTGATATGGCCTCGTAGCTAAAAGGAGTATAAACACATGAAGTTAAAAAAAAAAAGAGGGGACAGAATTTTCAATACGTAGCCTACTGTGTGAGGTAGTAATTTCAGGAAAATTAGCTTTGGATTTTTCGTTTAACCTTCCCTTTGAACAGGCACTAAAGGGGTTAAAGACCATGGGTGAATACGGCTTATTCAACTGTTAATCTAATTCCTGGAAACCAAGTTATGATAATAAACAAAGAGGTCTTTGAAACCAGCAGAATCTTCATTCGGCCCTGCCTTGAGATACGAATCGTCGCATATGCCACTGCTGCTTTGAAGACTTTGTTGTTGGAGATAGTGTATAGAGGGCAGAACCTCTATACAATTCATATGGCCGGTCTTCTCCGGGGATTGTTACTTTGAGATTGGTTCATGATTTTCTCTCTCTCTATTTGGATGAGGCCGCTTCGATTTAGCTGCAAACACAACTTAATCTGAGCTGCACAAACAACAGAATCGGGGCTGAGAAACGGACTGAGGAAGGTGTGTCTATTCTTCTAGCAAAGGGCTTTTGTATTATCCAGTATTCATGTCATGGGTCCGTTTCATAGGCCTTCTTCATTCTTATATCTCTTATATATATAAAAGGCTTTGTCCTGACTGACAGGAATCAACGTAGAGCCTAAACTATAACATGTAGAGACTTGGAATTTTGACAGTACCTTCGTTTCATAATGTAGGTGCTCACTAAGAAAGGATTTTGCCAAATTTTTATTTTAAATGCCAAAAATTAAATGTTTTTGAAAATACTTAATCCCTTTTTACACAGAATTATCGAATCCGAATCACATTTGACATTAAAACATATTGTTGCCAGTGGGTTTCAGATGGGTTTGGAATTAAATTAAATGGAAGTTTGACAATTACAGTTGGCTTTGTCTATTTTTGACATACCTTGGAAATTAAACTTTCGCGATCGCTTGAATGTTGTAAGCCCTAATATGGTCAAACATTGTTTTATTTGGACGAAACTCACTATACAGGGGTTTTCTGGACCAAGGAACTCGAATCTGAGGTAGCTTTTACCAGGCGATGCTATCTAATCGTGGTATGTAGTCCACGTGATTTAGGTGTTAATAAATATAATAATTTAACTATTATGCTCTTAATTTTTAATTTTTGAAATAATTATCGCGGGCGAAGCCGCGGGCACATGCTAGTATATATATATAAGCATTCATGAGCCACAGAATATTATCTCTGTTGGACATTAGGGCCTACATGAGAATATTAGAGAATATTAGAATAGGGCAATCAGTAATAGGAGAGAGGTTCCATCTGGCGCTGTGAATTGAACTCCGGCTTAGCTAAGTTGGTAGAGCATTGGCGTGAATAGCCAAAGGTCCTGGGTTCAAGTCCCAATGTCGGAGAAATTTTTCTCCTATAATATTCTGTTTTTCATTCTTCTTCATATAAGTTTTATAAAAGGGTTGGTTCCTAGTTAGCTGACTGGCAGTACAGTGAACACCGCTTAATGTAATCGCGGATAATATTATCAGTCGGGTAATGTTATAACTTTTATGAAGTCCCATACGGATTAATACTGGTACATTCAAAAAATTATGTTTATTGCGATGAAAGATTCGGTTTATGCTATCGCATTTTTCTTTGTGCTTCTTTATTTCCAGGTTCTGTACATCATTCAAAATTTCGTTTTTAAGGGTTTCGTTTCTAACTCATCTGTATTGTGTTGTCCTGGAGGTAGCAATTCTGTTTCCAGCTCAGCGAGGGGTGGCGTTACTAACTTTCTCTTTTAAGCAATAAAATATATGTTTCACCCCTAAGTTAAGATGCAGGTTCTGTATATGGTGGACGGGAAAATGTCTGTCCGTCTGTATTTCCGCGTGTCTGTCCACTCAAGTACGCTTTATCGGATTTTCATGAAACTTTTACGCATTTATAATGACCATGGTAAGAAACCTAAGGATATTTGACAAATCGGTTGACCGATACCGTAGTAGTGCCTAGTTTAGAACCTAAAATATGTAGGCCTGTAAATGTTAAAGGATATATTGTAGTTTCGTAACGGTAAGATTCGCTTTACTTCGTCAATAGTTACTTTACACATGGATGGGGATATGTATTTTGCACGTGTCACGAAGGGGGTGGCTACCCCGCATAACAAAGGACCAGGGTTGTTGAACACCGTGGGCACTAAAAGCTGTGGAGGCCACCCTCATACAATTTCAATTTCCCAAGATGATAGCCTCTACTTCTGAACGTGCCTTATCAGGACAATGGGGAAAGTATCAAGATGGAAATACAGCGCATGCGTAAGGAAACACCTGTAGTGGCTGTTTTAATACAATACATGGAAAGTTTGTGAAATTATCACTAACAGAGGACAATATGTTGCAAGTTTGATGCAATGAAATACATGTGAGACTTGTGAGTCTGAACCTTTGATAAGAAGTTTAAACAATTGCTGTGGAATAAATGGGACGAGAGTCTCCCAGATATAATAGAAATGGTAGAAACTATAAGTTTAATTTTCTATGCATTTTACATATTTATAGCATATAAAAAATGAATTTTCGTTTCTCGTATATTATAGTCGTATATTATTTTATATTTTTAAATTAATATAGCTAGAAGTTTACATACTAGGGTTGAACATCGATATCCGATGTTTTCAAAACATCAATATTTCCATGTCGATGATCGATGTTTTCTACATAGATGGAAAACAACCGATGTTTTCTGCATAGATGGAGAACAACCGATGTTTTCTACGTAGATGGAAAACAACCTATGTTTTCTACATCGGTGGAGAACAACCGATGTTTTGTACATAGATGGAAAACAACCGATGTTTTCTACATAGATGGATAACAACCGATGTTTTCTACATAGATGGAAAACAACCGATGTTTTCTACATAGATGGAAAACAACCTATGTTTTCTACATAGATGGAAAACAACCGATGTTTTCTACATCGATGGAAAACAACCGATGTTTTCTACAAAGATGGAAAACAACCTATGTTTTCTACATAGATGGAAAACAACCGATGTTTTTGCTACATCGATGTTTCTTCCCGACATCGATGTTTTTATAATAAAAAAATATAAATAGGCCTACCTTAGTTCTAAGATATAATTTTATTTACAGGACCCTAATTTCCCAAAACATCGATTTTTACATCGATAGTTTTCATGGAAATATGTCTGTTTATTTACGAATTTAGCCTAATTTTCTGAAACCATGACTTTTTTAATAGGCCTATACATCGATTTTTTTGGTCTAAATACATCGATGTTTTCAGGTCGATATTATCGTCACTTCGATGGTTACCGCCGAATTTAACATCGATGCTCTTCCCAACTTCTCGTATAATATCGTATTTATAATTTCTGTACCTCAGAGCCAAACGAGCGTAACTGCCAAAAACTAAATTTTACAGGAGGAGCGAAAAACAAAATTATGAACAATAAAGGGGAATGGAGTTACTACTATTTGGCTCTCAATATCTTGGTTTCTAATGAAATTATGGATTTAATATTAATTGGTTCAATAGAGGTCAAGAAGTTAGTAAAGAATATGAAAAAAAAAAAACAAAAAAATATGAAATTTGGAGTTACGTTCCTTTGGCTCTGAGGTACAGATTTTACATTTTAAAATTAATACAGCTAGAAGTTTCCAGACCTTTCTTTTCGTTACTTTTGTAGAGGCTTACTGGCTCTTACTTTAAACCACCTATTGAGATGCTACGATTAACCCTTGCAGAGTTGATTTTTGTTATTGCATATACGTGTACAGTAAGTGAAAACATCAGTGGGCTCTAAGTTTGAAATAAATTACAAAAATTTCAGCGGAGCAGCCCATTTTTGTAAGTGACAATCACAACTTGTACTGAATAGTTCCTTACATTTTATATAAAGAAATACTTCATCGATCCTATAATTCTGCTTTTTATACAATTTTTAAGATGGCGAATTTTTACTTCAGTAGTGGTGTAAATATTAACACCCATTCCTGTTAAATTTGTACTTCTAAATCAAGGCATGGCATAATACATTTTTTGCATAACTTAACTAATTAGTGGTACTTACGAATATTGTTGCCGTGGATCGTAAGTTGACATTCCCGCACGCAATCTTGTTGCTATGGAAACAAAACAAATTTCCGTGCGGTAAGAGTTTCCGTGTGGTAAGAATTTACTTACGCCACACATCATAATACAAGCCTTCATGGACAAGGCCCCCCCAAGGACAAATATTCGGTTCCCATAACAACAAAAACATGCGAATCACTTTCTGAAATAAACTTCTATCTTCAATAATGTATATACACAATATTTTCAGGTAATATCTCAATTAATATAATTAAATTGATATAAATAATCATCATGCAAAAAATAGCATGCAATACTCGTGCCGTAAGCGCATAACGGATCTCGGAAAATTGAAACTCTTTCCTCGATCCGTATGCATCCCTTACGGCACTTGTATCGCAATATACTATATAAACAATTGATTGCGCTGTAGTCAATATTAATAAGTGGAGTAAGTCTACATTGGTTTCTACATTCATTTATCTAGACTTCCCGACTGTTTCTGATACATGCTGTTTTAGAAAGTTACCTCTCCCACATAACACCGATTTCAAAGAGGTTTACACGTCAGAAAGGTAAAATACCTTAAGAATCCTCCATTTTTATGTGGAGAGTGGTGTAATATTGCTCATTAATTTGGAATTCTGCTACCATTAAAGAGAGTAAATTAATAGAGTCCATTCAAAATAAATTTCGGACAGTTTAACTGTTACCCTAAATGTGAATCATATTCAACTATGTTGCAGCATTTCAATATCCCTGAATTTTCAAACAGCGAAATTGTCATGCATTGTTTTTTTTATAAATTACTTAATAGATTATATTAATATTCTATAAGAAATCCACGTTATGTTCCACGTTGATAGATCTTTTAAATTGTATGATTTTTTTTTTTCATCCCAAAAGCAAACATTGACTCTCATAATAAGTCACCTCTTTATAATATGCTCCTTCTATATAATCAATTGCACAAATGGACAATATAGATATATTTAATACTAATAATAAGCGGTTTAAAAATATCTGTGATAAAAATTTGATACCTTTAAAATAGTAATAATTAAAAAGTGATAATTAAAATTTGCTCCATGTCATTTTCTTTATTTCAGTCTTTCGTTTCCTCCAAAACTATTATATTGCTTATGTTTTGATCTGTTCCCTTCATTGTGTAATTTTCTTATTGTATGTGTTTCTTGTTTCTTTTTTTCTGTATTTTTTAGTTGTATTAGTCTAAATATTTTTAGTATTACATTAAATATATAATATTAGTGTTGTAAAACTGGTGTAAATAAGAGAATCTTGTATTTGGGCAATGAGCGTGTTATTTTCTCAACAAAATAAATAATAAATAATAATATAATTGCAGTAGTCCTTCCTAACTTATAAAAAACCTAATTTATTCTTTTTAATATAACCGTATTTAATGAGATATAACTAAATATTGTAGGCCTACTACAAAGTTGTTTACTTACGCTTCTTTAGATATTAGGAATGGAAAAAAAGTATTGTAAAAATATGGTTTTAATTCGAGATATACATATACATTTGCAACTTGCGTTGATTTTAAGATACAAATTTATTTTATATTATGGAAAATTGCTTTATTAAGGGGAGATGGTAGTTACCGCTAGCAAAATGATAGAAAATATAGCGTATGTTCAAGAAGCCATAACTCTGGTGTTAACAGTCAGATTTAGTTGAATTTTTTATGGTTTGCAAGTGCACTCTGCAGTTTAAAATAAGCAGAGAATGGTTGTTCTAGAGCTCTCTGTTTGGTAGGAAAAAAAGTTTTTTAACACATAGGTGATAATTTTGTTTTACAGTTACTTCCCTTGACATAGGTACGCTTTATTCAATTTCTGTAGTTTAGATTTTTGTGAAACTTTGGGAACTTACTAACAATAGGTGCTACTATTATCCTAGCACAATGAGTCTAATATGTACAATATTACTGCATGAAAACTGCATTGAAACTTCACGACTAAAAAAAGAATACTTTTTTTGAAATAAAAATAGTTGAAAATTCTGTACAGTCAATACTTTTCCCATAATTCTCCTAAGGGAGATTTGTCATCCATCTATAATGAATTCCTGAAAGTTTCATTATTTTGGCATGAATAGCTTTTCAGAAAATGGTACCTCAAGTACAAAAAATGTAATTTTACAGGAGAGCGAAAAGAAAATGACGTGCCTTATGGTATTTTATCCATTTTAGAAATCTCCAGGTCGCTCTGCTTGGCTTAATAATGACGCAACATATAAGACCTTTATATCAAAATGTTCAAAAAACCATACTCTATTACATGAGTCTAAGAAAAAAAAATCCCTTTAGGCAGGCCTACAGGCGGAGGTAGATTTCGAAGTGCTTTTGGTTTAATTTATTGTCGCTGCATAGCACTCTTCTTCCTTAGCCTTGGCATGGCAAACCTGCAGTAAAGAGGAAGAGCCTACAATCAATTGTTTTGACAACAATAATAGGATATAATATTCTGGGAGGCCGTGCGCAAGATCAGCAATGAATAAAATTAGCAAAGCCGCTAAACAAGACAAAATTATGATATTATAATAATTCTTTCAAGTGTTATTATTTTCAAACATTAAAATCTCGCGTCATATGAGAGATATCAAGAAACTATTTATTGATTTGTAGAGTACTCATCAAGAGCTTTTCAACGATACCCCACAAGACGTGGTTTCAAAAGTTTCGAATTTTCATCCCCCACCCCCACCCCCACCCCCACCCTCACTCGAACCCCCTAATCGTTGGTGTCACTGTGAACTCCATAGGGAGTACTCTAATTTATTCAAACAAAGTTTCCCTCTATACTTCATAGGGGCCGAGATATACATTTTTAAAAATTTCAACCCCCTCCCCCGACCACCCCCTTGGGCCAATTTTGCTCATTAACGAACTTGTCCGAACTATTGGGCCTAGAAATAACATATTAAAATTTGGTTCAAATATCTTCAAAATTACGGCCGCTATCGTGTAAAGATATATATAAATATATTATATATATAAATATCACAAATTTTTTTTTTGAACGGGCGGTGGTTTCGTACTTAGTTGAGCATGAAACGTAAAGATATGAAAGAATTTTTCGAAAATCATAAAGTGGTATCCATTGCAATAGGTAGATTTTTCTTCGAAAATCTACCTAAAAACATCAATTTCTTTGACACTGATAACTACCATCTCCCCTTAATTGACGATTGATTTTCAAGTAATTTCAGAATAATATGTTAAATGATAGAGGAATTCTAGCATTAATTCAAAGATCACTTCAATAGCTAGGGAACTTCCTATAGTGGAATGAACATGTAATGAGCTTTTTTACTTTTTCTAGATTCTAGATAGGAGTTATTACTAGAAGCGCTATCTCTAGCATTTCATACCGCAATAAATATCTTACTCCCCATGTTTTATCATCTCTCCTCCCGTTCTCTCTACTTTCTGTCTCACTCTCTACCTCTAGCTGCACGGCATAATTAATGGTTTTGTACCACAGTAGTTAATATACATGTTTTTATTTCCAAAATGGAATCATTATAGTATGAAACCATAGCAACAGTCGCAGCAGAAGCTGAGTGGTGTGGAGTATTTACTAGAGCATCTACAGCGCGTAATGATGACTCTATGAAACCCACTTTGCACATAAAAAGAACCCAATTTATATCACTGTTTTATTGCAGACTAGCAGAACCCGCGGCTTCGTTGCGATATCCTGTAATTGTATGTTAACTCAGCAATACTTGAACAAGGCATTTGCTTATCAACAGTATGGAAGGTATTGTAGACAGACATGTCAGCATTACACTTTAAATTTAGCCGGCCGTAGGTCAATTTTCCTGAATACAAGTTACATATTTTTAATATTAGGCCTACAAAATTTCAAATTACAAAATTCCAGGTTAAAAATGTTTTACTATGAAAAAAAAGGTAAAACACAAAAGGTAAAGGTAAAACCTTTTTGATACATAATCTCTTCTCTATATATATAAAAGGCTTTGTCCTGACTGACAGGAATCAACGTAGAGCCTAAACTATAACAGGTAGAGACTTGGAATTTTGACAGTACCTTCGTTTCATAATGTAGGTGCTCACTAAGAAAGGATTTTGAAAAATTCGGATTCTAAATGGCAAAAATTAAATGTTTTTGAAAATACTTAATCCCTTTTTGCATAGAATTATCGAAACAAATTCACAGAACATATTGTTGCCAATGGTATAGGTGGGTTTGGATTAAATTAAATGGATGTTTGACAAATTAGAGAAGGTATCATTATAATTCATATTATCTATATTAATAAAAGGAATTGTCCTCGATGTCCAGCGAAATCTACTGAACGCAGAGATCTGAAATTTTAAACATAGGTGGGCTGAAGGGTCGGAAAATGCACCTCGAAGTCGGAATTTTAATTTTAGTTTTCGTTCGTGAGTTATGAGTGAAAAACGGGCAAAAAAACGTGCATTTTTTGCGTTTTCAAAACATAAGTTTTCTGTTATACATTTCAATGTCAAATCAATTACAGTTGGCTTTGGCTATTTTTGTCATATCTTGAAAATAAAACTTTCGCGATCGCTTGAATGTTGTAAACCCTAAATATGGTCAAACGTTGTTTTATTTGGACGAATCTCACTATACAGAAGTTTTCTGGGCCAAGAAACTCGAATCTGAGGTCGCTTTTACCAGACGATGCTATCTAATTGTAGTATGTAGTCCACGTGATTTAGGTGTTATTAAATATAATGATTTTACTATTATGCTCTTAATTTTTGATTTTTGAAATAATTATCGCGGGCGAAGCCGCGGGCACATGCTAGTGTAATATAAATATAATATTAGGAAATACACCCGAATGAGCAAGTTTGCTCGTACTCGAGTGCAAGTCCAAAAGAGAACTGAGTGAAAAAGGAGGAGGGACAAAGAGCAGAATGAAAAAAAAAAAGTGTGATGTAACTTATGTAAAATACAATTTAAAAAAAAGACTTAATAGAAAAACAAAACGCAAATGCCTAGGAGATAGCTAGCAATAAATTATAGCTAATTTTTATAATCCTATTAAATTTAGTAACGGGATATGCTGAGAGCTCACGGTATATTCTGATTATTTTTCTTGTTTACCTCTTTGTTTTCCTTGTTTTACATGTTTCCTTATTACACACGAACACCCATGCCTGTGGGGGATTGAACCCACAGCCTTCTTCGCCACAGGTCTATGGCAGCATGGCTAAGCTACCGCGGCTAAGAAGACCGGCACTAAATGATATTTTGAGGTTATTGCCTACAGTATATAGGCCTATAGGGGGCTTTGGTGCACGGGGTTTGAACCTAGGACCTCCCGAATCCGAGTCCAAGCATCTCGACCACCTATCTCGGTGAGATCGGGCCCACACACCGATCCCTGGGGAGCCTGGCCCTAATTGTGCCCCAATTTTCCAATTCAAATGACTAACACATGGATGAACACAAATTTCCCGAACAAACCCAAAATCTGGGAGCACAGCGCTTCCACACCAACGAAGAATTTCGAAGCACTTCAAAATGCCGTGAAAACCCTTTTAAATAAGCTGGCGGCAATCTGCCGTGAAGAGGGTATTGGATAGTTGGTACCACGCTACGACAAATGTCTCAATCGGAGTGGTGACTATGTAATGAAAAAGCTAGAAGGTATATATAAATGTTCCAAATAAAACAGTTTTGACTTTCACTGTAGTTTTTATTTCGCGACCGATCGGATCTTGAAAGAAAAGTAGACCTCGCATATACAGAATGTTAATAAATAACACCGAAATATTTTACCTGTATAGAGGGGACTTAAAAAGCAACTTTTATTTGAAGATTTTTGCTCTATGACGTAAAATGTGTATGCTACAGGGCATTAAATTCATTATAATTTGGTGCTCATAAATCAATAATTACGCGAAATAGGGGTAAAATGTTCATTAAATTGACTTCATGCCCTCCTAGTGATCGACAAAAACCTGATTCATAATCATTCATCAACAGTTATATCATAATTTAGTGCTTTCATAATCTGCAAAATTTACAGACTAATCACATGACTGGTCGCCACTGCATTAATATTTTTTTATTCATAACTACTGACTACAGTGTTAACAGCGAAGTTCCTTTGTTTTCCATTTGTTTCTAATGTTAGAAGTCAGTGGTGGCCATGCCCTGGGAGATTTTATGCTGTAACAGGAAAAAATGAATCCATAGAGCAAAAATCTCCTAATAAAAGTTGCTTGTCTATGTCCCCTCTATACACAGGTAAAATATTTCGGTGTTATTCATTAACACCCTGTATGTGACAACTATAATGTTCATTTCTAATCACTGTAGTGAACGGTACGCTTTCGTTTTGACTGTTAATCCTTGATATGGAAAGCTGTAAGGTAATCTTTCTCAATGAAGATAAGCATTGGTAAATTTGATATAGGCCTACTTATGTTTCTCGTAGAGGATCCAAGAGGTTATGATGGTAGTGGAAACTATAGTTGTACAGTGGAATAAGATCACGTGATCTGATGTGCGAATTAGATTTGCACGCTCAGTATGCATGAGAAAGGTGGCCTTCTCGGGAACTAAGGTCATAATCCAGCTCCCCAGGGATCGGTATGTGGACCCGATCTGATAACTACAAGTTCTCCCATACCCTTCCATATGTTATGTCTTCCTGACACTAGTAGACTTTAGATTGTGCAATGAATCCATGTTCGTAAAACTAGTAAATTAAATTAAAAATAACTCGTAAATTAAAAATAAATTTTTTAGAAAATAATAGAAAAAATATAAATAAAAAGGAAACACAATTATGAATTTAAAACATATTGTATAACATACTGTTTCACCAAAAACGCGTAGGCCTATTACGGTTTTAATTTACAAAGTAAACTAATTATTAATAATAATACAGAGTGCTCGGAAATTCTTAGGTCTTGTAGAAGTGAACTTAGTGGGGAAAAAAGAAAAAGAAGAAAAAAAAAACATTTCTCAGAAACTACAGAATGTTACCTTCCCAATTTCACTATTTCACCAGGGATGTGATCTCAGTGGGGCCATGTAGAATTTGTGGTGGATAAAATGGGGTCGGGGAGGTTTTATCTGGGTGCCCCTGATTCCCCTTTCATATACCATTCCACACTTGCTTTATTCTTCATAATGTGGCCATTTGGTTGCAATAAGGGAATTTTTATTATTCACAATTGCCGAATTGTTTATTATTTTCAGATTTACTGGGAGAAAATATGATCTTATAATATCCTTCCTCGGATCGCAAGGATGCAGTTCTTTCTGATTATTCCACTCAAACGCCGTGTGTTTGATATTGACCAATAACGTTTAGAAATTCCCCGGATATAGTAGACCAATCAGGGCCGTTAATCTTACAATGTTCTTGTAGGAATCGCGAGGATGGCGTTTTATCGGATAAACTCGTCTGCTCGTTACTGGACACGAAAGCATATGTGTGCAGTGATTAATACGTCACATGCTGCCATTAAACAGCACGAAAACAGATTATTTTGTACAATATAACTTGTTTGGAAATTGAAATAATAGAAATATACATTGATTAGAAACATAATTTCGATTCGGTGCAAGCCAGTTCGTGTGCTTTTATTCTGTTTTGCTGTTAGCTTACCTGAATTAGTTTAACTATGTCTTATATGCACCATTCTCCAATGATTGATCACATTGATCACAACTTAGTAACTCGAATTGATTCATGGATGATTGATTCACAATATACAGTGATCTCGCAGCTGTTAGCGTTGTTTTTATATAACAAAGCACGGAAGAAATTATTATTTGTTTAATCCGTTACATTTTTATTCATGGAATAGTCTTAATAAATCCAACTCGAGTTTACGAGTTTGATCAGATAAATAGTTTTTGCTGCGCAGTCGCGAATCTATCGATAAACTCGTAAACTCTCGTGGTATTACCTTTGATAATCTCAACAGATATCAATATTTCTTATTGAAAATTTAACTTATTACTCAATTTCATACGAAAGAAGTTGACTAAAATCGATAGACGTGCAGCGACACACTCAGTAGGCCTAGTTTGCATTCGTAATCCCATGTAAGTTTTTTCCCCCACTATTTCTATTGTTATGAACCCAGCATGCATTAGAACACAATAGATATTGGGACTTTCTGTGCTGTGTGGTATTAGAAATTCATAAGGCGTACACAAGCCACGAACTTGACTGTGGAAATTGCCAAGTCTGGAATATATTTTAACATCCTTTTCTTGTATAGAGAAATCCTATCAGAGTTTATATTAAAATTCAGCTTTCAGCACGAGAAGTTGGACTTAGGGGGCCCGTAATACACTTGCATACATTATTCAGTTCCTGCCCTGTTTCTATTAATGTGAAACTAGTTCTGTTTCTTTCCTATCTGCTTTCTATATTTTCTCTAACTATGTTTATCTGTCTTCTCCTTTTTTCTTACCTGCATTTCCTTAATTTTAATGTATTTTTGCACTATGTAACTAATTAGTGATACTTACGAATATTCTTGCCGTGGATCGTAAATTGACATTCCCACATGCAATCCGGTTGCTATGAAAACAAAAGAAATCTTAGTGCTGAAAAAATTTAAAAAAACACTAGTGCCGTAAGTAAAACCATCACATTACAAGCTTTCATCGAAGGCCGGAACCAAGGCCCCCAGTTTAACAGGCCCCCTTTAACAGGACAAATATTCCGTTCCCCTAACAACCAACAAATGCGAATCACTTTCTAAAAGATAACATCCGTCTTCAATAATGTATATACATAATATTTTCAGCTAATATTTCAATTAATATAATTAAATTGATATAAATAATCATCGTGCAAAAAATAGCATGCAATACTCGTTCCGTAAGAGCATAACGGATCTCGGAAATTGAAAATACTCGGTGCAAGCGCCTCGTTTTTTCAAACTCTTTCCTCGATCCGTATGCACCGCTTACGGAACTAGTATCGCAATATACTATTTTATTTGGGGCATCAGATTATGTGTAGTAAAAAAATCAATGTGATATGTAAACAATTCTTTTTTATGTGAGAATGCGACAAATTCTTTCAGTGAGAAACATGTTTTTCAAAATAAAATTAAAAAAACTTTCTTACAGCTTTTCGTTCCGGAGCTGGGCTATTCACAGACACACACGCAGATACACAGACACACATACACACATAGACATGTTTCTGAAAATAATATTTTTGAATTTATGTTAAAAACCCAACTTCGAATTTCGGGGTCGAACGCAATATCTTCCTTACCTACTTCCTTATCTGTGGTAGGCCTATGGGCAGAGAAAGTAATAGGCAATATACACATTAGCTCATAAGATTTTACTTTGAGTCTCTGCAACATTGCGTTTGAGTTGCCTTATGTAAAATATTTTGCTAATGAAGTAAATGCTACCTCAAGGACTCACAAGGTCGGCAAGATGATTGAATGTTTCAGATTGTGGTCCGTTTTCCCGAGAAGTTGAGTAGCCCTGCATTACAGGAATATATTCTGGTAATGAAGCAAATACCACCACAGGAACACTCAAGTCGGCATAATGGTATGCTAGTATTATCAGTCCGATTGCTTCCACCCCAGGCATTCACGGAGAAGGTCGTGCTTCCCTGGGTTCGAATCCCGCCTTGGGCACGGTTGTGTGAATATGTATGTGTAACGCTTGCAGTATTTGCCTGAATGCGTCCTCTCAAGCAGATTTAGACAGTGCCAGGTTCGATTCTACTAAATCTACATGTTGTTCATTGGACACAGTGTTGGGTTATGTGATTAAAGGGACCATTTTTTTTTACTTTCTCTGCCGGTATCATAGGCACTATAGGTGTAGGAACTATTATCTTCTACCCTGAAAATATAAGTTGAGTTTTTAACATAAAAGTAAAGTGATCCATATACAGGCCATGGAAGCCCAGAGGGTTCCAGGAGGTTGAGGTTCCCAGATTTTGGACATTCGGCACATGAAGGTGGTAAGGTTGTCAGCTTTACGCACCGGCCGCTTTTACCCCCAGGATTGCTCCTGGTACTCATTTCTGTTAGAGGCCGAGTCAACCCCAGGGCCATAGTGTCACCTGAAGGATTAGGCCAATAGAAAAATGTCAACGACCTCATCGGGAATCGAACCCGCGACCTTCCTGTTTGTAGCGCAGCGCCTCAACCACGGCGTACCCCGAGTTTTCAACATAAATGCATATTTTGAAGTCCTCTAAATAAAAAAAAAAAAATGCTATTTTAAAAAATATGCCTGCGCGTGCGTGGACAGCCTAGTTCCAGAACGAAAAATAAAATTAAAACAAAATTTTGTAGTCAGGCTAAATATCTTCTGAGGATGTGACACAAATTCGTGACGAGTTTTTTTCTTACTTTTAGTGCTACTTTACATGAAGAAAATTTAGTTTTCTCGATTTTTTCGAAAACGCTGTAATTATTTTGTTATTATTTCTGGGTGGAACACAATAGGCCTGCTTCCTTTAGGCCTCTAGTGTCTATGGTATAGGCAGAGGAATTAAAAATGTTAGTTACATGAAAATAATTAATAGTCAGAGGAAGTAAAAATGTTATTTACATGAAAATAACCACTTCGAACTTACGATAGGCCTATAGAATACAAACTACGTCGATTCATCGATTATTTCAAAGCAGGTGCACCATACCGAAAGCAAGCTGATGGATTATCGTCAGCCAACGAAATAAAGAAGTTATAGGTAGGATTGATATTGTAAACTTGGACTAGCAAATACCATCAAATTCCATTTCTGCAATAATAGATATTGTCAACAGTTACAGGCTTTAATATTATGCAGTAAGTGGTGCGGTAAGTTAGGTTGCCGGCCCTGGGTGTAGGAAGTTCGAGTTTCAATCATGATACCACGATTGGGGTATCGATGAAAAAAAAATAGTAGAAAATGCATTGCTGTACTGTAACGGACATAGTTAGAATTGAATACGAAACTACAGAGAAGCATGGCTGTCATATTTAAATACACACTACTTGGAAACAATTCTGCGGAAAGGACTAAGAGTATGAAACACTTCCTCCATCCTTTTTAAGAGGTTCAGTGAGCTTTAAGAACATCCCTTAAGTACCGTTCATGCTTGTGGAATAAGCACTAAACGGCAATGAAGGTCCACAATTCTTCCAACAGCATTTATTTTTATTTTCTGAAGTCTCTACTAAAACCTATTACTTAAGGTCATTAAGATTCTCTTTACAGACTTCCTAGGAACAAACTTTCAGATGTTTCCGTTCCTACGGTAAATAACTAGGGAAATGTTTGAGATGACATTCCGCAATCCACAGCAGTGTGAGAAAAACTGTTGTAAAAGACATAACTTCCTCTACTCTTAATATATTCTTGTATACAGTACACGGGCGCATTGCAGTAGTGCTCATTCAATAGTCTCAGCCACATTCACAGTCACTTTGTTCGCGAGATTAGATTTAAAATCAGACTTTATATTTGAAGTGAGTACCTTTTAACTAGGGTTCGGATGTTTATGACATGTCATATATTTATCCTGACCTCCATTCTCACCGCAAACACAAATTAAACACGAATTGTACGTCTGTTATCCTAATCGGAACGTTTTGCATACAGAGTCTTATTTTGGTCACATTTTGGCCATATTTGTAATTTAACGTCATATTTCAGTTATAAATTGGGAAAAAGAGCACAATTATGCAGTGTATGTAAGGTAGGTGGTCAAGTTAAGGCCACGTTAATTTTCAAAATCAAAAACAAAGTATTTATAATTTCCAAATTTATAATTTTCACACTCAGCTATCAACAGATGACTATAATAGGCCTAAGAGTTTTCGGGCAAGAAACAATTATATTACTTAATGACATTGATAGCAAAAAATATAAAATGAAATCAAGTGACAGTGGCCTTATGAGGAGCATGTAGTCATGATAAGGCCACTTGGGTACACTATAATCTTCTGACCAGCTCTGTACTCTTTGCCTCACTTTTTTATCCATCTGAAATAAATTGAACGTATAGGCACATCAACATGTGTTAAGTAGTGTAAAAATAATAAAAAGTTAATTAATTAATGGATTAATTAATTTATTATAAACAATTAAGCAAATTATGTATGTGTTCGTGGTCAAACCCAGGTCCGTATGAAAAGTGTGAACATTATTGTTTAAATGTTATAAATTAAGTAGATATTCACAAACAGAACTTGAAAATAATGACCGAGAAATAGCGTTCCTCATCGCATCGCATCGTATGTGGCCTTAACAGGTGCACTATATTTTTTTATTTGCAATCTCGGTTATTAAACTTGGTATGTTAATGCAGATACAACAAAGAGATGCTTTAAAAGATCACAATGTAAGCTATATATCCACGTATAATGTTATGCTGATATGAATCTGCTTAAATAGTTAGATGTATTTTATTTCTTATCTTGTTTTTATTTCTGAAGCGCATATTTCACAAAAGTTTCTGTCTTTCCTCGAGGAATGGAGAAGGAACACTGAAATTCTGGTCAGTTGACCTTCGAAGGACGAGCTACAAGTAGGTGTTGAAATCTGGGCCCAAAGTATGGTACTTTTACGTTAAAGTATTAGTGGCCTTATCAGGAGCATGGCCTTAACTAGAGCACCTACCTTATTACATGGTCGAGTTAAATTTGAAATTTATTTAATTAATTTAATGTTTGTACTCAATTAATAGGTAACAAATTTTTAAATTAATGAAATTGTTCATATTTTATAGAGGCACTCAAGCTTTACAAAATATTACGAGTATTTGGAGCTGTTTAAACGAGCAAACAGGAGAAAATTCTTTAAGAACAGAAGTTCATTGCAAGTAAAACTATAAATCACCAGAATTTATAAAAAACGTTATCGGATTGAATTCGTGTGATGTAAGAATTTAGTGCCTTTAAACGTTTTAAATTGGAAAATTTAGTTTTTGAAAATACGTCATTTTATTAGGTTATATTGAGGGATTTTGGGTTATATTTTATCATTTTTAAAGGCATATTTGCAGTCATAATTTCAAGTTTTTTATGTCATAAACATCCGAACCCTACTTGTAACTAAGTATTTGTTGGAAAAATCATATAAAGTTTTTAACTGTTAGTTTACTAAATTATAATATATTATACAATTCTTTAGAAAACTTAAACAAAATCGCTAAAGCTGTTTTTGAGAAGATAAAAAAATTGAAATTATCTTTCAGGGGCTCTGGCATTTTCTCTGTACCAATTTTGAAATTCTCCAAAGAACGCTGAGTGTGAGCTCCCCAGGAACGTTCACTTGGTAGGCCTACTTTTACTCATGTAAAGGGGTTGTTGTAAAAATGAAAAGGATGTACCGGTAATGTATTCACATAACCTTCTTTACCGTAAGCATATTTCTTACTCATATACAAAATTTAATTTTCGTGTACTGTTGGTATTAAAAGTTGCCGAAAGTCGTCCCCAATCTTCGTGTCACATCCTCAGAAGGCACCTAACCCAAATACTGCAACAGATCGGTTGATGGTGTTTATTTAAGATTGATAATTCTTTATATAATATAACTAATGTTTTTGCTGGGCGCCAGAAATAGTCGATGCTATTTCACTAATACTAATTGCCGATCCTCCGGTAGCTCCTAGCCGGTTACAAGCAGTCCTCTCTCTTAACAGGGCGGGAATGGTGATGTGCAGGCTGTAGACTCTTCCACTTGCGAAATAAAGTTATTTGATTGTGTTACAAACTTTTATTTGAAATCCCGAAGTATTGGTGTGGATACAAAAAAAATTTACAATAATACAATGCTTTACACTTGTATTAATAAAATGTTCCTGATATATGTGTACGTAGCAAACTGATGGCGTTATAATATATTAAAGCCCGGTTAATATGCTCGCTCGTAATAATTAAACTTGAGTCCTATATTGTAGTAAATACTTCTAAGTTAATAAAATAAGATCCGTAAAAATGTTAGAGTGTCGAAATTGACCGCTGAGAAATTTTCTAAGTCAATTAATTAGAATTCGCGACTCCTCGCGATACTGTGGGAACACCTGTCCCGTATTCTCCTGTACTCCTCGCGGACTGAAGATAGAGTAAGTCTCCCTCTGTCTGATGATGGAGAGTAAGTCTCCCTCCGACTGGTGATGGAGAGTAAGTGATTATTCTCGCTCTATAATAAATTAAACTACCCACTAAACTCCTTATACGGACAGCCCACTATTCCCTTTCTACATACCCCACGTGACAATAAACCTATATCTAATTGGAAGTTAACCCTATGACGCGCGGCCAATAGAATGGGGTGAATCTTAAGTCCGCCTACTACTCATTACTTTCACTTTTACTACGAAATTCAGTATTTCCCGAATCCTTCCTCAGAAACCCTGTATTTCCCTTAGACAAATTCACAGAAAGCCGATATGATAACATCAGTTTGCCATTGTACGAAATAACCCTTATACCTAGATTTCAATAGAGTGGGAAACCCACGGTCTGGAAATACACATTATAGTCGGGCCTGCCGCGTGACCTAGTTAGCGGCTGGGCGATTCCATGGAACTGGACTTTCCGGCTACCCTTAGACCAGCGCAAATAGGTGTCAATGTTTAAACATTTAACAGAATGTTTAAATATTCCATTCTTTGCTTTTTATCCATTTTAAAAGACTCAAGAGATTTATAAGTACAAGTAATAAACTATTCATCCAATTGTGCGTATTTTGATACCAAACAAGCTGTATCGCACTATATTAATTATTTATCATTTAATTGCTGAACAAATTATTTTATATTATTTCATACAGGTCGGTTACATCAGGACTGCTATAATACAAAATTTTGTTTTCGTACGATTTTCTGTTCTGGAGCTAAGGCTATTCACAAGACACAGAGACACGTTTCTGAAAATAGTATGTTTGGATTGAGGGGAACTCAAAAGTATATTTAACTCAACCTATAGTACCTGGTTCGGGCAGAGAAAGTAGAAAGTACATTTTTTGCTATAACATTCTAGATTTGTGACATACCACATTTATTGGGAGGGAAAATTATGAATTAACATGACCAGGGCCCGGATTCTGATGACCTAAAATTGTTTGAAAAATGACCTATAAATTGACCCTAAATGTTAAAGAAAATGACTTAATAATTATAAATAATGGCTTAAAAACTTATATTTTATTTATAAAAATTGTTACTGTGCACACAAAGATATAGACTAATTTGTAAATAATTGTAAAAACTGTAAATATAGGAAGGATGTTGTAGGTCTAAAAACTTTGTTCTTGATTGGAACATTTGAGAAGAAAAGTAATAAAATTGTTTTTAAAGTAGATTCAACAAAAATGTTGCATTATAGTAACCTAGTTATTTATTTAAAGTAAATGCATGAAAATGACAAAAATAAGGAAGCAAATGACACGAAAATGACTAAATAATGACCTAAAATTGAAATAAATGCCTTAAAAATATAAAATTGTATAGAATGACAAAAAATGACATAATAAAAATGGATTTCTATAATCTAGAGGCCATGATTAGGATTTACCTACAAGTGGGCGATGTCTAGGCAGCATCAAGCATCAATAAAACGATGACATGTCATTAGATTCCGGGCCCTGAACATGACATTCTAAAGTTGATTGAATCTTACGAGTTTTAACTCTCTTCTCACTGTACAAGATAAAAAGCGAGAATTGCCAGTCATTACACAGAAACCCATGGTTAAGCTTCTAAAAAATTGAAACGAATTGACCGGCCGGACTTTCGAGGAGTTCGTTCTTTATGTGAAGCGGTGTTAATCGGTTTTACTTTGTAATTTTCTATTATCGACCACTCTGTAACATCTGTAATAGGATTTTTATTTTTACACCACATACGTGTATATATAGGTACCCCTAAGGCTTATTGCCTAATAATTTTAATAGCTTTTGCATCCTCTTTTTAATTGAAATCATAACGAAATTGAAACTTGAACAACCACTGCGTGAAAGTTAGTTGGTCAGTTAATTCATATCTACTACCACCACTAGTAGCAGGTAGGAGATCGCAGAGTATTCTGCCCTTTTGGATACTAGAGCTGGGACAAGTAACTAGATAAAATTTAAGTGCGTATTATATCGTTATTATTTCGTATTACTTCAATATTATATTGAAATAACTGTATGTGATCGATATATTGATATCGTTTCGTACTATGTCGATATCATTTCATATTTTATCGAAATTGTATCGATATAATTTCGTATTATATTGATATTATATAGTTATGATTAGGGGGCGTCATATTTTCCCCCTTTGCATTATTTCAGGTTTCCGACTAATTTAAACCCGATTCCAAGCATCCTGGTGAAAATGGAAAGGCTTTTATTGTGCATATTACTGCATATTTAGGAAATTTTCAACTATTGTAGCATATTTAGTATGAATATGCATATTTTTTTATTTTTTATTTTTTTTATTTTTTAGCCTACATGTTTTATGTCATCCTTGGAAGATTTCTTACTCCATTGTAAAATCTCATTTTCATATTTACATTTACATTTACAATTTACAATTTATTACTCCAAAGTACACGAAAAATATATACAAAAGTTGATATACCCCCCGAAGAAGCAGAGCTTGTGTTCGGGGGTGGTTCAATTATATATTAGAAATACTTATACTAAACAATTACTTTTAAAAAAATGCATAATTTGGAGAAGTATGACAAAATGTTATGTATGAAAGGTTAGAACATGTTCTATTTACAATACAAAGGTACGAAGCAATACAACAATAATACATAACAATTTATTTGTTCAAATTTTAGTAAAAAATAAAGAAATTAAGTTCTATCCAAATTTTAAAGTTTAATATGAAAAATGTTATAACAGTAATAGTCGATAACAGAAGTAATAATTATATAAATTTTCTAATTTTAGACCTAAATTGTTTGTTGTTTAAGCTATTTAGATCAGGATGGTTGGTAATAAATGAATTGAATAGTCTTGGGCCAAAACTTGAACAGTGCTTAGCTCCAGCAGTTGTAACATTTTTTGGTTCAAGTAATAAATTAAATTGATTCCTTCGCGTGTTATATACGTGAGATTCTGACTTGTAATTGTCACGATGTTTATGAAAATAATCCAGTATGACGTACTTGTATATTTGGTCTATGGTGAAAACGTTAAATTCAGAAAATAATAATTTGGAAGAATAGTCAGGAGGCTTAAATAAACAAATCTTTATGATGCGTTTTTGAAGACAAAGCAAAGGGCTGAGGATCGATCGATTTAGGTCGTATTTTTGTCATATTTGTGTGCATATTAAAGAAATTTTGAAGTTTCATATCATATTTTGTAAATTTTGCATTATAATGATATTTTTTGAGATTTTACAGATATTTTAAATAATTAACAGTATATTTTAATAAAATATATTGTAATGAAGCTTAAAAAAATATACACAATGTGTAAGTGGTAAAGTCATATTTTAAATTTTATTGGTCATATTTTAATTTTTTTAGGTCATAAATGCATGCATATATCCTATTTTTTAGGTCATAGAAATCCGCCTCCTAGTTATCATTACATATTATATATATATATATATATATATATATATATTTATATTTATATGCATATGCATATATATATTTATATTTATATGCATATAGGGCCTATATATATATATATATATGTGTTCGTAGTATATGATATAGGCCTAGCTAAATATATTTATATATACGAGTATACGTTAATAGCAATATTTTCTTCGGAATTTAATAATGAGCTGAAGTTCTTAAGATATTTTGACCGGTTCATTAAAAACCTTAATCCTAAAAGATTCATCAACATTTTGTCACATTTTTCTTCTCCCACCAATGCTTAGTCGCAACGCATGTTTGTCGTACATCATGTATCGCATTGCGCATATTTATATTCACCCTATGTACCAGAGAGTAAATTGTAACTGAAACACTTTATCGAAATTCGTATTTTGAGAATATTTATTTTGTTGCAGGTAAGAAAATGCTGATACGTAATCCTTTGAGAGATTCCTTCTAACTCAGTATTCTCCGCTGTTATGTAAGTAAGTTACCTAATGAATTTATATTATTTTTATTCTGAATATCTCGTTAACTTCTTTCGTGTTGGTTAAAATAGTTTTAAGCTAAATTATATAGACTAAGTTATAATTTTGTCCTAGTCTGGTATAAATGCTTTCTTGGCCATGACAATTCTTGATCTTATCTCCTTGGTGCAATAGGCATCTTTCGTCAGTACACTTCCTAAGTATTTGAACTGGTTCACGTTCTCTAATTCTTGATTTCCCATGATAATTTGAAGCGGCTCTTCTCTCTTCGATATCCTCATCACCTTCGATTTACCTATGTTGATTTCCATTCCATACTTTCTTCCTGTTTCCACCAGCCTGTCAATCATTCCTTGCAATATTTCTTGTTTCTTTGCCAGAATCACCAGGTCGTCCGCATATTTGATGGTGTTAATAGCGTATCCTCCTATCACAAAATCCCTAACTCCTTCTAAGGCATTTATGAAGAAGAGAACTCTGCTAACTAGTAGTCTGAACCTAGAGCTACGTAAAAACCTGGTGAAGTGTTATATTTGGAGTATTGCTTTGTATGGATCAGAGACATGGACTTTGAGGAAATTAGAGAAGAAATATTTAGAAAGTTTTGAAATGTGGTGCTGGAGACAGATAGAAAATATAAAGTGGATGGACATGGTGACAAACGAAGAGGTTCTGAGTAGAGTGGGTGACAAGAAGTCAATCATACACACAATTCGTCAGAGGAAAGCAAACTGGGTTGGGGACATTCTCAGAAGGAACTGCTTATTACATGATGTCGTAGAAGGAAGATTGGAGGGTACAACTAGACTTGGAAGAAGAAGAATTCAGCTGTTGGACGATTTAAGGGAAAAGCGGAAATATTGGATGCTGAAGGAGGAAGCAGAGGATAGACAGTTTTGGAAAACAAAATTCGCGTACCAAGTTTGAAAACCTGCCGGAAGGCAGAATACTTACTACTACTACTACTCTGGTATACAGAACCCCACTCGTATAAGACGTTTATGTTAGAATGATCTCTCTGTTAAAACAAAGCTGAATTTAACAAAAAAAAAACCTTTATTATTATATTATCATGCCTGTTGTATTATATGGATGTGAGACAAGGCCGCTAACTGATCAGGAAGAACATAGTCTGAGAGTGTTTGAAAATAGGGTGCTTCGAAAAATATTTGGGCCCAAGAGGGATGACAATGGGGACTGGAGAAAATTGCATAACGACGAGCTTCATAACCTGTACACTTCACCAGATGTAGTAAAGCTAATTAAATCGCGAAGGATGAAATGGGCTGGACATGCTGCACGCATGGGGGAGGAAAGACATATCTAAAAAATATTGACTGGGAGACCCGAAGGGAAAAGACCACGCGGAAGACCTAGACGTAGGTGGGAGGACAATCTTAGAACGGATTTATGGGAAGTAGGATTTGTGGGGGATGATTGGATGGAGTTAGCACAGAATAGGGTGAATGGCGGACTCAGGTAAGCGCGGCAATGAACCTTCGGGTTCCATAAAATAGATAATATTCCTTTAGCTTGCTTAGGAATTGTCTATTGCCATTGAGAGAGAGAGAGCATTATAATATATTATTGTGCCATTTCTTAAAAGACTTTCTTTCCAAGAACTTCCTCTACTGCTGCCACCCTAATCCTCTTCGACCTGTCAGTCAGTGAATTAGGCGCATTCACACTTGTCTGCAGTCCATTACAATGTTGCCAAATTCGTACACAGCACGTTTACTTTACTTGAGAAGTGGTGAATGACAGCGGCAACACGCGACTACAAGAGCATCTCTTCTTTGTCGGTGCAGATTTTCGGATTAGGGAAGAATGCTATTATATTCTTTTGTAGAAAGACAATGACTTGGGACGTGGTCTTTTAACATGACACGAACAATATAAAGCCTTTCATAATTATGTAATTTCTTTGAAAGCCCCAGATGATCACAACTCGTGTACAGAGCGTTCAGTTATCAAAAACCTATCTCTAAAATAAGAGAGAACAGAAAAAATTATAAATGTATACAAACAATTAATATACAAACTACAAAATTAATCCCTGATTAGAAATTTGCGCATTATAAATTGTAAAAATGAACGCAGGGGTCGTAAAACTGATTGGCAGGTACATGAAGGGAAAGGCTGAGCACAAACACAGGATTCTTACCTCTTACATCAAATGCTTGTTATCGTATAAATTGGAAGAGAATTTAGCATTGCTTTAAGCAAGCTAGTGGAATGCATATTGATGTAGATTTTTCTCTTCACTGGTTCTGCTTTCCTACTCCCGCGAAGTGGGCACTCGGGAATTTTCCTCTCTGGTTTTGGGAATACGTGACCATCCAGTAGAAAAGTTTGTGTCTGCTTGAAGTGTGGGTATTCCGGCGTCATTAAACTCTTGGAGTTAAAGCCGGCCGTGTAATTTTTAATGACCTACACATTAAGACGTGAACTAACGAGAACATAAACTGCCTAGTTGTATCAGAGTGTCAGTTGGCGAAGTATGGGAGATATTTTGGAATCTGATCGCTAAATTTAGAAAATCATCTACACTCTTGAACCACGGCACATGAATATTCTGTTTTTATTTACCGTAGTTCAGTCATCCGAATGTGGAATTCTTTACCATCTCAAACCTAGGACTGTCGATCACTGTCAGCCTTCAAATCGCAGATAACAGCACATATACATAGGACTTAATAATGTATCTTTTTCATGTCCTATGTTAATTAAGTTTATATCATTTAATGCTACCCTGCCTATAGGCCAACCCTGCCTATAGGATTAAAAAACATTCTATTACAGATTTGCATTCTCTTTTAACACCATTTTTTTAACGTAGAATATGAAGGTAAGTAATGAGAATCAATGGTTAATTTTGTTTTATACCTCTATGACGTGTTAAAACAGTTCTTCGATCAATAACAGACTAGTTTTGTGGCCTCGGTTTACAAATATGCATTCGCTGTTAATTGCAGTAGAGTTTTTTTCCACACTTATTATTGGTCTCTAGTGGAAAGGTGTTCATAACAGTTTGAATCCAATCCAACATGTCCACGCTTTACAGGGAATGGAAACATAGCAGATATACAGCAAAAAATAGAGTTGATTTTCAGGAATATAGGAACTGAGCTACAAAAATAGCGAAACAACTTGCGTAAAATAAATGTCACAATCCTAACCTTTTCATGTTACTGTTGTATAAATTCATCCAAAAATATTGTATAACATCAGAATGATAAGAGTATTAGATAGAGGTCCTTGAAAGTGGTTTTATTTAAAGGCTAGTTTACACGATCACACTAGGCTTCGTAACCACTTTCATGAAAGTGATTTCGTGAATCTAATTACACACATTTTCTTTCCAATGAAACCTCACATTTCATGTTATTTCTGAAGTTCAAGTGGTTAAAATCCCATATAAACGTTTGAAACAGGTATGAATACAGGCATTTCACAATTTCCTCACTTCCCCATTTCATTTTACGAAATGCGAACAAGCTAAATAAGCGTATAATCTCAAAATTACTATTATAGTTTCGTGAAAAGTTGGAATCAGCCGAAACTGCGTAGTGTCGTAACTCATTGTCGCCTGTACATCTAGCGCTTGCGCATTCAAGTAAAAAACAGTTGCGAAACTCAGTTACGAAACTTAATTTCGTCGTGTAAACTAGCCTTTAGAGAAAATTCGTTTCAAAATTTCAATATTCAAGGCCTTAAAGTCGACCGAAACTCGTCTTATAAGTGAGGAAAACCTTCGGAAAACCCCCCAGCTAGATATATTGTTACGACCAGGAATCGAACCCGGCCCCGCTGTACAAGAGGAGCGAACTCAACCCCTTGTGGAAAGGTGAAGTCAGAATGAAAAATTCAATGCCATAGCCGGGATTTGAACCAGGATCTTCGGCTCTCCGTGCCGATGCTCTAACCAACTGAGCTGCCATGGCAACGTGCCGGTACAACATTAAATTCTCCAACTGACTCACAATCCCCTTGTGCTTCAGCGTTAGATTCAAAACTTACGTAACTCAATAATTGTAATTTTTTAAAATACTTTTTGTTGTTGTTCTCGAGCTATGCTGTTCACAGACACACTCTCTCACACACATCGACACACGTATAGACATGTTTCCTAAAATTGTACATTTGGATTCAGAAGACTCAAACCGCCTATGTATGCTGAAGTGATCATTTACTTTCATATTATGTCACATTATAACGAGGTAAAGGAAAATATAAGGGGTTCGTGTATTACATAAATATTCATGTAGAGAAACATGGGGTATTTTTCTGTCATATGCACCCAATACTTTTATATGGAATGGTCATACACATCTGCTCCTTCATATTGCTTAGTAAATTACGTATTTTAAATTGTCACATTGCAGAATATAGGAACTTACATTTTATTTTTAGAAAACTTAACAGAAAGTTTAAGGAGGGTATATGAATGAATGAAGTGCTTTTATTGTTAACAAGAATAACTATCTTTTTTACATTATTCGTTGCATGAGCCCTTAGGCTGTCCATGCTTTAATTGTGCACAAGCAAATATATATGTATGTATAACTTATGTAAAGTAAAGTGATCCCTACACGGGCCGAGGAGGCCTAGAGGGTTCCAGGAGGCTGAAGTTCCCAGATTTTAGACATTCGGCACGTGAAGGTGGTAAGGTTGTCACCCTTACGCACCGGCCGCCTTTGCCCCCAGGATTGCTCCTGGTACTCATTTATGTTACAGGCTGAGTCGACCCAAGGGCCATAGTGTCAGCAGAAGGATTAGGCCAATTGAAAAACTCCAACGACCTCATCGGGAATTGAACCCGCGACCTTCCGGTTTGTAGCGCGGCCGCTCAACCACTACGCTACGCGCATGCATAATATATATAACTAATAACACATAGACGAAAACAAACGCACAAACAAAACTACACACACACACACACACACACACACTCCCCACAAAAATAGCAAATACACTAACAATACCCTTAAACACCAATAGAATTATCAAACAAATATATTTTACATACACTCCTACATAAAGCTGTACAACCCCGCAGAAAAATCCCCTTACTCCCTGGGTCCCACGCCCTCGGCCAGTTCTATCCTAAGCTGTCTCATGTACCTTTGTAGTATTGAAACCGTGAAAGAATTTACGCTTTGTATCTCAGTCCCATCAAGTCATTTTGATTTGGAATTTATCATCTATTTTGCTTATTCTTTTCCAATAGGAATATGTATTCGCATATAAACAAAATTTTTATTTTTATTTAATTTTTCTATTTCGACTGCACTAAATAAATACACTACAAACTTCTGACGAGTAATTTAATTGGCAATCAACCATGCCAAAACGTTTTAATATTTAAAAATGAAATACTTGCAAATAATAAAGAGATTCTTTCATAGAATTAAAAATAGAAGTTCGTTATAAATAAAGTGTTCCCTATTACAGGCCATGGAGGCCCAGAGGGTTCCAGGAGGATAAGGCTCCCGGAGTTTTAGACAATCGGCACATGAAGGTGGTAAGGTTGTCAGCCTTACGCACCGGCCGCCTTTTCCCCCAGGATTGCTCCCGGTACTCATTTCTGTTAGAGGCTGAGTCGACCCCAGGGCCATAGTGTCACCAGAAGGATTAGGCCAATTGAAAAACTCCAACGACCTCATCGGGGATCGAACCCGCGACCTTCCGGTTTGTAGCGCAGCGCCTCAACCACTACACTACGGCGTACCCCGTTCGTTATAAATAGGAGTATATAATTTTAAAAAAAAAAGGATTTTTTAAAGTTTAAAGGATATTTTCCTCATTACGTCTACCTGTGGTTTAAAAGTTTTCATTTTCTTCCTTTTTTTTTTAAAAAAATACCTGGAGCCTGTTTGCTATAAACAAAATACGAGACATAATGCTTTCCATGCAGAAGGATGAAGCTTACTATTTTGAAGACAAAATCCTTTACACAGGTCTCGACATTCATCCTTTTTTAAGTTTTCAAAGAAAAGTTTCCTACGCATTCCCTTTGCGAGGACGTTCTTAAATATTTCTTCCAAATCGCTCTCAAGTGGGAGAGAAACTTCATGTTACCTTCTCTTATTTTATTCATTCGTAATTTCCGTCCATAAAACAACTTAAAGAAGTCATATCTTTCAAGTCCGTCTCACAGCATGGAACAGTCCTAATACTTCCAAATACAAGAAGGTTTCAGAATTATGGACATTTATTTTTGCCCTAGATGGCTAAATAGTTGTCGGTTTTCTACGTACCTTTGAATACAAATAATTTTAGTAAAAAATGTCCACCTTATAACCTTAGTGTAGAGGTAGAAACCTAGAGTTTTGTCATAAAATTTATTGTCCCTAGCCTAGTCCCAATTTTTTATGACAATTATTAGTGTATCATTAATAAGACATCTTATTTCTGACGGATCTCAAAGTATTTTTAATTTATTTTTATTTTTATTTTGAGATTTAATGTTTTAATGTGTTTTAAGTCACTTTGGGACTAGGCCTAGTGAGCCGATGATCTGTTTTTAAAATTTTAATTGAACAATAAATTTTATTACAAAACTCTGGGTTTCTACCTCTACACTGAGGGTATAAGGTGGACATTTTTTACTAACAGAGTGTCTACAGGTCAAGAAAGTCAAGAAAAAGTCCAGAAATTGAACACCAGGGCAAGAATGTCAAGAAAAGTCAAGAAATGGCACGGTAGGTCAAGAATTCATAAAGAAGTAAAGTAAAGAAGAGAAACTTTCTTGCAGTCTCCTTTGATGAGAGCTTAAATAAAGTAGCTCAAAGATGTCTGATGGATTTTATGATTAGATTTTGAAATGAACAATCAAACCCAGTGTCAGAATTTCCTCAGAATTGAATCAGATGATCCAGACCAGCCAGACATTTTTTATTTGGGAACATGTTCTTTGCATACTGTACATGGAGCCTACAAAACTTCTCATAACAAGATTGGGTGGTCAGTTCATGAGGTTCTTCATTATCTTTTTTAACTGTCCAATGGTTATTCTTCCAGACGAGCAGATTACACACACCTTTCTGGTTCCTTAAGATTTCATTTAAAGTTTAGTTGACTGGAAAACTCAAGCCATTAAGAGAGCCTTAGAAATTATTACTTCTCTTAGGAAGTATGTAAGTGGTGCCCAGAAAAAGCCTCCTCAAACTAAGAGCTTTGAAAAGAGTTTCTGTGGGATCAGCTGTTTTTTATCCTAAAATGTTGTAGTACTTGGTCAAGAAAATTTGTAAAATAGTCAAGAAAAGTAAGGAAAAGGTCAAGAAATTTGGTTTCTCGAAACCTGTAGACACCCTGACTAAACTTATAAGTCTGACCCTCATTGGAAAATGAAATTTATTAATACTTTGAATACAAAGTTTATGTACTTGGTCTACTTGGTCTATTCAGGACCAGCCGAAAATTTCTTCACAACGATTTCTCTGAAAGACCTATAAATTATTAAATTGTAAGTAACCCAATGGGTTAAACAAAGAAAGTTCTACACACAAATGTTCATAGAAATTAGAATAGTTATTCTTGACCAATTCGGGGTCATTGGATTAGAGAATTATATTTAAACATCCATACAGCCCTGATCTGGCTTCTTCTGATTACCGTGTATTTAAGCCTCTGAAGAACGATTTAATAGTGGTGATGAGGTTAAAGAAGCAGTGAATTCTTGTTTGCGGACACAAACAAAAACATTTTTTCCCGATCGAATAAAAAGTTGGTTCTACGGTGTGAGGCATGTATCAAAAAGAAGAATGGTTTTGTTGGAAAATGACGTATCTGTAATTAAAATATTTTTGAGGGCCGTCCAGAAAGTAAGTTTCCCTAGTACTGTTTACACAAATAAAACAAAATTTCATTTCATGGCAGACTTCTACGACCCAAGTGTCCCACAGCATGGCATGTGTCTCAATTCCTGTGTCGATTATGTTGAAAATAGCTGAACACTTGCTATATCTGTTGCAATAAGCCTTCGTACAAGCAAAAATTAGTTCGATGTTACTTCTTGAATCACCCTCGTATTCAGTAAGTAGTAGTAGTAGTAGTAGTAGTAGTAGTAGTAGTCCTTCGAGTCTGGGTTTAGACTCCTGGTGATCCTTATTTGGATTTACTAGGCATTAATTAATACAGGAGTGGTTTGCCATTGCCTTCTCCCGTGCTTAGTGGACGTTATCCAGCGTGTTCGAGGTTTTCCTTGTTTTCTAGATCCTTCGACCAATCCAATAATAATAATAATAATAATCTTTATTGTCGAAGACATAGTAAATGTATGGACAGTGTCAAGGTTTCCTCTAATACTAATATAAAAAATTAAAATTAGTTCTAGGCCTATTACTTAAAAGTTATGTGATTTAAAAGGCCTACGCGTGCATTCTCCAAACTGTAGGGGCATATTTGTATGAAAATAGATTTGACATGTTTTCTAAACGGAAGTAAATTTAGCGTCTTGGTATTAGCAGTTAAACTATTATATAATTGTAAACCAAAAACCATATATGTTTTACTAAGTGTAGATAAATGGTGAGACGGTGTACAGAGATTATTTCTATATCTTGTATCATAATTATGATAGTCGCTATTTTTATGATATTCAGATGAGTTTGTATGAACAAGTTCCAGAAGTTTCAAAACATACAAAGCTTATACTGTTAACAAGTTGAATTTCATAAAATATTCCCTACATGAAGTTCTTTGGTCAACACCTGCTATGCATCTGACGATACGTTTCTGGACAATAAATACATCATTTAACATGGCTGCAGACCCCCAAAAACAAATACCGTACGATAATCTAGACTCAACTTGTGCGTAGTAGAAAGAAAGTGTAATGTTATGGTCAAGAATAGTTCTCAAAATCCTGATCTGATAGCAGACACTATTTAGTTTCAAAATTAAATTCACACAATGGTGTCTCCAGGACATATGTTGATCAAATTCAACACCCAAAAACTTAGTGGATTCCAATTTATCTAGCAATTTATTTTCAATACCATTGCTAATGTCTTTCAAGTTTTTCTTCTGTGGATTATGAAAATGAATAAATCCAGTTTTATTAAGATTCAAATAAAGAAGATTGTTATCATACCAGGTTTTTAAACCTTTTAATAACTCATTACACTTTGTTTCAAGACGCTGTTCATTTTCGTCATATACTACAACCGAGGTGTCATCAGCATACATACATAAAAAGTAGTCTTTCAAATATGTAGGTAAATCGTTAATATATAGTAAAAACAATATCGGTCCTAAAATGGAGCCCTGAGGGACACCTACATCAATACGTACATTATTAGATCTATATTTAATAGCATGTTCCTTTGTTTTATGTAATATTTCAACATATTGATACCTATCCTTGAGGTAAGAAGAGAACCACTGTAAAATAACACCTCTTATACCATATCTTTCAAGTTTAGTCAAGAGCAAGTTGTGATGTCGTGTTCCAATGATCCTTGATTTATCATGACATGCCCGAAGTACTGAAGCTTCCTTCTAACTACCGTGGCTTCCAGCGACCTTGTGGGTTTTATGTCTTCCAGGACCGACTTGTTCGTCCTTTTCTCTGTCCAAGAAATTCTCAGGAGTTTGCGCCACGTCCAGAGTTCGAATGCATCAATTTTTTTCCGGTCTCTTCCCAAAACAGTCCAACTCTCTGAACCATATGTAACTGTGGGGAACACCAACGTTTCAATTAGTTTGGCTTTCAATGGCACACTAATATCCTTGTCTTTTATGATTTTGTCCAATTTAGTCACTGCTGTTCTTCCTATTGATATTCTTCTATTAATCTCTTTCCGACTGTAACCATCTTTTGTTATCAAGGATCCCAGAAAATTGTATTCATTTTTTACTTCTATTTCAGTCCCATCAATTTGAAATTTTCTTATCATTCCTGTGGTCATTATTTTGGTCTTGTTCAAATTGAGCATGAGTCCTGCTTTTTCGCTTTCTTCTTTCAATTTCCTCAGCAGTTCTTTCATTTCATCTTCATCCTCTGTGAGTATGGTCGTATCATCTGCGTATCTTAAATTTTTTATCATTCTTCCACCGTTTCTGACTCCTTCACTTTCTTCAAATATGGCTCTTCAGTAAGTAGCAATCGGTAAACCTCCATTTTATACTATCATTTTTTTAAGGAGACTATATGTTCATCTCTTCTACAACTAAATGAAACATTCGTACTGGAATTTTTCTGGCAACTTACCTTTTTTAAAATATTATAGGCCTGATAACGTCTGTCTGAGACACACGCAATTTCTTTTACGCGTCTTCAAAGCAATGACGTATTTTCTGTGGAGAAAGCTATTTCTCTTTCTAGCTTCCCTCAAGACGCAGGGAAATGAAGTTGAAAGTGCTTCTTACGCAAGGAAAGTTTTCCGCCCACTTACATTCAGTGGTGACGTAATCTAGCCCTTTTATGTAATGCGAAATTGGAGAACTCGAAGTATGACAAACGAATCTCATACTTTGCTTACTTCTCGTTGCTAGGATACTTTATCTGTGGGAGGGATTTTTAATTTCTTTTATCTCTATATATATAAAAGGCTTTGTCCTGACTGACTGACTGAATGAATGACTGACTGAATGACAGGAATCAACGTACAGCCTAAACTATAACAGGTAGAGACTTGGAATTTTGACAGTACCTTCGCTTCATAATGTAGGTGCTCACTAAGAAAGGATTTTGAAAAATTCTGATTCTAAATGCCAAAAATTAAATGTTTTTTAGAATACTTAATCCCTTTTTACATGGAATTATCAAAACAAATTCACAGAACGTATTGTTACCAGTGGTATCAGGTGGGCTTGGATTAAATTAAATGGATGTTTGACAAATTAGAGAAGGTATCATTATAATTCATATTATCTATATTAATAAAAGGAATTCTCCTCGATGTCCAGCGAAATCTACTGAACGCAGAGATATGAAATTTTAAACATAGGTGGGCTGAAGGGTCGGAAAATGCACCTCGAAGCCGGAATTTTAATTTTAGTTTTCGTTCGTGAGTTATGAGTGAAAAACGGGCAAAAAACGTGCATTTTTTGCGTTTTCAAAACATAAGTTTTCTGTTACACATATCAATGTCAAATCAATTACAGTTGGCTTTGGCTATTTTTGTCAAACCTTGAAAACAAAACTTTCGCGATCGCTTGAATGTTGTAAGCCCTAAATATGGTCAAACGTTGTTTTATTTGGACGAATCTCACTATACAGAGGTTTTCTTGGCCAAGAAACTCGAATCTCAGGTCGCTTTTACCAGTCGATGCTATCTGATCGTGGTATGTAGTCCATGCGATTTAGGTGTTAATAAATGTAATGATTTAACTATTATGCTCTTAATTTTTAATTCTTGAAATAATTATCGCGGGCGAAGCCGCGGGCACATGCTAGTATAATATAAAAGGCTTTGTCCTGACTGATTGACTGACTGACAGAGAATCAACGTAGAGCCCAAACTATAATAGGCAGAGACTTGGAATTTTTCACAGTACCTTAGTTTCATAATGTAAGTGCACCCTAAGAAAGGATTTTGAAAAATTTTGATTTTAATTGCCAAAAATCAAATGTTTTTTGGGAATACTTAATACCTTTTTACACAGAATTATCAAATCCAAATCACAGTTCACATGACAACAGTGTATTGTTGGCAGTAGTCTCAGGTAGGTTTGGAAATAAATGATACGGGACTTTGACAAATTAGAGAAGTTATCGATATAATTCATCTAATGCACAATGTGATGCAGTCACATAACTTTCTCTACCCTGGACATAGAGAATACCATACGAGGTGTGGTAATATGTATATTATTGTATCGCAGGTTTTTGGGGAGGGAAGTATGAAAGTGATATTGAATTTCTTTTTAATTTCTTCCCCGGTGTATGGTATCATGAGAGTGAGAAATAAAATATTCCCCAAAGACAATACAATTTTATGTTCTGGAATTTCTGTTTCTTCTTATTTCAACCCCTACCAGGCTTGGTGGATAGAAGCGATGAGATGCAGAATTCTACATCCCCTAGAGCCATAAAAAGCTATATCAAGCGTTTTCTGAGCGAATAGTTTGAATGTGATAAGTCGTTCTTCTTCATTTTATATTCTAAATGCGTATAAGGACCTATAATTTGAAAATCGAAAGTCCTAAGTTCGATGCCAATTTTTCAGCATTAAAGTGCAGATTTTAGTCTCCTAAACCCAAAAAAACTGATGTGTTACGCTCATTGATTTCCAACTTATCTTAAATCAGAAAAAAACCTTTACTTTACAGTTTTTAGTTCAGCAACTAGTGAAGCACATTTTACAGTGTTAAGGAATAGTATATTGCGATACAAGTGCCGCAAGGCACGTTTACGGGCCGAGGAAACAGATTGAAAACCCTCGGCTGCGCCTCGGGTTTTTAAGTTTTTGAGACCCGTAAATGCCTTTACGGCCCGTGTGTTGCATGCTATTTTTTGCACGATGATTATTTATATCAATTTAATTATATTAATTGTGATATTACCTGAAAATATTATGTAAATACATTCTTGAAAATAGATGTTTATTTCAGAAAGTGATTCGCATGTGTTTGTTGTTATGGGAACCGAATATTTGTCCTGGGGGCCGTGGCCATAAAGGCTTGTATTATGAAGTGTATCGTAATGAATTATGACGTAGCGCTTGGACCGTAAGTGTTGTAACCTCATCGCAACCGGCCTTAGCAACAAGACTGTGTGGGAATGTCAACTTACGATCCATGTAAACAAAGTTCGTAAGTACCGCTTACTAGCTAAGGAGTGCAAAAACTTATATTCTGACAAACAAGGAAAGTGTTGTTGTCTTCCCCTCTGAAGCTGGAATTCCACCAATTTGAGGTTATTTCCGACAAATCTCCGAAGGCTAAATTAAACGTCTATAACTACGCTTTGGGATTCATTCCGCTAGAGGAGCTGCAGTTACTCGACAGTAATTTCTTTCATTGAGCTTTGCTGTTGTTTATATTAATATACTGTGGTATGACTGTTTACAAAAGCGTTTAAAAGCGAGGTGGCCGAGATGGAAACGTCTTGGACTAGCATTCGGGAGGTCCCAGGTTCAAATCCTTAGCCGGCTAATTTGACATGGGGTTTTTTCATGGTTTTCCCAGTGAATTGCCGAATTGGATATTTACATGCTATGAATCATCCTCACTATTTCATTTTGTATCACACCCTTTTAAATTAATGGCCTCCCAACTTAAAGGAATATAGCTGAATTAAAAAAAAAGTGTACCCAATTATATTCTATTTAAAACTTGAAAAAAAAAAAATACATTCGTACAACTACTAACATAATATGCGTTATGTTTTACAGAACTGTAGGCCTACCATTAAGGGGATAATTAAGTACATGTTCTATACCAATAAACTATTGCCCTAGGGTGCCAGTTAATACTACAAGTGCCTCTAAATCGTGAAATTATTCCAGTTTCTAATATCTACAGTTTTACGCGTTTCGTAATATCCTGACCTGGACATTGATGAACCTATACAACCTTTACGAGAGATTAAGATGGGAAATACGGAATTTACCTTTAAAAGGGCAATATGTATGCAACTTCATATCCCCTTAATGGAGGCTAGACCTGTATGAGTTGCATGCTACATTTAATACATGACTTGTAATGTACCGAAATATAGCACTTTACTAGTAGTAGTTACAAGTAACTGAGGAGCTAGCTTTGCATTAAACGTTGGCGTTATTCTGTGATATGATTAGGATAGTACAACGTTTATGCAAAGTGAACCTTAAGCATGCCGGCAAACTTCTAAGGGTGATAAAAGACACTGAATTAGATAGGAAACTCTACACCGCAAACCTTTATTTGCTGAGTTCAAGGGTGTTAAGGGATGACAGAAACGTTGGTTTAGCCATTTTGGTAAAAATGCAGTATTTTATGCAACAATCTATAATGCAAGAAACAACACAAAATGAGAAAATAATGACTCTGAATTTAAAAAATTACCCAAAAATATGAAATGGAGGGATAAAAGACCATGAAATGACCAGATAATGAAATGACTTTTTTTTTTAAATTACCTAAGATTCTAAAAAATGGAGGAAAATTACAAAAAAGACCCTAAAAATTACCATTTTTATAATCTAGGAGTAGTAGTAGTAAGTCTTCTGCCTTCCGGCAGGTTTTCAAACTTGGTACGCGAATTTTGTTTTCCAAAACTGTCTATCCTCTGCTTCCTCCTTCAGCATCCAATATTTCCGCTTTTCCCTTAAATCGTCCAACAGCTCAATTCTTCTTCTTCCAAGTCCAGTTGTACCCTCCAGTCTTCCTTCTACGACATCATGTAATAAGCAGTTCCTTCTGAGAATGTGTCCAACCCAGTTCGCTTTCCTCTGACGAATTGTGTGTATGATTGATTTCTTCTCACCCACTCTACTCAGAACCTCTTCGTTTGTCACCATGTCCATCCACTTAAAAAAAAAAAAAATCTAGGAGCCATGATCAAAATATCTGCACTACTGGGCAACGTCCATGATATACCAGTTAAATGATGACAGAAACATTGGTTTACCCATTTTGGTAAAAAAATAATTTTAATTTTAAAAAAATCCAGCACACTCTAAAGTAAACCATATAAAATTTTGTGCCGTTTGGGCGCTCAAGCCATAGTTAAAATACCGTGAGTTTTAATATGCCAGTGAAAGCAAACTAAATCGCTTCAGTTTTCGCGTTGTTTAATTAATATTCAAAATCTAAATTTTCCCAGAAACATGGAGGTACTGCTTTGAATTTTTTTTGGAAATGTACTTCACAATCTTTGTAATAAAATTACTAATCCGATTTTTATAGGCCTTAATTATTAAAAAAAATATTTTATTCAATATTTTTTCAATCTTTTACAACAGTTACGTAAAATATTTTAAAAGTAAGAAGTATACTTAAGATTTTAAATCTGTAAGTAATGTTATACAGCAGTTATCAAATAATGTTACATAAAACATTTAAGCTCATATTTTAATATATTTCGGAGGAGAAGAATTTCAATTTTTAGTTTAAGAATATATTTAATTAATATCTGAAAAACAATTTGATATAAGTTAACTTATAATCTGAAATTTGATACATGATAATTTCTGTTCAAGTTTTAATGAAGTATGTCAGATTTTAAGTTTATACAACAGTTAGGTTTTTTTTTCTTTTTTTTTTTTGTGTTGAGAAATATGGATGTTTATCATAAATCTTAGCCTAAGCTTGTAAAAGGAGGCAAAATAGGATGGAGCATTTTTAGTCCTATGCGCGCAGTATATTATTATGTCCCAGGTTTTGGGGGAGAAATGTATGAAAGTGGTATTGAATTTCTTTTTGATTACAGCCCCGAAACAGTTGTATGGTAAAGACAATACAATTTTGTGTTACCGGAAATTCTGTTTCTTCTTATTTGAACCCTTACCAGGGTTGTAGGAGCATTGGGTGCAAAATTCTACATCCTCTATGAGTCATAAAAAGCGATATCTAGCGTTTTCTAAGGGAATAGTTTGAGTGTGATAAGTCGTTCTTCCTCATTTTAAATTCTAAATAGGCCTACGTATATAAGGACCTAGATTTTGAAAATCGAAAGTCCTTCATACATTTATTTCGAATTACAAAATACAAAACTCGAGCGACGCCGGGCCTTTTAAGCTAGTATCCCTATAATTTTAAGCCAGATGGCTAACTGACTCACTCACTCACTCATTGACATTAACGTTTGCCCAGTTCCAGATGAGCTAGAAACTTGAAATTTGGTACCCCCGAATAAGGGCTCGGTTTCCATGTAGACAACAATATTACCTATAGACCTAGGGATGTTTATCAGAGGCCCTAAGCATCTAAAAGAAGACAAAATGGGATGGAACATTTTCAGTCCTACGCGCGCAGTATATTATGTCCCAGGTTTTTGGGAAGGGAAGTATGAAAGTGATATTGAATTTCTTTTTTACTTCAGCCTCGAAATGGTTGTATGGTAATATGAGAGTGAGAAATACAATTTTCTGTCAAGACAATACATTCTTGTGTAACCGGAATTTCTTTTTCTTCTTATTTGCACTCCTCCCAGGCATGGTGTGTAGAAGCAATTGAATGCAACATTCGACATCCTCTATGAGCCATAAAAAGCTATATCTAGCGTTTTATGAGGGAATAGTTTGAGTGTGATAAGTCGCTCTTCCTCATTTCGAATTCTACATACATATTGTATAAGGACCTAGAGTTTGAAAATCGAAAGTCCTTCATAAGTTAATTTCGAAGTTTGTCGGTAAACCCAGGTTTACTCAGCACCCGCAATGTCATCATCTGATTAGAGCAAAGGTGCTTTGTGTCTTCTGATCGTTGCTCCAATATGAAATGTAGTTTCTTTGATAAATTCCATACATCGCTAGTACCGTCGCTGTTATATTTTTTCACCGCTGCAGCAGTGCACGCGAGCAATATCAGAGTGGGTAAATAGATCGTTTACCTCATTGTTTGGCGTTATGTTTGACTATTAAAAATTCCTAGACTGTTTTACCCCTCGTGTATGTTAGTTGTTCTACCCTCGAGTATGTTAGTATACTCCCTAAGGTAAACAACGTGTAATCGATACTGAATTCAATTCCTCTAGTTCAAACAATACAAATAGTTTCAATTACTACAAACGGAGTTGTACGACTATTAATGACTAGGGGGCGGATTTCTATGACCTGAAAAATAGGATATATGCATGCATTTATGACCTAAAAAAATTAAAATGCTACCAATAAAATTTAAAACATGACTTTACCACTTACACATTGTGTATATTTTTTTAAAAGTTTCATTACAATTCATTTTATTAAAATATAGTGTTAATTATTTTAAATATCTGTAAATACTCAAAAAGTATCATTATAATGCAAAATTTACAAAATATGATATGAAACTTCAAATTTTCTTTAATATGCACACAAATATGACAAAAATACGACCTAAATATGCATATTCATACTAAATATGCTACAATAGTTGAAAGTTTCCTAAATATACAGTTATATGCACAATAAAAGCCGTTCCATTTTCACCATGATGCTTGGAATCGGGTTTAAATTAGTCGGAAACCTGAAATAATGCAGAGGGGAAAAATATGACATGTCATAGAAATCCGCCCCCTATTAATGACTTATGCTTTAGAAACAAGAGCAGAGAACACAAGAACGCGACGAATGATGGAATCAACGGAAATGAGAGTGCTGAGAAAGATTAGCTGGACACTTATTATACGAAAGAGTAAAAAACGAAGAAATTAGAGATATGTTTCAGATTCAGCCATTAATTGAATGGGTTGAGAGAAGGAAAAAAGGAATGGAATGAACATGTGTCCAGAATGACTGAGGAAAGACTAGTAAGAATTGCAAGGGACTGCACCCCAAGAGGCAAAAGAAGCCCAGGAAGACCCGAAAGGAGATAGAAGGAAAACTTGATTTACCATTAGAACAGGCGGTTACGCCTAACCTAAGGAAGAAGAAGAAGAAAAAGTAATATTGAAAACGTTATTTTTGCACTCCTTAACTAATTAGTGGTACTTACGAATGTTGTTGCCGTGGATCGTAAGTTGACATTCCCGCATGCAATCTTGTTGCTATGTGCGGTAAGAGTTTCCGTGCTGTTATGAATTTACTTACGCCACACCTCATAATACAAGCCTTTATGGACAAGACCCCCCAGGTTCGCATAACAACAAACACATGCGAATCACTTTCTGAAATAAACATCTATCTTCAAGAATGTATATACATAATATTTTAAGGTAATATCACAATTAATATAATTAAATTGATATAAATAATTATCGTGCAAAAAATAGCATGCAATACTCGTGCCGTAAGTGCATAATGGATCTCGGAAAATTGAAAGAAACTCGGCGCGAGCGCCTCGTTTTTTCAAACTATTTCCTCGATCCGTATGCACCGTTTACGGCACTTGTATCGCAATATACTATTGTTTGGTATGCATGCACAAGTCAATACTAATATAGGTCAAAAACTGTCGAAAGAAACCTGACGAAAGTACCGTCGTCGTGGGAATGGCATTACTCACAGAAGCTAACAGTCGACCACCTCTACAAAGAAAAGGAACCTCTACCGTGTTAACATTCACCAACTAATGCCAAAAAGTCAAACTCAAACTTTCGACAGGGAAAAGTAAAACTCTAAGGGGAAACTTCATCCGAGAAGTCCGTGCACTAGGAACGATTCTTAACAGCGTTCAACAACTACGTTACTTAGATAGGATGTTCATTCGTCCCATTTCCCGGGACAGTCCCGTTTGTTGACAAAATGTCCCTTTGTCCCGAAAGTTTGAACAAGAAAGGATTGACGCTCAGCATTTATCTCTTGTTCTTTATTGTTGAGCAGGGCCCGGATTCTGATGACCTAAAATTGTTTGGAAAATGACCCTAAATTTTAAAGAAAATAAAATAATTATAAAGAATGACCTAAAGCTTATATTTTATTTATAAAAGATTATTATTTTACACGCAAAGTAATAGACTAATTTGTACATAATTAGAAAAAACTGTAAATGCAGAAAGGATGTTGAGATTCTAGAATCATGAACCAAGTTATTTTGTGTACTTTGGCGTTTCTTTGATTCTCATTTCCTACTGTGACATGGCAACACTTGAACACCGAGTGTGTCCTTCTTGCATTAAACAAACAACTCTTCAAATACGACAAAAAAGTTAATATACTCAATGTAAATGCATGGAAATGGCTAAATAAGGAAGCAAATGACACGAAAATGGCTAAATAATGACGTAAAATTGAAATAATTGCCCTAAAAACATAAATTTGCAAAATTTACAAAAAACTACCTAATAAAAATGCATTTCTATAATCTAGAGGCCATGACTAGGAATTACCTACAAGTTGGCAATGTCTATGAAGCATCAATAAAAAGATGACATGTCATCAGAATCCGGGCCCTGTTGATGAGGCATTTATGTAAAATATGCGCTGCTAAGCTAATTAAAATTTTAATTGTGATTTTCAACTTATCTTTATGAATGGATCAGCTGAAAAGTACGCATTAAGTGTAATACGCAACAAATAACTTCCAAATTAGATTTACATAATTCTGTGGATATTTTTCTCATAAGTTGTCCCTTCAAGAGTTCTATATTAGTAGTAAATGGAGAAAGAAACATTGCATGGATGGGATAAGAGAGAGAGAGAGAGAGAGAGAGAGAGAGAGAGAGAGAGAGAGAGAGAGAAAGAAAGAAAAAAAGAAAGAAAGAAAGAAAGAATGAAAGAAAGAAAGAGAGAAATGGGCGAAAACAAGATAAAGTGAGAGAGGAATGAATTGCAAATTAAATGTTCTACCCTCTCCCCTACTTTTCCTAAGAATTGGCAGTGGAAAGTTACTGGAAGCAAATCGCTGTGCCCAGACACTGAAATTGAATTTTAGATGTCGAGAGAGACACTCTCTTAATTTTTTTCCTTGTTTTTTATAAGGAAAATAAATTAACACAGATGTTAACGAGGTATTTCAGACTTACTTCTCTGGTGGCTTCGTTAGCATTTACAAGGTTACATTGCATTTTTCATACGTCTGAGCTTTCTCCCTGCCATAAGTAATACTTTATTTAAAACGGAGTTAGCTCAATAATAGTTCAATAGTTATTGAACATTAGTATAGTACATTATTCAGCAAGCCTATAATGACATTTATTAAGATGCAAGTATTATAGGGCAGTAAACAAAGTTGGCCACACTGGAGGGTTATACTTTTTTTTTTTCCTTTTAATTAATTTAGTCTACCGTTAAAAGTGCTCCTTTTACCCCGCCGCCGTGGGTGAGTCGGTAGCACGCCTGCCTTCCACTCCGGCGGCCCGGGTTCGATTCCCGGCCGGGGGGGGGGATTTTTCAGTAGTGAAAGATCCCCTCCCCGGGTTCAGGACTGGGTAGGTTAAGTCTTAGGTTAAGATAATGCACATTGTGCGCGATTCCTTAATTATTAAAAACATAATTTCACATTCAAATGCATGGGCTGGCCCCTACTGCATGCAGCAATTTCTCCACCACGGGCGTAGTGCGTGTAGTCTAATTGATACCCTGCAGGCGCTTGATAGGAACAGCTCCTTACAGTTACGTAGCTCAGATGTGATTAGAATAGCCTAATTTAAGTGCAGGTTTAATAATTGAATGGATGATTGCTGGTACGGGAATCAACATAAGATGATCATCACTTCTTGTACGCCGCTTAATAATCATTTTATGAACTGAAACACTAAATATAAATAACTAAAGGGTTTTAAGCTAACTTCAAAACATGCAACTAATATACCAACTTCTCATGTAATAAAAATAGAAGACCAACCTGTATATATGTTTTTGTTGTGACTTGTCTTCTAATAATTCATAGTTGGTTATTAGGTAAAGTGTATATATGGTTTTAATTGTTATTTTAGCTATTAAGCTGACCGCAACCTGTAAAACTATGAGATAAGTTTTACCATTATTAGGCCTACATGTCGATATAATACCACGGATCCTATATAATATTGATAAATAGTTTTCAAATTAAATCATACTGTGTGTCCACAATATTTTTAATCTTTGACTATTACCACTTGTTTCATCAATAAAATGTAACTGATGTAACAAAGTGCCAGAATGTTTTTGTTTAATCAGTAATAATTGCAATTATGATGTGCAGAAAATTAGTTATTTTCATTATCGACTTCCGAGTTAAGCTCCAGATCAAAGAACAAAGGTCTAGTGTGATAAGCTTATCTGAAGGAATATGTAGGTAGTGTTATTTGTCAAAGCTAACTGTATTGCAACTTCCAAAGCCGTTTATGAACACTGTAAAACAATGCATTTGATAACTTCATTCTAGTAAGTTATATTACCATAAAATAGGCACTAAATTGGGCATTGCTTAGGTACCGGTCAACCGATTTGGTCCAATATCAATAGGCTTCTTCCCATGGACGTTATAAATGCGTAGGGCTATAACAGTTTCATGAAAATCCGATAAAGCGTGTTTGAGTTGTCGCACCTATAGACACACTGACAGTCAGACAGACGTACGGACATCTTCCCGTCCCCCACACAATCTCAGAAAGTGTCATTTTGGTACCTAATAACTTTTTTCGGATTCTAGTCATCGTGAAACACATCTTCCCAGTGTTACCTCCATGCTGTTTATATCACGATCATTGTAGGTAACTTACGTTAAATTTAAATTAAATTAAGATGTGATTACGTAAAAATTACTTCGTACTATTACCGCGATTATTTCCTGTTTCTGTTCGTTTGCCGATATAATAGTCTACCATCGTTGTTTGTTGTGGGTTGAAGGAAGTAGGCTTCAGTTGTTCTCACGGTGGGCTCTTGGTGGCAAAGAGAAGTTCGGCAACATTGAAACTCTAGAGTTTGAAGAGACTGGGTGCTTAAAACTTGCAAGTGCATGATGAGGCGTAATCATCAGTTTGTTAACTAACTCTGTAGGCTTTGTTTCCAAATAATACGTGCTTCAAATCCTCTTGCTTACAGGTACCCTGCAACTTCAAAGGGGCATATCTCCTTTCCACTTTAAAAATCATCAAACTTCTCGCTATTATTGGATTCGGTTTCCTCCAGAAGTGCTTCTTTTTTACTTTCTCCCTTTCTCTACCCGTACCATAGAGGTAGATGAATTATTTCGTTCGACCAAGAAATTCGATGTCGATATTTCATAGGGAATTCCACGAGAGATTACGTGTTTATTGATTGATTTGTGAGTGTGAATCGAAGCTGCACTTGCTGAAGCAATTACAAAAGGGTTTAACACATGTAAAGATCTGGCACGAAATCTGTGCCGATGAGACCGTTACTCTCTAGGTCTAGAGAGAGACGTGCTATTGTGTGAGAGAGAGAGAGAGAGAGAGAGAGAGAGAGAGAGAGAGAGAGAGAGAGAGGTAGAGGTAGATTTGCCTTTACAAATAGAGAGGGAGGTACTGTTGTGCGAGAGAGATAGGTAGCAGGCCAATCGACGCTACAGTCCCCACGAAAACGTAATGCAATGACTTAGGCAATCGGCACAGATATCGTGCGGGAACTATACCTCCTAACTTGTAGGACTGTAGAATTCACGCAGAGCCAAACCCGTTTTTCGTCAATAAAGGCTCCGTGATTTTTGGCGCCCTTTTATGAAATAAAAGTAGGGCTCCATCATACCTGGCTTATGAAGGTGATTTCCCGCTGTTTAAAATTTGGTGTAATTCGGACGTACAAATAAAAGGAGGAAAATAAAAGGAAACCTATTTTGAACCCTTTACGAAAATAAGAGATTGAGATCCGTCACTGCCTGGCTTATGTTTCAGATTTGGTGTCAATCGAACGTCAGAACCATTTTTTAAATCTGTAAACGCTTCGCCCTTTTGATTCTGGTCCGATTATAAGCAGCATTTTTTTTTCTTCTTTTTCTGGCCCTCCACTACCACCGAAGCCCTCGACCATAGGCCATACTCCGGTCCCAACAACTTTTCGGTGCTTGTGTTCTATTGCTCTACTTTTCGCTCTTGTGTGCTTTACGCTTGTGGGTAGTGTGTTTTGAGCCAGCAGCAAAAGGTTAGCGATGTCATTGTTCTTTAAGAACAAAGTTACCACTCTTAATTTTAGGTCCAGCAGAAAGTACGATATAGATACACAGTGCACGCCGCTTATTGTGATCTCTTCGGAATGCAGCTAATCTGATAATATTAACAGATTGATAACAGTAACCGAAAACATTAATTGAGGGTTATTTATTTATACATAGAATAATACTCTACAAAAACAGAATTAAAAGCTATTTATTCATAAGATAATACGTAACTGTGAATCATTGAACCACTCATAATAATACATTAATAGACTGCAAGCAACTATTTTTTCAACTAGTACCAAAGTTTTTAGTTGTTTAGTCCAACCAATACTCCATATTCAGTTACGAGTTATGAGTGTTTTTGGAAGTCTATACTGATCTGTGGTGAACACTGCGTAGCAAAAGATCTTACGTCTCTCTGTTCAAGTATTTTCATTTTACACTAACCATCACTGCATGTCAACACTGTTATCTTCATAAATCAAAAGATGCAGCTTAACTGAGGGGTGAAACATGCTTTATTCCTTAAAAGAGGAGATTAGGTAATGCCACCCTCTCGAACTGGTCATCCTGTGAGCTGGGAACTGAATTGCTACCTCCAGTACAACACAGTACAGTTCAAATAGAAACGAAACCCTTAGTCTACAAACGAAATTTTGAAAGCCGTAAAAAGGAAAATGTGATAACATAAATAGAATCTTTGATCACAATAAACACCATTTTTTCTGTGTATCAGTATTAATCCGTACGTGACTTCATAAAAAGGATAATATTACCCGATTGATAACATTATCCGCGATTACATTAAGTGGCGTTGACTGCAGTGTATTTGAGGGAGATCTCCAAATTTCTATTCTATTTTAATGATTTAATTATCTACCGCTTCTCAAGTGCTACATTAGGCATTCTGGTGTAACTTGTCCAACCTGGATTGAACGAAGTCGCCTCTATTTTCGTAGACTGGAAGGAGGCCATGCATAATACAGAGGGCCTTGTTTATCTCCATTGCTGTTTCTTGACCCGTGGAAGATGGGGTCGGGGTAGACAATAAGGCGGGTACAGTGTCCGGCTGATTTATCACTCTGCCACCTTCCATTCCTCTTCTTCTTCCTCCTCTATTGCTTCCAGGCCAATTCTTTTTCTTGGAGAGGGGGAGATAGAATTCATTGTCACACCATAGCAGTCAACACCTCCATTTCTAGAGAGCTATTATTGCTCCAAACCTCATACCTAAATTTATTTCGTGATATTGCCTATATTTTATTTAGGCCTGTGAATAGCTGGTGCCCTCGGCTTCGGTCACGTTTATTAAGGGGGACATACAGCCTTTGATGCTGAAAAATAGGTGATGTTCATTTTTTCTCTCAGCAGTGAATTGTTCTGTAGCCTTGCAATCTGGCATGCTCTATATTGACTAGTTCTACAATTGCATCCAATTTTCACTATTACAGGTATGAGTAAATATCATTACAAAATGAACTTGAATACGCATTTATAACGTCCATGGGAAAAAGCATATTGATATTGGACCAAATCGGTTGACCGGTACAGGAGTAATGCCCAATTTAGTGCCTATTTTATGGTAATATATTAGAAAGTATTTATCAAATGCAAATCAGTTCTCATGACAACATGAGTGTTCATATACGGCTTTGGAAGTTGCAATATAGGTAGCTTTGACACTACCCACATATTCCTTCACATATGCTTATCAAACTAGACCTTTGTTCTTCCGTAAGCCCTGCTTAATGAATTAATCTGGAGCTTCACTCGGAAATCGATAAAAAAAAAAAAATAATAATAATTTTCTAAATATCATAATTGCAATTATCACTGATTAAACAAAAGCATTCTGACTCTTTGTTATATCAGTTTATCTGATTCTATTATAGGCCTAAGTTAGTTGTGTTTAAAATGCTAGGAAAGTGACTTTCAGAATAATACAAGCCCTTCAGCCAAATCTGGTGTAGTACGTACTGTATTAGAAAACACATACAGTACTGAAAGTAGAGTTTATTTGATACTAGCATGTGCCCGCGGCTTCGCCCGCAAAAAAAAATTATTTCAAAAATTAAAAATTAAGAGCATAATAGTTAAATCATTATATTTATTAACACCTAAATCACGTGGACTACATACCACGATTAGATAGCGTCGCCTGGTAAAAGCGACCTCAGATTCGAGTTCCTTGGCCCAGAATACCCCTGTACAGTGAGTTTCGTCCAAATCGAACAATTTTTGACCATATTTAGGCCTATATTGATTATCCCTCTTCCGTGTAGGTTGAAAATTTCATATGTCTTCGGGCCTTGATATTCTAAACAAATGAATCGTCCAGGATGGACTTACAAAATCAAGCGATCGCCCGCGATAATTATTTCAAGAATTAAAAATTAAGAGCATAATAGCTAAATCATTATATTTATTAACACCTAAATCACGTGAATTACATACCACGATTAGATAGCTTCCCCTGGTAAAAGCGATCTCAGATTCGAGTTCCTTGGGCCAGAAAATCCCTGTATAGTGAGTTTCGTCCAAATCGAACGATGTTTAACCATATTTAGGTCTATGTTGATTATCCCTCTTCCGTGTAGGTTGAAAATTTCATATGTCTACGGGCCTTGACATTCTAAACCAATGAATCGACCAGCGTGGGCTTACAACATTCAAGCGATCGTGATGCATTTAATTCCCACGGTATGACAAAAATAGCCAAAGCCAACTGCAATTGATTTGACATTGAAATGTATTACAGAAATCTGATGCTTCGACAGCGCTAAAATCACGTTTTCTGCCAGTTTTCACTCATAACTCGCGAACGAAAGCTAAAATTAAAAATTCGGCTTTGAGGTGCATTCGCCCACCTTTCAGTCCATCTATCTTTAAAATTTCAGATCTCTGCGTTCAGTAGATTTCGATGGGCATCGTGCACAGACAGACAAACAGCATGTGCCCGCATTTGCCCGCGGCTTCCCCCACGATAATTATTTCAAAAATTAAAAACTATAAATTAAGAGCATAGTTAAATCATTATAATTATTAACACCTAAATCACGTGGAGTGCATTCCACGATTAGGGAGCTTCCCCTGGTAAAAGCGACCTCAGATTCGAGTTCCTTGGCCCAGAGAACCCCTGTATAGTGAGTTTCGTTCAAATCGTACAATGTTTGACCAAATTTAGGGTTGATTACCCTTCTTCCGTGTAGGTTGAAAATGTCATATGTCTGTGGGCCTTGACACTCTAAACAAATGAATCGTCTAGGATGGACTAACAAAATCAAGCGATCGCGTTGCTTTTATTTCCAAGGTATGAGGTATGTGACAAAAATAGCCAAAGCCAGCTGTAAGTGATTTGATATTGAAATTTATTACTGAAACTGATGCTTCGAAAACGCAAAAATGCACGTTTTTTGCTCATTTATCACTCATAACTCACGAACGAAAGCGAAAATTAAAATTCCGGCTTCGAGGTGCACATTCCGACCCTTTAGTCTTCCTATGTATAAAATTTCAGATCTGTGCGTTGAGTAGATTTCGCTGGGCATCGCGGACAGACAGACGGAGGACAGACAGACAGACGGAGGAGGACAGACACTTCCTTTTATTAATATAGATAATGCTACTGTAAATAAATACAAAACCGCCAGGTATGTAATAACTTTATTTAGTTGTAATTTTTTGTGAGACTAAAATATAACAGCATTAGCACTGGAAATATTACGTTGCTAAAGTTAACTTATATGCTCTGCTTAACATGCGGAAAAAGTATGTGATAATGCGATTGTGAGGATGGCTCTGGGCGTTTGAATACTAGCTCGACATTTGTAATTTAATATCATATGAATTTCTTTTTATGCACATCCCACACAAACATTAAATCCATTTCTCCTGGGCTACATTTTATGAAATTTTATTATAAATCCACAGTATCCAGTAAACAGTGACCAAAGAAATGAAAGCATTAATAAAAGTACACAATATGAGAATATTAACCTTTTCACTTCTACCGACGTGTAAATGCGAAAACGCAATAAACTGCATAAAAGCAGAGATATATTAATAGAGTAGTGCTCTATGTTTTGTCCGCCGGCGTGGTCTTGTGGTTAGCCTCGTGACTACAGATCCGTCGGCCCGGGTTCGATTCCCGGTACCTCCTCGGATTTTTCTGAGGTAGGGAGGTCTGGTAGGGGTGCACTCAGCCTCGTGATTCATACTGAGGAGCTACTTGATAGAGAAGTAGCGGCTCCGGTCAAGAAAACCACCATTAACGGCCGTGGGTGTCGGTATGCTGACCACATGCCCCCCAATCCTGCCTTCTGCCTACGGGAGATGACGCAGCGGTCGGGTGGTAGGCCAAGTCCCGCCAGGGATGTAGCGCCACGGAGTTTAGTTTAGTGCTCTATGTTACAATCTCCGGAATTTTATCCACGTATTAGGACTGCCGTTCACAAAACTACAGTGAGTTCCACGTAAAAGTTGGCCAATCGTGCGGGATTCTGCCTCACGGCGGTCGCAGCTCTAACTCCCGAGTGATCGGGTGAAATATCTACGCAAAAAAAGCCGCTAACGGTGTAATAATTGAGGTTATCACAGTTACAGTTGGAATTACAATGAAAATAACCACGTACCTCATCACAAGAGACGTTGGAAATGTCCTTTTGCATCCACACAACACTGGCACCTTTTTAGGAAATTTTCTTTTACGCGCATAAGTTCAGCTTCCAAGATAAAGTTCATTTCTCTATTGATATTGTATTTAAGTTCTTCTAACAGTAGCCTATTATCTATTATTATTTATGGGGGAACTTGAAAAATAAAGTGTTTAAAATTCCCCACACATTACTTAAAATATGAGCTATAAAATTACTACGAAAAAATGATCAGAAATCTAACAAAAATTACTAAAACTTTTTAAATGAAAATCTTAGTTTATTCATCAGATTTATGTGTATTCAACATTTATGTCATTGACATGTCATTCAACAATTACATGCTTCTAATTAGTTAATTACAAACTGTTATATACAAACACTAGCTTAAAAGACCCGGCGTCGCCCGGGTTTTGTATTTTGTAGTTGGAAATTAACTTATGAAGGACTTTCGATTTTTAAATTCTAGGTCCTTATATAGGCATTTATAATTTGAAATAGGAAGAACGACTTATTACACTCAAACTATTCCCTCAGAAAACGCTTGATATAGTTTTTTATGGCTCTTACAGGATGTAGAATTTTGCATCCCATCGCTTGCACAGCAAGCCTGGTAGGGGTTCAAATAAGAAGAAACAGAAATTCCTGTAACATAAAATTGTAATATCGAGGTGGAAAATTTTATTTCCCACTCTCATGTCACCATAAAACTGTTTTGGGGATGAAATTGAACAGAAAGCATTATAACTTTCATACTTCTCTCTTCAAAAACCTGCGATATAATATAATAAAAACCTGCGATATAATATTATAATATACACATTACCATACCTCGTTTTGCTTTCTCTATGTTCAGGGTAGAGAACGTTATGTGACTGCATTATTTTCGTGGATTTCATTCTGAAATATTTATTTATAACATGAATTATTTTGATAACTTCTCTTATTTGTCAAACTTGCATGTCATTTTTTTTTTTCAAGGCCAACTGATACCATTTGGCAACAATATATTCTGTGATTTGGAATTGATAATTCTATGTAAAAAGGGATTAAGTATTTTCAAAAACATTTAATTTTTGGCATTTAGAATCAAAATTTTGCAAAATCCTTTCTTAGTGAGCACCTACATTATGAAACGAAGGTACTGTCAAAATTCCAAGTCTCTACATGTTATAGTTTAGGCTGTACGTTGATTCCTGTCATTCAGTCAGTCATTCATTCAGTCAGTCAGGACAAAGCCTTTTATATATATAGAGAAGATATTAAACACCATCTTTCTATAACACCGTCTTTTTTTTATATTATAACAATCTTCCTCTACATCAGAGGCTGCCAATTGACAAAGAATAGCATAACAATTACAGTAATAGTTACACCGTCTTTCTATATCCAAATTAAAATTACAACAAGATTTCTTTATTAGTGCTTATTTAGAGTTTCGATAATATTCATAGTAAGTAAATAAACAAAGCTCTATAGTCTACAATGCAAGAAAAACACAAAATGAGAAAATAATGACTTGTGCTTAAAAATGACCTTAAAATATGAATTGGGGGAAAATACCATAAAATGGTCAGAAAAACTACCAAATAATGACACTGATTAAAAAAAAAAACTACCTAAAATGGAAAGTTGTTGAAAATGACAAAAATATTACACTAAAAATCACCATTTTTATAATCTAGGAGTCATGATCAGAATATCTGCACTAGTGGGCAACGTCCATGATGTACCAGTTAAAAGATGACATGTCATCAAAATTCGGGCCCTGATCATAATTTATGATACACGTGGTCTGAGGAGACTAAAAAAAAAACAAACGAACAAAAATCTGATGTGAAAGTCACATAACTTCCTCTGCCCAAATAAAAGTTAGCAGTATTCACATCTCCTTTTACAGAATCGCAAGACACAATTTTACGCTAATTATCCTATAAATATCTCTTCTTTCAATGATGCGACTAAAAGCGCAAGGCTATATAACAAACTTAAAAAAAAAAGAACAAGTGACTGCAGACTTTCCGCCGTAAAGAATAATTTCCGAAATTTATCGAATATTTCCCTCAGATACTTCTTTACTCTATGCATGGCCAACAATACATATTTCTCACTTCACATTGTTATATAGAATAAGAGGCCGTGAAAGAGCGCTATTCAGTTGTTCATCACACAAGACAAAATTTCTACAAATAGTGGGTGAACAGTGGGTGGCTTGTAACTACCCTCAGAGAATTTTTTCGAAAAAAAAGTTTCAAATAAAAGTTTTAGCTCTCAGTAAAAGGAACACATGTGCAAATTTTAAAGAAAATCGTTGGAGCCGTTTTCGAGAAAATCGCGAAAAACGAAAATTTCTTCATGTAAAGTCCCCTTAAAAATAATATAAATTTGTCGCCAATCTTCGAATCACATCTTCAGAAGGTACCTGACCCAAATACGAAATTTTGTTTTCATACGATTCTCCGTTTCGGAGCTAGCCTGTTCACAAACTTCCACACAGACACACAGACACACAGACATGTTTCCAAAAATACTATTTTTGGATTCAGGGGGCCTTGAAACGTGTATATATGCTAAAAACTCAACTTCGAATTTTAGGGTCGAAAACAATACTTCCTCTACCTATAGTACCTATGGTACGGGCAGAGGAAGTAAAAAATGAATAGGACTTAGTTCACTTTAACTTCAACTCCTCCAATGATTTAGTTTTTATAACTTTTTACTGTTTATACTGAACATAGTAATATAGTTTGCCAGAAACCCATTAGAGATTTATATTTGTGTGTAATGCGACTGGCATAAAGTAAACCAGACCAATGTACAGTGATGCTGTGTTCATTTCATTAAAATGGAAACAAGACTTGTAAAGATTCCAGACAACATCGTTAGTGCACATGAGCCATGTAATCACAAAAAAAAAAAAAAAAAAAAAAAAAAAAAAAAAAAAAAAACTCATCTTTTTCTGTCTCCGTAATAAACCCAAGCCCTCCATGTTCTTTATGGATTTATCCAGGGGAGTAGAGGGTAGATATGGAAGACTTATTGCAAGTTCGTAATAAACTACTCATTGATCCGGTCTAAAATAAACATCAAGGAGATTGCTGAGCTTTAAAGGGAATTTTACTAGGGCGGAGGGAAGTTTCTACCTGTTATTAAATTAATATTCTTCCCCCGTACAGACTTCTTTTTGTGTCTGTCCTAGTTCACTTTGACAGAAGCTCTACAATTATAATAAGGTCATAAAAATAGTAACCCACGCCAAAATAATAATTGTAAATTGTAAATGTAAAGAGGAAGCCTGTCTGTTTGGCATCTCTTATTTCATTGTCCATTATTTACGCATCAACGTTATCAGTTAATATTATTTTTTAAATTTTTAAAAATTTGACTTTACTACACCGATCTATCGACTCTTCTTTAAAAAAGCAAAGTTATAAAGTTGTTGCCAACCAAAAGAGCCTGAATTTAGCTACGTACGAAGTCACATGAAAGTTTTTAGATTGTTATCTATATATATAGAAGGCTTTGTCCTGACTGACAGGAATCAACGTACAGCCTAAACTATGAAAGGTAGAGACTTGGAATTTTGACAGTACCTTCGTTTCATAATGTAGGTGCTCACTAAGAAAGGATTTTGAAAAATTCTGATTTTAAATGCCAAAAATAAAATATTTTTGGGAATACTTAATCCCTTTTTACACAGAATTATCGAATCCGAATCACATTTGACATTAAAACATATTTTTGCCAGTGGGTTTCAGATGGTTTTGGAATTAAACTAAATGGAAGTTTGACAATTACAGTTGGCTTTGTCTATTTTTGTCATATCTTGGAAATGAAACTTTCGCGATCGCTTGAATGTTGTAAGCCCTAAATATGGTCAAACATTGTTTTATTTGGACGAAACTCACTATACAGGGGTTTTCTGAGCCAAGGACCTCGAATCTGAGGTCGCTTTTACCAGGCGATGCTATCTAATCGTGATATGTAGTACACGTGATTTAGGTGTTAATAAATATAATGATTTAACTATTATGCTCTTAATTTTTAATTTTTGAAATAATTATCGCGGGCGAAGCCGCGGGCACATGCTAGTTCTAACTATAAGCGAACTGAAATTATTTTCGTTTTAAAATAATTTGCGATTCATAATAACACAAAACGTCGTACGATGTTCGACCGTTATAAGAACTTAACTGGCTCACACGAATAACAAAACTTGCCAGCGATTTTTTTTAACTTCGTGCTTGCCTATTAAGTTCTATATAATGGACCTACATCGTAAATAAGTATTATACGAGGCACGTCCAGAAAGTAAGTTTCCCTGGGACCGTTTACAGAAACAAAACACAATTTCATGGAAATATTTATTGCAACATATGCATTAAGTGTTCAGCAATTTTTAACAAATTCACCACCGGAATTTACGATGTTTGTTATACCGTGAGACCAACTTTTGAATACCTGTGTCGTAGAAGTCTGCCGCTTCCGATTTAAACCACCTCTTCTCTGTCATTCTCTGTCAATTCTTGAGGTGTAGGAAAAGATGGAAATCACTGGGAGCGAGGTCCGGGCTGTAGGGTGGATGTTTAAACTCTTCCCAGCCGAACTTCTGAGGGAGACTTGCTGGGACGTGTTTAAAACTCCAATCTACAACCCGAATCTCGTTCCCAGTGATTTTCATCTTTTCCTACACCTCAAGAAATGACAGAGAATGGAAGAGGCAGAGGTGGTTAACATACAGTGGTTCAAATCCCAGACAGCAGACTTCTAAGACACAAGCATTAAAAAGTTGGCCACACGGTATGGCAAATGTCTCAATTCCGGTGTCGAATATGTTGAAAAATAGCTGAACACTTACTATATATTTCCTTGAAATTGTGTTTTGTTTCTGTAAACAGTCCCAGGGAAACTTACTTTCTGGACGCGATCGTATCATCATGCCTAATAACCTGTTGTTAATCACCTGTTAAGTACCTGCTTTATTTTTCCACTATTTTCCATCGTTAATACCGGTGCTCATTGTGTTTTTATGTTCATTGCTCTAAACGAGGGTCTGCAGTTTAACTAAACACAACTTAATCTACTTGACTGCACGTTAATTAACATACTTCACACCTAGTTAGCATGTATTACCATGCACTATTAAATGCTAAACCCACCTGGAACTGGACATGTGAAAACAAAAACAAGCACAGCGAACTAATAATGAAGAAATACTTCACTCAACTGAAGAGCTTATTTATAAAATAAAGAGGAATTTGAAGTAGTCCTAACTCATGTACATACGAATAAAATACCTAAAGAAAGAGCCAGGAATCTACCAATAAAGCGTTCCGAATGCAATAAAAAATACATAAGTAAAACTAAATAGTATATTGCGATACAAGTGCCGTAAGCGATGCATACGGATCGAGGAAAGAGTTTTTTCAATTTTCCGAGATCCGTTATGCGCTTATGGCACGAGTATAGCATGCTATTTTTTGCACGATGATTATTTATATCAATTTAATTATATTAATTGTGATATTAGGCCTACCTGAAAATATTATGTATAGGCCTATACATTCTTGAAGTTAGATGTTTATTTCAGAAAGTGATTCGCATGTGTTTGTTGTTATGCGAACCGAATATTTGTCTTGGGGGGACCTTGTCCATAAGGCTTGTATTATGATGTGCTGTAAGTGAATTCATAACCGCACGGAAACACTTACCGCACATAGCAACAAGATTGCGTGTGGGAATGTCAACTTACGATCCACGGCAACAACATTCGTAAGTACCACTAATTAGTTAAGTCATGCAAATAGAAATTTGGACATTAGGTAGAAATCTGTTCTTGATATGATTAAAATGTATGTATTATGTATACATGAAACAACCGGCACGGGAAGAGCTTCGCAGAAAAATAAAAGAGCCAGATTACAAAAGTAGGAAGGATCACAAACACAAAAAACCTCAGAGAACAAATATTGCCAAATTTTCTTTTTTAAATAAAGGGATTCAGGATTGGAATGACTTACCTGCAGAAACCTTCGAACCGTTTGCTGCTAACACCAAAGTTTTTAAAAATATATTGAATAGGGTATGAGATAAGAATTTATAATATTATATAGTTATGTTTTTAAATGTTTTATATGCTATAGTTTTGAATGGGCAGAGATTTTCTTTTATTTATTAATACTTATATTGATAGTGTATTGGTATGTAGATAGCTTGTTGTGTTATTTCTTCTTTCTTCTTGCGGATTATTTACGGCTGCACCGATTCTCCACCCCCCCCCCCCAGGCAAGTGGAGGTGTTTTTACTAATTTTGTTACGCTTATTTTCCGAGAGAGGGCATAGGGACAGGTGGTAAGCCCATCGTCTCTCAACCCCCCTTCGGAAACTAAGGTAGTAGTACTTGGGCATGAAAGGACCGAGAAATTTTGTCCAGAGGCTCTAATTTAGGCTTGGAGTTCTTTAACGTGCCGTAAATCTACGACACGGGCCGCCCAGCTTAAAGTCCCTCCCGGAGGACTCTGTGCCCAGGATTTTTTCGTTCTGAAAAATCCATCGACCGCGGCCGGGTTTGATCCCGCGACCTTCGGGTCTAGAGCCGGGCACGCTACCTCTCTATTGTTGTGTTATTTAATGTGTGTAATTGTAATTGTCATTGTATATATATAGAGGGTGTCTCAAAAAATGTACTAACACTTTGAATGAGTATAAAAACATTATTTATGAACATAGAGACAAGTTTAAAGGCTTGAATTACAGAAGAAACATGTAATTAAAGAATCATGTTCGCAATGTTCAAATTGATGACCGTCATTGTCCAGACAAAGCTGATAACGCAAACGTCATGACACAGTTCATTTGGAATTTCGCGACATTGTCTTTCAATTTCCAATTTCATTGCATCAATTGTTCTTGGTTTTGTGCGGTAAACTCTGTCCTTGAGGTCTGGGGAACGCGCAGGGTATTCAATGCTACCCCTTTGTCCAATCCGTGGGTTTGGATAAGCTGCATGGAGGTGAACTCTTACATCTCGATGGTAGTGTAATCTGTAATCTGTACATCTGTAATTCAAGCCTTTAAACTTGCCTCTATGTTCATAAATTATGTTTTTATATTAATTCAAAGTGTTAGTACATTTTTGAGACACTCTGTATATATATATATATATATATATATATATATATATATATATATATATATATATATATATATATATATATATATATATATATATATGGCTGGTATTAATTGCAACACTGCCACCGGGTTGTTGACCCACTAGCAGTGTAATAATAATAATAATAATTTAATGTACAGTGAAAACATTATTAAACTTGGAGGTGTCTTAGGAGCTAGTAGGAAGAAATTGTTCCATTTCCACCAGTTAACTAGAATATTCATTTCCTTGAATATCCCTAAGCAATGAATACTCTTTATTACGAAAACATGGCAGAAGTCAAGGGCTGTTGCTTGGATACGAAGTGCGTGCACAGGTAATTATCGAAACAAATTGAACCGGAGCCTTGTTGACAGTACCAGTTCTCATTGAGCCTGCCAACGCCACTCAATTTCGAACGCCACCTTTTCTCTCTCTTTTTTAAACAAGGTAGATTGCTCGGAGCTCTCTCAGTGAAATTAAAGCTAAACTCGTCGTATGGACCAGTTCCACGATTCCTGGAACGTCAACACCAGATTGAGCTCATTTTGTCAGTACAGGCTTCTGAACTCTTCCCTCGATTTCGCAGAAAACTTTGTACAAGTGGTTTGTTCGACATCACATTTTGTGCAAACGAAAATGACGAGTTTTGAAAAGTATATAATGAGGGAAAAGTTATAGTTATCGGTATAGCCTATAGTTCGTTTAGAGAGGAGAGATGTAGATATAATTTTGCTATTATAATAGCTTACGTGAAGTCGGTCAAATAAAAAACGTCGGGACTCGTATGCAGTTAAAATTAAAGTTTTAACGCATTAGTTCACAAGTTTCCTATAAAAAAAACATAAAATACAGGTCATTTTCGGAACATATGAGGCCATGCGACAGGAGGGAAAAAATGAACGAGGGAAAAATGAAAAACGCGGAAAGCGAAATACACGATATTCAACTTAATGTATTGTCATAATTCATTTTGCGTTGTGTCATCGCATCACATACAAATGCTAGTTTGAGAGAAAATGTAGTTAGGGCTGTAATTGACCTGCATTTTTCGGCCTCTGAAGCAGCGAGAAGGTTCCATATTTATGAAAGAGCAGCTCAGAGGTGGGAGCTCCACTATAATGCGACTGGAAGTTTTCATAGGAAACGCGTATTTCGATGCTAGATTGGTTGCACAAGTTGAACGTAAGTTATTGATTTTGCACTACAAATACCGGTATTATGAAATAAAATCTTTAGAAAATGCTCCTTGAATAATCATATTCCTTGCGAATTTATCAATTATTAATATTATAAGAATTTGCAACCAAGAATATGGCGGATGTGAGACATATAGCCACAGCCTTCTATACATATTCGTTTTGGAACAAAACTGACTAAATAATCAAGAAAATACATGGAGAGACAAGAGGCAGGTGTGAACCTAACCTTAAGTCTTCCTGTACATGCGCATATGCTCGTTCGTGATACTTAGTCAAATACCGCCCGACGTTTTTTATTTGACCGACTGTACCTGTAACTTAGATACAATAGGTAAGAGAAGTAATGCCTTCGATCCCCGAAATCCCATTTATTTATTTATTGAATATACAATTACTTAAACCCTATTCCACCCGGAGGTATATTAGGGTTATAGTTACAAGACAATATATTTGCAATATTACTACTTCTTATCCATAGGATTCGAATTTAATTTTTTAGATCCCTGAATAACTTCCCCGAAAATATATCCTGGTCCTATTTTAGAGACCTGACAATTCTACGATTTGACAGTTATATAATTTCAGTAGGCACATGCTTCTTTCTTAAATCAACAAATTTGGAACCTTGACAGTTAAATAATTGTGAAGGCCATTTCTCAATGGTGAAAATTCCATAATTTCGTCTATTACAGAGAACATGTAGTTACCATGAATTAAGCCCTGTACTTCGTATTTATTGCGGGAATAAGTTGTACTAATGAAGAAAACTTATTCCACGATATATCGGCAGAATAGACGAGAGACGTCCGCTAAGTAATTTTCCCTAGGTACTTTTACAGATACAAAACACAATTTAAAATAAACAGTTATTGCAACAGACACAGCCAGTGTTAAGCTATTTTTCAACATATTCGTCACCGGAATTAAGACACTTATAATACCGTGGGACCATCTTTTGAATACCTGTATCGTAGAAGTTTGCGGCCTATGATTTGAACCACTGTGTGACAACCATCTTCGCCTCTCTGTCACTGTTTGTCATTTCGCGAGGTGTAGGAAAAGATGAAAATCACTGGGAGAGAAGTCCGAGCTGTAGGGTGGATGTTTAAACACCTTTTAGCAAGTCTCCTGATGAAGTTCGGCTGGGAGGTGTTTAAAAATTTACCCTAAAGCCCAGACCTCGCTCCCAGTGATTTCCATCTTTTCCTACACCTCAAGAAATGACAGGAAATGACTGAGAATGACAGAGAGGAGGAGATATTTGTCACACAGTGGTTCAAATCCCTGGGGGAAGACTTGTACGACAAAGGTATTCAAAAGTTAGTCCCTCGGTATGACAGATGTCTTAATTCTGGTGGCAAATTTGTTGAAAAATAACTGAACACTGGCTGTGTCTGTTGCAATAGCTATTTACTTGAAATTGTGTTTTGTTTCTGTAAACGGACCCAGGGAAACTTACTCTGAGGACATCCCTCGTATTTATTTGTGTGTGGATTGATGTAATCTGTCCTATATTTGTGACAGTTTATTTTCTATACAGTTTTTGCAAGTTTGCGATTTTCTTTGAATTTTTAAAAAATAAAATTATCCCTACATGTGTAATATTAAAATTATGGTGTGTATTTTATAGCCAAGTTTATACGATACAAGTTGTCAATAAAATACAATAAATTAGGATACAGCAATTATAATTATTAAATGAACTTCATCTTATCAATAGTCGGCTGCGGTGGTCTAGAGGTAGCGTGCCCGCCTCTAGATCCGAAGGTCACGGGTTTTTCAGGATGTAAAAATCCTGGGCACGGAGTCCTCCGGGAGGAACTTTAAGCTGGGGGGCCCATGTCGTAGATTTACGGCACGTAAAAGAACTCCAAGCCTAAATTAGAGCCTCTGGACAAAATTTCTAGGCCCTTTCACGTTCAAGTAATTCCTTAGTTTCCGGAGAAGGGTTAAGGGGCGATGGGCTTACCACCTGTCCCTCTGCCCTCTCTAGGAAAATAAGCGTAACAAAATTCACATAGGTACAGAAACCTCCGCTTGGAGGCACAAGGGGGCACAGGATTCAAGAAGATCTCATCAATAGCTGAAGACGGAGGAAAGGTTTCCAATTTCCCAGTGCCTTTCCTCCTTTGTATGGCATTGCTGTTAGGAATTAGGAATTAGCCCACAAGCATCCCATAGCGGGCAATACCAGGCATACCAGGCATCCCTGGCATACCAGGGTGGCTGACTCGTTAAGTAAGAACGTTTCAGGCCAGCCTCACCTGAGAACGCTAAAATAGTACTAATTGTCAAGAATTTTCCACTTCTTTCTGTCTCTGGCACTCCTAGACCACAAGTTCCCCACAACACTCTTAAACTCGTCCTACCATCGCGATTTCTGTCTTCCAACACTTCTTTTCCCAGTTCTGGGCTCCCACACTGTCATCGCATGTGCCCATCTCTCCGGGTTCATTCTCATGACATGCCCTGCCCACATCCGTTTTAATCTAGAAGCAGTAACCATCACATCCTTTATAGATGTCGCTTTCCTAATGTCTTCATTTCTTATTCCTTCTTTCAATGTGATGTTTAGCAGCTTCCTCTCCATCTTCCTCTGGCAAATCTGTAGCATGTTTTTCTCTTTTTTAGTTAATGTCCATGTTTGGGATCCATAAGTCATAACTGGTAGAATGCAAGTGTCCATCACATCCTTTTTTATCTTCATGCTTAAGGATTTGTCTAATAGGATGAATTTTAAGCTCCAAAATTTGTTCCATGCTAAAGAGATTCTTCTTGAAACTTCTTTTTGAATTTTATTGTCAAACGATAATATTTGACCTAAGTATACATATTCCTTTACATATTCTATTGTGTCATCGTTAATTTTGATTGGTTCTTCTGTGTAGTTTGTCATTACTTTGGTTTTTTCGACATTGATACTAAGGCCGACTTCTTTGCTGGATTTGCATAAATTTGTTAGCATGACTTTGGCTTCCTCGTGTGAGTCTGTTATGAGTACAATATCGTCTGCAAATCTGAGATTAAAGATTTTTTTCCCATTAATATTTATTCCGTATTCGTCCGGCATTCTGCATTGCTGTTATGTTGCCTAAAATATTGGCCAGCTCCAGGATCCCTTCTCTACGCATTCTTGCTTGAGTGAAGGAGATGTAATCGTTTCCGGCAGTGAATATAACGTTTGTTGCGTACGTCTAACAATAGTTTATATGGACCTAATGTATGCTGCAATTAGTGTTAATTTAACAACGCCTAAACAACTGGGAAGCGGAGTAAAGCGGTTGAACGTTTTATGACTGCAATGAGACAGCTCTTGCATGTTTAATTCATATAGGATCCACAAAGCTGAAAATAAACACTAAACAGCAGGCCTTGGCAAAAGACGTAAACGTTTGTCTTGCCACATGGAAAGAGAAAACAGGCGTTTAATTTATTTATAATTTTTAATTAAGCATACTCTCTACACGCTGTTGTAATTTCGTTTGAAATGAACATCAAAAATACATTTTCCTTCATCTCGATGTGTTTTATAATATATTTGATTTAATTAGTAAGTACATCTACGCTGTATTGTCCGTAATGTTTTTCATCTCACAGTTCTTTGTAAAATAAGCTTGCAAAATCGTCACGGCCTACTGGAAGTCATGAACAGTAATTTTACTTTAAATTAAAATAGACCAGGAATTTTTAATCAGCTTTTTTTCGTATGTGAGAGGAAAGCAGAAGGCCGTGAATTTCAAAGCCATCCTAGAAATACAGTGATGTATATTTCATTCTAATACGTGTAGCATAAATAGTTTCGTTTTTATTAAGTGCCAGTATGGTACTTTATGAGATTGTGTGGTGGACGAAAAAATGTCTGTCCGTCTGTCTGTCCGTGTGTCTGTACGCACCATAACTCAAATACGCTTTTTCGGATTTTCATGAAACTTGGAAAACACATTTATAATGTCGATGGGACGAACCCTATTGATATTGAACCAAATCGGTTCACCGGTACCGGAGTAATGCCCAATTTAGTGCCTATTTTAATAGATTATGGCGCCTTTCTCATAGAAAGGCGCCATCACTCAAATACGCTGTGACGGATTTCCATGAAACTTGGTATACTCATTTATGACGTCCATGAGAAGTGCCCTATTGAATTTGAACCTAATCTGTTGACCGGTACCGGAGTAAAACCCAATTTAGTGTATATTTTAAAGACGCGGTAACTCAAATACGCTTTACCGGATTTTTATGAAACTTGGTATACACATTTACAATGTCCATGGGAAGACGTCTATTCATAATGGATAAAATCGGTTGATCTGTTTCGGAGTAATGCTCAATTTAGTGCCTATTTTATGGCAATATACGTATTCGAAAGAATTTATTAAAAAAATGAAAATCAGTTATCTTGACAACATAGCCTATTGTTTTACTGTGATCTTATAAGGCCTTGGAAATTAAAATACAGGTAGCTATGACAAAAAACACTATTGTTTTACATTCGCTTATCCAACTAGACCGTTAAAATGACCCAGGTGGCCGAGATGGTAGACCTTTCTTCTTCCGTAAGCCCTGCTTAATGAATAAATCTGGAGCTTAACTTGGAAATCAATTAAAAAAAAAAAAAAAAAAAAAATTCTGCATATCATAATTGCAGTCATAACTGATTAAACAAAAACATACTGGCACTTTTTTACATCAGTTTACCTGATTTTATTGTAATTATAATATGTTCTGTATTTACTGTAAGTATCAATAGAAGTATGTCAAAGAAAAATGGAAAGAAAAATCTTGGGCATCACATTAAGAGACAAAATTCCAAACCAGGAAATAAGGAAAAGAACAAGAATAAAGGATGCCGCGACCAAAGGAAGCAGCTTAAAATGGAGATGGGCAGGACATGTTATGCGACAGCGTCCTAGTAGATGGACTCATAAAGTGACGGCGTGGGATCCCAGGACTGGACAGAGGAACGTAGGAAGGCAGAAAACTCGATGGGAAGACGAACATAGGAGGACCTTTGGCAACAGATGGACAACGAGAGCTAAAGACAGAAGAGAGTGGAAACAACTTTTGAACGCAGCTCTCAGGACAATAAGCTAGGCTGAACTTTCCCGGAATGGCTAACCGGGACTGCAGTACCCAGCCACCTTTCTATGAAAGAGGCCCTTGCCCAACAGGGATGCATATGGGCTAATTACTAATTACCAGGGCCCGGATTCTAATGACATGTCATCTTTTTATTGATGCTGCTTAGACATTGCAAACTTGTAGATAAATCCAAATCTTGACCCCTAGATTATAGAAATGCATTTTTATTAGGTCATTTTTGTCATTTTTATGCCATTTTATATTTTTAGGGCATTTATTTCAATTTTAGGTCAATATTTTGTAATCTTCGTGTCATTTGCTTCCTTATTAAGTCATTTTCATGTATTTACATTGAGTGTATTAACTTTTTTCGTCGCTAGTGGTGCTGTCTTTGAAGTGTTGTTTGTTTAATGCAAGAAGGAAAAATTCGGTGTTAAAGTGTTGACATGTCTCAGTCGGAAGTGAGAATCAAAGAAACGCCAAAATGTTGTATTACATTACTATTGTTATTAGATTGACTTGGCACCAGATTCTGCCACCTGCTTGGATTTGAGGGTGCAAACTACTGTTTACCCTCAATAAACAACAATATAATCCGGGAGACTACAAAAGGAAATGCCGAATCTTGACTCACCAGTGCCTTAGTGCCAGTATAAATTTCCGTCAGAAAAGAAGATTCACATCATTGCAGTTATTTAAATTTTTATAATTATGTAGAAACTAGTCTATAACCTTGTGTGTACAATAATAATTTTTGATAAATAAAATATCAGTTTTTAGGTCATTTTTTATAATTATTAGGTCATTTTCTTTCAAATTTAGGGTCATTTTATAGGTCATTTTTCAAACAATTTTAGGTCATCAGAATCCGGGCCCTGCTAATTACTAATTATTAATTAATACTTTTCTATGCTTGTCATTCCACTTTCTGTATTATTGTAAATATTTTAGTGAAATCCAGTGTATTGTGCTGAACCACCCCCGAGCATAAGCTTTGCTTTATCTTGTAGTTAGTTGTTGTCCTAATAATAATAATAATAATAATAATAATAATAATAATAATAATAAGTAAAAAAATAAAAATACGTTTACTATCCTCTTTCTTAACCTTATTCTGCTTGGGATGTGGATTATTTTCCACGTCTCCTATTCACCAAAACGTCAAGACTTTGAAAGATTGGAATCAATAAGAAATTCTTGGGTAGGCCGTAAACATGTGTTTTGCATAATCTTTGTTAAAGTTGCTGTCAGCTGCTGAAGCTATTGTCATGCCAGAGACGTGAGTTGCTGGCTTGAGCGAGTAGCCTCCGCAGTTCCGGTTCCGTTCAGTGGCGTGCTGTCAGCTTTGTTCCCAAGAGATCTGACGTCTGTGAATTTCCAATGTTTTCTTCCTCAGTAGGCCTTGATATTCAGGGCGCAGGGAGCTGTGAATTCCTTCTCTCAAGAAATGTATTCCGTCAGCCAAAAGGCCGTGAGCATTATTCTTGATAAAATACCTTTGTTAGTGTAGAGATTCGTATAATTTTTAGGTCATAGTTACTCAAGTATTTCGCCAATAATTAGAAGCCCAGGTTACCTTATAATTAATAAACCTCATATTTCGTTTCAGAGTAAATCTCTTATATATATAAAAGGCTTTGTCCTGACTGACTGAATGAATGACTGACTGATTGACTGAATGACAGGAATCAACGTACAGCCTAAACTATAACAGGTAGAGACTTTGAATTTTGACAGTACCTTCGTTTCATAATGTAGGTGCTCACTAAGAAAGGATTTTGAAAAATTCTGATTCTAAATGCCAAAAATTAAATGTTTTTGAAAATACTTAATCCCTTTTTGCATAGAATTATCAATTCCAAATCACAGAATATATTGTTGCCAAATGGTATCAGGTGGGCTTGGAAAAAACAATTGAAATGCACTTTTGACAAATAAGAGAAGTTATCAAAATAATTAATGTTATAAATAAATATTACAGAATGAAATCCACTAAAATAATGGAATCACATAACTTTCTCTACCCTGGACATAGAGAAAACAAAACGAGGTATGGTAATGTGTATATTATTATATTATATCGCAGGTTTTTGGAGAGAAAAGTATGAAGGCTTTATGGTAACATAAGAGTGGGAAATTTCCCGCCTCGATATTACAATTTTATGTTACAGGAATTTCTGTTTCTTCTTATTTAAACCTCTACCAGGCTTGCTGTGCACTGTACAAGCGATGGGATGCAAAATTCTAGATCCTCTATGAGCCATAAAAAACTATATCAAGCGTTTTCTGAGGGAATAGTTTGAGTGTAATAAGTCGTTCTTCCTATTTCAAATTATAAATGCCTATATAAGGACCTAGAATTTAAAATTGAAAATCCTTCATAAGTTAATTTCCCTATTTCTTTGTCTCTCCTCTTTCTTCACTTTGATATTTTTGAAACGGCACCCGAGCACGAGCAGTCTTGCTCATTCGGGTGTATTACTAAATGTAATACCTCTTGTAATATCTCTTGTAATAAATAAATAAATAAATATAAATAAAATAAATAAATAAATTACAAAATACAAAACCCGGGCGACGCCGGGTCTTTTAAGCTAGTAATTAATAAACCTCATATTTCGTTTCAGAGTAAATTTTTAATAAAGGATTTTGTAATATTTAATCACCTTATTCCGTCAATAACCCTATACCCTATAGCGTGACCCCTTACTATCCATGCCTCTTTACAGAACTACACATTATTCCAATTTTTTTTACAACTACAGCTACTCGTCACTTGAATTCACTGCCTAGCCATCTCAGGAGCTGCCAAACGACTTCACAGTTCAAGCGCCATTTAATAAATTTAGTATACAATAACATTTAGGAATTGATGCTAATTAGTAATATATATTTTAATTTTCATTTATTTTGTAATAACTAAGAATGTATTTGTTTAGACTTTCATCTTTTTTTATTTCTTTATTTTTAGTCATTTGTATTAAATATTCATATTATTCAAGTATTTATGTTCGAAATTTTTCTTTGTATTTAATGTACGTTCTTGTATTCATGTATATCAGTTATTTTTTATTTTATTATTAATCATTATTATTATTATTATTATTATTATTATTATCATTATGTATTTCATTTTTTTGCCCTGGCTGAGTGGTAGAGAATTCCTTATGGCCTTAACTCCGCCAGGTTAAATAAATAAATAAATAAATAAATAAATAAATACACCTATCCTTCTAATATCTTAACTGGGAGTTGACTTTCCAGATACCTTTTCGTCGGGAGGTCGTAGTACACATTTCTTTGACAATTTCCAGGTTCTCTATTTGGCATTTGGTTTTCTATTTAGTAAAGTCCCTTAGTGTTATACTATTACTATTAAACTATTTATTTTTGTATTATTGAATTATTAAGTTAGTTATAATTTCATTTTTATTTTTTACAGGTAAGTACTGTTTCGATCATCTAGTTCCTCTGCCTCTTTCTACTTGGTAAGTAGAGTAATAATTGTTGCACAAAAATTAACTAAAAATGTTGCTGCATAGGACTATTTAAAAAATGAATAAGTTATAGGCCTACCTACCCCATTAAATTTATTTTTTTGAGGACAGTCGATCAGGTGAAAAACAAGAAGTGTCCAAAATTAGAAGTTGCGAAAAACAAAGTTTAATGTCTCAATGTTTTTGTTATAAATTTTCAACAATGATTCGCTAGTTGTTAGGCGAAAAGTTTATTTAGGTACTTGAAAGATGCACCACGCTTCGACAAATGTCTCAATCGGAACGCGACTAGATAGAGAAGTAGCTAGAAGGTGTACCTAAATGTTCCAAATAAAACAGTTTTGATTTTCACTGTGGTTTTCATTTTATGCCCCATCGGAGGCTTAAAAAAAAATAGCCCTCGTATTTCCGAAATTGAAGTTACTTTTTCCGAAATTGAAATTACTTTTTCTGAAATTGAATTTACTTTTTCCGAAACTGAAATTACTTTTTCCGAAATTGAGGTTGAAAAGGTGTACCTATAGATGTTAAAGTGCTGTACACGTCTCACAATGTGACAGTATTGGATAAGATGCCGTGATCAATGAACATATTGAAAAGATTGGTTCCTTATAACCTTGTTCATACCTACTGGTACGCCGAGTGGAGACTGTTCACTATATACAAGGTGTTAATAAATAACACCGAAATATTTTACCTGTGTATAGAGGGGACATTTTTTTTTTTTTTTTTTTGTGTGCCCACCCTTACCCCCGGAGTGCCAAGCAATTAAGCCTAAACCTCCGGTCAGACCAAATTTTGGTAACCATATGTGATGTGTGTATACCTATTGTGCCCTTATGTACATCCGTAGGGGATGTTGATGGTGTGACGTGTTTGGGCTGAGTACTTGTGTCTTTGTACTTTGGCGCAGGATAGACCTAAGTGCGGATAGGTCTTATGTGCAATATTTCCGAGTGTGTTTCTTTTTAGTGACATGTAGTTATGTATTCTAGAGATTTGTAGTGCGTGTATCTGTTTGAGGGGATTATTGACCAGTCCGGCATTCGCCTAAGAACGAGGGAAACCCCTCAAAAACCTCGTTCGGACTGGAGCAGTGGCCAAATGACCGTCTACTTTGGTGTGTTAATTTACTATAGACTTTTCGAGAAGTGCTGTTTTTGCAAAGGTTTTAAGGGCTGGGAAGGTGTTTTTACGCGTCCAGAACGTGAGGTCCGGTGCCCAGGCTTCCTCTTCTGCCCTAGCGGCTTCGTGGAGGAGTAGTCGAGCTTCTCGATATCGAGGACAAGTATACAGCATATGATACATGGTGTCTGGTTCGCTGTCCTCACAAGCGCATAGATAGTCGTCTGTGAGATTGAAACGGATTAAGTTAGCGGCAAAGTTGCCGTGGCCAGTTAATACCTGTGTGACGAAGTGGTCCAATTTAATCCATGGCATCCGTATAGAGGGGACATAGACAAGCAACTTTTATGAGGAGATTTTTGCTCTATGGATTCAATTTTTCCTGTTACAGCATAAAATCTCCCAGGGCATGGCCGCCACTGACTTCTAACATTAGAAAAAAATGCAAAACAAAGGAAAATCGCTGTTAACACTGTAATCAGTAGTTGTGAATAAAAAAAAAAAAGACTAATGCAGTGGCGACCAGTCATGTGATTAGTCTGTAAATTTTGCAGATTATGGTAAAACTAAATTATAATATATCTGTTGACGATTGATTAAGAGTCAGGTTTTGTCGACCACTAGGAAGGCATGAAGTCAATTTAATGAACATTTTAACCCTATTTCGCGTAATTACTGATTTATGAGCACCAAATTATAATGACTTTAATGCCCTATAGCATACACGTTTTACGTCATAGAGCAAAAATCTCTTAATAAAAGATGCTTGTCTAAGTCCCCTCTATATACAGGTAAAATATTTCGGTTACATTTATTAACACCCTGTATATTAATTACGGTGCCATTATAGTTCTGTAGTTTTGAATTTTACCTACATGTCAAACTTCCCCCATGACCTCTAATGGAAAGGAATATTGTCTAAAATCTCGTACTGTTTAAGTATTTTTACGCAAATTACAGACCATAAAAGAAATAAGCTATGTGTTTACGACTGGAAATCCGCTTTTATATTCTAACGGACAATTAATTTCAGCTGTTTTGTTTAACGAGAGTATAAAACAGTCCAATAAAATTTATTAAGACTTTTATAAACACTTGCGCATCGAGTGTGATGAATTCGTAATTTCTTTTCCATGCAGCCAGTTTGATTTCGCTCGACATTAACAGACTCTCTGATATTTCTCTTGCTCCATTCTAAATTAACATCTGGCTTTTTTTTTCATGCCGCTTCTAACACTTAATTATATTGTTTTTTTTTTTCATTGAGTATTAAGAGTCTAATTTGTAGGGCTGTTAAAAACATGACTTTCCCTACCCTAATCATAGCCAGTGCTACTTTCTCGCTTCACATTACATAATGTTGCAGAAGTAGGGATTCGTTTATCTCAGAGCCCCCTGGTTCGCGTTTTTGCCATACCTTACATTATATATAGAGATCAGTGAATTTCGCGAGAGGCGATAATGCAAATATTGTTTTTGCAAGACTTAACTAATTAGTGGTACTTACGAATATTGTTGCCGTGGATCGTAAGTTGCTACGGAAACAAAAAAAAAATTCGTGCGGTAAGAATTTACTTACGGCACTCATCATAATACAAGCCTTAATGGACAAGGCCCCCCAGGACAAATATTCGGTTCCCATAACAACCAACACATGCGAACCACTTTCTGAAATATAACATCCATCTTCAATAGTGTATATACATAATATGTTCAGCTAATATCTCAATTAATATATTTAAATTGATATAAATAATTATCGTGCAAAAAATAGCATGCAATACTCGTGCCGTAAGCGCATAACGGATCTCTGAAATTGAAAAAACTCGGCGAAAGCGCCTCGTTTTTTCAAACTCTTTCCTCGATCCGTATGCATCGCTTACGGCACTAGTATCGCAATACACTATTTTGCAAGACGTAATTAATTATTGGTACTTACGAATATTGTTTCCGTGGATTGTAACTTGACATTCCCACACGCAATCTAGTTGTTAGGAAAACAAAAGAAATCTCAGTGCTGTAAAAATGACAAAAAGCACTGTGCCGTAAGTAAAACTATTTTTTTTACATGCTGCTTTGTACTCATTTAGTGCTGCATCATTTTTAATTAGTTTATCGTCATTTCTATTGTTTACAACGCTAGTAGCCTATTAATATTAATGTAAATAAAGGATTTTAAAAAAATCCTTTTTTTTTTTCTTGTTGAAAATGCAATGTAGCACATTGCAGAGAATTTAAATGTTGCTGTCGCATGTGGAACGTGTTTAAAATCTTGTTATCTGGAGTGAAAGTGATGCGGTTTCTCGCAGTCTGAGCTGACAATGCAATCTCCAACCCCTGACAATAACACGGGGTGGTGAGAAACTAGATAGAAGAACGCAACGACCCGTATCAACTCCATGTTGTTGCATCCCATACTCAAGCCCAATACGATTCTTCTATTCATGGCCTGCTCTATACACATGTTACATGCGTCAAGGCCGCCTATTCTGTTTGCTTCCTTTTATATCAAAGTCACATGTCCAGACAGGACTATCTGTATGTGTAGTAGAGACCGCAAAAATAGATAAACAAAAGAAGTTCATTCACATAAAAATATATAGTCAAAGTTTCCTAACCCCGTACATAGGCGTAGCCAGGCCGACCATATGGGGGGGGGGTTATAACATCCGCGGGGTCTGGCGAGTATGGAAGGAGAGGGGGGTCCGGGGGCCCTCCCCCGGAAAATTTTAAAAATTAAGATGCAAAATAACGAGTTTTAAGCTTCCGGGGGTTCTCCCACGGAAAATTTTAAAAATTAAGATGCAAAATAACAAGTTTTAAGCTTCCGGGGGTCCTTCCCCGGCAAATTTTAAAAATTAAGACGCAAAATAACGAGTTTTAAGCTTCCCACGCTTTAAACTTGTATTAAGCAATTTATGGGCAGACTTAAAAAAATTATACAATTTTCCATTTTTTATTCAATGGGGGGGGGGGGGTTCAAACCCCCAAACCCCCCCCCTCGCTACGCCTATGACCCCGTATAAGAAGGTATTGCTAATTTTTCTTTTGAATTGGAAATGAACACAGAAAAAACTAAGTACTGTATGTGGTAATGAAAGTCAAAATATTAGAATAGGAGATAAGGGATTTGAATAAGTGGAGAAATAAAAAAAATCGGGAGCAATAATTACAGATACAAATAATAATAGGGCAGAAGTTAAATGTTGACTAAAATCAGGAAACGCTTGTTTTTATGCGTTCATAAAAAAAGTCTATCTTCTTGTCTTCTATGCAGAATTCTAAAAATAAAAAATTGTAAGACAATTAGGCCTACCTTGCTTTTCGGGAAGAACATGATCTGAGAATGTTCGAGAACAGGGTGCTTTGGAAAATATTTGGGCCTAAGAGAGATGAAAATGGGGACTGGAGAAAACTGCATAACGACGAGCTTCATGACCTGTACTCGTCAACGAATACAGTAAGGATAATTAGATCAGGGTTAATGAAATGGGCTGATCATGTTGTGCGCATGGGGGAGGAGAGACATATCTCAAAAGTATTGACTGGGAGACCCAAAGGGAAAAGACCACTTGGAAGACGTAGATGGGAGAATATATTAGGATAGATTTAAGAGAAGTAGGATTCCAGATGGATGATTGGATAGAATAGGATTGAATGGTGAGCTCATGTTCGCGCGGCAATGAACCTCCGAGTTCTCTAAAATAGAAAACATTCCTTTAGCTTGCTTTGGTAGCATGGTATTGGGGTATTGCATGTTTGAAAACTCATATTTGTAAGCAGTAAATGTGTGTGTATAGGCTATAGTTTTGAACAAGAAAGTTTAGGTTCCAGAGGTGTAATATTCGCAAACAAAATTTGCCAAGTTATATACCCACACATTTACATAACCTACTCACTAGGCCTACATGTGAAAGATTGCCTGTCACTTCCATAATGACAATTCTACATTTTCTATAAATTTTTTAACATGCCAACAAAAAATAACGTTTCATAATTGTAAAGTATTAAAGTTTGACAAATTTGTCATATTTTTACCTGTCAGCGCCAAAGTTTTGAGAGACAACTATTTGTAAAATTGTCATCCATATCCAAAAAATTTCCATGACATTTTTGTAAAGTTGTCAGCATAAATGAAATAGGCCTACACAATTGTCAAAGTGTAAACCTGTAATAGTATATTGCGATACAAGTGCCGTAAGCGATGCATACGGATCGAGGAAAGAGTTTGAAAAAACGAGGCGCTCGCGCCGAGTTTTTAAAATTTTCCGAGATCCGTTATGCGCTTACGGCACGAGTATTACATGCTATTTTTTGCACGATGATTATTTATATCAATTTAATTATATTAATTGAGATATTACCTGAAAATATTATGTACATACATTATTGAAGATAGATGTTTATTTCAGAAAGTGATTATCATGTGTTTGTTGTTATGGGAACCGAATATTTGTCCTGGGGGCCTTGTCCATAAAGGCTTGTATTATGATGTGCCGTAAGTAAATTCTTACCGCACGGAAACTCTTACCGCACATAGCAACAAGATTGCGTGTGGGAATGTCAACTTACGATCCACGGCAACAACATTCGTAAGTACCACTAATTAGTTAAGTCGTGCAAAAAATAGTTTTATGTCACCTGTCACCTGTAAAATTGTAACTTTTATGAAATAGGCTCCTGTAAACGATAAATAACGTGTACAGTCGGTCAAATAAAAAACGTCGGGCGGTATTTGATTAAGTATCACGAACGAGCATATGCGCATGTACAGGAAGACTTAAGGTTAGGTTCACACACTCCTCTTGTCTATCCATGTATTTTCTTGATTATTTAGTCAGTTTTGTTCCAAAACAAACATGTATAGAAGGCTGTGGCTATATGCCTCAAATCCGCCATATTCTTGGTTGCAAATTTTTATAATATTAATAATTAATAGATTCGCGAGGAATATGTTTATTCAAGGAGCATTTTTTAAGATTTTATTTTATAATACCGGTACTTCTAGTGCAAAATCAATAACTTACGCTCAACTTCTGCAACCAATCTTAGCATCGAAATACGCGTCCGGCCAGATCAACGTTTGCCATGAAAACTTCCGGTCGCATTATAGTAAAGTTCTCACCTCTGAGCTGCTCTTTCATAAATATGGAACCTTCCCGCTGCTTCAGAGACCGAAAAATGCAGGTAAATTACAGCCCTAACTACACTTTCTCTCACGTTAGCATTTGTATGTGGCGATGACACAAAGCAAAATGAATTATGACAATGCATTAAGTTGAATATCGTGTGTTGCGCTTTCCGCGATGTTCATTTTTTCCCTCCTTGTTCATATTTTCCCTCCTGCCGCATGGCCTCATATGTTCCGAAAATGACCTGTATTTTGTGTTTTTTATAGAAAACTTGTGAACTAATGCGTCAAAACTTTAATTTTAGCAGCATACGAGTCCCGACGTTTTTTATTTGACTGACTGTACTTAGCTAAATGTAAGCTCTTTCTAGTAAGAATGGAATATGACCAAGTTTATCACAGTTACTGGACTATTAAGGAATTCACGTGGAAGACAGTTTATGTGTAGTCATACGAAAGAAAAACGAGTCACACCCCTTCCATTACGAACTGTAATAATGTTCTGAAAATGTAGCCATATGTTACAATAGAGAAAGAAAGAAATAAACATTACCATGGATTTTAGAGACATCTTGAAGATTGCAATTTATGTCTGTTAAATCGAGAATAAAGCACTTAAGGCTTCCTCTGATTCTAGTATGTTGAAGAAATATTGAGTGTAATCCAAGAAATCTTTCTGTTCTGTCATTGCATTCTTTCTTCTTATTTCGTGTTATCCTTTATATCCTGTGTTCAAATACAATAGTATATTGCGACACAAGGGCGGAAAGGCACGTTTACGGGTCGAGGAAACAGATTGAAAACCCGAATCGCCTGCGCCGAGGGTTTTCAAGTTTTCGAGACCCGTAAATGCCTTTATGGCCCGTGTGTTGCATGCTATTTTTTTGCACGACGGTTACTTATATCAATTTAATTATATTAATTGCTATATTACCTGAAAATATTATGTAAATACAGACTTGAAGATTGATGCTTATTTCAGAGAGGGATTCGCATTTGTTATTGTTTATGGCAACCGAATATTTATAAAGCGGGGAGGCCTTGGTCATTACTGCCCGCAAATAAGCGTTTGCGGGCGGTAAAGTAACTTTCTGCCCGTCGCCCCTAGCAACAAGTAACTTTTTGCCCGTCGCCCCTAGCAATAAGATTGCATGTGGTAATGTCAAGTTACGATCCATGTAAACAACTTTCGTAAGTAACACTTACTAGCTAAGGAGTGCAAAAAATTTACTTAACGCTAGGTTCTGGTTGTACATTCATTCGGATAAAAGAGTAGACTTATTATTACCGATATTGTAAAAATGCAGCGATTCTCACACTTTTTAGCCCACGAGTCAAAAACGAAAATAAACAAGTTTAGTGCTTCGATACCCCTTAAAACGTTCCATAACTAAAATATATTTTTGGACATTTCCCTCCATTTTTTATTTTTACTTAATTTTTAGAATTTAATGTTATTATTTTGTCATTTATGGTAGTTTTTCGACGTTTCGTATTTTAAAGTTATTATTAAAATACACTTTATACAGTCATTGTATAAAGTCATTATTTTGTGTAGTTTCTCGCTTTATATAGAGGCTTCGTGCATTTACTTACATTGAATATTATCGGAACTCTAAACAAACATAAATAAATAGATCTTGTTAAATTTTTAATTTGGATACAGAAAGACGCTGTTTGCTGTTTGCATTTTAGCATATGTAGCAATTAACTAATTACAAACCTATAGTTGGACCAACAGCATAAATGTAGAAAGGACACAAATCTGATCAATAAACTAGAATTTTCATACAATTTTTCGGGGTCATTTTCTTTTTTCTTCTTGGGTCATTTTTGTATTTTTGCAGGCATTTTATAGCTCACTTTTAAAAGTATTTTAGGTCATCAAAATTCGGGCCCTCATGATCATATTCGAAACTTTTCCTGCTAACGCCAAATTAATATATATATACGTATATATTGCTCAAGGTACCTGCTAAATTCCGAGAAAAACGTTTTGATAGTTCTAGCATCAAATAATAAAACTGTTCATTTCATTTCTCTGTAAAAATGACTTTTGAAGGTAGTTTTCTGGTTTCATTTTCGATTTTTCTGGGTTATCTCAATTTTGGTAGAAGACACACGAAAAACTAGCACGGTAAAGTTGTTCAAATGAACATTTCTTATTTGGAACGTTTCTTTAAAAAAATTAGCAGTTACCGAGATAGAAATAAAAGGGAGATTTTCAGTACATGTCCGAAGACATTAACAAATTAATAGCGCTGTTATTAAGTGCCAGTATGGTACTTTATGAGATTGTGTGGGGGACGAGAAATGTCTGTCCGTCCGTCCGTCCGTGTGTCTGTACGCTCTCTAACTCAAATACGCTTTATCGAATTTTAATGAAACTTGGTATACACGTTTATAGTGTCCATGGGAAGAAACCTATTGAAATTGGACCAAATCGGTTCACCGGTACCGGAGTAAAACCCAATTTAGTGTATATTTTAAAGGCGCCATAACTCACATACGCTTTATCGGATTTTCATGAAACTTGGAATACCTATTTATAATGTCCATGGGAAGATGTCTATTGATATTGGACCAGATCGGTTGGGCGGTACCGGAATAATGCCCAATTTAGTGCCTTTTTATGGTAATATATCACAAAGGCGTGGATAACTCAAATACGCTTTATCGGATTTTCTTGAAACTTGGCATACGAATTTATGACGTTTTTGGGTACAAGCCTATTGAATTAGGGCCAAATCGGTTGATCGGTACCGAAGTAACGCGTATATCAATATTAATTTTGTAATCAATATTCTTTCAAGGCCCACAATGTATTAAAAAAACTTAACAAATTGCCAATCATTGATTTGTTTCTTCATAACGATGTCAGTGTGGCTAAATAATAACTTAAATAAACGATTTATAACAACTAGCCGTTGAATATTGATATTATAATGTGTATTCTATGGTTATGTAGACTACCGATATTTACATTAGGCTATATTTTACTGTGAGTATTTTTCTTATCGTTCCTGTGCAGCAATATACCTAATGTAGTACCTGACAGATAGATTTCATATGCTTATTATTCATTCATAGCCTTTAAGGCTGCTTTAAATTGAAACAGAGATATCAGCGAATCGTAGGTCTATTGCATCATTATTATTATTGCCAGCACATTTTGTTTTTGGAGTTAACTCGGACATCTATTACAAAAATAACTTTTATGCATGGGCCTATCATAATTGCGTGTATCACTGATTTAAACAAAACATACTGGCACTTGGTTATATCAGTTTACCTGATTTTTATTTTCTTTAAAAATCGTAGATAAAAATAAAGCTTCGATTAATAATTATTGTAAAGTATAAATATATCCATTTCGTCTAGCTAAGAACTCAGTAACTCAGTAAATATATATATATATATGGGGATATATGTGCAGCATTATTTTGTAAGAGGTGGGGAAAAATGTGATTTTTAACAGCGTGTGGATTTAAACGAAATAATTTCTAATATCTTCGCTGTGTGATTAAAATATAAAATATACAAAATTTTATGGCGTTTGTGTGTTACGATGCTGTAAATTATTTAGAAAATATAAAGATACGTTTAATGGCCTTTGGGCAAGAAACAGTATCTGAGAGGACTTAAAAAGACCTATAAAACTCAGGATATTAAATGTATTATTAACCTTTTTAACGCCCCTGTGTTTAAGTCATATTTGAGCCGTCAGGATGTTCCCAGTATTGCCAGACAGCATGTGAAGTTCTTTATTGTTTGAAGAAAGAAGATTTGATTGCCTTCCTGCACTTTGATTGGGTTAATGATAACTATATCATATTTTATCTATTTCTTGGAATAAGATACACAGTTAATCAAAGTTTGAAAAGAAATTTCATCCGCAGTTTTCATGTTACCGGTGCTACAGTACCGTATTTCAAGAAAATACAAAGTACTTTAATTCTGTTTCTGCTTTTTCTTCTTTCGTTTTTATCTCCAAATTTATTTATCCTGTTTCGTCTTTCTTTCTTTCTTTCTTAATTCCATCTCTCATTTAACTTTTTTTGTCTAGGTTATATTTCCTTTTAATTTGTCTCTCAACCATTCTCGTTCCTTTATTTCCTTTCCCCCGTTTTCGTCTGACTTTCTGTCTTTTTTTTCCTTATTTCTTTCTTGTATTCCTTGTATTGTACCTATACTAGGAGGTGCCCGTGGCTTCGCCACGATAATTCTTTTAAAAATTAAAAATTAAGAGTATACCCAGGTAATAATTATTAAGGCATTATATTTATTAACACTTGCACGCGAATCATTCATAAACTATGCCAGTAATAATAATTAATGAAACAGCTAAAATTCCTGCTTTAGAGTAGGCTACATTCCACGGCATGAAAGCGCCCCCTGGGAAAACTATATCAGAATCAATTATGCAGTTCCAAAGAACCTGTGAACACATAATACGTATTGTTTCTCAGCTGTTTATTGACATGAATATGATGGAATTTTATTTTATCAATTCAGTGTAATTTACAGAAATTATATAATGTTTCAAGGGAAGGAATGGTTTGTTTGGATTATTATTATCAGCGACATTTCAAGAGATAAAACAATCAATATTTTACAGCTGTTGCCCCCGCTTCGCCCGCCATTATTCATTGACTCCAGGATTTTTAAGAAAATTACACTGGTAGATTATTAAAAATGTTTGTGGTTCAGAGCTATGAAAATTGTAAGTAAAAATAAAATTAGAATATTTTGTTCATTGTGTTCATTTCACTTAGGCCTTATATAATAAATAAACGGTTTTCCTTATTAATTTTGTAGTCGTCTTGAAAGTTTAGACTGCGAGAGACGAACATCGCCGAGTATACCCGATGTCTCACGAAGCGGGCGAGCAAGCACGCTATTTAGGGCCGTTGAATTTTATAAGAGTAGATTGTTTATTTTTTCATTTCTCCATGCTTTATGTGTTTTTTGCACGACTTAACTAATTAGTGGTACTTATGAATGTTGTTGCCGTGGATCGTAAGTTGACATTCCCACACGCAATCTTGTTGCTATGTGCGGTAAGAGTTTCCGTGCAGTAAGAATTTACTTACGGCACATCATAATACAAGCCTTTATGGACAAGGCCCCCCAGGACAAATATTCGGTTCCCATAACAAGAAACACATGCGAATCACTTTCTGAAATAAACATCTATCTTTAAGAATGTATATACTTAATATTTTCAGGTAATATCACAAATAATATAATTAAATTGATATAATTAATCATCGTGCAAAAAATAGCATGCAATACTCGTGCCGTAAACGCATAACAGATCTCGGAAAATTGAAAAAACTCGGCGCGAGCGCCTCGTTTTTTCAAACTATTTCCTCGATCCGTATGCATCGCTTACCAGTGGCGGACGTAGGGGGGGGGATAGGGGGGTTACATCCCCCCCCCCGAAATTTGAAAAAAGTACTCTAAGTGGCCAGTTTCATAAACTATTTGTATAGGTAAGTTGATTAATTTTTTTTAGTATTCTTTCTACCTATTCAAATCCCCCCCCCCGAAAAAAAATTATGCGTCCGCCACTGTCGCTTACGGCACTTGTATCGCAATATATTATTAAGTTACTATTCCTTTCTCTTTTTGTATGCATTTGCCTTTATTTATTTGATTATTTTTTATCGTGTTCTTTCTTCTATTTTCTATATTGATTTCCTTTTCATATTTTTCTTTGCATTTATGCCTGTGTCTTTATTTGTTCAACTGTATTCTCGGGAGAAAAGGGCAATGTTAATAAATTAAAAGAATAATTATCAGTAAAATAATGCGTTGATAACTAATTAATGTTTCACTGGAAAAGTCTTGGAAAACTACGGTAGAACCACATTGCAAATACCGACCATTGTGCTAGTATTAATTTATTAATAACCATGCTGTTCGATGGAACACAATTCCTCATTTACGGCACTTACTTCAATAATGCATCCATACAGCTCCGACAATGTTAATTTCAGCTTTATGAATGCAATATTAATGAGTATTTTAGTAGTGTCAGTTTCAGTCAGGGGGTCTCTTTGGAAGGTGATAGCACATAACAATAATAGATATTTACATATGCGAGGCATATGACATGAGATGAGATGGCTTTACGGGCGCGGACTGGTGCATGCGCAGAAGTCTCTCACCCCCGCCCCGATGTTAGGGGGATGCTGGCAGTAGACCGGTGCTTCGCGGCGCTCGAGGACCGACCGACCACCGGCGTCCACCACCGCCGGACTGTCGCGGTAACAAAGCCAAAAAATAAAAAATAAAATAACTCCTTACCTGTTCGTAACCATAGTGATAAGTCTCTGTTTAACATTCGTCCGTCAACTATTAGTGGACAACAAGTTACTAAGTGAAAATCAAATTTGTGTTTAGTGTTTACTGAAAAAAAAGTGTTCCATAGCTCTTCAAAATAGCTAAAAAAATATAGTTAAATTATTGCGTATAGTTCTATATACAATTTTAACAAAGTATTAATCAGTGTTAATGTTTGCTGTTAAATTAAAGTTGTGTTAAAGAAGATAAAAGTTTATATTATATATAAGCATAGTATAGCTTAATAAGTACTATTTTAAAAAGTGTTGGAAATAAAAAAAAATCAGTGCACCACATCTAAAACATATCCGTGTTCCAAAATCGTCATAAAATTTCAAAATAAGTGTGTTGTGCTAAGTGTTTTAAGTTCTGTCCACACCTTTCAACTGAAAAAGAAGAACATCGTGTAATTTATTTTACACGACTGGCACCGATACTTCAACTTCTTCGAGTTCGTATGTATGAAATATTTTTATTCACAGGTGGCTGTTGGTATTTACACCAGGAGAACATGGCGACCTATGACCACATAACCATAGTTTTCATAGTACAGCATGGAAACCAAAGCCGCCCCTCACCGAATTCGTGCACATTAGAGAGAACTAACTTTTTTTTTTTCAGCCTTGCGCTTTGATGTTAAACCCTCTCGGCAGATATCGCCAGTGGCATACCATCGGCTGAATTTCTAATCTACTGAGGCATCGATAAATGTAATTTACTCGCTTTGAAGAGTCATAGAAGGCTTAAATTATGGATCATACCCCTGTAAATCTAATAAGTGTATGTTCCTATGCCGTTAATTTAATATCAAATTTTATACAATCTTTAACTACATTAAACTATAGTGTGAAACTAAGTGTCTTCTAAGGCACTTGGAGCCCCAGAATATTGAGGCTGTCAGATTTTTAGTCATTTAACACTTGAAGAGACAACCACCACCCGCCTTTACCCCAGGATTGCTCCTGGTACTCATTTCCTTTAGAGGCCGAGTAGACGTCAGGCCGGTGGTATCAAATCTGTAGCATTTTCCTTTTGCATTGTGGGATACACCGTACTGCAGGTAGCTGAGATATTACGCTATAAACCGAAAGGTCTTTTGTCAATTTCCTGAAGAGGCCACTGAGAATGGCCTGATCCTTACGGTAGCCCTGAGGTAGACTCATACTTTAACATAAACGAGTACCAGGATTAAACTCTAGGGAAGCGTTTCTCAACGTTTTTGAACCAGAGGACCTCTAAAATGCCTAACAAATTTTACGGACGCCTAATTTTACATCCCATTTTTAAAAGAAGGCCTGTATTCTTAATACTTGGGGTATTATAACGAAATATGTGAAAAATTTTACTTCTTTACTTTCCACTTGCTTTATATTTTTTAATTATGTCTGCGAACTCTCTGCACCATCTTCGCGGACCACCAGCGGTCCGCGGACCATAGGTTGAGAAACGCTGCTCTAGGGTAAAAGTGGCAAGTGCTTATGGCCAAAAACCTTACCTCCTTCATGAGACGAATGTTTAAAAATCTGAGAGCCTCAATTTCTTGGAGCCCTAAGAACCTCCAGGGCCTGCATGGGGTGCGTTCTCCATTTATAGGCTCTATATTGACATATATGATTCAACAATAAAGTGTTCTTATATTTAAAAAAATATATGCAAAGATTTACAGGAAGCTTCGACTCCAAAACTGTTGCTAATGCTTGACCAGACATCCCAATTTAATTCCGTATATTTGCCATCGGTAAGGAAGCATAGGCCTAAATATATTTTTACTTTTATTATGGAGTTCATTACTAAGAGAACAGCAAAACTAAGTAGCTGTATTTCATGGAATTTTCTGGAATGGTTCCCTGGACATGGAATCTGAAACTTCTTGACACTAGTTTACCACGTATCTTATACAGGGTGTTAATAATTCAATATCCAAACTGTCTTGGATGATAACGGAGTCAAATAAAGATGCTTTCTTATAAAATCATAGATAGGAATATCATATTATACCCTTAGCAACCAGGGAAGGCGGTTGAGGCCAGGTAGATTCCTTCACCCACAGGCACCCTCACATTTACAAGGGCAGGAGATTTAGGACCAACCGTAATTTCCTCCCCGTGAGTCACCTAGTCTACTTCAATCAATCAATCTTAGATTTTTTTTAATATGTCATTTTATCTTAAAATGTTTGTTATATATCAATTCTACACATAATTACAAGAAAAATGACACCAAACAATGTATAATTTACTTTAATAGGAACATAGGACTTGAAAGCAGTTTTCTCGTAACTTTTATTTATGTATTTGTTATAGATGTTCCTGTTAAAGTAAATTATACATTGTTTGGTGTCATTTTTCTTGTAATTATGTGTAGAATTGATATATAACAAACATTTTAAGATAAAATGACATATTAAAAAAATCCAAGATTGATTGATTGAAGTAGACTAGGTGACTCACGGGGAGGAAATTACGGTTGGTCCTAAATCTCCTGCCCTTGTAAATGTGAGGGTGCCTGTGGGTGAAGGAATCTACCTGGCCTCAACCGCCTTCCCTGGTTGCTAAGGGTATAAGTCGCTCTTCGATATGTTCATACCGGCTCCGAAATGAGGTTCATGGTGTTTACTTTAAAACTATATTATACTTTAAATATAAGTTATTTAATAATACACATTTGTTTAATCCCTTCTGTAATCCCTAGCAGTTTGGATATTGCATTTTTCAAATTTGCTTTTAACCTGTAATGAAATTTTTTAATGATTTCCTTTACTGAAGTACATAATTTCGGTGACCGCTGCATTGAATTCGTCACACGACTTGTATTTTAATATTTAATATTCATTTTTTTTTGTTTTATCGACCTCCGATACAAATTCCATTGAGCTTAGTTTAAATTGGCTTTGTTTGACCCAGGCTCTGTCATGGCACTCTATATGTTGGAGACCTGACATGAATGTAGGCTATGGTTGCCATGACGATGAATGAAAATGTGTTAATAAGAAAAGGAACATTTTGGGAGCCAGGAAAACTGTAAGAATTTGTAATATTCCTAGCTCTTATGAATTTAGAAATTCGAACAACAGGGACGTAGCCAGGAATGGGGCCTCAGAGGCCCGGGCTCCCTCCGAACTGATAAAAATCTTCCGAAAATTTCACTAAATTAAAATGTGCTTCTCTTTTAGTAGCTATTCCTAAATAAAGTGTTTTATAACGCTTATGGCATTTCATATTAGACTAACAGTACTTATTAACATTTCTTTGTAAAATTTGGAGGCATCTTTTTAAAGTGGGTATCGATAATGGAAAAAAAAAGTTATTTTCCAAATACTTTATCATTCATTACCTTACACCTTACGCTATCATTCATTACCTTATACCTTACGCCACTTCTCCACATAGTCACCGCCGTTATTCAGGCACATGTAACGGGAAACCAGTTTTTGTATGCATTCGTCAAAGTATGATGCAGCCTGTGATGAAAGCCAAGTCTGCACTTCTTGTTTCACATCATCGTCGTTGAAATGTTTTCTACCAAGGAATTTCTTCACATGAAGGAACAGATGAAAATCACTTGGCTGTGTGTGTGGCCGGGAATTGACATGAACCAAAAGGATTCCACGCCTGAATAAACTGAAGATCTGATCGCATCATTTGGATGGGAACAATCGACTGCCCTCCCGCCCCTCCGGATTTGGCACCAAGCGATTTTCATGTGTTTCTTCATCTGAAGAAATCCCTTGGTGGAAAACATTTTAACGACGATGATGCTGCGAAACAGCAAGTGCAGATTTGGCTTTCATCACAGGCGGCATCATTCTTTGATGAAGGCATACAAAAACTGGTTTCCCGTTACCTGAAAACGGCCTGAATAACGGAAGTGACTATGTGGAGAAGTTGTGTAAGGTGTAAGATAATGAATGATAATAAAGTACTGGTATTTGAAAAAAAGTGTTCTGTTATTTTTTTAAGTTATCGGTACTTGCAGCAGTATAAAGTGTGGTATGTGTTTCAAGAAAGCTATTTCATATGTTGCTTAAAGAAAGACATTAAAATATGCGGGGATGCAAATTAAGTGAGCAAAATACGGGTACAAAAGGAAATGTATAATGTAAACTTAAATGATTTGTTCTATTTTGTTTAATGTAATAATAATAATATTTATTTAGGCATTAAATACAATATAGTACAATAGGCTATGTCCATGTAATAAGTTACATATAATTACATAAATATACACGTACATATAACACTAGATATAGTGCATGTAGGTGATTTATCAAAAATTTATATCAATAAAACCAATTTCGAAAACTTCGTCAATAGTATTATAAAAAGTCTTAAGAGTTAACCATAAAGTAACATTATGTGAGCATTTTATTTATATAAGGAAATACTTGTGTATGTCGATATAAGGTTACAAATGTAGAATATATTAAGAATAAACATGTTAAGTAATAAAATGGAGGAATTTGTTTACAAAGAAATGACTTTAATGGAAAGTGGAAACTAAGATGATGATGTCTCCCCAACTTCAGAATTGCTCTTATTCAAACACCATTAACGCTATGTTAAGCTTCGTTCACACTGATGAATTTGTTGCAGACACAAATACTCCATACAAATCCCAGATACATTTCCGTGATCCTTGTATTTGGATACTAATCCCATGTACATGTTCCTTGCACAAATATCCCATGTGAGTGTTTACACTAGGGAATTTGTTGTCAAGCACAAGTACGGATTTAGATGCAGAAAATTTTCTCCTTTCTGCTTTAAAATTATTGGTGATTCACCCAGACATGTTTGTAACCGACAAACACACATTTTGCAGAAGATAATGACAATATTATACTGTGCTAATGCTGATTAAATCTTCCGAGCTGTGGGGTCATGATCTTACGTTAGTCGGTAGTTAAAAAACGGGGATTTATATTTATCTGAGCAGTCAGTATTTTTAAATCTGAATTTTACTGTAAGAATGGTTTGTTAAGTATTGATATTTCAGTTTTAAAGCGTTTTTTAAATTCAAACTTGCTTAACATCGGATAAGATGGCTCCGATGTAGTCGGTAGTAGGAAGGGTTTGTTTAATTACGCAAAATAACAGTATAATCGATAAAAAAAAATCGTATATTATTGTGCTTAAACTGATTATAATGGGAGCTAGAAGTGTTGACCCTTCATTTTTCACTCATGTGACACTTTCGTAGAAAATGAGCATTAAAACTTACACGGACACATTATTTGCCACGAATCCTGCCTAGGCCTAACTAAATTATGATGCTGTTCTAATATCTCTCCTATTTCATCAATTTTTTTTCAGTAAGCACAACATGTGGATGTTCTCTTGATTATTTGGTATTATACACAGAACCCATTCAATGAATTATGCCGGTTGTTGACCAAGAGCTAAGCTAAACTAACTTAGCTGTGCCGACAAAACTACATATGAAATCCGGCACAACTATATATGAAATCCCTTACTGTATGTGAGCTAAGCTAAGCTAAGTTAGCTTAGCTCTTGGTCGACAACCGGCATTAGAAAGTATGCCTTTAAACCTAAATTCAAATTTTCTACAAAGGTATCACGAATTTGAGGGACATCACCTCAAGATCGTCTTGTGTTCTGTTTAGAGCACTTCAGAGCAAATTATCCACGATTTCGTAAAGTAAAACAGCGTGAACGTAGCAATATATCTCTTGGGACTGATCATAACAACAAACAGCTGACAGTCGTCAGTCAGCTGTTACAAGAAACTGTTATTCAACTGTTTGTGCTGGGGACTAGGAATACGTTCAATAGGTTTTTGCTAGGGATGGGTCGATACCAGATTTTCTCGATACTCGATACTCGATACCGATACATGATTTTTTCCTCGATACTCGATACTTCGATACTCGATACCTTCAACATTTCCAGTTTCAATAAATAGGTACATTAAAAATTAAAATTTGAGAGAATTGTGTAATACCAACTAAACTAATTAAGTCTGCATATTTAATTTGTCAAAATTTAAGATCATCAGTAGCCTATAATTATTTTTAAACTCTACAATGAAACTAAAATTAGTTTTTTAAACAGTCCACTTACAAGTTTTTGTTAAAAAATACTAGCATTCTCATTTAATTGCAGAATTACAAAAGTATCGAAAAAGTATCGAGCGAGTTTTCTGAAGTATCGTTCGCTGCCGATACCATGCAAGTATCGAGAGTATCGAGAGCCCATCCCTATACGTAACCTTAATTCAAACTCGTATGCACTGATATAAGAATTTCTTAAAATATGTCAACATTTCACAGAATACACTAGCAAAGAACTCCGCTTAATGTATATAGGCCTAATTATTTCACCCTAATATAACTTGTGTATATAACAGTATTAATGTAGTAGGCTACTCATTTCAACTTGATCAACGAAATAAACAAACATCTGATTAATTTCATAACCATATGTTTAGGAATATGTTGTGGGTAACTGTATTGCAACTTCAAAAGCAGTATATGAACAGTGTAAAACAGTATGTCAAGATAACTGATTTGCATTTGATAAATTCTTTCAAATAGGTCTATACAAGTTCACAAAACAATGTATCTACATCTACAATATATCATATTTCTGGGAGGTCATTTGAGATTACTTACGAGATGAAGTATCATCATAGACCCACGATATCACTAGCACCCGGCATTTTATCGTCGGGTTGCGCGAGTTAAGTGACGATTATGATGTCGCTGGCACATGGGACACTAATGCACTAAAGCCTACAAACACCTCAACTGCTTTTAGTTGATGTCACGTTGACGTCAATCGGTGTTAGGGCGCGTTTTTCCGTTAAAGTGGCGCATTTCTATCAGTTGTAAATTGGTAGATGCACATGGAGGATCGAATCCGTGCCTCTAAGCTGGAGTTGAAGGTAATTTCTGACTAGTGGTTACAATATGTGTTATATTTTTGAGATGTTATGGTTTGTAATCACTATTACGCTAGGTATTTCGAACAAACGCTTCTCAAGTAGTTCAATAGTGGTTAGTACTTTGTTCTTCTAAGAATTCCGAGTCTCAGACCCTGTTTTTTTAGTGTTTTTGGTTCAAATTAGATTTACTGTATTTTGTCCTTGAGTGGAAACACGAACTTTCATCTTGTAAAGGAACCGGAAACTTTCCAATATAAATGAGCGAAGTGATTTAGATAGGTCTTGGTTTTTAACGAGAGCAACCCACATTATGCCTTATTTTATTTCGGCTAGTTCAGATTTAGATTTATTTTGTCCGTAAATCAATACAAGACTGATATGGGATGCGTAATTTAACTTACATATAAGAAGCCACAATTACAATAATTCTGAGTGTACAGAAACTTAAATATAGTTATATTTACAAAGTACCTATGTTTCACTACTACAAACAGAGTTAACAAATTTCTTAAATACAGTATAATATACAACTTTCATTGTTAAAAGCAGTTGTAGTAGAAAGAATAGCTTACAGTATATCTGACAATAAAAATACAAGATATAACTTTTTATTGAATGTAGTGTTCGTATTTAAAATAATAATTTACATTACAGTCTTGTGCTCTATTTACTGTTCGTTAAGGAACTCATCAATATGATCTTTCTATAAGGTAATTTAAAAGTTTTTTTTTTCTCATAACCTATTTAATTCGTTCAATGGTTTTATATATATTGGGAAGTTTATAGTATAACTTAGTTTTATCCCAGACTCTTTCCAAAAACAGCTAATCTGTGCTTCGTTAATCTGTAATCATGTTTGTTTCGTATATACTATTCCTATCCATCCTTAAACGTTTAATTTCGGAAAACATGATGTGGAATACCAGCCATGCTTGAGGTTATGTTATGAGTCTAGTACAGGTTGAGTACAATGTAAGCCTACATTATAGTTTGTATGGGATCTGATTCAAACTGTTAAATTGACATTCTGGTAGTTTCATATTAACTTTCCTTCTGGCAACATTTTTTTAAAGTATAATACAGCTTTGTTAGCTAGTTTGTTAGTTTTATTTGCTTACACAGTTCAGTGTTTGTTATTATACAAGAGCGTTTATTATCAAAATTTAAAGTTACTAAATTAACCTCTAAATACAAAATATGGAATATACAATGAATATTAGGCCTACAATATTTTAAACGTGCTACATTTTTATAACTTTATACTTCATTAGCACTAGGCCTATACGTTTGAATATTTCACATTTACATTTTTTCTGCACGTTGAAAATTAATCTGTGAATAAATTTAACTTATCCTTGCTAATGCAAAATGATAGGACATTTTAAATGTAATACAGAAGTACACACATCTTATGCTATAGTTGAAGGTTCGTAAGCCTTGTGGTTTAATTATATAATTTGAATATCCATTTCTGATTAAATGAGAATTTGAGATTAATTTTCAAGAAGTACGCTTTATTTCCTGTATATTGAGATGTTTAAATTAGAATTTATTAAATTATGATACTTGAATCGGGGTACCAACCATGTCAAGCCCAAACTGGGGTTAGCTTATTTCTGTTATGGTTTTGGATTGCAATAGTTAATAGTAGTGATTGCCTGAAATAATTAATTCGCTTTGTTTTTTTATATAGTATTAAATTATATTTTGATAGTTAATTGTATTAAAATATAAATACAAAATACTGATATAATAATCATGATGTCATATTATAAGTTTAGAAGGAAAGATTTGATTGGTTATCAAAACGGAAATGAAACCTTCTCTGTGATTGGCTGAAAGCAGTAGCAGTTTAAAGCAGTTTGATTGGTTAAAGTAAGATGAGCTGTGATTGGTTGTTGAAATTTGCTATATAAGGCCGGTATGACCCGGATGGTTTGGGCGGTATGTTACAATTCACTGACCGATCAACACCTCAACACCAATTCCAATATATAATATGCACCACCTCAAACCTTTAACTAGACACCATAGTAATGCCAATAGTAAAATATATTCTTCCTCTTCTATAGGTCATAGTAATGCCAATAGAACAAAAATTTCTCACTAATAGTAAAATAGCTTCTTCTTCCTCTTTTTCCTAGATGTATCACAAAGTACCAAAAACATTCTGACCAATTGTAAAATATCTTCTTCCATTTCTTCTCAGACATATAACGAAGTACCAAAAACATTCTCACCAATACTAAAATAGCTTCTTCCTCCTCTTCTTCTCAGACTTTTCACAAAGTACCAAAAACATTCTCACCAATACTAAAATAGCTTCTTCTTCCTCATCTTCCCAGATGTATCACAGAGAACATGTTTTTTTTTTTTTTTTTACATATTCCCCTAATATATATCTTTCACGGATTTAGGTAGCGATACCGAAGAAAGCTCTTTACGGTCGAATTTCTTGGCTTACTTCAGTAAATTCTACACTGTAAATTCCCTATGTTACTGTACCTAGCGTAATGCTTAAAACCTAAAAATTGCACAAAAACAATATAAATATCAGAGTGGGAGTGGTTCTCAAGAAAAAAAACGTACAAAAAATAAAAATAAAAATTCATTTTTATATAGCCTATACAAGGGTTTCTTATATTTACTTCAATTGATCAGGATAAGCGTGAATGGACCGTAGTAAATATACTCCTATGTACATAAACTTTTATTATAATTATTATCGTCATTATTATTATTATCATCATCATTGTTATCATCAATATTGTTGTTATGTGCTGATACTTCCCGAGCCAATTTTAGGCCCTAGTCATTCCTGATGTTACCACTATGTTTAAGGAATTGAGGACGCAAATTTGAATAGTATGATTCTTTTTGCACAATATTGAAATCTGAAACTCTATGTAAACGTTGTACTTCTAGTAAGATACTGGTAAAATAAGAAATAAGCCTTAAAGCCAAATTTCCCAGCAGTTCTTCATTAACTTTTGGGGGGGGGGAATTCGCAAGACTGAAGAAATACAAACTTTAACCTGTTCATTGCTACTGACGTACAGTATAAGTGGGACGCCTCAAGAACTGTAAAAGAGGAAATATCAGATTAATGGAGTTACGTTTTAAGTGAAACATGAGGATTTTCATTTAAGTGTCAAGTTTGTCATTCAAGGAAATTTCATTGAAAATTTTCTCGTCTATTTTGAACTTAAGAGCCCTCTAATGTTTTCATTTGACTGTCTTATTACGAATGATTAATGTTTATGTTTACAACCTTGAAAGAAAACTAAATAAATAAAATCAGATGTAACAAAGTACCAGAATGCTTTTGTTTAATCAGTGATAATTGCAATATTATTATATGCAGAAAATAAGATATTTTTGTAATCTATATCCAAGTTAACCTTTAGATCAATTAATTAAGCAGGGCTTGAGGAAGAACAAAGGTCTAAAGTTTGATACGTAACTAGGGATGGGTTGATACCAGATTTTCTCGATACTCGATACCGATACATGATATTTTCCTCGATACTCGATACCTTCAACATTTCCAGTTTCAATAAATAGGTACATTAAAAATTAAAATTAGAGAGAACTGTGTAATACCAACTAAATTAATTAAGTCTGCATATTTAATGAGACAAAATTTAAGATCATCAGTAGCCTATAATTATTTTTAAACTCTACAATAAAACTAAAATTAGTTTTTTAAACAGTCCACTTACAAGTTTTTGTTAAAAAATACTAGCATTCTCATTTAATTGCAGAATTTCAAAAGTATCGAAAAAGTATCGAGCGAGTTTTCTGAAGTATCGTTCGCTGCCGATACCATGCAAGTATCGAGAGTATCGAGAGCCCATCCCTATACGTAACCTTAATTCAAACTCGTATGCACTGATATAAGAATTTCTTAAAATATGTCAACATTTCACAGAATACACTAGCAAAGAACTCCGCTTAATGTATATAGGCCTAATTATTTCACCCTAATATAACTTGTGTATATAACAGTATTAATGTAGTAGGCTACTCATTTCAACTTGATCAACGAAATAAACAAACATCTGATTAATTTCATAACCATATGTTTAGGAATATGTTGTGGGTAACTGTATTGCAACTTCAAAAGCAGTATATGAACAGTGTAAAACAGTATGTCAAGATAACTGATTTGCATTTGATAAATTCTTTCAAATAGGTCTATACAAGTTCACAAAACAATGTATCTACATCTACAATATATCATATTTCTGGGAGGTCATTTGAGATTACTTACGAGATGAAGTATCATCATAGACCCACGATATCACTAGCACCCGGCATTTTATCGTCGGGTTGCGCGAGTTAAGTGACGATTATGATGTCGCTGGCACATGGGACACTAATGCACTAAAGCCTACAAACACCTCAACTGCTTTTAGTTGATGTCACGTTGACGTCAATCGGTGTTAGGGCGCGTTTTTCCGTTAAAGTGGCGCATTTCTATCAGTTGTAAATTGGTAGATGCACATGGAGGATCGAATCCGTGCCTCTAAGCTGGAGTTGAAGGTAATTTCTGACTAGTGGTTACAATATGTGTTATATTTTTGAGATGTTATGGTTTGTAATCACTATTACGCTAGGTATTTCGAACAAACGCTTCTCAAGTAGTTCAATAGTGGTTAGTACTTTGTTCTTCTAAGAATTCCGAGTCTCAGACCCTGTTTTTTTAGTGTTTTTGGTTCAAATTAGATTTACTGTATTTTGTCCTTGAGTGGAAACACGAACTTTCATCTTGTAAAGGAACCGGAAACTTTCCAATATAAATGAGCGAAGTGATTTAGATAGGTCTTGGTTTTTAACGAGAGCAACCCACATTATGCCTTATTTTATTTCGGCTAGTTCAGATTTAGATTTATTTTGTCCGTAAATCAATACAAGACTGATATGGGATGCGTAATTTAACTTACATATAAGAAGCCACAATTACAATAATTCTGAGTGTACAGAAACTTAAATATAGTTATATTTACAAAGTACCTATGTTTCACTACTACAAACAGAGTTAACAAATTTCTTAAATACAGTATAATATACAACTTTCATTGTTAAAAGCAGTTGTAGTAGAAAGAATAGCTTACAGTATATCTGACAATAAAAATACAAGATATAACTTTTTATTGAATGTAGTGTTCGTATTTAAAATAATAATTTACATTACAGTCTTGTGCTCTATTTACTGTTCGTTAAGGAACTCATCAATATGATCTTTCTATAAGGTAATTTAAAAGTTTTTTTTTTCTCATAACCTATTTAATTCGTTCAATGGTTTTATATATATTGGGAAGTTTATAGTATAACTTAGTTTTATCCCAGACTCTTTCCAAAAACAGCTAATCTGTGCTTCGTTAATCTGTAATCATGTTTGTTTCGTATATACTATTCCTATCCATCCTTAAACGTTTAATTTCGGAAAACATGATGTGGAATACCAGCCATGCTTGAGGTTATGTTATGAGTCTAGTACAGGTTGAGTACAATGTAAGCCTACATTATAGTTTGTATGGGATCTGATTCAAACTGTTAAATTGACATTCTGGTAATTTCATATTAACTTTCCTTCAGGCAACATTTTTTTAAAGTATAATACAGCTTTGTTAGCTAGTTTGTTAGTTTTATTTGCTTACACAGTTCAGTGTTTGTTATTATAGAAGAACGTTTATTATCAAAATTTAAAGTTACTAAATTAACCTCTAAATACAAAATATGGAATATACAATGAATATTAGGCCTACAATATTTTAAACGTGCTACATTTTTATAACTTTATACTTCATTAGCACTAGGCCTATACGTTTGAATATTTTACATTTACATTTTTTCTGCACGTTGAAAATTAATCTGTGAATAAATTTAACTTATCCTTGCTAATGCAAAATGATAGGACATTTTAAATGTAATACAGAAGTACACACATCTTATGCTATAGTTGAAGGTTCGTAAGCCTTGTGGTTTAATTATATAATTTGAATATCCATTTCTGATTAAATGAGAATTTGAGATTAATTTTCAAGAAGTACGCTTTATTTCCTGTATATTGAGATGTTTAAATTAGAATTTATTAAATTATGATACTTGAATCGGGGTACCAACCATGTCAAGCCCAAACTGGGGTTAGCTTATTTCTGTTATGGTTTTGGATTGCAATAGTTAATAGTAGTGATTGCCTGAAATAATTAATTCGCTTTGTTTTTTTATATAGTATTAAATTATATTTTGATAGTTAATTGTATTAAAATATAAATACAAAATACTGATATAATAATCATGATGTCATATTATAAGTTTAGAAGGAAAGATTTGATTGGTTATCAAAACGGAAATGAAACCTTCTCTGTGATTGGCTGAAAGCAGTAGCAGTTTAAAGCAGTTTGATTGGTTAAAGTAAGATGAGCTGTGATTGGTTGTTGAAATTTGCTATATAAGGCCGGTATGACCCGGATGGTTTGGGCGGTATGTTACAATTCACTGACCGATCAACACCTCAACACCAATTCCAATATATAATATGCACCACCTCAAACCTTTAACTAGACACCATAGTAATGCCAATAGTAAAATATATTCTTCCTCTTCTATAGGTCATAGTAATGCCAATAGAACAAAAATTTCTCACTAATAGTAAAATAGCTTCTTCTTCCTCTTTTTCCTAGATGTATCACAAAGTACCAAAAACATTCTGACCAATTGTAAAATATCTTCTTCCATTTCTTCTCAGACATATAACGAAGTACCAAAAACATTCTCACCAATACTAAAATAGCTTCTTCCTCCTCTTCTTCTCAGACTTTTCACAAAGTACCAAAAACATTCTCACCAATACTAAAATAGCTTCTTCTTCCTCATCTTCCCAGATGTATCACAGAGAACATGTTTTTTTTTTTTTTTTTTTACATATTCCCCTAATATATATCTTTCACGGATTTAGGTAGCGATACCGAAGAAAGCTCTTTACGGTCGAATTTCTTGGCTTACTTCAGTAAATTCTACACTGTAAATTCCCTATGTTACTGTACCTAGCGTAATGCTTAAAACCTAAAAATTGCACAAAAACAATATAAATATCAGAGTGGGAGTGGTTCTCAAGAAAAAAAACGTACAAAAAATAAAAATAAAAATTCATTTTTATATAGCCTATACAAGGGTTTCTTATATTTACTTCAATTGATCAGGATAAGCGTGAATGGACCGTAGTAAATATACTCCTATGTACATTCACTTTTATTATAATTATTATCGTCATTATTATTATTATTATCATCATCATTGTTATGATCAATATTGTTGTTATGTGCTGATACTTCCCGAGCCAATTTTAGGCCCTAGTCATTCCTGATGTTACCACTATGTTTAAGGAATTGAGGACGCAAATTTGAATAGTATGATTCTTTTTGCACAATATTGGAATCTGAAACTCTATGTAAACGTTGTACTTCTAGTAAGATACTGGTAGAATAAGAAATAAGCCTTAAAGCCAAATTTCCCAGCAGTTCTTCATTAACTTTTGGGGGGGGGGGAATTCGCAAGACTGAAGAAATACAAACTTTAACCTGTTCATTGCTACTGACGTACAGTATAAGTGGGACGCCTCAAGAACTGTAAAAGAGGAAATATCAGATTAATGGAGTTACGTTTTAAGTGAAACATGAGGATTTTCATTTAAGTGTCAAGTTTGTCATTCAAGGAAATTTCATTGAAAATTTTCTCGTCTATTTTGAACTTAAGAGCCCTCTAATGTTTTCATTTGACTGTCTTATTACGAATGATTAATGTTTATGTTTACAACCTTGAAAGAAACCTAAATAAATAAAATCAGATGTAACAAAGTACCAGAATGCTTTTGTTTAATCAATGATGATTGTAATATTATGATATGCAGAAAATAAGTTATTCTTGTAATCTATATCCAAGTTAACCTTTAGATCAATTAATTAAGCAGGGCTTGAGGAAGAACAAAGGTCTAAAGTTTGATACGTAACTAGGGATGGGTCGATACCAGATTTTCTCGATACTCGATACCGATACATGATATTTTCCTCGATACTCGATACCTTCAACATTTCCAGTTTCAATAAATAGGTACATTAAAAATTAAAATTAGAGAGAACTGTGTAATACCAACTAAATTAATTAAGTCTGCATATTTAATGAGACAAAATTTAAGATCATCAGTAGCCTATAATTATTTTTAAACTCTACAATAAAACTAAAATTAGTTTTTTAAACAGTCCACTTAAAGTTTTTGTTAAAAAATACTAGCATTCTCACTTAATTGCAGAATTACAAAAGTATCGAAAAAGTATCGAGCGAGTTTTCTGAAGTATCGTTCGATGCCGATACCATGCAAGTATCGAGAGTATCGAGGTATCGAAAGTATCGAGGACCCATCCCTAGTTTTTGCACGACTTAACTAATTAGTGGTACTTACGAATATTGTTGCCGTGGATCATAAGTTGACATTCCCGCACGTAATCTTGTTGCTATGGAAACAAAACAAATTTCCGTGTGGTAAGAATTTACTTACGGCACTCATCATAATATAAGCCTTTATGGACAAGGCCCCCCAGGACAAATATTCGGTTCCCATAACAACAAACACATGCGAATCGCTTTCTGAAATATAACATCCATCTTCAATAGTGTATATACATAATATTTTCAGCTAATATCTCAATTAATATAAATAAATTGATATAAATAATCATCGTGCAAAAAAATAGCATGCAATACTCGTGCCGTAAGCGCATAACGGATCACGGAAATTGAAAAAACATGGCGCAAGCACCTCGTTTTTTCAAACTCTTTCCTCGATCCGTATGCACCGCTTACGGCACTTGTATCGCAATAGTAGACTTGTGGCAAATAGGTTGCCATAAATGTGCCCGGACACATATGCCTGGAACAAATTCCTCAATGTGAACTTACTTAAACACTTCTCATTACGTCAATGTAGGCTACTTCATGTATGGTGCTTGTTAAAGTAATCAATGTCTAATTAGCTGTAACACTGAAATAGAACATTAAAAAACAAGGCCAGGCATATCACTTTCTATTCTGAAGAGTGCTTGTTCGAGTCAGTTAAGTAGATTTATATTGAAAACTGACACTGTATGTAATTGACACTATTCAACAGTTCTCCCTGGCATGTGATTCAATAGAGAACACTAGAAAACCAACATCCAGCAATCCAATTTCAAACATGGGTAGCTTTTGTTCGTGAAAATTACAATAGCTGGTCTATTTAGTTTATTTAAGAAGGATGGGCTTTATTGTTCAGTACATTCAATTTACTATATAAATACAATAAATAAAATCAGGTAAACCGATGTAACAAAGTGCCAGAATGCTTTTGCTTAATCAGTGATAATTGCAATTATGACATCCAGAAAATAAGTTATTTTGTATTCGATTTCCGACTTAAGCTCCAAATCGATTATTACGGAGAACAAAGCTTTAAAGTTTGATAAACGTATGTGAAGGAATATGTGGGAAGTGTTATTTGTCAAAGTTATCTGTATTGCAGCTTCCAAAGCAGTAGCCTATATGAACACTGTAAAACAATAAGTTGTCGTGAGAACTGATTTGCATTTGATAAATTCTTTCTAATATATTACCATAAATTAGGCACTAAATTGGGCATTACTCCGATACCGGTCAACCGATTTGGTCCAATATCAATAGACTTCTTCCCATGGACGTTATAAATGAGTATACCGAATTCCATGATAATCAGGTAAAGCGTATTTGAGATAAAGCGCGTAAAAGGCACACAGACAGACGGACAGACATTTTCCCGCCTCCACACAATCTCATAACGTATGAAATATATAGGATAAAATGTAGATATTTAATTCGGCATTTGCCTTTACAACTGGTGAAACCTTGAAAAAACCCATGTCGTAGTGTCCGCCTACGGGATTTGAACCTGGGACTTCCCGAATGCGTGTCCAAGACGTTACCATCTCGGTCACCTCGCTTGGTTTACAGAATATTATTCCAAAACCAGTGTATTGCAACTTCCAACGCCGTAATGAACACCGAAAACAATATTGTTGTCATGAGAACTGAGCAGAGAATTTAAAAGTTTTAAAGGGGTAAACATTTTTAAAAAAATTACATTTTTGAATTTTCCCATCGGTTATAGGTTAAAAGCTATAAGTGTGGCAAATTTCAATCATCTATAACTCACCTGGAAGTGGACAATTAATTTATTTTTTATCATTTAATGTATCTTAAAATTCTTTCATATTATTTAGTTTGTCATTTAATGTATCTTAAATCATTTCATGTGTTATGTTGTGTTCTTTTAATGTATTTTGTGTTACTTATCTCTCTATATATATAAAAGGCTTTGTCCTGACTGACTGAATTAATGACTGACTGACTGATTGACTGAATGACAGGAATCAACGTACAGCCTAAACTATAGCAGGTAGAGACTTGGAATTTTGACAGTACCTTCGTTTCATAATGTAGGTGCTCACTCAGAAAGGATTTTGAAAAATTCTGATTCTAAATGCCAAAAATTAAATGTTTTTGAAAATACTTAATCCCTTTTTACATAGAATTATCAATTCCAAATCACAGAATATATTGTTGCCAAATGGTATCAGGTGGGCTTGGAATAAACAAATGAAATGCACTTTTAACAAATAAGAGAAGTTATCAAAATAATTCATGTTATAAATAAATATTACAGAATGAAATCCACTAAAATAATGGAATCACATAACTTTCTCTACCCTGGACATAGAGAAAACAAAACGAGGTATGGTAATGTGTATATTATTATATTATATCGCAGGTTTTTGGAGAGAAAAGTATGAAAGTGATAATGCTTTATGGTAACATAAGAGTGGGAAATTTCCCGCCTCGATATTACAATTTTATGTTACAGGAATTTCTGTTTCTTTTTATTTAAACCTCTACCAGGCTTGCTGTGCACTGTACAAGCGATGGGATGCAAAATTCTAGATCCTCTATGAGCCATAAAAAACTATATCAAGCGTTTTCTGAGGGAATAGTTTGAGTGTAATAAGTCGTTCTTCCTATTTCAAATTATAAATGCCTATATAAGGACCTAGAATTTAAAATTGAAAATCCTTCATAAGTTAATTTCCAATTACAAAATACAAAACCCGGGCGACGCCGGGTCTTTTAAGCTAGTAAGGATATAAATAAACAATGCCAGTTACTACCTTCTACACTATTAATACTTAAATTATGAGATGTTGATTCTAAAAATTTATTTTAGTCTCATTTTGAATTTCATCATATATTCTGCATATGGATAGTTACATTATCTTTAATATTGACTGCCTACCTCACGTTAAAGGGAACATGGAGTGCATCAATGTGGCTAGTTATGAAAGAAGAGATCAAAATGCACTTCTCGTTAGTGGCACCTGTATTGATGGATATGCCGTAAGTCATTCATCATGTTCCATTATTGAATCAAGCGCATCTCTTCAATTATTCAAATCTGAATGCAATTAACGTTAATTATTGAACTGTAAATCCTATTTGCTTAAATAATTAGCTAGTTAATCAATGTTAATTGAATTGGAATCATCATGAAAATTAAAGTAAATCGTTTAATTAAATTACAGATGTGACCACAATAAGCATGGAGATAATATATAAATAAATGCACCTGATATCTGTGATTATTAGGATTTTGATGTTTATGACATTTCATACTTTTTTCATGACTTTCATTTCAATCATAGTTTTGATTTATGAGTGTTTATGTATTATGTTGAGAATATAACAGGCTTATTGCCAAATTACAATATTCTCTTATAGCCTACTAATTACACCAGTTTTACAACACTAATATTATATGTTTAATCTAATACTAAAAGTATTTTTTGCACTCCTTAGCTAGTAAGTGGTACTTACGAACGTTGTTTACATGGATCGTAAGTTGACATTCCCACACAGTCTTGTTGCTAAGGACGGTTGCGATGAGGTTAAATTACTTACGGTCCAAGCGCTACGTCATAATTCATTACGATATACTTCATAATACAAGCCTTTATGGGCACGGCCCCCAGGACACATATTCGGTTCCCATAACAACAAACACATGCGAATCACTTTCTGAAATAAACATCTATTTTCAAGAATGTATTTACATAATATTTTCAGGTAATATCACAATTAATATAATTAAATTGATATAAATAATCATCGTGCAAAAAATAGCATGCAATACACGGGCCGTAAAGGCATTTACGGGTCTCGAAAACTTAAAAACCCTCGGCTGCGCCTCGGGTTTTCAATCTGTTTCCTCGACCCGTAAACGTGCCTTACGGCACTTGTATCGCAATATACTATTTTGCACGACGTAACTAATTAGTGGTACTTACGAATATTGTTGCTGTGGATCGTAACTTGACATTCCCGCAAGCAATCTTGTTGCTATGGAAACAAAACAAATTTCCGTGCTGCGGTAAAAATTACAAAAAGCATACTGTGCCGTAAGTAAAATCATAATACAAGCCTTTATGGACCAAGGCCCTCCAGTTTGTGGTGACTTTAACAGGACAAATATTCGGTTCCCATAACAACCAACATAATATGTGAATAACTTTCTGAAGTATAATATCTATCTTCAATAGTGTATAAACACAATATTTTCAGCTAATAGCCTATATCAAGTAATATAAATAAATTGATATAAATAATCATCGTGCAAAAAAATAGCATGCAATACTCGTGCCGTAAGCGCATAGGCCTAACGGATCTCGGAAATTGAAAAACTCTTTCCTCGATCCGTATGCACCGCTTACGGCACTTGTATCGCAATATACTATAAACTAATACTACAACTAAAAAATACTGAATAAAGAAACAAAAAACACATACAATATGAAGCATGGAGCATATTTTAATTATCAATGTTTAATTATTACTATTTTAAAGTTTTCAAATTTTTATCACAGATATTTTTAAACCGCTTATTGTTAGTATTAGGGGTACGCCGCAGCGTAGTGGTTGAGGCACTGAGCTACAAACTGGAAGGTCGCGGGTTCGATTCCCGAATAGGTCATTGGAGTTTTTCATTTGGCCTAATCCTTTTGGTGGCACTTTGGCCCTGGGGTCAACTCAGCTCTAACAGAAATGAGTATCAGGAGCAATCCTGAGGGTAAAGGCGGCCGATGCGCAAGGCTGACAACCACCTTAACGTTCCGAATGTCCAAAATCTGGGAGCCTCAACCTCCTGGAACCCTCTGGACCTCCATGGCCTGTATAGAGAACACTTTACTCTTTAAATAATATGTATAAATTTCCATGTTTCTTATTTAATATGTGTTAATTGCAAAATCATTTTATTTGTTTGTAATGTATGTTTAAAAATTCTGATTTCAATAAAATGTTAGCTTCAGTTTAATCACTCGTGGCCTCCCGGGGGTCCGCGGACCACAGGTTGGGAAACATTGGTATGTAGTTTGAAAGAAATGGTTTCTCTTCACAGCATAAATGTGTTAGGATCAAATAGAGCGAGATTTCTTCATATTCAGCTGTGTTAAGTAGGGAAGAGCAATTCTAGTAGAATCTGTATTGGACAGGTGTTGTCATATGCTAAGTCGAGACTCTCTCCCAATGTATTGAAACTACTCCGCGAGTTAGATAATCCGGGGAACAAGAAATGTCACTTACTGCGATGTCTCCTGGTACGCAATTCCCTTAACCGCTATTCGGTGCAAAACCGACATAAATTTCCCGCAATGCATCACTTGAAAAGACAATTAACTAATTAGTAATTTAAGTTGGCTGGCGTAGAGAGTAACATTGAGCATCCACATTCGTGAAGTGGGATCTCAAACCTCGTAATTGGTTGAACTGAGTTATTTTATGGGTTTTCTTCCACTCGTAGTTATGTAAGCAAGGTTTAAAATTTACATAGGTTTGACATTAGAGATGAGATTATCATAGGTAATCCCCTGAGAGTTTACGAATTTGAGATTCGCGACTGCGCAGCAGGAGCGAAATTATCTGATGAAACTCATCAACTCGAGTTGGATTTATGAAGACTATTCCATGAATAAAAATGTAACGGATTATACAAATGAAAATTAATTTCGTGCTTTACTATATAAAAACAAAATCAAAGCTCTCAGATCACGGCACACTATGAATCAACCACCCATAAATCGATTCGAGTTACCATGTTGTGACCAGTGCTACCAATGGTGCATATAGTACGTAGTTAACTTCATTCAGGTAAGCTAACAGCAGAAGAGAAAAAAAAAGCACACGAACTGGCTTGCACCTAACTGAAATTGTGTTTTTAATCAATGTAGCCTACATTTATATTATTCAGATTTCCAAACAAGTTATAATGTGTAAAATAATCAGTTTTCGTGCTGCAACATGTGACGTATTAATTACGGCACATTGGTGCTTGCGTGACCAGTAACGAGCTGGTACGTTGTACCACCAAAACGTGCCGGTACAACGGCGTTGCCATGGTAGCTCAGTTGGTTAGAGCATCGGCACGGAGAGCCGAAGATCCTGGTTCAAATCCCGGCTATGGCATTGAATTTTTCATTCTGACTTCACTTGTCCAATATTATTATAGATTTAAGGAAAGTAGGATTTGCGAGGGATGGGTAGATGGAGTTAGAATAAGGTTGAATGGCGGGCTCAGGTAAGCGCGGCAATGAACCTCCGAGTTCCGTAAAGCACATAGTATTCCTTTAACTTGGTTAGGAATTGTCTATTGCCTTTGAGTAAGTAAGTAATGGTCTTCACGTTCCATATAATAGAAATCGCTTTACTTTAAGCGATCAATCTAGCCGCGTATCGGGTCGTTTTCCAATAGGAAATGGTATTTTTGTGAAAATATAAACATTTTTATTACATCCAATAATTTCATTGTTTTATTGAGGTATTGAGTCGTACATATTTTTCTTTGTCCCGAAAACCTGAACAAAAGAATGATAATAGGGACGCGGGATGAGAATAAGCTTACGCTTCGTTATAAACAAACGCAACGCGTACTGATTCTACAGCAATGCCCGATCAATACCACCAAAACAATAAGATTTTAAAACCATCGCATTTCAGCTTTTTCGAATAATGCTCGATGAAAACATTCTCCTGTATTGACAATGGTTTTTATCCAGTGTAATATTTGGGTGGGTTGAAGTATTTAGTAAGCAAGAAACATAAAGCTTTGGAGTATTACAAACTTCAAACCCTCGTATCAAGTGATATAGATTGTCCCAGAAACTTCTCCGCACAGATATTGCAGATACATGAGAATAATATTCAAATAATAGTTATAACAATTCCCTTTAGGCAGGCCTACAGGCTGAGGTAGATTTCGAAGTGCTAAATCTCGCCTTATATGAGAGCTACCGAGAAACCAGTTATTGATTTGTAGAATACTCATCAAGAGCTTTTCAACGATACCCCACAAGACGTGGTTTCAAAAATGTCGAATTTTCATCCCCCACTCGTACCCCCAAAACCCCCAAACCGTTAGTGTCACTGTGAACTCCATAGGGAGTACTCTAATTTATTCAAACAAAGTTTCCCTCTATACTTCATAGGGACCGAGATATAAATTTTTCCAAATATCAACCCCCGACCCTCCCCTTGGGCCAATTTTGCTCATTATCGAACTTGTCCGTACTATTGGGCCTAGAAATGACGTAATAAAATTGGGTTCAAATATCTTCAAAATTACGGCCGCTAGCCTGTATATATATATATCACTTTTTTTTTCTTTTTTTTTGAACGGGCGGTGGTTTCGTACTTAGGGAGGCATCAAACGTAAAGATATGAAATAATTTTTCGAAAGTCATGATATGGTATCGATTTATTTCTTTGAAATCTATCTAAAAATAGCGATGACCTTAGACCATTACCCTGAAACTTCTTTGTGTTCGTAAAGCTGGGTCCCCACTGATTAACATTTAACAACGTGCCAATTATAGCATGTATATGTGACCATTCTGGGGAAACTTGATCATGAGTCTGTAAATACGTCTGTGCGTAACACAGTGCAAAATATCGATTTTTGATTTCGACGCTATCTATTGGTTTCATTCTTGTACTACATTCCCTGATCACAACAAACATAAAGGCAGCATTGCCATCCATAGCATTTTCGGTTCGAAACCCATCCATAAGCCACAATTTAAATTTAACATGCTCTCTAATGCTTTGTTACATTTCATGAACATCATTAAATACTGGTACAAAAACACTTGCTATGTTGTAGTAATGCAGTTGGACATTCTGTTAGTGTATGTCAAACTTTGAGCATGTTTCATAAAGAAAAAGTTCTTATCTTTGCTGATCAATAGCCATTAATAAATACTTTTTGAACAATAAAATTTCACAGGTCATAAAAACATATTTTTTAACTAGAGTTATAATTTTTCAGCTAGAGTTATAATTTTTGAATGCTCAGAATCTTATGCTGAAGTTAAATCCATTCAAATGAGAAAATTTATTTTTCCGATTTATGGTTGGCTTTCCCTGACAGGATTCTTACTGACTTGACGTGCAAACTCACTGATCTAAAGTTAACATTTTAACATGTTAAATTGTTTTCCACATGAAATGGAAAACATGTGAAGATGTGAGCTATCGGCTTTTGGTTCGGATATTTCCGATATTAACATACAGGAGAGGAAGTATATATTTCTCCAGGCTTTTCATTATCACAAGGAAATTGAGAATATCATTTTCCTGTTTCAGTACCAGAAATTTTTATCAAGTGCATTGTGTTAGTGTGGCTTGATATTGTGATTATTAGTCTGGATTTCGTTCTTAGTCATTAGTTGGTCAAAACAAATGACCCTAATAAATTAACGATTTTGTATTCAGCTGTTTATTTATAGCCACTAGGCCATATCAGAAGTTTGGGATCTGTGTCTATACAGTAGGGTAGGCCATGGAACTGTTGATTGCCAATTATTTACATTATTGGTAAATTTTATGGAGTAAATTTCAACTGATATTAATTTAAATGGATATGATACAGGATGGAATGGTGAGAATGATTCATGGTATGTAAGAATCCAATTCGGCATTTGCCTTTACGACTGGGGAAACCATGAAACAAAAATATGTCAAATTTGACGACCACGGGATTTGAACATGGGACCTCCTGAATGTGGTCCAAGACGTTACTATCTCGGTCACCTCACTCGATAATAACCAATTTATAAACAATTATATCAGCTAATTCAGCTGTGTTTTTTATGCTTTCTGTGCATTTTTTCATACAGTTGATAGCATTTCAAAGAGTGAAAGAATATTCATTGCTTCACCGCGGTCTGTAATGCCAGCCCGACAGATATATTTACGGAAGGGAAACAAAATTCTGACTTTTAAATTAAAACAAATAAATATTTTTGTTTAGTACTTTTCAATTATTCTGATATTACAACGATCAACACCGGATGTTTATTTAATAAAACATAAAATTATTAAATTCTGCGCTAGTGGGTTGTATGGTTTACACACGGACATATACACAGAGAGACACATACACACATATTTACTCTGCTGGGTCTTGCTTTCGTTGGAGCTTGAATTCCGGAACCGGAAACTGTACGCTGCTGCATGAATATCCACGACATGAAATAATTACAAACACTACGTTAAGTGCAGCTGCCATGAAACAGTTGCGACCTCCTTTATCCAGGGAAAACAGCGCATACAGGGTGATATAAAATTTTAGGTTTAATTTACAGAGTGACTTGCTTGGCTGAAAAAAGTGCTTATACAGAACTTGTTCAGAAAATATGCCCAACGATTAGATCAGGCATTCGATGATTTTGCATCTTTTTTATATGAAAGTTGAAAGATAACCTCGAATGTTTACAAATGTGCATCATGAATTAATTGTCAAATAAAGAAAATTGTTTTCGCAGTAATATTTGGCAATTTTCGTCATTTTCAAGAATATGCCATTTTTGGCATTTTAGGTGACTTTCGGAATTTTTATAATTTCCATCCCCCCACCCCCATCCCCACTCGTACCCTAAAAACCCCCGAATCGTTGGTGTCGCTGTGAACTCCATAGGGAGTACTCTAATTTATTCAAACAAAGTTTCTTTCTATAGTTCATAGGGGCCGAGATATAAATTTTTCAAAATTTCAACCCCCTTCCCCGACCCTCCCCCTTGGGCTAATTTTTCTCATTAACGAACTTGTCTGCACTATTGGGCCTAGAAATAACATATTAAAATTTGGTTCAAATATCTTCAAAATTACGGCCGCTAGCATGTAAAGATATAAATATATATAAATATCACAATTATTATTATTATTATTATTATTATCATTATTATTATTATTATTATTATTATTATTTTGAACGGGCGGTGGTTTCGTACTTAGGGAAGCATGAAACGTAAAGATATGAAAGAATTTTTCGAAAATCATGACATGGTATCCATTGCAATAGGTAGATTTTTCTTCGAAATCTACCTAAAAATAGTTCTCGTAAACACTACTATTCAACAGTTAAAAAGTTCAAAGTGTTTGAGTTCACCAACAAAATATATCAGTTCGGATATAAATCCACACGGCTTTTGAAAGGAAATCAACTCACGCAGCTCCAGGGAATTTAATCAGAAACCAGGAAGCTAGCAAGAGGTGGGAGGTATGATAATTAGCAATATCCCCTTAACAGAGTGGACGATTAATAGAGTTTTAAAGGTTAAAGGTGAAATTTAGATTGATTTTACAGGTGTGATACCGAAAATACATCGTACACGAATTTAAACGAATAAATTGCTTGGAAAAAGTAATCTGAGAACAATGATGAGCGTAAACCATGTCGTCTCATTCTAGCACATTACTCTTATAGGTTCTAAGGTTGAGTGAGATAGACGTATTGGTTTTTTTGCACGACTTAACTAATTTGTGGTACTTACGAATGTTGTTGCCGTGGATCGTAAGTTGACATTCCCGCACGCAATCTTTTTGCTATGGAAACAAAACAAATTTCCATGCGGTAAGAGTTTCCGTGCGGTAAGAATTTACTTACGCCACACATCATAATACAAGCCTTAATGGACAAGGCCCCCCAGGACAAATATTCGGTTCCCATAACAACAAACACATGCGAATCACTTTCTGAAATAAACATCTATCTTCAATAATGTATATACATACTATTTTCAGGTAATATCTCTATTAATATAATTAAATTGATATAAATAATCATCGTGCAGAAAATAGCATGCAATACTCGTGCCGTAAGCGCATAACGGATCTCGGAAAGTTCAAAAAACTCTTTCCTCGATCCGTATGCATCGCTTACGGCACTTGTATCGCAATATACTATTACGTACTTTACTCTCGGATCTTAGATTGAACTTCTAGCATTATTAAGTGCCAGAATTGTACTCTCTGAGATTGTGCGGGGGACGGGAAAATGTTTATCTGTCTTGTCCGTGTGTCTGTATGCGCCATTACTCAAATTCGCTTTGTCGGATTTTCATGAAACTTGGTAAACGTTCATTTCTATTATTTCAAGTTCCAAACAAGTTATGTTTTTTAAAATAATCTGTTTTAGTGTTGCTTAATGGCAGCATATGACGAGTTAATCACTGCACACTGATGCTTACGTGTCCAGTAACGAGCAGACGGTTGTATCGATAAAACTGAATTTGTGATATTAATAGCAAGCATTTTATGCATCATCAAATCATTGCCCGAATTATGTCCCATCCGTAATAGATTTTGAAAAACAAATTTAAAATACTTAAAATAAATTTTAAATATTGCTTTGCATGTAGTGTGGAGGAGAAGGCATTGTAAATTTTACAGAATGTAAAGAACCAATTCTAGTTTATTATCTATGATATGTAATAAACAAAAATAGTTTTCATAATACGCTAGAATGTCCCACCCGTAATTATGAAATGGCTGTGTGGTCTCCTTATGGTCCTTTATGGAAGAATTTCAAGCTTGATTTGAATATTAACACTTCCTCACTTTTCTATCATACACCAAAGTTAGACCCTAATATTTTTGAATTATGAATACTATAGCAGAAAATAAATTCTTTTTCGAGGAAAGGCATTCCGTCACTTCAATATGTCGGTCACATCGGGTGACGCCTGGGGGTCTGGTAATTCTAATTGGCGATGTATAGCAAAGTGAAAAATATACATGCCAATAACTACACGCAGGCTTTTCGAAAACATCGTACGTTTTATTAAACATCCTCTTTAAAAAAAAAAAAAAAACGCATGAACCAACTCCGCAATGTCCATTAGCACGTTCATACAGCCCCGGGGTTGATGACCCAGTTTAACCTCAGCTCTGTCCAATTTTTTAACAACTATATCACGCAGCTATTTTCATTTGTCCACAGCACAGGTACCATGAAGCATAAACATTGTTGATAAATTTACTAATTACTGGAAACCTAACAGCCTAATGGAACAGAGTAAGTGGATATCAAACAAACTCGCAACAGGATGGTTATTTTGTTGATGTTGATGGAATAATTTCTTTTTGCAACCATTCATAGTGTCGAAATATAATTATCTCGATTACGAAGAACACAAAACCAAAATATATTAAGATAGAAATTATCAGAGAACGATACAAACCAACATATTTTTTTGGTGCCCACTCTTACCCCCGGAGTGCCAAGCAATTAAGCCTAAACCTCCGGTTAGACCAGAGATCTAAAATTAAAAAAAATTAAGACAATAAATCCTGCCGGTTTTTCTTATATGGACGTGAGACATGGTCCCTTACTCTTCGGGATGAACATAATCTGAGTGTTCGAAAACAGGGGGCTTAGGAAAATTTTCGGTCCAAAGAAAGATGAAAACGGGGACAGGAGAAAATATAATAATGTCGAGCTTCATAACCAGTACTCTTCACCTGATATAGTAAAGGTAATAAATCACAGATGAAATGGGCTGGACTTATTGCGCGTATGGGGGAGAAAAGATATAGGCCTATCCCAAAAATATTATCTAGGAGCCCCAAAGGGAAAATACCACTTGGAAGACCTAAACGTAGGTAGAAGGACAATATTATAATAGATTTAAGTGAAGTAAGATAATGCGAGGGGTAGTTGGATGGAGTTAGCAGAGAATAGGGTTCAATGGCGGGCTCATGTAAGAGCGGCAATGAACCTGCGGGTTCCATAAAATAGATAATATTCCTTTAGCTTGCTTAGGAATTGTCTATTGCCATTGAGTAAGTAAGCACAACCATGCAATAGAGTCAAAATTCACCGTGTTTCTAAAGTCCTGTAAAACGTTCCTTAATTTATTAGCCTACACAAAAACTATAAATCATTCAGCTTTCATATATACCTAATATATATGTATATATATATACACACACACACACATATATAGGCCTATACATGTCATATTAAAGAGGAACTTAAATGAATTTGTTTTCAAAGTTTGGTTTCACAAAGACTCGATATGGGAACGTGTAATTCGGCATATGAAAGTCTTGCCATGATCTTTGGAACATATCCTTCACTGCAGTTATTCTGCAATCTATAGCAAATTATCAGTATATTTTATGTAACTTATTTTTTATCCTCTGTATTCCATGAATTTCCCATACAGCTTATCGTAAACTGGCATGCATAAAGCTTTTTCAGGACGTATTGTATTTGGTTCCCTGTTTTGCATGTCACTCATATAACATTTTATAAAATCAGGTTTTGTTTGTAAATCCACAAACTTGAACAACTGAAGTTCCGTTCCATTTATTTTACTTCCGCATTATGACGATAGTGTATTGTTTCCCGCTATTTCATAATAAGTGTTGATAGATATTGCTATTTCGTCAATCTCACTAATCCAACGTTTTCAAATAAAAATAATATAGATTTTGTCTACTAGGACTACTTGTTTTACTGAACATGGGAAAACACACATATACAACTCTCATTACAGATTCTTTCGACAAAAGCCTGCACCGTACTAACTTCTTAAGGGTATATGTACGTGAATTATTTTGAAATTTATGTTTTTTTGTTTATAGCACTAAAAAATTGTGCTGAATTTTCTGCATCCATTGGTATATAGTTTATATAGGTTTAGAAATTATTGGTGCCATTTAAATGGACATTTAAATATGTTTACGTGCTCTGAGCTACTATTCACTATGAACTTAAAATTGAATTTCCCGGTAACTCTTATTTTTCACACATATTGTTAGATAGCTCCACAACCATTAGAGAAGAAGGCTGAAATTTTTTACACTAATTTTACATGCATATATGCATAAAGTAGACTACAATGATGCCCATAGGTATAAAATTAAAGAAAATGTGTCATGAAATATTGATCAAATTTCAATATATTTTATATGCGATATATAAAAATTAATTGCATTAAACATACTAACGTTAGCTGTATAAAAGTAGTCTACTTTGTAGAAAAATATGTTCATTATATGCATTAAAAAAATAAAAGGTGTCAGAGAAACCAGAAAAATGCTATCTCTACAGGAAGTGATAAGTGCATAGGAATTAATTTTTTTCATGCTCCTATAAAACATGTAATTTAAAAATAACTTGGTCAATTTTTTATACTTTTATCAGCTAGTTATGTTCTAGTAAGCCTTCTTATAGGATCCTGTAATTTTAGTCCACTTTTGAGTTCATTTTCTTGTAAAATTTTAATATTTTAGAACCTGCATTTTTTAAATATTTTTGTGGTAGTTCACGTACATATACCCTTAAGGGGGGATTAACATAAGGTTGGCAGGGTGTCCACTGGTCGGGAAAATCCGGGAATTTCGTATGGTCGGGATAATCCGGGAAAAGTCAATGAATTTGTTAAAACAACCAAGAAAATTCGAAAAATTGCAAAGTGTGATCCAAAAGACTTCTAGACAGTAATAGGCCTATATGAAAGTATATTTAATTTATTTTATTGTTCCTAAATTTTGTATCTCTTATAGCCTAAGTAATTATTGTTTGCAATTACTTTTGTTACTAAAAGTTTTTCTTATTTAAAGTATGTATAATCCTGTAATTTTTCTTACACAGTGCTTCATATTTTGGTCGGGAATTTCTGAAATTATCAATGAATATCAGGGAATAAGCCGGGAATTTCTTCAACAATACTCGGTGGACACCCTGGGTTGGGTTGAAATTTTTTAAGACATTTTTGATTCGAAAATAAGTAACTTTCTTAATAAATTTTTTCCAAGTGAATATACCGGAGTCACGGATATTTAAAATAGTAGGCCTAAATGGTTATGAAGTGGGGTGGCAATTTAAAAGGCCTTCAGCAGATAATAAATCACGTTACAGGTAAATCCATTTTCTCATAAATTACAATTTGATGTATAACATTTTCTTTAAACAAATATTCAATGGATTTACGTAGATTTTTTATGAATACTGTTAAATAACTATTTAAAATTTGAACTTTAAATTTTGAATCTTTCGTCATTGGGGTTTTCACAGCAAAATAAATATATATAGAATTTTGAAATACTCAGAATGTTTTTTCCTTACAAATAAATACGAGGCTATGTTCCAAATATTTTCAGTTCAGTTCATTTGCTGTAGCCTTGATTTCAAACTGTCTGAATTTCATACCATTCATATGTTGTGAGAAAAAAGAAAACTTTCTTTGTTGATATGTATGATTATCCATAAGCAAACTATATTCATAAGTATAGTTATTACTTGTTGATAACTAGTTAAAATTTCATTGGAATTGATCAAATGTCTTGGGAGACAATATTTATGTAAAGCTTCATATGAACAGGTTGTAACCTATGTTAATCCTCTCGAATCCTATGCCCCCATGTTAGGGCGAAGGGCCTCCAAGTGGAGGTTTCTGTTTACCTATGTAAATTTTGTTACGCTTATTTTCCTAGAGAGGACAGAGGGACAGGTGGTAAGCCCATCGCCTCTTAACCCATCTCCGGTAACTAAGGTATTACTTGGACGTGAAAGGGCCGAGCAATTTTGTCCAGAGGCTCTAATTTAGGCTTGGAGTTCTTTTACGTGCCGTAAATCTACGACACTGGCCCCCCAGCTTAAAGTCCCTCCCGGAGGACTCCGTGCCCAGGAATTTTACGTCCTGAAAACCCCATCGACTGCGGCCGGGTTTGATCCCGCGACCTTCGGATCTAGAGGCGGTACCTCTAGACCACCGCAGCCGACGAACCTATGTTAAACTCTCTTTTAAAAATAGTATTCATTCCGTAGTTGCTGCATAATATAACTTAGTAGAGTCTATAACTGGTAGATTTATTTTCATATACTAGGGCACAGAGCATTCAATGTTGTATAGAAATACTAGGGATCTTTTGATATCTACAAGAATATATACCACAAGGATCGATACTTGGTCCGAAGAAAATAAAAAGAAAGCACGTTGAAAATTTTCAGTGTATCAGGATAGTAAATGTTAGAAATGAATCTCTGCTGTACATTTCATTCCCTTGGGATAGGCTTGAGCACTTTGGAAAATAGAGGGCAACGGCACTGCCGGAGGCCTGCAGCATCCATGTATTATATATAGACATGAACAGCATCAGAAGAGCCTTTAAGTGCATAGCTCTAATAAAACACTCCCAAGATGTTGGAAGGAGTCCAAACACAGGGGGCTGAATGCATACACACAGCATATTTGATGATGTATTGCTACGTAGGAGGCCTTGCTGTTTCAGTTATGTCAGCACTGTTAATTGTTTATACACAAGATGACGCTGCAGGCACTGCACTAATATATGCGGGCATGTGGATGAAGCGGGCGAGGACATTAGCAAGTCTTGACATTAATTTTAATGGAAGATGTAGCAAAGCTTGCGGAAATGTGGATTAAAGGTGGTGTTCCTGTTTCAGTATGTCGGCATTGTTTATACTGTATGGCACTACAGGGAGTGCAATAATGTATGGAAACATGTAGCTGACTTGATGATTTGTACAGGTCGCGCGTTTGTTGCACTTAAAGTTGCGTCTCCATTGAAATACATTTAACTCCAACATGTTGCAGTTAACATATATTAAATGTTTATCATAGTGGTTTGCCAATTAACAACTGTCTCCACTACAATGTTATAGGTTAACATGTGTTGGCACGGTTACGAACAGAAATGAATAACATTCAACAAGAAAACGCCTCTGAAGGGGGCAGCCAACATTACAAAATGAGAGTAGTTTTATATACTCGTTATTATCTTCTTGTTCACTGCCTATGACTTTCTTAAATACTAATTTTGTACAGATTCTTGATCTTTTCAAAATAACTATATCATTTTTCAACAATGGAGTGTGCCATACAAAATAATTTTAAAAGTAGATGCAATACTATTGGGAACACTGATATACCAAGTACTCACACAATACAAAATGGATGCCGGGAATATTGAGGATGGTGTCGACTGCTTTTTGTTCACCCGGAAATTCCCGAACCAAAGCCGATTAAGCTGGCGATCGCTTTTCGTTTCCCGGAAATTCCCGGAACAAAGCCGATATTGACTGAATAGTCAATTGACTTGACGTTGTCCATTTTCTCCGGAAAACAAATTAACATCTGAAAATGTTAAGTGCAACACGCTGGGTTTGCATGTCAAGTCAATTGGAACGCGAAATTGCAATATACATGTCAATATCAACTTGTTAATATTGACTTGTTGGTGTTAAATGTATATCAATGGAGACGCAGCTTTAGGGTTAAAAAAAAATTGAATACAGCGATATTAGATGTTCAACTTTTACAAATTTCCCCCCGGACAATAGGGCATTTCATGATTTGGCATATTTTTTTATGTGAAGGTTAGAAGATAGCTCGCATAAATGTTACGAATAAAACAGTTTTTGATTTTCACTTGGTTTTCATTTTATGCCCCATCGGAGGTTGAAAAAAGAATAACCCTCGTATTTTTATACGCATGTGCATGATGCTTTTGTCATTTCTCCTCTTCAATTGTCAGCAAAAGCAATTGATTACGTGAAATTGAACTACAGTATAATTATTTCCTCTTTGTGACTCCGTGTGCTCATCCCTCTGTAAATAACCATTCTTCTTATTCATTCTCTTTCCCTGTGAAGTTGTAATTATTACAGACTTTCATAAAACCAATAATTAGCCCCGTACACTTTAATTATAAGAGCCTAGCTGTAAAGAAACTTAAGATTAAAAAGTTTCGAGTACATACAGGGTGTTCAGACTATACAGCGAACTGGAAAATTAACTTTCCTCCGTTTTAATTCCTTGCTGTCGATAGTGTATACGTATAAATCGCGTGTGTGTCAGAGAAAATAGCTTCTGAAAAAGTGATCAATCCAGTATAAGAATAGGCCTATGTGGAAATTCATTATGTATTTTTACCATTAAGATTTAAACATTTAACGAGTGTAGCCTTTATACCGCGTAATTAGGGAGACAAAAATGCATATGGGCACTGAAACTTAGACAGTTTGTCCATTAAGGTACCGGTACATAGTATTGTTAATACAAGAAACAAACAATCTTAATTTTCATACAAAAGGGTGAATATTTTAGCCAATACCCTCCCCTCCCCAAAACCCAATACCTTGGAAAACCGTGTGCCGATTTTGCAGTGTAATATAGTTTCTGCATAGTGGTTTATTTTCATAAATTATTCACTTTGTAATCGGCGTATCTGATAATGCGGTGAACCTATGTGTAAAATACGCTTGCGGGCTGAGGCAACACGTAGTCTTTTTTTATCATAGGGGAGGCTGTGAGTTGATGAGAATTGTTATTGAAGTGGCCGCAGGCGCTTGTAATAACATTCTAACTGCCAATTAGGGAGATGGGAGTTAAGGGTCTATTAATGAAATCAAGTGGAAATAATTATGCATAAACTGATATGCCCCTGAATTTGCCCCACAGGTAATTTATATCGAATCATGATGTGGTCATGTCGTTTAACTCGCTGCCCTTCACGTTCCGTCAGTTGACAGTTTTACTTACTGCACCCGTATCTAAGATAGTAACTTACATGTGTTGATAAATTTCAAGTTGTTTATCTCCTACGAGGGATTTGTATGTCGTGTATAACAGATTATATGCAAATTAATAAAAAAAGGTGTAATGATATTGCTAGGCAGGAAATGTTTTCAGAAATGATAAATTTTAAATCATTACAATGTTATGCAGAGATGAAATCGGAATGGGGTATGGAAGCTTATCTATTTTCATGTAATCGGGAGGAAAGATCCAGTTTGGCCTGGTGGAGACTAGGAATCTGGAGACTGAAAAACTTGAGAAGATCGGTACCTAGGGGAATATGCCCATTATGTAACGAGGAAGAGGATGCAAAACATATAATTTTAGAATGTAAGGAAACTGAGAGGTGGAGGGTAAATTTAATCTCTATATATAAAAGCCAAAACCCACTGACTCACTGACTGATCACAGTTTCTCAAAAACCATACAGCCTAGGAACGTGAAACTTGGTACACATATTGCTACTAGGCTCTAGATGTGCACTAAGAAAGGATTTCAAAATCTTTGGCCTCTAAGGGCCTATAAGGGCCAAAATAGGGTTGTAAAGTTATGATATTCACCAAAAAGAATTCATACTGCATGTACACAATCCCCATGGCAACATTATTTTTTTTAAACTACACAGGTGGCTTGGCATGTAGACCTAATAGATATAAAATTTTGAGAAAGGCTATCAATAGAATTCCTGAAGATTATTATCAACTATTTTTTGACACGAAGTAAATTTAGAAGGTCCTGGGTTCTATTCTTAAGAGTTGAACTCTTTTCTTATAGCTAGCCTAGGACTGCATTGCAAAAGATAGTAAGTAAAGCGTTCCCTATTACAGGCCATGGAGGCCCAGAGGGATCCAAGAAGTGTAGGCTCCCGGATTTTTAAACAATCGGCACGTGAAGGTAGTAAGGTTGTCAGCGTTGACCACCGACCGCCTATACCCCCCGGTAGTTCATACAGTATCAATAGATATAATTTCATGATTAATTTCTATTTACCATACTATCTCTCTACCTTTACCTTAGTTTTTACCCCTCTCTTTTGGGGTCATTTAAGCGACCCACGTTGCCCGGGCCTTACAGGGCCGCGACCTGTCGGGAGAGGGATTACCTATGGCTCACATGCATACTTTCTTGACCAGACAAGGACATGGAGGGCCTCCCGGATGAGTGATCAGCCCAATGCCGGGGCCACCTCCGAGACAACACAAACTTATAGGACGAGATACATCATTTACAAACTCACTCTGAACAAGGCGAGGATGGGATGCGGATGATAATGGCTGCCAGACGATATCCGGAGACCACTAGGGCCTAAAGTTAACAGAGCCTAAAGTTACCAGACATTTGTCTCACATGAGCAAAATTCCCGGGAAAACCCTTCCTAGGTAACTTGTCTCGACCAGTATTCGAACCGTAGCCCGCTATTTACTGTATGTTTGCCAAAATTGAAACAACGATTAAATTTTTAAGACATAATCAGAGTAGGCTAAACTACGGGTGGAGGAGTATGTGGAATATAAATACGTCCACCGTGTTGGCTGGACGGCTGATGATTTATAGAAGTACATCGAATCGACTTTAAATTGTGTTCACTTTACCTATATATACATAAATCTAACAATGCGAAGCATTGATGGGTCAGCTAGTTGGTGATAAATTACTAAAAATTAAGAAAGGGGTAGCATATAAGAAGCTTTGCATAACAAAAAATAAGGATTTATTGAAAAGAATGGGGAAATTTTTAATTGTAGTTATAAGCAAATGGTTTAATAAAATAGAATATAGTAGCAGTAGAAATTCAAGTGAAGTAGGAAATAATATATAGCATACTTGGGTGTTGTTTTAAGTAATAGATAGAAATAGTTATAGAATGTTTGTGTAGTAATCAAGGGACTGATTGGTAAAACAGAAATGTAACCAAAGTCCCTGTTGTATGAAGATGAGATAAACCTATGTTTGTTTGTTTGTTATGTCGTGTATAAAATAATTCCACCTATTCCCTCGTATAAAATGTTTTTGTTAAAATATCAGCTCATAGCTTTGTCAAATCTAAAATTTATACGAGGGTGATTTCAAAAGTTCTGCACACTGTAAGATAAAATTAAAGAAAATAATTTATTTTACAAAATACCTTTACAGGCCTTCAATATAATCTTCATTCTTGCATATGACAGCTTCCCAACGTTTTGGCAATATTTTTATTCTGGTTAGGGCACCTTCATTGTCGAGCTGTCTGATTACTCTGGTCACCTCACTGGAAGCTTCATCAATTGTAACAAAACTTTTCCACGGAGTCTTTCCTTCAATTTGGGAAACAAATCAAGTCTGGTGGGCTCAAATCAGGACTGTATGATGGGTGGCGAAGTCTTTCCCATCCATAGATTTGGAAAACGTTTTGTTACAATTGATGAAGCTTCCAGTGAGGCGACCTGAGTAACCAGACAGCTCAACAATGAAGGTGCCCTAACCAGAATAAAAATATTGCCAAAACGTTGGGAAGCTGTCATAAGCAAGATTGAAGATTATATTGAAGGCCTGTAAAGGTATTTTGTAAAATAAATTATTTTCTTTAATTTTATCTTACAGTGTGCAGAACTTTTGAAATGACCCTCGTATTTGTCTATATTATAAAACATAAATTTTAGATTTGACAAAGCTATGAGCTGATATTTTAACAAAAACATTTTATACGAGGGAATAGGTGGAATTATTTTATACACGACATAGTAACTTACAGTTAAAGGATGTAGGTTGTAGGTTACAACCCTGAAATCTGAAGTCATCTTGAGGATCCTGGGCCCAAAATTGTTATTTTTTGACAGGCCTACAAATTTATAACTTTTTTTGGAATTAGCATTCAGAAGAAAAAGGATAAATTTACGAATTAAAAGAAAATATCAACGTATATCAAACTTTCTCAAGAATCTGTGGTCTAAAACTTAATAGTTTCTTAAATATGGCCTAATAACTCCATCTGGCACTTTGTTTTATTAGTTTACCAGGTTTATTATTATTATTCGAATTACTATTATTTTAGTTATTAATAAATTATTAAGTGCCAGTATGGTACTTTATGAGATTGTGTGGGGGACGAAAAAATGTCTGTCCGTCTGTCTGTCTGTCCGTCCGTCCGTCTGTCCGTGCGTCTGTACGCACCATAACTCAAGTAAGCTTTTTCGGATTTTCATGAAACTTGGTATAAACATTCATAATGTCGATGGGAAGAACCCTATTGATATTGAACCAAATCGGTTCACCGGTACCGGAGTAATGCCCAATTTAGTGCCTATTTTAATAGATTATGGCGCCTTTCTATGAGAAAGGCGCCATCACTCAAATACGCTGTAACGGATTTCCATGAAACTTGGTATACCGTCCATGAGAAGTGCCCTATTGAATTTGAACCTAATCTGTTGACCGGTACCGGAGTAAAACCCAATTTAGTGTATATTTTAAAGACGCGGTAACTCAAATACGCTTTACCGGATTTTTATGAAACTTGGTATACACATTTACAATGTCCGTGGGAAGACGTCTATTCATAATGGATAAAATCGGTTGATCTGTTTCGGAGTAATGCTCAATTTAGTGCCTATTTTATGGCAATCTACGTATTCGAAAGAATTTATAAAAAAATGAAAATCAGTTATCTTGACAACATAGCCTATTGTTTTACTGTGATCTTATAAGGCCTTGGAAATTAAAATACAGGTAGCTATGACAAAAAAACACTATTGTTTTACATGCGCTTATCCGTTAAAATGACCCAGGTGGCCGAGATGGTAGACCTTTCTTCTTCCGTAAGCCCTGCTTAATGAATAAATCTGGAGCTTAACTTGGAAATCAATTTAAAAAAAAAAAAAAACATATTCTGCATATCATAATTGCAGTCATAACTGATTAAACAAAAACATACTGGCACTTTTTTACATCAGTTTACCTGATTTTATTATTATTGTACAAACAGTATATTATATTGATGGGGTGAAGTATATTTTTCTAACTGCCGTCTGGGAAGTCGTCAATAACAGGAGCCTTAAAAGTTTTCATATTTTATTTCTTCCTCCTGAAAGTATGGTCAAGAAAACTCTTTCCGTCCCCAGTCGTTATAATTTATTTAACGTCCCGTTATTACAGCTTTAAAGATTTCACTTAAGGACAAGAACTTCTTTCTTTTGTCGCGCTTCCTAAATGACAGGAAACTTTTAGATTTTCTTTATAATGGGAACATCATATTTTACTGTCCAAAGAAGATTTCGGAAATGGTTGTTCTCTTTTAACTTCTCTCATGCACCTAATCTTTCTTTTTTCTATCTTCTTTCTCTCTGTCCATTTCGCGCTCTCTCTTTTTGCCTTTCTTTTTCTATACAACGCTTTCTTTGTCACCCTCCGTTTTCCGATGTTATGTTTTATTCATTTACTCGGCCATATTTATTTTTTAAAGTTGGCAAGAAAATTTCATGTCTGACATAAACATCGTGTAAATGAAAACTTGTACTCCTCAATGCTGTTCCTAATTGGTTTGTCTGTATGAATTCTTTATCAGTAGTAAACATTTCCAAAACAAGTAAGAACTGTTAGCCAGTTTCTGAAAGTTTTTATAATGAATATAGACCTCCCCTAATGTAATTAAGGAGGAATTATTTATGCCTCAAAGAACTATTTAATATTAAACGTTGCTTTGAAGATAAATAAGTATCCTTTTAAGAGAAAGGAGAATAACGAATTTCATCTAATTGTTCTCATTATTATAAAAGTAGCACACTATTAAACTAAAGTAGTATATGTTCATATGCCTTTTCCCAAAACATCTCATGCATTAAAATTGGTTGAGGGATAATATCTAACGTTTCATTATATGGTGTGAATTAATATTTATTATTATGAATGTAATTATTATTTATACAGGGTGTTAATGAGTAGCACAGAAATATTTTACCTCTTTATAGAGGGGACCTAGAAAATAATTTCTATTAGGAGATTTTTGCTCTATGACGTTAAATGTGTATGTTACAGGTCATTAAAGACATTACAGTTTGGTGCTCATAAGTGAATAATAAAGCGAAATAGGGTTAAAATTTTCATTAAATTGACTTCATGCCCTCTTAGTGATCGATAAAAATCTGATTATTAATCATTCATCAACTCCTATAATTATCATAATTTAGAGTTTTCATAATCTGCAAAATTTACAGACTAATCAGATGACTGGCCGCCACTGCAATAGTGCAACTAAAGTATTAACAACGAAGTTCATTTGTTTTGAATTTTTTCAAAAGACAGTGTCGGGATGCCTTGGGAGATTTTATGCTGCAACAAGAAAAAATGAATCCATAGAACAAAAATCTCGTAATAAAAGTTGTTTTTCTATGTCCTCTGTATACACAAGTAAAATATTTTGGTGTTATTCATTAATACTAGGGCTGAAAATCGATTACAATTTCAAATCGAGTTAACGCTTGAATTTAATCGATTAATCGACAAAAAGGTCGGTATTTTAAACGAAACCAAAATGTACATTTAATATTGTTTTACACGTTTAATAACTACTACACTACAGAAAATCAGAAGAAATCCTGAATTAATGAATGCCATTATTAGTTAACTAGTGGAAAAACATATACAAAACTTACATTTCCGGTTACTTTTTCAGCCAAGACTTGAGACACACGAGTTTGTTGACTAAACTACCCTTCAGATTTCTGAATAAGGGGAATTGTTTGGATCCAATAGGCTGAATGACCCATGATGTGCCAAGGCCAGAGAAGCGAGAAAGGGGTTTGGTCATTTGACCCATTTCTCGAAAAACGTTTTTCAGAATTCGACTAAACCGATTAATCGGAAAATGTAATTGATTGACGATTAAATGTTTAATCGATTAATCGGTCCGAACCCTATTAATCGGTACAGCCCTAGTTAATAACCTATATAATTAATAATACGATACATTATTATACTAGCATGTGCCCGCGGCTTCGCCCGCGATAATTATTTCAAAAATTAAAAATTAAGAGCATAATAGTAAAATCATAATATTTATTAACTCCTAAATCACGTGGACTACATACCACGATTAGATAGCATCGTCTGGTAAAAGCGACCTCAGATTCGAGTTTCTTGGCCCAGAAAACCTCTGTATAGTGAGATTCGTCCAAATAAAACAACGTTTGACCATATTTAGGGCTTACAACATTCAAGCGATCGCGAAAGTTTTATTTTCAAGGTGTGACAAAAATAGACAAAGCCAACTGTAATTGATTTGACATTGAAAAGTATAACTGAAAACTTATGTTTTGAAAACGCAAAAAATGCACGTTTTTTGCCCGTTTTTCTCTCATAACTCACGAACGAAAACTAAAATTAAAATTCCGGCTTCGCGGTGCATTTTCCGACCCTTCAGCCCACCTATGTTTAAAATTTCAGATATCTGCGTTCAGTAGATTTCCCTGGACATCGAGGACAGTTCCTTTTATTAATATAGATAATATGCATTATAATGATACCTTCTCTAATTTGTCAAACATCCATTTAATTTAATCCAAACCCACCTATACCATTGGCAACAATATGTTCTGTGAATTTGTTTCGATAATTCTATGCAAAAAGGGATTAAGTATTTTCAAAAACATTTAATTTTTGGCATTTAGAATCAGAATTTTTCAAAATCCCTTCTTAGTGAGCACCTAAATTATGAAACGAAGGTACTGTCAAAATTCCAAGTCTCTACCTGTTATAGTTTAGGCTCTACGTTGATTCCTGTCAGTCAGGACAAAGCCTTTTATATATATAGAGAAGATTGAGATTAGTATACTATTCGTAACAATCGCTTATGAAGGGTCTGATTTTTGTATTCTACAAACACAGCGCGTACTGGGCTAGCATCGATCGCGAACTCTAAAGCGGGGAGATTAAAGGAGCCTGGCTCCAGAGCAGGGGCGTCAGAATTCCAATTCTCAAGTTTGATAATAATGCAGATTATACTCATACACTGCCGGCTTTATACTTTGTGTATTTAAAGTAACCATCTGTATGCCAAAGGATTACCTAACCTGCGTAGGTGCTCTGTTTTAAAATGACTTTCTCAAAATAGTTCTCTCCTTACAGCTTTAATAACAAGTTTGAGTTCCTCATACTTAGATAGGAAGAGTAGAATTTACTGGCCGAGCAAAGCGATATCTTGTTTAAGCTCAACCATTCGGAATTTCGTCTGTTTATAAATTTGTATTTTATGCAGTTTAAAATCAAACGCGTTGTTCTATTTTCTTCTAATTTGGTAAGAATGGTCCTTGAAGTCATAAAAAAGACGTATGTGTAAGGATTTTTATTTTCTTATTCCGTTTCAAGATGGTTACCGTTTTAAGTGTTAAAGGGCAGATCTTAGATTTTTTAAATGTTTATCTGCAAACTACATTGCCTTCGTCTGCGTAACATACAAATTTACAGACAAAGGAAATGTCAAACTTACTTAATTACTATATGGAAATAAACAATTTCTAAGCAAGCTAAACGAATATTATCTATTTTATGTAACCCAGAGGTTAATTGCCGCGCTTAAAAGAGCCCCTGGTTGAATCCTATGCTGTGCTAACTCCATCCAACCATCCCTCGCAAATCCTGCTTTCCTTAAATCTATCTTAATATTGTCCTCCCACCTACGTCTAGGTCTTCCTAAAGGTCTTTTAACTTTGGACCTCCCAGTCAATACTTTTTATAATATATGTCTCTCCTTCCCCATGCGCGCAACATGTCCAGCCCATTTCATCCTCCGTGATTTAATTCCCCTTACTGTATACAATGAAGAGTACAGGTTATAAAGCTCGTCATTATGCAGTTTTCTCCAATCCCCGTTTTCATCTCTCTTAGGTGCGAATATTTTCCTAAGCACCCCGTTTTCGATCACTCTCAAATTAACTTCCCCCTAAAGAGTAAGGGACCACATCTCACATTCATATAATAGGCCTTACAAGATAATTGTCTTATAAATTTTTATTTCTTTTATGGGCAGAAGGCGAGGAGATAAAAGTTTCTCAATTGCATAAAAATAAGCATTCTTCATATTATTTGTATCTCTAGTACACATCTCAAAAATATTGCCTGGGAGAGCCGAAGGGAAAAGACCACTTGAAAGGTGGGAAGATAACGTTAGGATAGATTTAAGGGAAGTAGGATTTGCAACGAACGGGTGGATGGAGTTAACACATAATTGGTTTCAATGGCGGGCTCAGGTAAGCGCGGCAATGAACCTCCAGGTTCCATAAAATAGATAACAATATTGATAAGACCCATTTTATACAATTTAGAACAAAAAACTGATGTAGCCTATCTCAAATCTTGAAATTAATTATGGAACACAAATCATACAAGAAATTAGCAATGTAAAATTTTTAGGACTGCAAATTGACCAAAATCTTGACTGGAAGACACACATAGAAATGATACGTCCAAAACTGAGTTCAGCGTGCTTTGCTTTAAGAATTTTGAATAATATATTAAAACAGGATGCATTACTTATGGTATATTTTGCATATTTTCACTCGGTAATGAGGTACGGGATCATATTCTGGGGCAACTCTTCCCATAGGGAGAAAATATTTAGATTACAAAAGCGGGCAATAAGAATAATATGTGGAAAGAAAAAAGGGAATCTTGTAAACCGCTATTTGAAAAATTAAAAGTCCTCACTCTTACAGGGGAGTATATATACTCTGTTATGTGTTATGTAGTGAATAATATTGATAAATTTCAAACTAATTTTAGTGTACACGGACGTACTACCAGAAACATGAATGATCTACACAGACCAAATAACTCGTTAAAACTCTTTCAGAAGGGTGCTTATTATTCTGCAGTACAGATATATAACAAGCTTCCAAACAACATTAAATTATTATGTATTCAAAGAAAGAGCAAACCTTTCAAAACAGCTGTCAAGGAATTTTTAATAACTCACACCTTCTACAATTTGGAGGAATATTTCCAGCTTGGATAAATTTGGCAGCTTACAGTTTCTGTAGGCCTATATTATTGTTATAACATGCATGTATTTTTTGATCTGACGTGTTCTATATCCTTGAGCCCCGCTCAACACAGGATCTACAGGACGATATATCTACATCTACATCTACATGCTTTATCTGCTGTTCTAATTTTTTGTAACGCATTATTTTGATGTTTCATGACCATATACTTAATTTGTCCTGTGTTAATTTCCAATCCAACATTTTTTGCAGGCATCAAATTGCCGAACGGCCAAGTTAGAACAGTGCTCCTTTTGCTCGGCCTATTAGACCTATATGATTTCTTTTATCATAGTTGAAAGCAGGAATTTAGCATACGAAAGGTCCTTCTGCACTTTTTGGAAGAATATAGACACATGATACTTATAAAATTGAAAGAGTGTCCACCTTAAAACCCTTGTCGTAGCACTTATCTGGGACCACTTATATAATATAAAATAAAAATAAAAATAATACAGAATGCACAAGAACAAATTAAAAACAATGTTGTCATAATATTAAAATCTTCTTCTTGAGTATATCATTTGACAGAGTGACTGTTGTATCTCCAAATCTGAACTGAAGATGATGCAACTTGCATCGAAATGCATATTCAAATAATGGACGCATCTGGGACCAAGAAAAAGATTTTAATAGTATGACAACATTGTTTTCAATGTGTGCTTGTGCCTTCTGTATTATATTTATTTTATCTCTATATATATAAAAGGCTTTGTCCTGACTGACTGACAGGAATCAACGTAGAGCCTAAACTATAACAGGTAGGGACTTGGAATTTTGACAGTACTTTCGTTTCATAATGTAGGTGCTCACTAAGAAAGGGTTTTGAAAAAATTCTGATTTTATATGCCAAAAATCAAGTGTTTTTGAGAATACTTAATCCCTTTTTACACAGAATTATCGAATCCGGATCACATTTGACATTAAAACATATTGCTGCCAGTGGGTTTCAGATGGGTTTGGAATTAAATTAAATGGAAGTTTAACAATTAAAGTTGGCTTTGTCTATTTTTGTCATACCTTGGAAATTAAACTTTCGCGATCGCTTGAATGTTGTAAGCCCTAATATGGTCAAACATTGTTTTATTTGGACGAAACTCACTATACAGGGGTTTTCTGGACCAAGGAACTCGAATCTGAGGTCGCTTTTACCAGGCGATGCTATCTAATCGTGGCATGTAGTCCACGTGATTTAGGTGTTAATAAATATAATGATTTAACTATTAGGGCAAAACCGGGTGACGCGCCGCACTTTTGTGTAAATTCGTCTACCTCAAAACAGGATTGAATATTCTGAATACTCTTTTTGAGATTCCAAGCTATGATTTTCCCTCCCTTTATTTCAGCAACGAAAATATTTATAAAATAATAATTAAATATGTAAATACAATTATTAAATTGAAAGACAAAGCGGGAGAGATGCCGCTTTACAGGGTGCTATGCCGCACGTATGGGAGACATGCCGCATTCATAATAACAGTCTAAATTTACATCAAAGGCACGTATAAAACATAAGAGAACCTATCTACACAATCTCTGAATATTGTCGACTAGCCTTGTTTCATTTTCTGTACCAAATATTCCTTCAGGCTCAAGTGAGGGTTTTCCCAATTTCCTGTGTCCGTGCGCCTACGAATAGTCCTCTCTGGCATATTATAGCAACGTTCGACTTCCCGAATCTAAATTTCCCATGCCTTAATTCGCCGAACAGCTTCTTGTAGGTCATTGTCATTCCATAGGTCACAATGTTTAGCTCCTTCCCTTCCCCTATACCGAGTTGACATGTTTATTGTTGAAAAGAGCAGAAAAAATAATTTTGGGGGGTAATTATACTGCAAGACATTGTGCGGCGTGTCACCCTTGAAAGCTATGCGGCATGTGACCCAAAACTCAGGGACACGCGCCGCACTCATCTGTAGAGCTTATTGTTATTGTTGTTATGGCGAACTTCACTCACAATATCTTTACAACCTCTAAATAGTCTATTAAAAGTAGTACACGCAGAAAAAATGGAACAAATATAGATCAGGAAAGAATAAAGTAATGCGTCCAAAAAAGTTTCGCAGTGAAACTAGTGCACTTACCTGATAAATGTAGCTACAACAATGAAATAAACACCACAAACAATGAACTTACGCGATCCAATTGCTCTAGAGAGGGAACTGGAGATGGTATCACGACAACTAGCGGTATCTAGTGTCAAATGTCCGAGTTAGAAGGGGTGCGGCATCTATCCCGGTGCGGCGCGTCACCCGGTTTTGCCCTATGCTCTTAATTTTTAATTTTTGAAATAATTATCGCGGGCGAAGCCGCGGGCACATGCTAGTATTATATAAGTGGCCCCAAATAAGTGCTACGACAAGGGTTTTAAGGTGAACACTCTTAACTATTTTAACCCTGTCTGAAGATGAAATTCATTAATAACATGATACTTGATATACTATGAAACCTAGTCAGCATTTCTCAACTTAAAGTTTTCTTGGTACGAGTATATCATTTCAAGTAACAAGTATGAGATCTGGTGTGTGACCCTCTACATAGAATACCAGACTCAGAGGACTGGGGTTGGTAATAAACTAGCTAGTGTTGACTTGTGGTAAGATGGTAACAGTTGTTGTCCACTATAACTTCTCGAGTTTGTTCTATAAAGTTGGCATCTCCCTTGCATACAATATTGTGCAGCCCCTACATTCTAAGTACACTTTTCTCCCTGCCATAGCTGACCTCTCAGCACAAGTAGCTGAAACTTTTCCATATCGTACTATACATTTTTAAACGAAAGTTTGAAAGAACATTGTAGACATTAACCTCTGAAATCGTGACAGCAAACTTTTCGCAACATGTGGTGTGTTGAAGATTGCACATTTTGCCACTCCTATTTGTTTCAACACTTTTGTTAGAAGATCACCTTTCAGAAGAAGTACCAGGTTCGGATCCACAGTTTAAAAAATCTGATGTGAAAGTCACATAACTTCCTCTGCCCAAATAAAAGTTAGCAGTATTCACATCTCCTTTTACAGAATCGCAAGACACAATTTTACGCTAATTATCCTATAAATATCTCTTCTTTCAATGATGCGACTAAAAGCGCAGGCTATATAATAAACTTAAAATTAAAAAAGAACAAGTGACTGCAGACGTTTATTGAAATTTCCGCCGTAAAATATAATTTCCGAAATTTATCGAATATTTCCCTCAGATACTTCTTTACTCTACACCTGGCCAACAATACATCTTTCTCACTTCACATTCTTATATAGAATAAGATGCCGTGAAAGAGCGCGAATTCAGTTGTTCATCACGTAAGACAAACTTTCTACAAACAGTGGGTGAACAGTGGGTGGCTTGTAACTACCCTCAGAGAATTTTCTCGAAAAAATGTTTCAAATAAAAGTTTTAGCTCTTAGTATAAGCAACCTATGTGCAAAATTTAAAGAAAATCGTTAGAGCCGTTTTCGAGAAAATCGCGAAAAACGAAAATTTCTTCATGTAAAGTCCCCTTAAAAATAAGAGAAAATAGTCGCCAATCTTATCCTCACATCTTCAGAAGGTACCTGACCCAAATACGAAATTTTGTTTTCATACGATTTTTCGTTTTGGAGCTAGAGTGTTCACAGACAGACAGACACACAGACATGTTTCCAAAAATAGTATTTTTGGATTCAAGGGGCCTTGAAACGTGTATATATGCTAAAAACTCAACTTCGAATTTTGGGGTCGAAAACAATACTTCCTCTACCTATAGTACCTATGGTACGGGCAGAGGAAGTAAAAATATCATAAAGCAAGTGGAAAGTAAAGAAGTAATATTTTTCACATATTTCGTTATAATGCCCTATAATTAACACCCCAAATATTAAGGGGATGTAAAATTAGGGTTCCGTAAATTTTTTTTTAGACATTTTAGAGGTCCTCGGGTTCAAAAAGGTTGGGAAACGCTGCTCTAATTGATGAGCTTGCTTCCAAACTTCTCTTAGGTTGTTTCGTTATGATTTTCAGGAGGAACGAAAAACTTATAAATGTAATTTATTTTCCCTGTATCCAATAATGCTCGTTCATTTATCAATAAAATCGAACCTCTCATTTAATTACCTATGAAAACATTTGAGTAATTCCGTCCAACCGTTCTGGTGATTGCACAATACTTTGGAATACTTGCTTGCTTACTCAATGGCAATAGACAATTCTTAAGCAGGCTAAAGGAATATTATATATCTTATGGAACCCGGAGGTTCATTGCCGCGCTTACCTGAGCCCGCCATTCAACCCTATTCTGTGCTATTCTGTGCTAACTCCATCCAACCATCCCTCGCAAATCTACTTCCCTAAAATCTATCCTAATATTGTCCTCCCACCAAATCGAGTTTCCTGCACCCTCTCCAGACCTTACGCCGCTGGATTTCTTCCTATGGGGCTCAGTAAACGATGTGTACATAGTAAACCACGTAACCTAGACACAATGTGAAATGAGATTCAAGCGGTGCGGGCAGCAATCTCATTGGACACTTTGGTACGAAGAACGGAATCAGTGGTGACTCGTACCCTGAATTGTATTGATGCTGAAGGCCACCATTTTGAACACTTGAACATTAATCAGATTTTAATCATAAAGTAATTTATTTTTCAAATTGGACTTTAAGCTTTCCATTTCCAGAAATTTAACCTTGTAGAACGGAAAATAGATTTTCTATGACAGTTCAAAGCATGTATACTTTTTTTTATGGATGGGTCCTCGATACTTTCGATACCTCGATACTCTCGATACTTGCATGGTATCGGCATCGAACGATACTTCAGAAAACTCGCTCGATACTTTTCCGATACTTTTGTAATTCTGCAATTCTGCAATTAAGTGAGAATGCTAGTATTTTTAACAAAAACTTGTAAGTGGACTGTTTAAAAAACTAACTTTAGTTTTAATGTAGAGTTTAAAAATAATTATAGGCTACTGATGATATTAAATTTTGTCTCATTAAATATGCAGACTTAATTAATTTAGTTGGTATTACACAGTTCTCTCAAATTTTAATTTTTAATGTACCTATTTATTGAAACTGGAAATGTTGAAGGTATCGAGTATCGAAGTATCGAGTATCGAGGAAAAAATCATGTATCGGTATCGAGTATCGAGTATCGAGAAAATCTGGTATCGACCCATCCCTACTTTTTTTGAAGCACTCTGTATTTTCTGTATTCTGGAATCCATTATACTTCCATATCAGTTCATGATAAATAAGCACTTTATTTACTAGAGAACACTATAAATAGGTTTGTAGAATTTGTTGTACCAATTCGCATTTATAGCCTATTCTTTTTACTATTTTTTTTTTATTCGGGGGGATATATCCCCCACTAACAGAGAGCACTGTTATCTATTTCTGTTGTAGAAATAATAAAAGTAGGCCTACTCCAATACTGGTAAATAATTTCATGTTATGTTGGTATGTTCCGCAACATCCGCAAACCTGTTTGGTAACCCAGCCTTAATTACGAATGCTAATTTGAAGAAGACAAACATAATGCGGGTAAATAGACAAAAACCAATTACCACGTAGATGGGAATTACAATTAGATTCGTTTTGTTCATGGCAACGAACCGCAAACGAAACAATTCTATGGAATCAGTGCGAAGTTCAAACATATTGGCATCCTAGCTAATTATCATAAACATTGTTAGTTATGCGAGAAATGAACCAGCAAACCCTTTCATATCACAGTCCGGTGTATGTAATACCATTTTATGTAGCCTATCACTGCGCTTCATACCTGACCCACACATCATTAGTAGGGACCGGATTTTTAGGTTTTTACCTTTTTTTTTCCTTACTTCCAAAACAAAAAGCGCTCATACACTTTTTCGAATCATGTCCATAGGATTCACCCACATTAATTCTGTGTCGCCTAAAAATACCTAAATGGGGTATAAAAACCTAAATATACCTAAACGGGATATAAAACCTTAAATATCTAATTTAGGCTACTTTTTTGTATTTTTTGTTTGTCAGTTGAGAAATCTATATTTTGCGGAGAGACAATAACTTTGTCGTGTTGAAATTAATACCACCAGCGTTTCGTTCAACCCATCGTCGTCTAGGATAGACAGTATCAAGAGACGAAGTGTAAGAGTACCGCCGTATTCCTTTTAAAATATTCGTATGAACAACCATTGTTGCCGTGTCTGAACAAGAATATAGATTTCTGTGTTTTAAAGCGCTTGTTTGCATTTAGTACTTCCCTGTTATTCATAATGAGTGGTCACACTGTGAGCTTTAAGAAGACGTGTTAATTATGCCGAAACAAATGAAATCGAGTTTATTACGGCAGTGGATTGGCGATGACCTGAATTTCATTTTTTCCCTTCTTCTTCTTCTTCTTCTTCTTCTTCGGTTATTTTATGACGTTACACCCCGCGGGTTTCTACGTCTGCTCTGTCCTAAAGCAAGTTTACACAAATTTAAGTCAATTTTGTTAAGTTAAACTTTACAAGTATTTTGTATTGAATCCTATGTAGCACATTCAAATTCATTAAACCAATTATTCTACCCGAAAACGTTATTTTGGTCAAGAAACCTAAAAAAAACTATTTCACCTAATGGAAAACCTAAAACAGTGTTTTTAAAAAACCTAAAAATCCGGTCCCTAATCATTAGTATTAGTTTATTCCTGTTATAATGTTACACTTTTCAAAGCATTTACGTTTATTATGAAGCATAATACTTACTCAATGGTAAGGTAAAGGTAAAGTGATCCCTATACAAGACATGGAGGCCCAGAGGGTTCCAGGAGGATGGAGCTCCCAGATTTTGGACATTCGGCACATGAAGGTGGTAAGGTTGTCAGCCTTACGCACCGGCCGCCTTTTACCCCCAGGATTGCTCCTGGTACTCATTTCTGTTAGAGGCTGAGTCGGCCCCAGGACCATAGTGCCACCAGAAAGATTAGGCCAATTGAAAATCTCAACGACCTTATCGGGAATCGAACCCGCGACCTTCCGGTTTGTAGCGCAGCGCCTCAATTACTACGCCACGGCGTACCCCACTTACTCAATGGTAATAGACAATTATTTATATTTGTAATTAATTATTTCGCATTATTATTAGTTAGATTTAATTTTGTTTCAGTTTATCAAATTTGTAAGGCTTGGAAGATTTGTTAGGGCATGATTTGAATAGCCTATATAATAAAGAAGAAATGTGTGTATGTTTGTTCTTTATACAAATCTAAAATTTTATTCCGAACTTGAAGATATTTTGCACACTTGGCCTTAAAAACAAGAAAAAATTCTCTATCTGAATTTCATTTTGAAAAAAAAAAGTACCCTTATTCAATGCCCTTTATTATATAACGTAATGTATAACCGGGCTATGCGGTTGCTATGCGTGGACAAATGACGGTGCATAAACAATAATTTTTCGCGAATAAATTATATTTCATTAGTTAGTGTTGGTAAGATTGACTAATCTTATCATAAAATGTAATTTGTAATATTTATTAAAGTGTATCTTTAGAATTACCTGTAAGTTACACCAAATATTAGTGATTTATGTAAGTAATTTATAAGTAATGTGTAAGTGTATTTAGCATACATCCTCTGTTAAATTTTTATTTTTAAGTAAAGCGTGACATAATAAATTTATAAACATCTGATTACATTGTAGTCAAGCCGACGAAAGGAATCAAGAATCAAGAAAGCAAATACCGTACCAAGACCGTGGTTTTTAGATTATTTTGTCCGGACTTGTGTTTCGATTCGATTTTAAGAGCGGTTTTAAAGACGTTTATTGGTCAATAAATGAAATTCGAAACCTTCTTCTCCATACAGAACACGGGGCCATGGAATCAGTATGGACATATAGCTCGATGCGATACTATTAATGTAGACTTTGCTCAGTTCTGTTCGTGTATCCAGGCAACCGCAGGACCCTCCAGATGACAATCAATCATATTAGACAAGTGTGCCACCTCAGCGCATATGCAATCACATCACAAATAATCCACAGTAATTGGATTTACTATATAATTGTATTGGCTATTCTCATGGGCGTTGAATAGATTCACGAGAGTATGTATTTTTCAGGGTGTCCACGCTCTGGAAAGTAGGGGAATTGAAATCGGTGAGGGGAAGTCAGGGAATTTTGTAAAGTAAAGGAGGAATTTAGGGAGATTTGTAAAAAAAAATATGGAATAGTGAGTCAGCGAAAAGTGAGGGGTATGTGTTTTGCTCCAGTCTCCTGCAACCCAGACTGAGTAAGCAATTTTCTTTTCAGAACTTGAGCTAATCATTTCTTATTTTTGCTATGGGGCCGGAGGAGGCTGAGTTTTTGTTGTTTTTTCTTTACAAAGAACCTTGAAAACACTGGTTCTTGTGGTAAGAGAAATGTCAGTTTATGGAAATGGAAAATCAGGCAAAAGTCTGGGAAATTTATTTTGAAATTTCTATGGACACCCTGATTAAATCATACAATATCGAATATTTTCCTCTGACATAGGGGTCAAGAAAATTTTTATAAGACAACTCTTTTCCTAGGCCTCTCGGTTACGGCTTCAGTTCAATTCAATTCTTTTATTCATCCATTATGTCAATACATTATATGGGATACGTCATACAGTTCTAATAGAATAATTTAACTTAATGAAGATAATAAATACATATACAATTTACCCATCTAACAACACAAATATTCATCTGCAGAATAGTATGATTCATTACTTAGGAAAGCAGATAACTGAGTCTTGAATTTGGCAAAATTGTCAATTTCTTTAATTATGGTAAGTAATTTATTGAAAACTTGTATTCCATTGTATATGAGATAATTTTCAAATAATTTTGTATTGTGACTGATTAAGGCTAAATTCGATTTTTCTCTTGTATTATGAGAATATATTACTGAATTTGTTTTGAATTTATTAATGAACGATTTTACGTGCAAAATAACGTAGAATATGTCATACATGCTAACGTCATGATGCTTAACTTTTTGAAATATTGTTTACAACTTTAGAATCTTGGAATATTACAGATATAAAAATCTTGTCTGTAGATGATAGTCCACGTAACCGAAAGACCACTAAGAAAACTTTCTTGATATTTAGACTGATTTGCGCAATCCTGGGGGATATTTGCATGGCATCACAAGACAGCAGCATTATAATCCATTTTCGTGCGTGGTGCAATATATCACCTGAAATATTTAGCTCAAGACGGAGAAATACGCGATTTTTATGCTGGCAATCCAAATTTATAACGGGCGCGCCAATAAAATGTACCTGTTTTTAAATGCACATAAGTTCGAGAATAAATGACATAAATCAATTGTAAAAATACAGACATGGAGAACAAAGATGGGAGAATCATGTGAAGAATAACATGTTCAATGTGTCCACCTGCAAGGCCCATACAACGATTCAAACAAAACCCAAAAGCCCTTTGCTTTGTCTTCAAAAACGCATCATAAAGATTTGTTTATCTAAGCCTCCTGACTATTCTTCCAAATTATTATTTTCTGAATTTAACGTTTTCACCATAGACCAAATTTACAAGTATGTCATACTGAATTATTTTCATAAACATCGTGACAATTACAAGTCAGAATCTCACGTATATAACACGCGAAGGAATCAATTTAATTTATTACTTGAACCGAAAAATGTTACAACTGCTGGAGCTAAGCACTGTTCAAGTTTTGGCCCAAGACTATTCAATTCATTTATTACCAACCATCCTGATCTAAATAGCTTAAACAACAAACAATTTAGGTCTAAAATTAGAAAATTCATATAATTATTACTTCTGTTTTCTACTATTGCTGTTATAACATTTTTCATATTAAAATTTAAAATTTGGATAGAACTTAATTTTTTTTTGTTTTTTACTAAAATTTGAACAACTAAATTGTTATGTATTAATATTGTATTACCTCGTATCTTTGTATTGTAAAAAGAACATGTTCAAAACCTTTTATACATAATATTCTGTCATACTTCTCCAAATTTTGTATTGTTTTAAGTAATTATTTAGTATAAGTTTTTCTCATATATAGAACTGAACCACCCCCGAACACAAGCTCTGCTTCTTCGGGTGATGTATCAACTTTTTATGTATATTTTTCGTGTAATTTGAAACAATAAATTGTAATTGTAATTGTAAATTGTAATTGTGTACCACTCTAGCACACATTTCCACCGAAATTGCAGGAATAAATTCTTCGATTCTTCTCTTGAGCTGGCAGATTGTGTTCGGGTGTCGTGCATACACACATTGTCTTTTGTGTAGCCCCACAAGAGGAAATCTGCGAATTGTCTTTGGTGTTGGAGCTTCTCGAACATGGAAGTGATTGCGGAATCTCCTCTGTGTATCTACTATGCATTTTGTTTCCAAATAAAATTTGACTATTATAATTCTCTCTGGCATAGCGAAAACCATTGTGTAATTTTCTCCTAGGCTTGCAGAACAATGTATAGAAAAGAACTAGGGATGGGTCGATACCGGATTTTCTCGATACTCGATACCGATAGGCCTACATGATTTTTTCCTCGATACTTCGATACTCGATACTGTCAACATTTCCAGTTTCAATAAGTAGGTACATTAAAAATTAAAAGTCGAGAGAACTGTGTAATACCAACTAAATTAATTAAGTTTGCATATTTAATGAGACAAATTATTTTTAAACTCTAATTTACATTAAAACTAAAATTAGTTTTTAAAACAGTCCACTTGCAAGTTTTTGTTAAAAAATTACAGTGGGGTTTGGACAGTCAGCTTGCTTGTTGGATGTTACTGAATTGGATTTTAAAAGTCGGAAAGTCTTTATGTATGACTAGACAAAAGTCACAGAGTGGTTTTTCTCCATTTCAAGGAGAAATAGAAGTATTTACTATATTTAGTAGACTACTAAAAGCTGAAGGAGATACCGCATTTCCTTAAATTGCAGAGTTACCAAAGTATCGAAAAAGTACCGAGCGAGTTTTCTGAAATATAGCTCGATGCCGATACCATGCAAGTATCGAGAGTATCGAGGTATCGAAAGTATCGAGGACCCATCCCTAAAAAGAACAGAAAGATAAATGATCAACTTCACGAAATATTAAACGAGAAAAACAGGTACATTTTATTGGCGCGCGCTGTATATCTTGATTTTAGAACACCCTGTACTCATAACAGATTCGCCGCAACAACTGCAGCAAATTAGCGTGTGTCGAGTTGACATCACTAAAAGTCACCCCTGTCACCCCCTCTCATCAGTCATAAACTCTGGCACCCTGAGGGGGACACGGGGAGTGACTTCCTTGCGCGTAGTCTATTAATTGCAACAGTGGAGAACTTGTATGAATTTTAATAAGATCCTAATTACCTCTAAGTGATTCAATTATTTTTCGTTCCAACACTTCCGCTCGAGGTAACAAACTATGCGAGTTATGCATATCGCTGTTAATAATTCCGTAATTTGAAAGCGACGTAACATTGTAACACGACGACGAATTCCACACATTTATGAAGAAAGCGTGGTTTCTACGAGAATATTGCTAGCAAAGTATTCCCTTCTATGGACTGATGGTTATTTTGATTTCATATTTGAGACGCTTTTTATATACGAGAGTTGGATGTTTTATTAGTGGCAACACATGTATAAAATCAGGAAGTTCCATTCGCTTTTGTTGGATGTTCGTTGTTGGATACCCAGCATACTTCAGAACAAATAGGAGCCTTCTATCACAGTATAGTATAACAGTAGCGAAGCTCCATACAGTTTTTTTCAACCGGCGCGACGGCAGCGCTCGTAGCGGTGAGCAAGATCCACACAATATGCATGCATTGTTGCTTATGTAAAATGTCAACAATATTTTATGGAAATGCTTGTGGTGCTAAAAATTGCACCAACAGCCAAAGGAATTCTCCCGATTTGTCTTTCTTCAGGTTCCCTAAAGATCCTGAGAGGTAAGCAAAAACAGTTATTTGTGAAATTAAATTGCAAATTTGTGATTATCATGCTTGCATCCATACTAGTGCATTTACTCCTATTTCTTTTAATTTTAGGAGCAGAAAATGGCTTGTAAATGCTATATACAATTAATTATTTTTATATGTATATCATAAATGAAAATCCTAACGATGCAAAGGTTTCTAAATATATAGGCCTCTTTACAAATACCCCACCTGACCCTACTAATTTTGAAAATGTTTTAACACGAGGTTATGTTAGGCCTATATAATTGAATTTAACAAAATTAAACTGTCGAGAATACAGATAACGTGTTTAATCCTTTACTTTTTAATAATTTATCGTGTTTAACAAAATTAAGAAAAAGACAAAAGTGTTTTGCTATTGCATCTGATACTGACCATAGGCCTATCGTGCTATATGCCTATAGAACTTTACTTTCCCCCCTAATTTCTGAACTAGTACTACTACATGCTTATTGAAATTATTAAGTTTTCTTATTTGTCAGAATTTTCAGTGTAAGTACAGTATATGTTAGTAGTAGGTCAATTAAATTCTTGAAGATGTAGGGATGTAGCTTATATGGTGGACGGAAACCGGTCTGATACTTTATAAGATATACAATGTCATCGATCTTGAAACTACAACTTCTTTACATTACCATAAAGTCTATGATTTGGTGAGTTCACCAGTATGCCTTTCCGGTAATAATCTCGTTCTGGTAATTTTAAAAATAAGAAGAAATACAGCCATATATTCGTATCTTTTCAATGCTGGAAATGGCTGTTTGCTAGTTCCGTCTTGCTGACCGCTTGGGGTGCTAGTGTCGCACGATCTGTCAAAAGGATGCATTTTCCTTTCATTAGAGCTTCGCTACTGTTATACTATACTGTGCTTCTATCACAACGAATGCCTTCACAGTAACCAGAAGAAATTGAGCTGGCTCTATCAACCGGTCTAAAATAAATTTTAGATCTGACAGAAAGCCAGTGATTAACAATAATTCCAACCCTGATACGAACGTTAACGTTTTCGGACCTGAATTTAAGTATTAATATAGGCAATCATCAGGTAAATTCATCAGTGGGCTCTAAGTTTGAAATCGTTGTTGAAAATCTTAAAAAATAATGTGGCTTCCGTGAACAGCATTTCTAAATCGAGGATAATAATTCTCTTGTAATACAAGAAAACATTATGTCGTTAAAACATACGTTTAACGGCTAAAGATATACAAACATACGGCTTTGAAGTTTAATAGTCGGAACGCATGTATAAAATCAAGGTGAATTACAGAAAGTTCAAATAGCTTTTTTTGTATATTGGTTGGATATCCAGCATACTTCAGAGGAAATAGGAGCCTTCTATCATTACGAATGCCTTCACAGTACCAAGAAGAAATTGAGCTGGCTCTATAAACCGGTCTAAAATGAATTTTGGATCTGACATTAAAAATAATTCAATACTTTAAAATTATTCTTGATTCACAATAATATGCATTAACCTAACTTAATGGAGCCAGATGTGTCAAAGCCTGTCACTGCTGGTACTCCACAATTAAAAATGGATCAAAACTTGTGCGTAAGACTACATGATATCAACTGTGAATCTGACTCATGTAACTGCCAGGTTGTGAAGGAGACAAATCAGGTCAAATACCTTGGTATTATTATAGATCGTCATCTGAAATTCGACAAACACATCACATATTTATGTACCAGATTAAGAAAAACATTATACAAATTTGTCTGTCTAAAACAATATTTACCGACTGAAGTCTTAAGGACAGTCTACTTAGCTCTAATACAATCTGTCCTCCAATATGGTATCATTGGCTGGGGAGGAAGTGGCACATCTGTATTGACTCCTTTGATTCTAATACAGAAGAGAATTATAAAAATTTGTTTAAAAAAGCCTATAGAATATCCAACAGAATTGATATTTCCTGAATTGAATGTGATGACTGTAGAACAAATTTATAAGCTCACACTTTTAAAATACTTTCACAAATACCGCAACGTACATGTATCGGATCCTCATAATTACAATACTAGAAGAAATAAAACATTGCCTTTAATAGAACCAAAATACTTCACCTCTTCTGGCTCTAAACATAGCATTTATTATGGTCCAAGACTCTATAACTCTATAATTAGGTCACATCCAGAAATAGTACATATGAACAACAAAAAATTCAATAAGTTTATCAAAAATCTTATTTCATAGTTCAAAAGTTACTTCACTCTGTACTTAGTAGACAATTAAGGAACGATTTTATTTGTAATAACTCAGGGTTTCAATTTTTGTTCTTACTACTTTTCCTTTTTTTCTTTTTTTCTTTTTTTCTTTTTACTATTCTGTTCTTTCTTTTTTATTATTATTTTTTAGGTATTGATTTAATATTATATTTTCTTTATATATTTGTAATTTGTAATTTGTAATGTAAATGGCTGAACTGTGCCCGAGCACGATCGCTTGCTCATTCGGGTGGTCTTGTTTTGTTTTGTATATTTGTATAAATTTGTATAAATAAATTTGATTTGATAAAATTTGATAAATTTGTTCTTCACGTCCTTCCGGGGGATGTTCAATCATGCGTCACATTCAATCATTCATCATAACGAGTAAATTTATTTTTGCACGACTTAACTAATTAGTGGTACTTACGAATATTGTTGCCGTGGATCGTAAGTTGACATTCCCACACGCAATCTTGTTGCTATGTGCGGTAAGAGTTTCCGTGCTGTTATGAATATTACACCACACCTCATAATACAAGCCTTTATGGACAAGGCCCCCCAGCACAAATATTCGGTTCCCATAAACAACAAATGCGAATCACTTTCTGAAATAAACGTCTATCTTCAAGAATGTATATACATAATGTTTTCAGGTAATATCACAATTAATATAATTAAATTGATATCAATAATCATCGTGAAAAACACAGCATGCAATACTCGTGCCGTAAGCGCATAACGGATCTCGGAAAATTGAAAAAAAAAAAACCGCTCGTTTTTTCAAACTATTTCCTCGATCCGTATGCATGCCTTACGGCACTTGTATCGCAATATACTATTAACCAATCTTCAAACACTTCATTGTTATTCCTTATTATTGTGGATTCTTAAGTGTCTTTCGTTATATTGATTGTGGTTTACAAAATTTTGTAGAAGATGAATTTTGTTTCCGGGGCTAGATTAGCGGCTTTAAAACTAGCTATGTCAGGAATAATCGGCCCAACGCGCTATTATAGGAATAATAAAAATAGCAGAAGAAAAAGCACGCTGAAAAAAAATTAAGGAAAAAATATTACAATTTTCGATCATATTTTAGAGGACTTGTCTCAATTTAGGCATGGAAGGGGCATACTTCACGCTTATTTATACGTTTCGCACAATAGAACAAATTTTGCGATATTTCGTTGATTCTCGTTAATTAATAATGATATTTTACGCATGTACAAAGCTAAATATACTTATGGAAAGCTGTTTTGTAAATGTTCGCCCTTATCGCTGGTACCCGGGTACCAAAAAAATACGGTTCCAACAGTGACGCATAATCGTAAGCTGGATAATATTAACGGTCTTCGTGTTCATATATAGGGTGTTAATGAATAACACCGAAATATTTTACCTATGTATAGAGGAGACATAAGCAAGCAACTTTTATTAGGAGATGTTTGCTCTAAGACCTAAAATGTGTATGCTACAGGGCATTAAAGTCATTACAATTTGGTGCTCATAAGTCAATAATGAAGCAAAATAGGGTTAAAATTTTCATTAAATTGACTTCATGCCTTCTTAGTGATCGACAAAAACTTGATTCTTAATCACTCATCAACAGCTATGTCGTAATTTAGTTTTTGCAAAAATCTGCAAAATTTTTCAGACTAATCATATGATTGGCCGCCACTGCATTAATTTTTTTATTCATAACTCCAGTGTTAATAACGAAGTTCCTTTGTTTTGCATTTTGTCAAATTTTAGAAGTCGGTGGCGGCAATGTCCTTGGAGATGTTTTGCTATAACTGGAAAAAATTGAATCCATAGAGCAAAAACCTTGTCTGTGTCCCCTCTATACACAGGTAAAATATTTTAGTGTTATTCATTAGTAGACTTCGGACTTTTAGTTCGCTAAAAATGCTGTTTTAGGTACGTACCTAAAATAGGCTCTAAACATTGGAAAATAGGTTCTAAAAATCGTAAAATAGTCTTTTATAAAATAGTTAAGTTGCCAATTTTCTGAAATATCTCAATTGCAATGCAGAATATTATATTTATTGAAGTCACCATTAATCAATAATCATGACAATACACAGATATAGGCCTATGGTACACAGAATTATATAGACCTGTTACTAGGGCCTGTATTACTACCATAACAGTGGAAACCTAATCCCTGCGCCCAGAAGCTACGCACGCTAGCATATTCAATATCCCTCAGTGATTCAGAGAACTAAGGTTTTTTTTAATTGTTATTATACTGGATGTGGGAGTCGGGAGAAAAACACTACATTTTCGTGGGGATTGCAAGTAATTTTTCTACTGAAGACTAAACATTGCTTACTATATAACCACGTCACAAATGTGTCATGTACTGCACATTCCGAGCTAAAAATCTAGTAAGTTAAGAACTGAAAATAAATGCTAGAATTTATAGCAAAAAATAACTAATTTTGAACTTTAGAGGAAGAAACAAGCAAAAAGGGAATATTAGGCTCTAACGTAAAAATAGGCTGTTTTAGGTCCTATAAAAATATCAGTTTTAGGCATAGTCACTTATGAAACATGCATATACAAGTTTTCGTCCATATATCACTTAAGGATTAAAATAGGTTTTTACCTAAAATCCGAAGTCTATCATTAGCCCTGTATATCCCTTCTTCCCATTGAAAGTCCACTTGCGCGTAACTATCTGCCAAAACTTGCAGTCTACTTCGCGCGAACATGATACACAATAATCTCTATATATATAAAAGGCTTTGTCCTGACTGACTGAATGAATGACTGACTGAATGACAGGAATCAACGTACAGCCTAAACTATAACAGGTAGAGACTTGGAATTTTGACAGTACCTTCGCTTCATAATGTAGGTGCTCACTAAGAAAGGATTTTGAAAAATTCTGATTCTAAATGCCAAAAATTAAATGTTTTTGAAAATACTTAATCCCTTTTTACATAGAATTATCAAAACAAATTCACAGAACGTATTGTTACCAGTGGTATCAGGTGGACTTGGATTAAATTAAATGGATGTTTGACAAATTAGAGAAGGTAGGCCTATCATTATAATTCATATTATCTATATTAATAAAAGGAATTCTCCTCGATGTCCAGCGAAATCTACTGAACGCAGAGATCTGAAATTTTAAACATAGGTGTTCTGAAGGGTCGGAAAATGCACCTCGAAGCCGGAATTTTAATTTTAGTTTTCGTTCGTGAGTTATGAGTGAAAAACTGGCAAAAAACGTGCATTTTTTGCGTTTTCAAAACATAAGTTTTCAGTTATACATTTCAATGTCAAATCAATTACAGTTGGCTTTGGCTATTTTTGTCAAACCTTGAAAACAAAACTTTCGCGATCGCTTAAATGTTGTAAGCCCTAAATATGGTCAAACGTTGTTTTATTTGGACGAATCTCACTATACAGAGGTTTTCTTGGCCAAGAAACTCGAATCTGAGGTCGCTTTTACCAGTCGATGCTATCTGATCGTGGTATGTAGTCCATGCGATTTAGGTGTTAATAAATGTAATGATTTAACTATTATGCTCTTAATTTTTAATTCTTGAAATAATTATCGCGGGCGAAGCCGCGGGCACATGCTAGTCTTGTTATACACGGGGATGTTCACGCAGTCTGATGTTTTCCGGGAAATCCACCCCATCCCTTGCACTGTAACATAATATAAACGTACACCACTAGCTAATAACCTCTAATTAAGCCTCATTAGCGACCTCAATAGGAGCTAAATTATGATCAGAAATACAGTGGCTTTGTGAAAATAGCCGTGGATTGAAACTTGTTTTTTCCTTCAAGCGTATCAACCATAAGATCAATTTAATTATATGCGTCAGGATTAAACACTAGTTGAGTAAGTGTACGTAAATTAAAATTTATAAAATAGCTGTGTGTTAGTGTTAGGCAATTGAAAACATTGCGAATAAAAGGTAATTTGCTTTAAATAAAGTATTTTGAAAGGCTGATTAACTGTTTAAATCTGTAACTGTAATAGTTATTTATGTAGTTGTTTTATGTTGTACATCACAGAACGAACGAGATTTTTATTTGTATTTTTAGAGATAAATGTTTATATAATTATATATATGGTGGAGGAAACGTATTTCTAAAAACATACTTGGATCTTCATAAGTGCCATTATTGGCTCGTTGCATAATGTACTGTTGTTGTTGTTGGTTGGTTTCGTTGCTGTTTTGAAAGGTGTTATTCCTGATTTCTTCTTCGGGACAGTGGATAAGTACGAAGGAGAATCAACTGAAAACCGCAATTAATTTTCCCCCCACTATTTTACTGTAGGAAGAATGGTAACTTGTACATTATTTTCTACATAGTCCCCTCCCAGTTCAATGCACTTACGCCATTGGATAGGAAGTGCTTCGATACCGCATGAGAAAAATTATTCTGGTTGACACTGTAGGCACTCATGCACCGGCGATTGGATGTCTTCATCAGACTTGAACTTTTGCGCTCCAAGGAGCTCCTGTAATGGACTAAAGATATGGAAATCTGATAATGCCAAACCTGACAAGTATGGCAGATGTGGGAGGCACTTGAAGCATACGTCGTCGATGGCTTTCATGGTTGCACGAGCAGCATGAGGACGGGCATTATGTTGAAGCAAAACACCTGCTCTCAGCAACCCCCTTCGATTTGTCACCATCAGATTTCCAAATCTTTGGTCCGTTAAAGGATCTCCTTGGAGGGCAGAAGTTCAAATCTGATGAAGACGTTCAATCTATGGTGCAGGAGTGGCTACAGCGTCAACCAAAATAATTTTTCCCATGCGGTATTGAAGCTCTTCCTATCCAATAGCGTAAGTGCATTGAAATGAGAGGGGACTATGTAGAAAATAATGTACAAGCAAACATTCTTCCAGCAGAAAAATAGTGGAAAAGAATTAATTGTGACTTTCATTTGATTCTCCCTCGTACATTCGAATTAAGGGAATGTATACTATACGTGTTATTCATGTATAATTCTTACATTGTGTATTTTTTTTAACCTGGTTGAGTGGAAGAGAATTTCTTATGGCATTAACTCTTCCTGGCAAAATAAATCATTTACGACTACTACCACCATATTGGAGATAGTTCTTGTGGAGTTATCGATTTCTGCAGTCGCGTTGGTTGCAAAGTAAATTAGAGTTTGTGTTTGTTATTAATCATGTGAGTGCACATTTATCATTTCTCTGCCCTGTCTGTTTATTCAGCTACTCCATCTGGACCAATATTTAGATCAGTAGCGCTCAGCGTTGGAGGTCCAGTCAAATAGTAAAACCTAGAACGTAAAACAATAAAAAAAAATATAAGTGTAAGATATATTTGCGCAGCGAATAAACTGAATAAGGCCCGGTATTATAAACAAAGTTGATCTTTAGATTAAGTTAAACCTAATCTAAAGTTTAACTCTAGGTGCCGTTTTATAATGTTCTGTTTAAGTTAAACCGTAGTGCAATGGTGTTGGTAGACCTGTTGGCTGAAAAAAGAAGACGAATTGGCCTTGGAAATAAAAGAAAAATAATAAGATCTGCTAATTCGCTTGTATTTGTTTGTTTGTATGAAGAGAAGTTGAAGCTAGAAATTTTATTATTAAAGAAACGGTTAAATGAAAATTGAATTCAGTTTTGCTCAGTGTAAGTTTATTTCAATCACAGCTAAAATAAATAGCTATTCATTGCTCATAAAAATGATATTGTATTAGCATTTGTTTCACAATACAACCTTCTATTTTCTTTCCGTTTCGGAAAGTAAACAAATAGAATTACTTTGAGTTTTCTCTCATCTTCTCATAGCATGTTGTACCCAAAATTGATCCATAATACTGTCTTATAATCTTGTTTTTATAGTCATTTTCATTAAAATAATTATTATGTCTTAAACTGTAGGTTAAACGGTAGAAAAGGTCCAGTTAGGTTAAACTTAAGATTAACTTGTAGTTATCGTTTATAATACGCAAAAATCTGAAAAACTAAAGTTTAAACTAAAACTGAAGGTTAAACCATGATTATAATACCGGCCCTAAATGTTAGAACCAGGGCCCGGATTCTAATGACATGTCATCTTTTTATTGATGCTGTATAGACATTGCCAACTTGTGGATAAATCCTAATCATGGCCTCTAGATTATAGAAATGCATTTTTATTAGGTCATTTGTTTGTCATTTTATGCAATTTTATATTTTTAGGGCATTTATTTCAATTTTAGGTCATTATTTTGTCATTTTCGTGTCATTTGCTTCCTTTTTTAGTCATTTTCATGTATTTAAATTGAGTGTATTAACTTTTTTTTTTCGTCGCTAGCGGTCCTGTCTATGAAGTGTTGTTTGTTTAATGCAAGAAGGAAAAATTTGGCGTTATAAAGTGTTGACATGTCTCAGGCGGAAGTGAGAATAAAAGAAACGCCAAAATTTTGTATGATATTACTATTGTTATTAGATTGACTTGGCACCAGAGTCTGCCACCTGCTTGGATTTGAGAGTGCAAACTACTTTTTACCCTCAATAAACAACAATATAATCCGGCAGACCACAAAAGGAAATGCCGAATTTTGACTCGCCAGTGCCTCAGTGCCAGTATAAATTTCCGTGAGAAAAGGACATTCACGATATTACAGTTATTTACAGTTTTTACAATTATGTACAAACTAGTCTATAACTTTGTGTGTACAATCATATTTTTTTATAAACAAAATATCAGTTTGTAGGTCATTTTTTATAATTATTAAGTCATTTTCTTTCAAATTTAGGGTCATTTTATGGGTCATTTTTCAAACAATTTTAGGTCATCAGAATCCGGGCACTGGCTTTGAACTTTCTTCCGCCCTTATCATATAGGGAGAGGAAGTATTATGTTCGACCATCAAATTTGAAGATGAAGTCCCCTCAATCCAAAAATACTCTTTTCAGAAACATGTCTGTGTGTGTGTGTGTGTATCTGTCAACAACCTAGTTCCGAAAAAAAATCGTATGAAAGCAACATTTTGAATTTTGGTTAGATAGGCACCTCCTGGGAATGTGGCACGAAGATTGGCGACGACTTTCTCTTACATCTAGCGCCACTTTACATTAAGAAAATATTTTTCTCGATTTTTTCGAAAAATACTCTAACGGTTTTGTTTAATTACTAGGAGGTGCCCGTGGCTTCGCCCACGATAATTCTTTTAAAAATTAAATTTAAGAGTATAATAATTATTAAATCATTATATTTATTCACACTTGCACGCGAAGCCATTAATAATATTAATGAAACAGCTAAAATTCCGGCTTCAGAGAACATTCTACAATTAAAAAGCGCCCCCTGGTAAAACTATATCAGAATCGATTATGCACTTCCAAAGGAACCTGTATAATAAACACATAATACTTATTGTTTTTCAACTGTTTATTGACATGAATATGATGTGAATTTTATTTCATCGATTCAGTGTAATTTTCAGAAATTATATAATGTTTCAAGGGAAGGAATGGTTTGTTTGGATTATTATTATCAGCGATATTTCAAGAGTTAAACCATCAATATTTTACTGCTGATGCCTCCGGCTTCGCCCGCCATTATTCATCCTCACCAGGATTTTTTTAAGAAATTTACACTGGTAGATTATAAAAAATGTTTGAGGTTCAGAGCTAAGAAAATTGTAAGTAAAAATAAAATTAGAATGTTTGTTCATTTCGCTTAGGCCTTATATAATAAAGAAACGGTTTTCTTAATTTTGTAGTCGTCATGAAAGTTTAGACCGCGAGAGACGAACATCGCCGAGTATACCCGATGTCTCACGAAGCGGGCGAGCAAGCACGCTATTTAGGGCCGTTGAATTGTATAAGAGTAGATTATTCATGAGGTACTTTGCAAACAGTAAAACTTTTATTAGAAACTTTTTTTTTTCTCGTAAAAAATTCTCTGAAGGGTAGTTATAAATTCCCCCTCTTTGTAGAAACTCAATCTTGCTTGAACAATAAAGCATCAGGTTGAAACAACTGAACACGCGCTCTTTCACGGCCTCTTATTCTATAATTATCAGAATGTTAAGTAAGAAAGGTGCTTACGATGAAGAAAGTTACGAAAGTTTATTAATAAGATTTTATTTGCATTGTGTATCCTTCGGAGATGCGATGTGATATGGTAACAACATTCTCTTCATTTTAGCAACCAATTTACATGAAGAGAATGTAATATATGCGTTACACTAAAAGGCAAAACTTTTATTTGGGCAAGGGAGTTCTGTGTTTTACATCAAATTCTTTTGAAGTGCATAGACTACTATAACTAGACTATTGTATGGATAAATCTTAGAATCCATAAAATTCCGGCACTCTGTCCAATCTGGTGTTGTTTTTGCAATGAATGTCGAATTACCAAGCTAGTATTTTTTACTATACTTTATAATCTTCACTAAATTTCTCCGATAACTCGAAATATACTAACAGTCGTTAAGTCCGTCTAGTTCATTCAATCCCCTAGTGACTAGTGCAAATCCTACAAAATGGGCCGTCAGCTCAAATCTCCATAAAACGCTTCCAAATTTATGTACTGGTAGTTTGTCGATTAGCGATTAATCCTGGTTAAGCTAGTTCCTCTGGACGCGAAGCGAGGACTTTCAGCTTAAATCCAAATAGGACAAAATCCCTTTTATAACAACATGGAAATCTTGTTTTAGTGAAAATCCCTCTGTGCTGTAAACTCCGTCTACCACATTTCGCTTTCGTTTAATATATTACTAACAGATTTAAAAACAGATGACTGCCTATGACACGCCATTCGGATCGTTGGGATTTAAAACAATTGAAGTGCTCTAAGCCGCGACACATTATTTCAATATAGCGAAATAAAAGCTTTACTATTACGATGGGAAAATCGAACTGAAAATGTTACTTGGAGGGCTTTTAATTTATTTTGTACTAGTCCGTTATTAAGCGCCAGAATGGTAGGTCTATACTTATTAACGTAATTCTGTTTTATCTCACTCGCGCACGTAAATATCCAATAATGCGAGTGCGTAGTACGTATCCTGTACGCGGGCCCCGAAGAAAGTGTCCCTGAACAATGGGCGAAATTAGTATATATTAACATTGGGTTTGTGACGTCATTACTGAGGACATAGTTTCCCGATTGGTCCTCAAATCTCGCCTCTGCTTCTAAGTGGACGGAAAAGTTTGAAGTTGGTTAAGAAATGCGATTTTAACGTTGAAAAACAGGGGGAAGAAGTCATTAATTTTATTATGGAGTTTCCAGTATGTCTACAGGAGGCGGACAGTTTTGTACTTGTCTTAATAATTCCTAATGAAATGATTTGATCGAAAAATAAATATTGTAATCTAATAGCTTGTATTTTTCTTGTTGTGCTGATATAAATTTTGATATGGAATTTATTATATATGCTGTAATTAATTAATAAAATATGATTCTAATCTTAACCCTTTCGTTGTACATGACGTGTTATATATCAAATGAAAGCTCCGGAATTATTCTACAATCTTATAATATTGGTTTAAATGTGGTAATTTTGATATGGCTGTAATGAAAGAAGAAAGTTTCGGAAATTTGAATTTTAACGGTTCCTGACATTGTAACAGGGAGGTCGGATACGAACGACTTCAAACATGAATTAACATATTGCAGTGAAACTTTGCATGCAAGTATATTTGATATTAGTGAACATTGATGTAACTTTAACAGTTTATTTAGAAAAAAAAAACTTCTGATGTAAAAATTTGTAAAAAAAATGATAAGTTTTTTTTTTAATGTTTATACTGCAGAAAATCCAAAGATTCTAGATTATGTTGTTCATGTGATATTTACAAACATATATAAAAAAGAATCACTCAGAAATGTTGGTATTTATGTAAATTATCATGGAAACGGCATTTCAGTGCACAAAATTTGACTGCCATTTTGTAATGATAATTACCCATAACTGTAATAGTTAAATTAATTCAGAAAATAGGATACAATTTTAGAACTAGTCAATATAGAGCATGCCAGATTACAAGGCTACAGAACAATTAATTGCTGAGAAAAAAATGAACTTCACCTATTTTTTCTGCATCGAAAGGTGTATGTCCCCCCTTAAATGTTTAGCAATATTATAATGTAGTGTAAAAAGCTATAATGTAATAATTATATCCTTTTGTAATAATGGTGGTGTATGTGAAAAGACTTGAATGTAACAATTTTATCTCCATTGATCTAAATTCACATTTTTGTCTCCACCAGTGAAGTGTTGGTTAATAGTGATTATTTTTCACCACAAAACACTCGCAAAGTGCTATTTACCGAGCACAGAAAAAGAAAAACTTGAAGTTTCTGGTTTTTTTTTTAACCTCATTGTACTCGTAATATCGCTTGGTTCTTGCATATAAATGCCAACCCATTTTAATTTCCACTAGATGTAAACCGCAAGCTAGCACTCTCCAAAAAGTTCAGTCATAATGGTGCATTGCACTTTATTTTTAAAAGAGCTCTTCTATGTCACACTACTCTTTTATTTTCTACATTCACCATTATCATTCAACAGTTGTGATGAAAAACAGGTCACCTTTTTTGAGTGGCATCTAATTTTTGTAGATTTTGTAATGTTTCATCCACTGAATTTTTCATGATACCGGTAACAAAGTACATTGAAGCGTTCACTTCACTAGTAATAATTAATTCATACGTTATTACCAGGGCCCGGATTCTAATGACATGTCATCTTTTTATTGATGCTGCCTAGACATTGCCAACTTGTAGATAAATCCTAATCATGGTCTCTAAAATATAGAAATGCATTTTTATTAGGTCATTTTTTGCCATTTTATGCCATTCTATATTCTTAGGGCATTTATTTAAATTTTACGTCATTATTTTGTCATTTTCGTGTCATTTGCTTCCTTATTTTGTCATTTTTATGCATCTACTTTAAATAAATGACTAGGTTACTATAATGTAACATTTTTATATAGTCTACTTTAAAAATAATTTTCTTATTTTTTTCTTAAATGTTTCAATCAAGAATAAAGTTTTTAGACTTACGATATCCTTTCTACATTTAAAGTTTTTTAGAATTATGTACAAATTAGTTTATATCTTTGTGTGCACAATGATAATTTGTGTAAATAAAATATAAGTTTTTAGCTCATTCTTTGTAATTATTAAGTCATTTTCTTTAAAATTCAGGGTCTTTTTATAGGTCGTTTTTCAAACAATTCCAGGTCATCAGAATCCGGGCCCTGGTTATTACTTATTACTAGGGCACGATATTTAATGACTTTGCATCTCTTTTATATGAAGGTTGAATAACTCGAATATATACGAGGGCGAATCAAAAAGTAAGTTACACTTCAAAGTTATGGCCATTTCTGAAACCACCTACGCATAGGCAATACGGCTTTGTCAACATACAACGTACGTTCGCTTTTCCACATAGTCCCCAAGAGATTGTAAACATTTCTCGGAACGGTCAACCAACTTTTCTATTGCGGATGCGTAGAAATCACCTCCAGCGCTATGTAAAGATTTTTTACTGGAGAACCCCTAATTTAACTTAATCTCAACCGGTACTTCTTACTATAAATGCGTCAGGTCACATAACTGTATAAAAACTTAGATACAATATTTTATATACAATGTTTTATATAAAATGGGAGAATGTTTTGCCACTTGTTACATACACATACGCGGTATTAATCACATCATACTTAGCTGCTAGATTCGTAAATCAGTGTTAAGATACAAGAAAGAAGTAAAGACACAGGTAGGATTGAAATGTTAAAATTCTACTAGCGAATATGTGCAATAATACAAATATATAAAGTTTGAGGGTTTGATATAAAATGACTCATGTGGGTTGCAAAGATGGCAAAATACAGAGATAGGTAGGTTACCGGACGTGGGTGAGGGAAATTTAAGTTTCCACCATGGTAAGAAGATAAGAAAAGATACCCGACTCATGATTGATTTTGAATCCATTAGCGCGAGATTAATTTTCTCATACTAATTTGAAGTCGTGCCGGACTGCAAAGAAAACATTTAACACAATAATTAAGCCCACAGTTTATTTCTTGTACTCTGTTTTGTAATTTTTACATTAAAATTAAATTTTATTCGCTTTATTAAGTGCCAGAATGATACTTTATGATACTTATGGTGGACGGGAAAAGTCTGTCCGTCTGCCTGTTCGTCCGTGTGTCTGTATGCGCGATAACTCGAATTCGCTTTATCGGATATTCATGAAAGTTGGTATACGCATTTATAACATCCATGGGAAGAAGCCTGTTGATACTGAACCAAATCGGTTGACCGGTACCGGAGCAATTTCCAATTTAGTGCATATTTTATGGTAGTATTTTACAAAGGATTTATGAAATGCTTATCAGTTCTCATGGCAACATATTGTTTCACAGTGTTCATATACGGCTTTGGAAGTTGAAATACGGGCAGCTTTGACAAATAACACTACCCACATATTCCTTCACATATGCTTATCAAACTAGACCTTTGTTCTTCCGTAATCCATGCTTAATGAATCGATCTGGAGCTTAACTCGGAGATAGATTACAAATATAACTTTTTTTTTTGCACATCATAATTGCAATTATCGCTGATTAAACAAAGGCATTCTGGCACTTTGTTACATCAGTTTACCTGATTTTATTTTGCGTTATTTTATTGCAAATTTAAGACAAACCTCAGTATCGTATAGGGTGCATTATCAATTTAAAGTTTAATAATCTGCCATACCTATCCGCTAATCTATCCTGTAAAGCTTAGTGATTTTGATATTATCTGCTTATGCGAAATTACGGTTTACATTGTAAGGAAATCTAATATATAAAATTTACATTTCTTGACCAATTTGCACGCAGTTTTGCACACGTACCCAGTTAAGCCCGGGAAGTAACGCGGTCAACATTAAAATTGAAACAAACCACTCCTTCCCTTGAAATGTTATGTAATTTCTGAAAATATTATACTGAAAACTGAAATCCAATTCAGTTGTCATGACAGCAGTGTATTATTTACAGTGTTCATATAGGGCTTTGGGAACTACATAATATTGATCTTTAACAAATTCTGATGCTATCGACGTAATACATTGGTGAAAATAGTTAATGAAAAATGAAGTCCACGGAAATAAAGCACATTGTGATGCAGTCACATAAGGACCTAGAGTTTTAAAATCGAAAGTCCTCCATAAGTTCATTTCAAATTACATAATGCAAAACCCGGGCGACGCCGGGCCATTCAGCTAGTCTTATATAAAGGTCAATGAACGGAAGAGGGTAAAACGCACCTTAGAGACCTGCTAAGTGAAATCAAAGGTGCGTGGACTCTCCTTAAGAAAGAACACGTAGAGTAAATCTATAATGGTTTATTGCCTCCTAAATCCTAAGGCACGTATATTAAGAGCGGGAGTAAATTACCTGGGGTAATAGAGGCGGGGTTTGGACGAGGCTTAATCTCGTCTTACGTGCCTGGATTATAATTAAGTGCGAGGATGTATAATGCAAACTTGGCGGGAACTCGCTCTTCCTGTGGATAACCTCAGTTAGATTGTTTTCTTCGCGCTTGCGGCTTAATCATGGCTTCCTAGCGGCTCGTAATATTGCTTCCAAGCTAACCGTAGTTATTCGTTGTGACTTCCGATAGGTCTGTGGATTTTAATCCTATCTTAGCTTTTGTTGAAGTGTAGTAGCCTATATCTGCTGTTTTGTAGGTTTATGAGGTCCCGGATGTCTTGCGGAGAAGTTGAGGGCGATTTGACTATAGGCCTATTAGTGTGCCCTACTTGCTTAGGGCCGTTCCCAACCCGCATCTCCCTCCTACGTCGGGATCCATACGTACCTACATACATACATACATACATACATAGGCCTACATACATACCTACGTTCGCTTAATATGTTTAAATTGTAGTAGCGATGGGTAGAAGAGTGGCCAAAACATAAACAAAAACAGGCAAGGGCTTTTTCATTCCAGTATACACAAGTCACATTTGGACGCATTTTATTTATAACTACACTAGCATGTGCCCGCGGCTTCGCCCGCGATAATTATTTCAAAAATTAGAAATTAAGAGCATAATAGTTAAATCATTATATTTATTAACACCTAAATCACGTGGATTACATACCACGATTAGATAGCATCATCTGGTAAAAGCGACCTCAGATTCGAGTTTCTTGGCCCAGAAAACCTCTGTATAGTGAGATTCGTCCAAATAAAACAACTTTTGACCATATTTAGGGCTTACAACATTCAAGTGATCGCGAAAGTTTAATTTCCAAGGTATGACAAAAATAGACAAAGCCAACTGTAATTATCAAATTTCCATTTAATTTAATTCCAAACCCATCTGAAACCCACTGGCAACAATATGTTTTAATGTCAAATGTGATTCGGATTCGATAATTCTGTGTAAAAAGGGATTAAGTAATCTCAACAACATTTAATTTTTGGCATTTAGAATCAGAATTTTTCAAAATCCTTTCTTAGTGAGCACCTACATTATGAAACGAAGGTACTGTCAAAATTCCAAGTCTCTACCTGTTATAGTTTAGGCTCTACGTTTATTCCTGTCAGTCAGTCAGGACAAAGCCTTTTATATATATAGAGATTAGTGTGGTCTACGTGGTTAGGGTCGTTCTCAACCCGCCTCTCCCCTCTACGTGGGGTTCCATACATATATACATACATACATAGTAATCTCATTCATTAATTCGATAGATTTAGATAAGCTGTAGAAGAATGCGGTATTAATAGGCTACAAGTGATTAACTAATAAACTAATAGAGTATATCTACATGTGAAGTAATACTGTAAAGGATAGTATGACATGCTAAAAATTTAGATTTAATAAAGTAATTAATAAGTTGCACAATAACCAGCCACGGAATAAAGAAGATAAAAGACAGTATATTATTTGCATAAAAGATGTAATACTAGTAATTAGTGCATGTAGTATTACTCTCATTGTAATGGGACATGCAGTTAACAATAATAATAAAAAAATACATACATACTTACATGCATAATACATACATACATACATACATACATACATACATACATACATACAAACGTACATACATACGCCTATTATGTTTAAATCGTAGCAAGGGTGGAAGAATGGCCAAAGCATAAACAAAAACAGGCAAGGGCTTTTTAATTCCAGTATACACAAGTCACATTTGGACTCATTTTATTTATAACTACATTAGTGTAACGTAACTAAATGTAATCCACAATTACGTAAACGTTTTAAATTTTTATGAACCCTCGAGTTCAAATACTTTTAACTAAAAGAGTATTTTCCATAAGATTGAAGTTAGTTACACTGGATTTCGTAACACTAGTGCGATAATATAAACATTTACTTAGATTTCCGAATGTTAGAAGGTCTATTTTTAATTCAAACTGTCTAAAAATATAATTCATAAATCTTTATACTGTGGAAACTAATTATTTTGAATCATTATGATTCAAGCTAATTCAACGTTTTCTTGTCCGGTAATAGGAATGATATACCTTCTACAGTGTCATTATATCTTCATTTACTGGAAAATTAGATGGTAACTGGCTTCTTTGTGTGCTGAAATGCAGCAATTTAACTATATATGCTATTAAATTGTAAATCAGCGCGCTGCCATAAAGTTGGCAGCAGCGTAGCAAGAGAGAGGAGCGTATACGGCCTTGTTAATTGTCTGTTAAAGCATATTATTGGCAGATGTTACCCTAGACGCCACTTGATTGGTCTGCACTAAATCAGAGTAGGCCTTGGATAGTGTATCGCCGATTATTGCTAATGTAAAAGTCGTATTGGCAAGCATACTGCAAGGCGAGCAGTTAAAATTAGCTTTCTTGAGGGATGACCGAAATGTTGAGAGTGATTTCCTAAACTGCGTGTCCTAGGAACGTGGAAGTTTGCACATATAATAATTAAAGTATAAAAAGGTATTAAATTAAAAAAAAAATATATATATATATAAGTTATATATTTGTATATATACATGAATATCTCAATTTCTGTCTCTACCAATTTCTCAGTGTTTGTCTGTCTGTCTGTGCGCGATACCTAGCGAAATCTACTGCACAGTCTTCTATCCATAAATCTATAAATAACATTTTATAAGACAATTATCCTACCAGTTGTATTATATGTATGTGTGACATGGTCGCTTACTCTTCGGGAAGAACACAATTTGAGATTGTCGAAAACAAGAAATAGGAAAATATTCGGACCCAAGAGAGATGAAAACGGCGACTGGAGCAAACTGCATAACAACGAGCTTCATAACCTAATCTCTTCACCGGATATAGTAAGGGTAAATAAATGGGCTGGACATACTGCGCGCATGGGGAGGAAAGACATCTCAAAAATATTGACTGGGAACACCGAAGGGAAGAGGCAGCTTTGAAGACCTAGACGTAGATAGAAGAGTAATATTAATAGTATATTACGATACAAGTGCCGTAAGGCATGATTACGGATCGAGGAAATAGTTTGAAAGCACGAGGCTCTTGCGCCGAGTGCTTTCAATTTTCCGAGATCCGTAATGCGCTTACGGCACGTGTATTGTATGCTATTTTTTGCACGATGATTATTTATATCAATTTAATTATATTAATTGTGATATTACCTGAAAATATTATGTATATACATTCTTGAAGAGAGATGTTTATTTCATAAAGTGATTCGTATGTGTTTGTTGTTAAGGGAACCGAATATTTGTGCTGAGGGCCGTGTCCATATAGACTTGTATTATGAAGTGTATCGTAATGAATTATGACGTAGCGCAGGCACCGTAAGTAATATAACAGCATCGCAACCGGCCTTAGCAACAACGATCCATGTAAACAACGTTCGTAAGTACCACTTACTAGCTACGGAGTGCAAAAAATAGATTTAAGTGGAATAGGATTTTCAAGGGATAGTTGGATGGAGTTAGCAGAGAATAGGGTTAAATGCGGGCCCAGGTAGCGCGGCAATGAATGTCTGGATTCCATAAAATAGATAATATTCCTTTAGCTTGCTTAGGAATTGTCTATTGCCACTGAGTAATTTAAGTAGGCTAAGTAGATAGTATAACCCGGCCGCCGTCGATGGATTTTTCGGGACGTACAAATCCTGGGCACGGAGTCCTCCGAGAGGGACTTTAAGCTGGGGGCCCTTGAAAGAACTCCAAGCCTAAATTGAGGACCGTTTTTTCAAAACTCGCTTTATGCAAAAAACAAAAGCTAGTTTTGAAAAGACCACTACATATCATGAAGCGAGTTTTGCAAAAAACAAGCTATATTCTCTGTGCTATAATTTCGGAATAAAGCAAATTTTGCTAAAGCCGGCTGCATAGGCTTTTAGATGATGCTAAACACTATGTATTAACACAGTAAAACGATTTTAAAAAATATGCATAAAGCTAGTTTTGAAAAAAACGGTCCTCAATTAGTGCCTCTGGACAAAATTTCTCAGCCCTTTCACGTCCAAGTAATACCTTAGTTTCCGGATGGGGGTTGAGAGGCGATGGGCTTACCACCTGTCCCTCTGCCCTCTCTCGGAAACTAAGCGTAACAAAATTAGTATCGGTAATGAAACCTCCACTTGAATTCCCTATGCCCCACCATATGGGTAACATGAAAAAGTCAGTCAAGTCAAGTGGATAGTATGGTAGGGATACAGAAATTTAAAAGAAGTCCCCGAATGTGTTAATGAGGTCATTTAGGTTATCGCTAGTTCGTACAAAACTAGCAGGTGCCCGTGGCTTCGCCCACGATAATTAATTAAAAAATTAAAAATTAAGAGTATAATAACTATTAAAGCATTATATTTATTAACACTTGAAGGCGAATTATTCATAAAATAAACCATTAATAATTAATGAAACAGCTAAAATTCCGGCTTCAGAGTACATTCCACGATTAGAAAGCGCCGCCTGGGAAAACTATATCAGAATCGATTATGCAGTTCCAAAGAACCTGTGAACACATAATACGTATTGTTTCTCAGCTGTTTGTTGACAGATGAATATGATGTGAATTTTATTTGATAAATTCAGTGCAATATTCAGAAATTATATAATGTTTCAAGGGAAGGGATGGTTTGTTTGGATTTTTATTATCAGCGATATTTCAAGGGTTAAACCATCAAGATTTTACAGCATGTGCTCGCGGTTTCGCCCGCCATTATTAGTTGATTCCAGGATTTTTAAGTTATTTATACTGGCAGCTTATTAAAAATGTTTGTGGTTCAGAGCTATGAAAATTGTAAATAAAAATAAAATTAGAATATTTGTTCATTATGTTCATTTCACTTAGGCCTTATATAATAAAGAAACGGTTTTCCTAATTTTGTACTCGTCGTAAAAGTTTAGACTGCGAGAGACGAACATCGCCGAGTATACCCGATGTACTCACGAAGTGGGCGAGCGAGTGAGCACGCTATTTGGGGCCGTTGAATTGTATAAGACTAGGATGTGCCCGCGGCTTCGCCCACGATAATTAATTGAAAAATTAGAAATTAATAGTATAATAATTATTAAAGCATTATATTTATTAACACTTGCACGCGAATCATTCTTAAACTAAACCTTTAATAATTAATGAAACAGCTAAAATTCCGGCTTTAGAGTACATTCCACGATTAGAAATTGCCACCTGGGAAAACGATCTCAGATTCGATTATGTAGTTCCAAAGATAACTGTGATCCACTGCCTTCTAAACTGTATAGGCTAATTCTCGTGCGTAATTCTCGAGACGGCGGTGGATAATGGCGTTTTTCAACTGTTTGTTGACAGATGAATGAGATGTGAATTTTATTTGATAAATTTAGTGTAATTTTCAGAAATTATATAATGTTTCAAGGGAAGGAATGGTTTGTTTGGATTATTATTATCAGCGATATTTCAAGAGATAAAACCATCAATATTTTACAGCTGTTACCCCCGGCTTCGCCCGCCACTATTCATTGACTCAAGGATTTTTAAGAAATTTACACTGGTAGATTATTAAAAATGTTTGTGGTTCAGAGCTATGAAAATTGTAAGTAAATATAAAATTAGAATATTTGTTCATTGAGTTCATTTCACTTAGGCCTTATATAATAAAGAAACGGTTTTCCTAATCTTGTAGTCGTCATGAAAGTTTAGACTGAGAGATACGAACATCACCGAGTATACCCGATGTCTCACGAAGCGGGCGAGCAAGCACGCTATTTAGGGCCGTTGAATTGTATAAGAGTAGATAGCAGGTGCCCGTGGCTTCGCCCAAGATAATTAATTGAAAAATTAAAAATTAAGAGTATAATAATTATTAAAGCATTATATTTATTAACATTTGCACGCGAATCATTCATAAACTAAACCATTAGTAATTAATGAAACAGCTAAAATTACGGCTTCAGAGTACATTCCACGATATGAAAGCGCCCCCTGGGAAAACTATCTCAGATTCGATTATGCAGTTCCAAAGGAACCTGTGAACACATAGTACATATTGTTTCTCAACTGTTTGTTGACAGATGAATATGATGTGAATTTTATTTGATAAATTCAGTGTAATTTTCAGAAATTATATAATGTTTCAAGGGAAGGAATGGTTTGTTTGGATTATTATTATCAGCGATATTTCAAGAGTTAAACCTTCAATATTTTACTGCTGGTGCCCCCGGCTTCGCCCGCCATTATTCATTGACTCCAGGATTTTTAAGAAATTTACACTGGTAGATTATTAAAAATGTTTGTGGTTCAGAGCTATGAAAATTGTAAGTAAAAATAAAATTAGAATATTTGTTCATTATGTTCATTTCACTTAGGCCTTATATAATAAAGAAACGGTTTTCCTAATTTTGTACTCGTCGTGAAAGTTTAGACTGCGAGAGACGAACATCGCCGAGTATACCCGATGAACTCACGAAGTGGGCGAGCGAGTGAGCAGGCTATTTAGGGCCGTTGAATTGTATAAGAGTAGGTTATAATGAAAGTAGGTTGCTTTGGTAACAAAAAACAAAACACGTAAAGCCATTCATTTCCAATGACATTGCCTTTGAATTCGGCAGCTGTTGAACAACTATGCATGGAGAATATTCTAATTAAGCCGCTGTAGAGTCCTGTGGTATAATCTAAGACTTCCGTTTCCACCGATATACTGATGGGTGGATACATTGTAAGTACAGAATAACGCTTATGCTTCTGTGGTTTGGTTATGTCGTTTTTGCTGTGCCAGCCTCTACGCACAATTTAATTAACAGAGCGTTGTGCCGCTCCAACAGAAGAATTTCTCCGCTCCAAGTCTCCATGGCGTCAGATCTCACAAGAATGCAGCTTCCAGTCTGCTAAATTAACGCCCGATATCACTGTCCATATTTCAGACCTCCCCTTATAGTCTACACGCCGATATTACTACGTTTGCCCTGTTTGCCTCTTTATTCTACAGTCTCTACGATTTCATTATTACCAGGGCCCGGATTCTGATGACCTAAAATTGTTTGAAAAAGACCTATAAAATGACCATAGATTTTAAAGAAAATGACTTAATAATTATAAAGAATGACCTAAAAACTGATATTTTATTTATAAAAATATTATTGTACACACAAGGTTATAGACTAATTTGTACATAACTAGGAGGTGCCCGTGGCTTCGCCCACGATAATTCTTTTAAAAATTAAAAATTAAGAGTATAATAATTATTAAAGCATTATATTTATTCACACTTGCACGCGAAGCCATTAATAATATTAATGAAACAGCTAAAATTCCGGCTTCAGAAAACATTCTACAATTAAAAAGCGCCCCCTGGTAAAACTATATCAGAATCGATTATGCAGTTCCAAAGGAACCTGTATAATAAACACATAATACTTATTGTTTTTCAACTGTTTATTGACATGAATATGATGTGAATTTTATTTCATCGATTCAGTGTAATTTTCAGAAATTATATAATGTTTCAAGGGAAGGAATGGTTTGTTTGGATTATTATTATCAGCGATATTTCAAGAGTTAAACCATCAATATTTTACTGCTGATGCCTCCGGCTTCGCCCGCCATTATTCATCCTCACCAGGATTTTTTTAAGAAATTTACACTGGTAGATTATAAAAAATGTTTGAGGTTCAGAGCTAAGAAAATTGTAAGTCAAAATAAAATTAGAATATTTGTTCATTGTGTTCATCTCACTTAGGCCTTATATAATAAAGAAACGGTTTTCTTAATTTTGTAGTCGTCATGAAAGTTTAGACCGCGAGAGACGAACATCGCCGAGTATACCCGATGTCTCACGAAGCGGGCGAGCAAGCACGCTATTTAGGGCCTTTGAATTGTATAAGAGTAGATTAGCTGCTAAGTACCATTTTTGTAAAAAATTCGTTTTTACATCAAATCCCATCTATATGTCATTCCCAATTGACCCAAGACACGGCTATGTGCCACAGTATTTAGTTTAGTTCAAACATTGATCACAAGATGGAAGCTCTGCTATGTCCCTCATGCATTTAGAAATACATTTTTTACTGTAACTCCTAAACAACTTTTTGGCACTTAGCAGGTATTTGGGTTACACTCTTCAATTGTAAAATTTGTAAATGCAAAAAGGATGTTGTAGGTCTAAAAACTTGGTTCTCTCTTCTTGATTGGAACATTGCGAGGAAAAGTAATAAAATTGCTTTTAAAGTAGATCCAACAAAAATGTTGCATTATAGTAACCTATTAATTTATTTAAATATTGCCCGTATGAAAAAAAAAGACAAAAAAGTTAATACACTCAATGTAAATGCATGAAGATGACTAAGTAAGGAAGCAAATGACACATCAAGATGACTAAGTAAGGAAGCAAATGACACGAAATTACAAAATAATGACGTAAAATTGAAATAAATGCCCTAAAAATATAAATATTATAAAATAACAAAAAAAACCTAATAAAAATGCATTTCTATAATCTAGAGGCCATGATTAGAATTTATCTGAAAGTAGGCAATATCTATGCAGCTTCAATAATAAGATGACATGTCATTAGAATCCGGGCCCTGATTATTACTGTTTATTTATTTATTCTGCCAGAGGTAAGGCTAGTTGGGCTTCTCTTCGGCTCTATCAATCAAACAATTAAAACGATTATGATAACTTGTATAAATTCTTATTTACTTACACACTCAATGGCAATAGACAATTCCTTATCAGGATAAAGGAATATTATATATTTTATGGAACCCGAAGGTTCATTGCCGCGCTTATCTGAGCCTGTCATTCAACCCTATTCTGTGCTAAATACAACCATCACTCGCAAATCCTACTTCTCTTACAACTATCCTAATATTGTCCTTCCACCTACGTCTAGGTCTTCCAAGTGGTCTTTTCCCTTCGGTTCTCCCAGTCATTATTTTTGAGATATGTATTTCCTTCCCTCATGCACGTAACATTTCCAGCTCATTTCATCCTCCGTGAATTAATATAAAATATTTTAAAATATGAAAAAAATAATTGAATTTACGATATGAAAGACGAGAAATATGTGACTAGAGAAATAATGAAAAAAGTGTTATAAACAAGAATAACAGGGTCATAGCAATAAGACAGAAAATACTTTAAGTTTGAAGGCAATGAAGAAGAATATTAGAATGCGAAGAAATAAAACTCTAATATAGCATTGTGAATAGAGGATCATGTGAAGTATAGGGGAGAGTTGCCGAAGTTGGACCGTTGCCTAAGTTGGACCTCCTTCATATTTCGCTATGTGTTAGTAACTTAAACCTTCAAGTTGGCTCTACTGGTGAGAAATGTTGTCAAGGACGTGTGATCCAACAGTCAGTTGGCTGCAGTCTTTGAAGAAAGAATAACTGCAATTATTGTGTTCTCCTCGTTTGTGCAACAAGAGGCGCGCTACAGATTATAAGCTATTGTGCATAGTAAGAGTAAGCAAAACAATTACCTACATTATATTTTATAACTGCCTTTCGTTAGTTAATAACTAGATATAGTAAAACTAGTTTTACATTTTGTGAGTCCTTGTAGCATCACATTTCTTTACGTGGCGTCCAGTTGCCGAAGTTGGACCACTGCGTGTTTCCTAATTTGGACCACCATAACTTCCATTCTTGATATCAGCGTATGGGCAGATCTGGTATATTTGGTATTTTTTACATTTTTTTATGCAATTTGTTTCCTAGGTTATTCTTTGTTTCTTATTTGAAGCTCTTTATCAGTACAAAACAGTTTGCTTCTAATTTACAAATTATAATTAATGGTTTTGTATAATAGGCCCTAACTAACTTACTTTAAATGCCATGTGTGCCTAATAAATTTGTTAAGATACAGGTTCTTTAAAATATAACAATCTTTTTTATTTTTTACTAACAGTTTTACCATCGGTCCAACTTAAGCAACCGGTTTCCTAATTCGGACCGTTTACAGACTTCTAAATTTTAAATTGTAGGCCTTGGAGATATATATCTATACAAAATATAATACTACCAGATGGAAGTGTATAAAATGTAGATTAATGTACAATATATTTCGTATCAATTAAATACATAATAAAGGCGTGGGGTAACAAAAGGTAAAATCGGTCCAACATAGGCAACCTTCCCCTACATGTTTCTCCTGCAGTTCACATCCAATAAGGTTGATATTCGCTTGAATTTTTTTTGTTTTATTACATGCTGGAGATGGATATACAGCTTCTTCGCATTCCGCAAGCTATTATGTCTCTTGGGATCGATAGGGAATGGAAACGTGGGGAATGTAGCAATACGAGACATATTGTAATATTGTTACATGCGTACATTTCCGCTTCTGTTTTGTCCTGAATCTTCCCACTAAGAGGATTTCCTCTAACAACTGCCTTTCATATCCGCTTACAGTTCGAATTTCAGGTCCAAGCCCGGAGGAACTCAAAGTTCTGCAGCCTTGTAGAGTTTTGGCTCGGAGCAGGAGAGTAAAATTCTGCCAAGGCCTTCAATAATTATTATTTGAGGTACTAGCAAATACTATAGAGGACAATACCGGACACTTACTGCTTTGACAATGGAAAAATGGGGGACAGATTTTTCAGCACTCCGGGTGGCCACAACCTGCAAACTTGGGGGCAAATTAAGATATTCAAAACACATATATACTGCAATTTCACCGAACACTAAGGACCAAAACACTGTTTAAGTAATTATAAGAATAATAATGAGCAAACAAAACACAGAACTTCCGAAATAGTTCTCAAAATATCAATGAAAACACAAATATTTTAACTTAACGGTTGCTAACAACTACAACTTTCTCTTTTTTTTCAATGTTGCTTTTTTGTTTTAACTTTTTAGGTAATTTATTTCCAAACCAGCATTTTTTTTCTGAACCACAGACAGATAGAAAAATCATATCCCTTATACATAACATGCCGAGGTGGGCTACTTCGGCTCCTCTTTTAGAAATTGGTTGATATCTTTGTATCTAGTTACTGCGTCTGTATTCAGTAGTAGCAGGTTGGGCCGCTAGATGGTGCTCAAGATATTGTCCCTCGATATAGCGCAAAGTGTCCTGTATTGTCCTCTATAGTATTTGGTACTAGTTACTTGTATAGATTTTCTTCGGGTCAGGACAAGAATTATAATAAATCTAAAGAATCTAAAGGGTCAGATTCTGAGAAGGCTTTGAATAATTATTATTTAACCCTTTTCAGAGCTGTTATACACCGTGTTCATAAATTTTTGGACGATTTCGTAAGGCTATATTTTCACTAATAAAGTAAAAAGTAATGTTCCCTATTACAGGTCATGGAGGCCCAGAAGGTTCCAGGAGGATGAGACTCCCAGATTTTAGACTATCGGCACATGAAGGTGGTAAGGTCGTCAGCCTTACGCACCGGCCGCCTTTACCCTCAGGATTGCTCCTGGTACTCATTTCTGTTAGAGGCTAAGTGGCCATATTGCCACCAGAGGAATTAGGACAACTAAAAAACTCCAATGACCTCATTGGAAATCGAACCCGCGAGCATCCGGTTTGTAGCGCAGCACCTCAATCTCTACGATACGGCGCACCCCATTTTCACTAATACTTAACATGAATAAAATATCTTATCATTTGAAAGAGGGAAGTTAGAAGTTTTGTAAAGACTTTAGATGCACTTGGTGTGAGCCCCATACGTAATATGACACACGTCCAGGCGGTGATCCAATTCACCGCCAAACTCTCGCAAACATGTTTTATGTGACGTTCCCGATGGCGGCAGTAACACTGTCCTTAAAGTAACCCCACAGGAAGAAATCACACTCTGAGATCCGGTGAACGGGGTGGCCAATGTGTCTGCGGCTGTTGCACAACCATTCCTTCGATCTGGCAAGTACCCTCGCCATGTCTTGTATCGCTGTTCCTCTTCATCCGTGAGTTGTGGTATTAACCAATTTTCCAATTTGTCCAGGTAAACATTGGGACTGCAGCTATTTTCTCCGAATACTAGCAAAGTTTCCCACTACATGACAAATGAAAATGTGATTTTCACTACAAAACTACAAATCTTCCCTCTTTCAAATGGTGATAAGACATTTTATTTATTTATTTATTTATTAGTGAAAATATAGCCTTGTGAATTAGCCCGAAAGTTTGTGGACACGGTGTTACGTCAATATAAACATTAATCGAGTGATACTATCAATGGGATCTAGGATTGAAATTATTGAGGCAAATTTCATTGAAATAGTTGGTTTCCACGAACAATAATTTAAATCGCGGATTAAATTCTCCGCATTTTCAAATAAAACATTAATCTAGAACAAATTTATATCTCTGCTATTACGCAGTTTTTGCTGTGACGTATATATACGTCAATAGCAATTAAGCGGTTTTTAAGACAAAGAGCTAAGGGTCGTTTTTGCAATTCCTTCCAACCTATTTATGCCATATTGAATAGTAGAGTGACTGTATGCTAAATAAATCATACTTAAACTCTTGCTGAGCGCCGGCGTGGTCTTGTGGTTAGCGTCGCTGACTACAGATACGTCAGCCCGGGTTCGATCCCCGGTACCTCCTCGGATTTTTCTGAGGTAGGGAGGTCTAGTAGGGGTGCACTCAGGCTCGTGATTCAAAGTGAAGAGCTACTTGATAGAAAAGTAGGGGCTCCGGTCATGGAAACCACCGTTAACGGCCTTGGGTGTCGGCATGCTGACCACATGCCCCCAATCCTGCCATCTGCCTATAGTAAATGACGCAGCGGTCGGGGTGGTAGGCCTTGTTCCTTCAGGGATGTAGCGCCACGGAGAGTTTAAACTCTTGCTGGTAAAGATGAACGGAGAATAACTTCCTTTTGCCCGACCTTAAGTCAAATACTATAGAGGACAATACCGGACACTTACAGCTTTGACAATGGAAAAATGGGGGACAGATTTTGCAGCACTCCTGGTGGCACAACCTGCAAACTTGGGGGCAAATTAAAATATTCAAAACACATATAAACTGCAATGTTTTATTGTTTCACCAGACACTAAGGACCAAAACACTGTTCAACTAATTATAAGAATAATAATGAGCAAACAAAACACAGAACTTCCGAAATAGTTATCAAAATATCAATGAAAACACAAATATTTCAACTTAGCAGTTGCTAACAACAACAACTTTCTCTTTTTTGCAATGTTGCTTTTTTGTTTTAACTTTTTAGGTCATTTATTTCCAAACCAGCATTTTTTTCTGGACCATAGATAGACAGAAAAATCATATCCCTTATACATAACATGCCGAGATTGGCTACTTCAGCTCCTCTAATAGAAATTGGGTGATATCTTTGTATCTAGTTACTGCATCTGTAGTAGCAGGTTGGGCCGCTAGATGTTGCTCAAGATATTGTCCCTCGATATATCGCAAAGTGTCCTGTATTGTCCTCTATAGTATTTGCTTAAGTCCATAACCGTTCGATAAGCAGTGACTGCTAATGGGATAGAGAAAAGAAAAATGGTCAGAGATTGCGAGTAAAACTTGAGGAACGGCAAACAGGGAAGTAGAATATTAATCAAGTAGCTCACTTTTTTTTTGTCCATAGTGTAAAGAAGAACTGTTGCTGGTTGTGGGTTTTGTAGACCACGCAGCGAGTGTACGAAAAGAAAGAGAGACCTCTAAGTGCAGTATTATTAATGGCGAAAGTTGGGAATGAAACAATGAGGACAGTTTTTCCCACAAGTTAGAGACAAACAAGGGGAAGGTAATTGAAAAGAAAGAAGCCGGTGGCTGGCCTCAGAGTTTATACAAAAAACACAGCAACTCTCCATAATAATCAGTCTTTTACTGCCTCAAGACAGCGCAATTATGCTAATGCAAACATTAGGGCTTCCTTGAGCGACTCTTCGGGGTTCTGTGGAAATTACATCCCGTAATCCGTCTCTATCTTTTATACATTCCAACGTAAAATGTAATTCATATCCAATGTTATACTTACTTACGCACTCCTCAGTGATAACCAGGGCCCGGATTCTGATGACTAGACTTAGGATTTGAGGTAAAAACCTATTTTAATCCTTAAGTGATATGTGGCCGCTGTGGCTCAGGGGATGCGTCCAATCCTCTCACGCAGCGGGCCCGGGTTCGATTCCTGGTCGGGACAAGTTACCTAGGTGAGGTTTTTTCCGGGGTTTTCCCTCACCTATGAGACAAATGTCAGGTAACTTTAGGCCCTTGTGGTCCCCGGAAATCATCTGGCCGTCATTATCATATTCATCCTCATCCTCGCCTTGTTCTGAGTGAGTGTGTGTGTGAATGGTGTGTATCGTCCTATGTGTTCGTGTTGTCTCGGAGGTGGCCCCGGCATTGGGCTCCGGGGAGGCCCTCCATGTCCTTGTCTGGTCAAAAAAGTATGTATGTGATCCAAAGATAATCCCTCTCCCGACAGGTCGCGGCCCTGTAAGGCCCGGGCGGCTTGGGTCGCTTAAATCCTAAAAAAGGGAGAGGTAAAACTACGAAAAAGAAAGAAAGAAAGAAAGAAAGTGATATGTGGACGAAAACTTATATATGAGTGTTTCATAAGTGACTATGCCCAAAACTGATACATTTATAGGACCTAAAACAGCCTATTTTTACGTTATAGCCTAATATTGCCTTTTTGCTTGTTTTTCCTCCAAAGTTCAAAATAAGTTATTTTTTGTTATAAATTCTAACAGTTCGTACTAAATTTTTAGCTCGGAATGTGCAGTACATGACACATTTGTGACGTGGTTAAATAGTAAGAAATATTTAGTCTTCAGTAGAAAAATTCCTTGTGAAAATGTAGTGTTTTCTCCCGACTCCCATGTTCAGTTATATATATATAAAATCTCCCAATCTCTGAATCACTGAGGGATACAAGGGGTTGAATATGCTAGCGTGCGTAGCTTCTGGGCGCAGGGATTAGGTTTTCATTGTTGTGGTAGTAATACAGGCCCTAGTAATGGATCTAAATAATTCTGTGTACCACGGCCTATACCTGTGTTTTATCATGATTATTGACTAACGGCGACTTCAATAAATATAATATTCTGCATTGGAATTGAGATATTTCAGAAAATTGGCAACTTAACGATTTTATAAGAGACTATTTTACGATTTTTAGAACCTATTTTCCAATTTTTAGAGCTTATTTTAGGTACCCAAAACAGCATTTTTAGCGACCTAATAGTCCGAAGTCTACTGATGGCATGTCATCTTTTTATTAGTGCTGCTTAGACATTGCCAACTTGTAGATAAATCCTAATCATGGCCTCTAGATTATAGAAATGCACTTTTATTAGGTCATTTTTTTGTCATTTTATGCAATTTTTTTTTAGGGCATTATTTCAATTTTACGTCATTGTTTTGTCATTTTCCTGTCATTTGCTTCCTTATTTTGCCATTTTCATGCATTTAATTTAAATAAATGACTAGGTTACTATAATGCGACATTTTTGTAGAATCTACTTTAAAAACAATTTTCCTATTTTTCTTCTCAAATGTTCCAATCAAGAACAAAGTTTTTAGACCTACAACATCCTTCCTACATTTACAGTTTTTGCAATTACGTATAAATTAGTCTATATCTTTGTGTGCACAGTAATAGTTTTTATAAATAAAATATCAGTTTTTAGGTCATTCTTTATAATTATTAAGTCATTTTCTTCAAAATTTAGGGTCATTTTATACGTCATTTTTCAAACAATTTTAGGTCATTAGAATCCGGGCCCTGGTGATAACCAATCAGAGCTCTCCATTTATTTGTTTCATTTAACGATTCTCTTATCGTAGCATTTCCAGACGTCGGCCTGGGTTTCGCAGTTAGTATAGCGCTAGTTTTCTGTGCCCAAGGTTGCGGGTTCGATCGCTGACAAGGTCGATGACATTTATTGTGTGCATAAATGTGACAGGCCCATGTCAGTGGATTTACTGGCATGTAAAAGAACTCCTGCGGGATAAAATTCCGTTACACCGGCGACGGTCACAGACCTAAGTAGCAGTACACTCCTTCGTTAAATATCCATTTACCAACCAAGCATTTAATGTCTGTCCTACATGGCTAACAGATATGTCATCAAGACCAGGTCACTTCTCCCAAAGATGGCAGCGGAAATAGGTGCCGAAAGGTCGGAATTAGACCTTCTACACACCCAGTTGAAAGGCAGAGAAACCATTAATAATAATAATAATTTTTATTATCTGTTTGCCGTACATGCAGTACAGATAGAATCGTCAATAAATAACATTAAATTAACAAACACAATACAATACAATTAAAAACTAAAAAATTCATTTAAATCATAAAACGAATTTTTACATAAAAATGTCTTTAGTCTTAACTTGTAAAGATGAAGATTATTAACACTAGAAATGTTGTGTGGAAGTTTGTTGACTATCCTACTAATGAGGCAAACTGGAGATTTTGTATACTTGGTAGTTGAGTAATACGGGTATAATACTTGAGGTGGTGTTTCCATTTAAAACAAACAAACAAACGCCACCTATTAACCTATTGTGGAATTATGTTAGGGTGACTTCTTCAGTTGCCATAGCAACAGGGGTGGGGGGGGGGCTGGGGAAAAGCCTCGCTCGAATTGATTTTTTGCAGTGTAACACATCTTATTTATCGATTTCTTCGATTTTGTTAACCCGCTCTTCTTGATTCATTATTTTGTTTATAGAAGTAAGACAAACAGATATCTGACTTTTTTATACAGGGTGTTAATGAATAACACCGAAATATTTTACCTGTGTATAGAGGGGACATAGACAAGCAACTTTTATTAGGAAAATTTTGCTCTATGGATTCAATTCTTCCTGTTATAACATAAAATATCCCAAGGATATGCACGCCACTGACTTCTAATACTTGAAATGATAGGAAACAAAGGAACAGTGAATATTGTGTAGTGGTCGGGAAAATTGTAAAATATGACGATCGATATCTTGCAACTCTGAGGGGAAAAAAGACAAACGAAACATTTTTGTTAGGTCTGGAATTAGGAATAAAAACATAATGCAGTGGCGGGCAATCATGTGATTAATCAGTAAATTTTGCAGATTATGAAAATTCTAAATTATGGTATAGCTGTTGATGAATTGTTAAGAATCAGGTTTTTATCGATCGCTAAGAAGGCATGAAGTCAATTTAATGAAAATTTTAACCCTATTTCGCTCAATTATTGACTTATGAGCACCAAATTTTAAGGACTTTAATGGCCTGTAGCATACACATTTTACGTCTTAGAGCAAAAATGTCCTAATAAAAGTTGCTTGTCTATGTCCCCTCTATACACAGGTAAAATATTTCGGTGTTATTCATTAACACCCTATATAGATGGACAGAAGAGGATAATTAATTCACAACTAAATGGGAAAACATTGGACGAACTCACTATGCGGGTTTTTTTGGGAGGGGGGGGGCTAGGTAACTCGAATCTCAAGTTTTTTTCCCCCGGGCGGTGCACTTTAATTGTGAAATGCATCTTTTTGCTTTTTAATTATCAATCGTTTTAATTTTTAATGAATGATTTGGGTAAGGTTCATGGATCTGTGGTTCGTTTTAATCGTTACATTTCGAATTTGTATGCCCATTGGCAGCATTAGATTACAATTATTATTATTAAGTGCCAGTATGGTACTTTATGAGATTGTGTGGGGGACGAAAAAATGTCTGTCCGTCTGTCCGTGTGTCTGTACGCACCATAACTCAAATACGCTTTTTCGGATTTTCATGAAACTTGGAAAACACATTTATAATGTCCATGGGAAGAACCCTATTGGTATTGAACCAAGTCGGTTCACCGGTACCGGAGTAATGCCCAATTTAGTGCCTATTTTAATAGATTATGGTGCCTATTTTAATAGATTATTGCGCCTTTTTCATAGAAAGGCGCCATCACTCAAATACGCTGTAACGGATTTCCATGAAACTTGGTATACCAATTTATGACGTCCATGAGAAGTGCCCTATTGAATTTGAACCTAATCTGTTGACCGGTACCGGAGTAAAACCCAATTTAGTGTATATTTTAAAGACGCGGTAACTCAAATACGCTTTACCGGATTTTTATGAAACTTGGTATACACATTTACAATGTCCGTGGGAAGACGTCTATTCATAATGGATAAAATCGGTTGATTTGTTTCGTAGTAATGCTCAATTTAGTGCCTATTTTATGGCAATATACGTATTCGAAAGAATTTATTAAAAAAATGAAAATCAGTTATCTTGACAACATAGCCTATTGTTTTACTGTGATCTTATAAGGCCTTGGAAATTAAAATACAGGTAGCTATGACAAAAAACACTATAGTTTTACATGCGCTTATCCAACTAGACCGTTAAAATGACCCAGGTGGCCGAGATGGTAGACCTTTCTTCTTCTTCCGTAAGCCCTGCTTAATGAATAAATCTGGAGCTTAACTTGGAAATCAATTAAAAAAAAACATATTCTGCATATCATAATTGCAGTCATAACTGATTAAACAAAAACATACTGGCACTTTTTTACATAAGTTTACCTGATTTTTTCTTCTGTTAAATAGTGAATCATTTAAATGAAATATCTAGCAGTTGAGTAAATAAACGCGGGCACCTGATAGTGTATTAAATATGTGTTGCAATACCTAGCGCATATTGATACTTCTTAACTATACCTTGCACTTCAATCCATGCAAGATAAAACTTATCCCGTTGTTGCTCTTATATCCAAAGCACCACTCGAAGTCGTGAAAGTATTTTGGTGGGGGGTTGGAAGTGGTTATAGCCACTCAAACCCTATACTGATTAAACTTCAGAGCAAGACAATTCCGCAAGCAGCAAGGCCTAATTACTCTGCGAGACCAGGCACAGCCATTGACACCTAGCGACAGCTGGTGACAGCTTCCAAATTACTCCGCCAACAGATGACGTCAAAAATAACATCAGCAATATGCGGTTATTAGCAATATCGAGCTGTCCAAAGTCCTGTCCTGCATTATCCACAAATTAGTTGAGCTCTTGGTTAAGTTGAAGCCTCGATCGAGACGTTACTCTCTTATTAGTGCTTTGGTATAGACGGGGAAGGTGAGGTTATTAAGTGCCAGAAAGGTACTTTATGAGATTGTGAGGGACGGAAACATGTTTGTCTGTCCGATTGTCTGTCAGTCCGTGTGTCTTTACGGGCGATAACTCAAGTTCGCTTTATCAGATTTTCAAGAAACTTGGTATTCGCATTTATAATGTCCATGGGAAGAAGCCTATTGATATTGGCCCAAATCGATTGACCGGTACCAGGGTAATGCCCAATTTAGTGCTTATTTTATGGTAATATATTAGAAAGAATTTATCAAATGCAAATCTGATCTCATGACATCATATTGTTTTACAGTGTACATATACGGCTCTGGGAGTTGTAATACATTCTGTGGCTTGGTTCTAAAAGGACCAATGTCATTTTCTTCCAAAAATGAGATTTATGCATTACTGAGTTCGGCTGGTCTTTATCTTTCGTATAATAATAGTGCCAATGTCTGTTGCTATTAATAGACATAATACAGAAACCTTAGAAGCCAATATCGGAAGTTCTCAGCAAAAAATATTACTTTTAGAACCAAGCCACAGATACTTCTTTGACAAATAACACTCCACAAATTCCTTCACATATGCTCATCAAACTAGACCGTTATACGGAGTGAGGTGGTCGAGATGGTAACATCTTGTACTCACATTCTAGTTGTCCCTAGTTCAAATACCGTAGCCAGTCAATTTGACATTTTAAAAATATGTTTAGCCTATGTGAGTGTGCGATTGTCAAGATATCACAAATCTGTATAATTCTGCTGATGCTGGACGATTTTAATGTGATTTAAAAAATAAAAATAATAAACTAGACGTTTGTTCTTCCGTGAGCCCTGTTTAATGAATCGATCTGGAATATTATATTATCAATATATAAGTTATGTATAGCTTTCTGTTCGCAAGCTCGTTGGTTCAGTCTGGTCCGGGTCCGGGTCATTTGCGTGTGCATAAATGCGACATTCCCATGTCTAGATTTATAGGTTTATAGGACAAAATTCCGTCACACCGATTACTGACCTATGTAACATATCACACCGTCTTTACTGAACCGTAATAAAGCCAACTATTATGTTCAGTTCGTTTCAATATCCCTTATATCGCTTTGCCTCTATTGAATGGATAACGCCTTACAGTAGGTCGGATCTGCTTTCCGCATTACACCAAAGCAGGAGATGTTGCCAAGCAGAGGACAGCAGGCGGTGTCGGAAGCAGTATTGAACAGATGAATGTGAATTCTCTATCGCTTAATGCTTGAGTGCTGTAACTAATACCAGTCTGCCCTGTCAAACCCTTAGTGCAGATCTTCGGAGTATAATTCTTGTAGGAATTCCATTATTATAGTTATTGTTTAGGCTACACTGTTAAGTAATAGGAATATTGTGCTTTGAATTTTTCCTGGTGCTGGTCATATATGATATTTTCCCTGGCTACTAACCAGGTGGTGAATTGGATTAATTCCGACGTCGGAATTAATCCAATTCACCACCTGGTTAGTAGCCAGGGAAAATATCAGATAATAGGAATATTATTTTACTGACAAACTATTTTGTTTGTTTTTTAATATTTTGTTGATCTGTATGTTCTCTATGCACTGTATTTGTCTCGTGTATATTGACAAGCTTGGTTGAATAGAAGAGAAGACCCTTGTTCTTAATCACGCCAGTAAATATAAAACTATAATAATAATAATAATAATAATAATAATAATAATAATTATTATTATTATTATTATTATTATTATTATTATTAATCATTATCATTATTAGTGTTGTTATTACTATTACTAGGCCTACTACTTTTTTTACCCTCCACCGTTCACTTGTTCACTGAATGTTTAAGAGATATGAGAAGGCATAAATGTTAAAAGCTCAAAATTAAAGATGTGCCTTACGCCCTTATGGAACTAGGCCCTTCATTATTTAAATTTGTTAAAACTATAACCCTAATGTACCTTCGGGTAAAATTGGGTTCATAAAGCTGTATATTCAATAAAACTAAAACTATACTCCGTGGCGCGACATCCCCGAAGGGACAAGGCCTACCACCCGACCGCTGCGTCATCTACCTATAGGCAGATGGAAGGATTGGGGGCATGTGGTCAGCATGCCGACACCCAAGCAGGTTAATGGTGGTTTCCATGATCGGAGCCGCTACTTCTCTATCAAGTAGCTCCTCAATTTGAATCACGAGGCTGAGTGCACCCCTTTATATTCAATAAATAAATAAATATATAGTATTTTCTCTAGTTTTCTCTAGTTCTCTCTAGTATATTCAATAAATAAATAAATATATAGTATTTTCTCTAGCTAACCGATTAATCCCGTATGCCTCTGGTAAAATTCACTAATGGGTCTACATGGGCCACAACATATCTGCCAGGTACGTAGGTAATTCTGAACAGAAAGTACAGTCGGTCAAATAAAAAACGCCGGGACTCGTATGCAGTTAAAATTAAAGTTTTATCACATTAGTTCACAAGTTTCCTATAAAAAACATAAAATACAGGTCATTTTCGGAACATATGAGGAGATGCGACAGGAGGGAAGAAGTGAACAACGAGGGAAAAATGAAAAACGCGGAAAGCGCAACACACGATATTCAACTTAATGTATTGTCATAATTCATTTTGCTTTGTCATCGCACCACATACAAATGCTAGCTTGAGAGAAAGTGTAGTTAGGGCTGTAATTGACCTGCATTTTTTGGCCTCTGAAGCAGCGAGAAGGTTCCATATTTCTTAAAGAGGTGGGCACTTCACTATAATGCGACCGCAAGTTTTCATAGGAATCGTGGATCTGGCCGGCCATGTATTTCGATTGGCAGAAGCTGAACGTAAGTTATTGATTTTGCACTGTAAGTACCGGTATTATAAAATATAATCTTTAAAAAATGCTCCTTGAATAATCATATTCCTTGCGAATTTATTAATTATTAATATTATAAGAATTTACAACCAAGAATATGGCGGATGTGAGACATATAGCCACAGCTTTCTATACATGTTTGTTTTGGAACAAAACTGACTAAATAATCAAGAAAATACATGGATAGACAAGAGGCGTGTGTGAACCTAACCTTAAGTCTTCCTGTACATGCGCATATGCTCGTTCGTGATACTTAATCAAATACCGCCCGACGTTTTTTTATTTGACCGACTGTACTTCACCCACGTCCTTATCTTGTACTGCCTTGTATTGTTAACGTGCGTGATACACATACCTGTGGTACAGTAGTTAGATATACCAGGTCGCATGCAGTGCATATTGTTGTGGAACTTGACTAGAGGATGCGGTGTGCAAGTCCCAGTGGCCCGGTTCGTTTCTATCAATTGAAGACGTGACGGAGTAGATTAGTGCACGTCGGAGATCACGTTTTCCACTCTACGTGCTTCTAAGAGTTTATACAGGGTGATCCAAAGGGATTGCTTAAGCTTATTGAGCTGAGGCAATACAAAATTAATCCTCTGATAACGTATCGCCTGTGAACTGTCCTCATATTTTGTTTATTGCGTTTGCGAAGTATGATATTTATTTGCATTGCGATTTAATAAGCTGGTGTAGAATGGAAAAAAAGTTTGGTGTAGTATTTTGTAGTAGCTTTAATAATCTGGAAGTTAAATAATATCATTAAGGAGACAATATGTTCTGGCTGTTCTGTTTCTGGACATCTATACACTGTACATTCATAATATAATAAAATAACATAATATATTGTACATTATGATAGTGTGGTACCGTACGCCGTAACGAAGTGGTTGAGGCGCTGCGCTGCAAGATCGGAAAGTCGCGGGTTCGATTCCCGATGAGGTTGTTGAGATTTTTCAATTCTTCTAATCCTTCTGGTGGCCCTGGGGTCGACTCAGCCTCTAACAGAAAAGAGTACCGGGAGCATTCCTGGAGGGTAAAGGCGGCCGGTGCCTAAGGCTGACAACCTTACCACCTTCACGTGCCGAATGTCCAAAATTTGGGAGCCTCAACATCCTGGAACTCTCTGGGCCTCCACGGCCTGTAGCCTATAGTGATCGCTTTACCTTTACCTTATGATAGTAGCTTCACTAGTTAAAATTATCAAACATATTTTATGGGGAAAATGAATAAAACTCGTAAAAATTGAGAATATTTTAGGAGAAAAATTCCTCTGGCACTGGGCTGTGAAGTGAACTCTGGCTTAGCTTAGTTGGTAGAGCAGTGGCACGGATAGCCAAAGGTCTTGGGTTCAAATCCCAGTGTCAGAGGAATTTTTCTCCCATAATATTCTCATGTTATGTCCAACAGAGACAGTAATCTGTGGTTCAAGAATGCGTATATATCCAGCGTCAAAATTAGCCAGTTTTTGCATCCTGATATCTGAATCTACTTTAAACAGATAATTAACACTTTCCATTATATCCTCCACATACATAATTCTATTATTGAAAAGAAGTTCATCCAAATTTTCGCTTCTATTTGCATGATGTATTTTCATAAATGAGCAATAAAATTATAATTTATTGGTAACGAAAGAACAAATTTACTCAAAGATAGCTATATAAATCACAGTGCCAACTTCCTCATCTCTTGGGAGACCTTATGAAGTTTTTCGATTTGGAAACAGAGTCAGAAAATTCTTTGTTACTGGAGTTTGTAGTCAGGGCCACACTGATAATATAGCGGTGGTGTTATTTTTCTAACTCGCTCTTGTTCCGCCAGAGCGAGCCATGCATCCCCTACCTCGCTCCTCACCCCCTCCAACTCTTATTTATGATCATGGGGTGCCACGTCATAGAGCCTAGTTCATTGTGCCAGGGCATCGTGTTCGGATTTATAAATTCCGTTTTTAACACAGGGCTAAAATCTTTGACCAGAGAGCATAAAGTATATTCCAGAGCCTCCCGGTAACGTTTCCCAGCTTGTAGTTTGTTTTTTTTGCTATACGACAGGCGTAGTATCTTTTTTCATTTGTTTGCATGTTTTATAAAGCAATGCCTTCATTTGTTCCCGTTCCCATGGCAATGGCTTGTTTGTACAAAGAAAAACAAACGTAATTCGCAGAGATGATTAAGGCGTGGTGTTTACAGTTCGTGTAATTAACGATTTTCCAAGGAAACTGAGGTAGATTTTAGTTCTTCACGAGTTCTGTTCATGCTGTAACATCTGTTCGCATTCGTGGTCACTAAAGAGGATGAATTGGTTAAAGAATCGGTCCGACACGTTTGTCAGATTTCCCCAACTTACTATTGACAGTAAAAGCAAAAATACGACTAAGTTTTCCGTTTATTCCATACTAGCTTAAAAGGCCCGGTGTCACCCGGGTTTTTTATTTTGTAATTGGAAATTATCTTATGAAGCACTTTCGATTTTTAAATTATAGGTCATTATATAGGTATGTATAATTTGAAATATTTCCTCAGGAAACGCTTGATATAGCTTTTTATGGCTCATAGAGGATGTAGAATTTTGTATCCCATCGCTTCTACACAGAAAGCCTGGAAGGGGTTCAAATAAGAAACAGAAATTCCGGTAACATAAAATTGTATTGTCTTTGCGGAATATTTTATTGTTCACTCTCATGTTACCATAAAACCGTTTTGGGGATGAAATTAAACAGAAATGTAATATCACTTTCATACTTCTCTCTCCAAAAACCTATTATATAATAATATACACATTACCATACCTCGTATTGTTTTCTCTATGTCCAAGGTAGAGAAAGTTATTTGACTGCATTATTTTCGTGGATTTCATTCGTTAATATTTATTTATTTATAACATGGATTATATTGATAGTTCTCTAATTTGTCAAGTCTCGTTTCATTTATTTCCAAAGCCTTATGTGAAACTGCCAACAATATTCTGGAATGTTTTAATTCTGTTCCCTTGCTGAAGTGTTTAAGACATGTTTCATATCTGCAATGAGGTAAGGATTGTTGTTATATATATATGCTCCAAGATGGAGTAGAAAGTGGTTTGCACACAGCTATTGGATTTCAGTACGTGTTATCTTCATTTTTGGGCAGGATAGTAAAAGCTTTAGTTGTAGTCTCGAGGGCGACGCCTGGCTTTAATGCTTACAGAATGGCATAAAAACTCTTCACTATGAAGAAAGAAGTTTTTTCATTACACGACGGAGTGGACAGTTTACGACCTGTTGTTGAGCAGGTACTTCCCCATCATGACTGTGTTCGCACCACGTGACCTCATCTTTCCAAGGACCTCTGTTATAAAAAAAGATACCTGCTCCTCATAACGTTCTTTAATTTTCTGAACTTGGAGTTACTTTGTCCTTTGGTAGCAGGCCAGGTATATAAAGATGCGTCGACATGGAAAAACTCATTTCTGAGTTATGATTTGTAGTTTGCGAGTTTTTATGTTCGTGTGAATTAATCCGAGAAAAATACATTGAATATGGAGATTTTTCTAACCATTGAGAACTTAATTTTTTCCTAATTTACATACTGCCATGGATAGATAAAACAAATGAATACGACTTCATATGCATGAATTTATTCGATATCAAAGTAGGTAGATATACAGTAAGCCGTGGTACTAAGGCATAAGCTGCTTTCTAGCCGCGGTTAAGGAGACTTTGGGTTTGAGTCCTGCCTCGGACATGGGTGTTTGTTTGTGTGATACGGAAAACAAGGTAAACAAATGGTAAAAGAAGACAAAAATCAGAAAAATTGGCTTAAGGACAGCTAAATTTTATGAAATTAAATATCCAGGGCAGCTTTAAAATAGGCGGAGTGCAAAAACTTCGCACGGGTTTTTAGTTAAATTTAATTAGTTAACTTACATGCATTTCTTTTTAACGAAAATGCAAATAATAAAATGTACAGGTCTTAAGTAAAAGTCTTTCTTGCACGACTTAACTAATTAGTGGTACTTACGAATATTGTTGCCGTGGATCGTAAGTTGACATTCCCACACGCTATGTGCAGTAAGAGTTTCCGTGCAGTTATGAATATTACGCCACACCTCATAATACAAGCCTTATGGACAAGGCCCCCCAGCACAAATATTCGGTTCCCATAAACAACAACAAATGCGAATCACTTTCTGAAATAAACATCTATCTTCAAGAATGTATATACATAATATTTTCAGGTAATATCACAATTAATATAATTAAATTGATATAAATAATCATCGTGCAAAAAACAGCATGCAATACTCGTGCCGTAAGCGCATAACGGATCTCGGAAAATTGAAAAAACTCGGAGCGAGCGCCTCGTTTTTTCAAACTATTTCCTTGATCCGTATGCATGCCTTACGGCACTTGTATCGCAATGTACTATTTAAACATCCTTTATCATACTTGTATAAATTTGTATTTGTATTTGTATAAATAAATAAATATGTAAATAATAAGATTCGCTCTACTTGAAACTATTTTGTACTTCCACAGCTTATCAGTAATATGCTGCTCATTTCCTGCATCAGCCAATTTATTTTTGATTTGATACCGATAAATTTTGAGGTGCAAGGTCAGTAGGTTCCCTTGTGGATAAAATATTATTACAGCAGGTTGCATAGCTAGGTTAAAAAAATAACTTCACACAGCTACAAATTAAGTTCAATAAAATTAATTACACACTAATTAGCGCAACCCTCTCCACTGAAATTGCATGCCGGTACTTTTTAACAAAAAACTGGTCATATTCATCAACTAATGCAGTATGTTACGCTTAAATCGACTCTCAGCAATTAAGCTGTTAAAAATCTATGCCTATTGAGAATTAGTTTATTGATGTGACCATCTGCCATCTACCTGACGGTACACGTGAAAACTGCCCGAAATATTTGAAAAATCTTGTTGTTTAATATTGATATACTAGCTTAAAAGGCCCGGAGTCGCCCGGGTATTTTATTTTGTAATTGGAAATTATCTTATGAAGGACTTTCAATTTTTAAATTATAGGTCATTATATAGGTTCACAGCTGATTTAATTAATGCGAAATAATAATTTACTGTCATTAAACGTTTTAAATTTGAACATTTATTTTTAGAAAATGCTTTTCTTTATGAAGTCATATTTAGGACTTTTGGGTCATATTTAATCATTTTTGAGGTCATATTTGCAGTAAAATTTTCCACTTTTTTAGGTCATAAACATCCGAACCCTAGTCATAATAAATAGATTTTCTGGCGTAGGCTCTCTGGCTTATGAGACAAATATCGATGACATCGATGTGTGTTATTCATTTTCACTAAACAGTCACAATCTCTATATATATAAGAGGCTTTGTCCTGACTGACTGAATGAATGACTGACTGACTGACAGAGAATCAACGCAGAGCCTAAACTATAATAGGTAGGGACTTGAAATTTTGACAGTGCCTTCGTTTAATAATGTAAGTGCTCACTAAGAAAGGATTTTGCAAAATGTTTACTTTTAGTGCCAAAAATCAAATGTTTTTGAGTATACTTAATCCCTTTTTACACAGAATTATCAAATCCAAATCACAGTTGGCATGGCAACATATTGTTTCCAGTGGTCTCAGATGGCTTTGGAAATAATTGAAGTGGGACTTTCACAAAATATAAAAGCTATCAATTAGTTATAATTCATGTTTTAAATAAATATTAAGGAATGAAATCCACTAAAATAATGCAGTCACATAACTTTCTCTACCCTGGACATAGAGAAAACAATACGAGGTATGGTAATATGTGACTTATACTACTTATATCGCAGGTTTTTGGGGAGGGAAGAATGAAAATAATATTGACTTCTTTTTTAATTGCATCCCCAAGACGGTTGTATGGTAACATGAGAGTGAGAAATAAAATATTCCGCAAAGGCAATACAATTTTATGTTACAGGAATTTCTGTTTCTTCTTATTTGAACCCCTATCAGGCTCTCTGTGTACAAGCGATGGGATGCAGAATTCTACATCCTCTATGAGCCATAAAAAGTTATATCAAGCGTTTTCTGAGGGAATAGTTTGAGTGTGATATGTCGTTCTTCCTATTTCAAATTATAAATGCCTATATAAGGACCTATAATTTAAAAATCGGAAGTCCTTCTTAAGGTAATTTCCAATTACAAAATAGAAAACCCGGGCGACGCCGGGCCTTTTAAGCTAGTTTAATATAACCTAATATCCGGATTCCTTCAAGATAAATTCCAGACTACTCGTTACAGTACAGTCTGTGATAAATGGAAATTAAATTAAATGCAGAATAATTAACCACATAATGTGAATAGCATGAATTCGAAACCAGAAACGTATTCACATAGTCAGGGGATGACTGTATTCCACACAGCATGTAATGCATCTGTTTAATAAAACTAATCAATATTTACACATGTACTGGTACTCCATTAGAAATAATTCAATAAAATTGTCCAATTTACCGTATCACCGCACATGGATTCTTTTTCAGAAGCGTGGGTTCGTTTTTGAAATAGAATGTAACATTTTCACAGTGTTTTGCTGCATAATACGCAAATGAGAGAATTTGCATCAGATTGAATATGCATCAGGATCCAGGAGCATGTGGTGGACATTTTATACAGTTTTGCCGCTGTGGGACTTCCGGCTTGCTCGGATTCATTTCCACCATCTTCATGCGCAGAGATAAAAACCCGTGAAAATAGACAGCGTATAATACCATTTTCACCCTGCGAGGAACACGGCTAACGAAACCAGTGGTTACACATAGAGATCTGTTCCTACAAAAATAAAACTCGGCGTCGTCATTGTTCAGTTTCTGTGGCCCGCAGTTAATTCCTGGATATCCATAAAACTAAATATATCTGTAAAATTGTTTTAGACGGAGGTTTTTGAACTATGCCCGGTTTCTACAAACTTGTGAATTACCTATGGGTAAATTATCCATGGACAAATTAGTTCCATTTCACCCACAATGATATAATGAGCAAGGCCTTGGAGTTGTACAGTTAATTTAATTCAGAAGGCTTTGATTCTCATTGTTATTGATCCTACAAAGAGGTTAAATTTTATCCAGCCATTCATGAAAGGATCAATTAACCCGACGATTTACCCTTGGAAAGATCTAGCCCGAGTTTGTAGGAACATTTTTTCTGTCATTTTCATATTTACCCAGAGGACATTTATCTAGAAACTCGCCACAAGTGTAAATGATTGCTATCTTTAAATTATTTGTGTTTGTGTGGTGGTATTCTTGTGTAAATTCTGTCCATTGGATAATTTACCCATAGGTATTTCGAGAGTTTATAGAAACCGGCCAAAGGAACTTTATAAATGATTACGCCAACGTATGCTGACCACATTAGTAAATATCAGGAATAAGATTTTTATGTAAATACGTTATTGGTGTACACTCTGTAAAATAGCTAGGCTACTTGTTGGACTGTTAACACGCCGAAAAGTAGCCCTTGACCAGCCTAGGCCGGTAAATTCGTCATGGTAACTGAAAAATCCAGATGACACTGACCAGTCATACCAAATGTTACAGGGTTTGGAACAAAATAGGCTACTTGGCAATATAATAACAAATATACTTCACATTAATCAGAAATTTTACCAGGTTTTTTTTTTTAACAAAACATTTAATAATATAACAACAACATAGCTATTTTATTAGTAATAAGAAACCCGCACTGTCATCTATATCCGCATTTCGTATTGGTTCATAAGCATAGGATTCAGGTGGCTGTGTGAATATGGCGTCAACAGTTGACTGACTATTTTTACCATTTTGTAAAAAAAAATTACTCTATATTTTGAGAATTTTTAGCCCTTATGGATGTAGGCTATACATTTACCCATTTTTATTCAATTTAATTCTAGCCCTGGTTATTATTATTAGTTTTGTTATATCTCGAGAAGCTCGATATTCAGGAGGTATCGATATATACGGTATATTTTCGATACTATGTTAATAAAACACTAACTGGATATATGTGCATTCATTACTACAGATTATTGTCTCTGTTAAACATTAAATGAGAATATTATAAGAAAAAAATTCCTATGACACTGGGATTTGAACCCAGGACCTTTGGCTTTCCGTGCCAATGCCCTACATATTAACTGTAGTGTCCCTCACTGTACTGCATATGACATAATGTATTATTTATTATGTGAGGAAGACCATTAAGGGTAATTAGTCATAGGTGAAAGGTTCCATCTGGCGCTGTGAAGTGAACTCTGGCTTAGCTCAATTGGTAGAGCATAACATTTTGAATTAAGTTCCTATTGTGAACTTGTCAGAAGGGCTTAAACTCACGACTCTTCGGGATAACGCCCATATGCTATTGATGGCACACAATATACCCTAATAATAATAATAATAATAATAATAATAATAATAATAATAATAATAATAATGATCTCTCTCTGTAGTCATCAGTTTTACAACTGGTTTGATGCAATTCTCCAGTTCTTCCTATCTTGAGCCAGTCTCTTCATGTCTACATATTTTTTACATCCAAAATCGCCAATAATCTGTTTTGCATACTCTAATCGCGGTCTTCCCTTACAATTTTTCCCCTCTATTGTTCCTTCTAATATAGTTTTGACCAAGCCTGGATGCCTCATAATCTGCCCCACTAGTCTGGCCCTTCTTCTAATGAGTGCCATCCATAGACTTCTTTGCTCCTCTATTCTTTCTAAGACCTCTTCGTTAGATATTCTGTCAGTCCACCTGATTTTCAACATTCGTCTATAGCACCACATCTCAAAAGCTTCTATTTTATGCCTTTCACTTTTTCCTAAAGTCCACGTCTCACTGCCATAGAGTGCTATGCTCCAAACATATAACTTTAGAAATTTTTTTCTGACTTTTAGGTCAATATTTGACACCAATAGACTTTTCTTGTTAAAGAAAGCCCTTTTTGCTTGTAATATCCTGCTTTTCACATCTTCTTTGCTTCGTCCATCTTTAGTAATTTTGCTCCCCAAGTAGCAGAATTCATTCACCTCCTGTATTTTGTAATAATGATAATTTCCGAAAAGCTTATGAATGACGTTCGTGTACTCTATCTTGTAAGCTACAGTGCCTTTAATATGTCCTGTAATAATTTTTTTTAGATGGAAGCTATTTTTGACGCACATTTAAGTGCTTATTAATGTCAGGTTGTAAAGCATTATCTTATCACTTCTTTCCTCCAGTTTAATCACGACTTAGTGACGTCATAAATGTGAAGAGCCTGCCTTCCATAAAATGTGTGGATGGAGCAAAATTTGCGTTATCTCAGGGTGTAATATTTTTTCACACAATAACTGCTAGAGGAGCAGTAAATATCGCTGAATTTAATCAACTTTACAGCTTCATATAACCTCCTTTCCTCACTAATATCCTAATAGTTTCCTTTTTAATGCAGTTTAATGTAGAAAAAGAGCTTTTAAAATGCGGTTAATTCAATTTTTTATTTAAGAGCCGATCTTCTGAGTCTCACTGCAACTTAATCACTTAATGTTTTCTAGAATGGTATTAATTGACCTAATTATCTGCATTTGTTTTTTAACTTTAGAAGTTTGAGTCAGTACATTTCAGTCTGATGGCAGTAAGACCTTTCAAATACAATCACAATTATATCTAAAATAGTTTTGTTTGTGTTTCATAAATCTTTAAAACTTGAAAGCATATTTAATCTTGCTATTCATTGCAAATAGTGATTTAAAGGCAATTAAGTTAATTAATCGGGCGAAGCGAGGTCCTATTTTAATTAAACCATTCGGCATTCCATCTGATTCTCCCAAATTTATTTGTTACGCAGTTAGGACAAAACGCGTTTTTCGATTTTCCTCCAACCTGCCATGAATGTTTCTTGAAGTCATAAAAACGACGTCGGTGTACGGTATGTATTTTAATTTCTTTTATTCCGTTTCAAAATACTGACCGGTTTTATGCTTCCGTTTCATGTCATATTCAGATTCTTTCAACGGATTTAGCAAGACGGTTCATAGAAATAATTGACAATCAGTACTTCCATGGCCTACCCTACTGTATAGATACAGATCCCGAACTCCCCAACAATCTTTGGAATATTGACAGTATAGCCTAAGCATTTTCAAAAAATATTTTTTTAGATTTTCTTTTAATTAATATTATATATATATATATATATATATATATATATATATATATTAAAAAAAATAAACTATTAATGTTAAATAACTGCCGGTCATATAAACCACCATTAACGGCCGTGGGTGTCGGCATACTTACCACATGCTCCCCAATCCTGCCGTCTGCCTCTGGTAGATGACGCAGCAGTCGGGTAGTAGGCCTTGTCCCTTCTGGGATGTTAGCGCCACGGAGTTAAACGATTGTAGATAGTGTCGTTCATATGATACTAGCGTGTGCCCGCGGCTTCGCACGCGATAATTATTTCAAAAATTAAAAATTAAGAGCATAATAGTTAAATCATTATATTTATTAACACCAAAATCACGTGGACTACATACCACGATTAGATAGCGTCGCCTGGTAAAAGCGACTTCAGATTCGAGTTCCCTGGCCCAGAAAACCCCTGCATAGTGAGTTTCGTCCAAGTCGAACAATGTTTGACCATATTTAGGCCTATATTGAATATTCCTCTTCCGTGTAGGTTGAAAATTTCATACGTCTGCGGGACTTGATATTCTAAACAAATGAATCGTCAAGGATGGACCTAAAAATCAAGCGATCGCCCGCGATAATTATTTCAGAAATTAAAAATTAAGAGCATAGTAGTTAAATCATTATATTTATTAGCACCTAAATCACGTGAATTACGTACCACGATTAGATAGCGTCGCCTGGTAAAAGCGACCTCAGATTCGAGGTACTTGGCCCAGAAAACCCCTGTATAGTGAGTTTCGTCCAAATCGAACAACGTTTTACCATATTTAGGCCTATATTGATTATCCCTCTTATAATAATAATAATAATAATCCTCGTCTTCGGTGTTAGTTGAAAATTTCATATATCTACGTGGCTTGACATGATAAACAAATGAGTCGACCAGCGTGAGCTACAACATTCAAGGGATCGTGATGGTTTTATGACAAAAATAGCCAAAGCCTACTGTAATTGATTTGACATTGAAATGTATTACTGAGAACTGATGCTTCGAAAACGCAAAAAATACACGTTTTCTGCCCGTTTTTCACTCATAACTCGCGAATGAAGGCTAAAATTAAAAATATAGTATGACAGAAACCTTCCCGGGAATGTACCCAACAACTTCCCAAAGTTTCATGGCGATCGGATGAATGGTGTAGTAATGCATAAAGGACACACACACACATACACACATACATTCATTTTTATATATATAGATTAACGAATACACAGACAAAAATAATCACTCAGAAATATTGATATTTGTGGAAGTTATCAAGGAAACGGCATTTTAGTGCATGAAACGTGGCTGCCATTTTGTAACGATAATTACTCATCACTGTAATAGTTTGATTAATTTTGAAAATATTATGAAATTGTAGAAGTAGGCAATAAAGAGTATGTTAGATTGCAAGACTGTAGATCAATTCATTGCTGAGAAAAAAATGAAATTCACCTATTTCTCACCTGTGAATTTCACTCAAAGCTGTATGTCACCCTTGGAAGTTCTCGAAACTTGTATTGTCAAAACTCTATGCGCATATCTGGCCTAAACACTGCATGTTTGGCATCCCCTCGAACAATAAACTTTATTAAGCGCGAGTGTGCATTGTAGGATTCAGCAACATTTGAAGTACAACTGCAGGATGACATCAGAACAAGCAAATAAAACAAACAGAAAAGTTTCAACACCTGAAGTTTGACAGAATACATTCCGTTTTACACTATTTTCACTCAGACCGATAACAAAAGTTGATTTCACGGTATGAAAGCGAATACTGCTACCACATCCGGAAAACAGAAAAACTTCTGCTACGTCAGATAGAAAATTCCCGAGCCTTTTCACCCCGAATATACAGAATACCCAACTGATCTCTGTATTGTTTTAAAATATCACGCCATTTATCTTTTTCCACAGCTCTTCATAACCAGATAGTCTGTGTGTTTTACAGTATTTCTCACTTTATATTCTTGCAAATAAAAATGTATTTGAGTGTTCAAAAAATCTCGGGAATTAAGTGGGTACCTACGTCATATTGGTCTGCTAATTATAGTGCATGTAATGTAGTACAGGTTTTTAACACATCTACTCTTATACAATTCAACGGCCTTAAATAGCGTGCTCACTCGCTCGCCCACTTCGTGAAACATCGGGCATACTCGGCGATGTTCGTCTCTCTCTCAGTCTAAACTTTCACGAAAAATACAAAATTAGGAAAACCGTTTCTTTATTATATAAGGCCTAAGTGAAATGAACACAATGAACAAATATTCTAATTTTATTTTTACTTACAATTTTCATAGCTCTGAACCACAAACATTTTTAATAAGCTGCCAGTGCAAATTTCTTAAAAATCCTGGAGTCAATTAATAATGGCGGGTGAAACCGCGGGCACTAGCTGTAAAATATTGATAGTTTAACCAAGGAAGTATCGCGGACAATAAAAATCGAAACAAACCATTCCTTTCCTTGAAAAATTATATAATTTCTGAAAACTACACTCAAATAAAATTCACATCATGTTCATCTGTCAAGAAACAGTTGATAAACAATACGTATTATGTGTTCACAGGTTCCTTTGGAACTGCATAATCGAATCTGAGATCGTTTTCCCAGGGGGTGCTTTCTAATCGTGGAATGTACTCTGAAGCCGGAATTTTAGCTGTTTCACTAATTACTAATGGTTAAGTTTATGAATTATTCGCTTGCAAGTGTTAATAAATATAATGCTTTAATTATTATTATACTCTTGATTTTTAATTTTTCAATTAATTATCGTGGGCGAAGCCGCGGGCACCTTCTAGTTAACAGACAAACTGGAGCAAACCTTTTAATAAATTCAACTCAGAATTATCTGCTTTCCTGTGTAAAGAAAGATATTATTGTGTAGGAGAATTCGTGTTTTGCGAGAAGATGTTTAAACGTAAGTTTTAAGTATTAGTTTAGTTAGATTATTAATGCCAGAATGGTACTTTGTGAGATTGAGTGGGGGACTGGAAAATGTCTGTCCTTCTGTCTGTACGCGCGATAACTCTAATACAGAGAAGGATTTGTTTTTGGGTTTGCCTGATGTTGATAGAAAATATTATTTATTTATTTTATTCTTGCCAACTACAGGAATAAATCCCAATTACAGTTGGCGTAGTTTCGCCAATACATGTTTTACACTATAAAAAAATACAATACAATAAATGAACGAATGTGCGAGGATAAAGAAAAAAAAACATAAATGATTTACAATAACTACAATTAATTTAACAAGACAATCTAAAAATTAAGCCAAATCATATGGAACATATAACAGTTTATGAAGAAGTCCTATGTACTGATTCCATGACAAGTCAAAATCCAGAAGAGCATTTGAAGTGATAGAGAATTATATCGTTTACACATTTGGATGAAAGATGAACATTCTAATATTTTTTATTTAATGACAGGAATATATAACAATTCCCTGGTATTGACAGAAAATTCTCTCTTGAGGTTGATAGAAAATACTGTATTTACCTGGACCATAAACTTCACATAAGAAGAAAGCTGTATTTTTTGTTGCATAAATTTTGAAGTATCTCGGATGAAAGGCCAACACAGAAAAGTTAGATAGCACATAACCTAATTTCTTATTGAGTTCAGTTTTGTGAAATCGAAGTGCTGAGAACATCCTGCCATCGAATAATGAACATCATTGAGCTATCGTATGATAAACCATTCCCCTTCATGGGATGCAGCACTGTTCATTTTCAGATACTGTCAGGAGAATTTGTATGCCTTATATGTACTAAAAAGTAGAAATAATTAAGAAGAAGTGTACTTCTGTGTGTTTTATTTCTCGTGCCATTGCGTCTTCTTTAATTTAGCAAATGGCTTTCTGTATAAAGTACTTTGGTGCAGCACAGTGTATTAATATTCTGTAAGGCTTAATCTTACTTAAGACAATTGTTCCATGCAACAGCATGCGAAATCCTCATTAAAAGGAAAATGTCTTAACACAATTTGCAATAGTTCTTCTTTTTTTGCATAGTACAGTCACGTACACTTGTAAAGTTGAATGACTGCTTTCTAAATTGCACGCCTTTCCTCCTTATATTTCATACGAAACGAATTTGTATCAAGACTATATGAAAACTTTCAGAATTTTACCTCCTCGCCATTTCTGTGCTCCGTGAACAGAATACCAAAGCTCTTGAAGTTCGAAGAGAGAAAGAGGAAGAGGAAACTACCGCTTGTAGTTTGCAAACACACCCACAAACAATCCAAAGCCTCATGTTTTAAAAACTTCAGCCATTCTTAACACCATCCATATCTTTTTATTTTTTTTATTTTCTCTTCCGTACTTTCTTTTATATCCTCGTGTTTCCTTTAAAAGTGAAAGAGATGTATTTTTTTGGATAGAAAAAAAATAGGGGGCTTTGGCGAAATCAATCACTTTACAGCAGCCTCTTTTCTCCTTGCACCCTGAGGCGTCATATTCCCCACAGCCATGCATTGAGCGTACAGAAAACTCTCTTGCGTATATCAATTTTTTCTTCTGCCTCTTCTTCTACATCTCAGCCCCAATGTTTTTGAATTGTGGGTTTCTTTTTTTGCCCTCTAGATATCTGAAGTGTTAGATTAAATGTCGCTCAGTAAATCTTATAAATCAAGAAGAACTGGTTGCCGTGGAAACTAGCACTTCGTCATCCGAATTTGTATGTCGACACTTTTTTTTTTGTACGACACGCTTGAAATATCTCAGGTGGAAAAATAAATTGACTGTTAAAAGCTATGTCAGTTTAGATACTCTCTTAAAAATTAGTATTCCCTTACTGTTCAAGAGAACCTAAACCGCAAACCATTCTTCATGGAGCATTTTAAAGAATGATTGTATTATCTTCAACGAAAAAGTGTATGAAATCTCTTTTGGCCGGCTGTCTTATTTTATAAATATTTAGATAATTTATTTTTCATTACTTACATTTTATTTAGTAAATAATGAAATTTAAGCTAATTTGTGGACAGGTTGAACTAGAAATAAAACTTCTAACGACGGAAAAAGTATCGCTCTATTGCTTTAAATAAATACAAAAAAATAAAAAAATAAATATCTCTTGTAATAAATAAATAAATAAATAATAAATAAATAAAGCCATTGTAACCAACTTTCACAGTATCTCAGTTAAGAATATTTTATTTTTATATCCTTATTAAATAGACTCAGTGTGATAAAAATTGAAAATTAAAAAAATCAATACTCCTGTTAGGCCTAAATGTAAAATTCTATCGGTGGTCTCAAAAATAGTCAAACTTGTTGGCTGAAAAACGTTCCGTATGTTGGCGTAACACTTTGTTCTAACCTGTGTGTCTACTGTCGACAAAGGCCTATTCACACTGCTGTTGAAATTTGCTGTCAAAGAAATCTATACACAAGTCCTACATAAGGAACAGGGCACCTAAGTGTTGTATTGGTAGACAGATATACATAGAAAGAGGGGACTAGAGAGGGAGAGAGAGAGAGAGAGAGAGAGGATAGAGGGGTGAAGCATATAACAAGAAGTGACATTTACTTGGCACACGCCCTATGGCACCGAACCAAACGAGGGTTCATCAATCAAACGTCAATACTAACAACGACACTTCTAAATGTATCACCAAGCAGAGCATGGCCTGGGTATAGACTGGTATACCGATTATTCTGAGTGATTGATTTTGATAGATTTCATATCACACGGATCTTTAGAAACCATTTCTTGTTATTTCTATCAATCATAAGTAACACTACAGACATTATAGAAATCGAAATAATTCCGCGACGTATTCTCCATCTTTTAGTGTGTCTTATCACTAGTCTTTCTAATTCGTTCTCTTATAACATCAGAGACTGTCAGCATGTACCTCAATAAATTCAGAAACATGTTCTGAGGTCCTCTGAGTCCAAAAATGCTATTTTCAGAAACATGTTTGGGTGAAAAGCATAGCTCCAGAACGAAAAATCGTATAAAACAAAATTTTATAGTTGGACTAGGTATTGTGGACATTGGTGATGACCTCCTTTTACTTATAAGGCTAGTTTACACGATGACACTAGGTTTCGCAACCACTTTCATGAAAGTGATTTCGTGAAACTAATTACACACATTTTCTGTCCAATGCAATCGCACATTTCATGTTATTGCTGAAGTTCAACTTGTTAAAATCCCATACAAACGTTTGAAACACGTATGAATACAGGCATTTCACAATTTCCTCACTTCCCCATTTCATTTTACGAAATGCGAACAAGCTAAATAAGCGTATAATCTCAAAATTACTATTATAGTTTCGTGTAAAGTTGGAATCAACCGAAACTGCGTAGTGTCGTAACTCATTGTCGCCAATACATCTAGCGCTTGCGCATTCAAGTAAAAAACAGTTGCGAAACTCAGTTACGAAACTCAGTTACGAAACCTAATTTCGTCATGTAAACTAGCCTTTAATGTCGTTTTACACGAAGAAAATTTCTATTTTGCTGTTTCTTTCGAAAACGATTATAACAATTTTGTTTAAACTTTTTACATGAGGTGCTAATGGTCTACTAAGAGCTAAAACGTTTATTTAAAAAAAAAAAAAAAAAAATTTTTGATAAGCCCCGCTTCGTGCCTGGTGAAAAATAATAAAGTTTCGCAACAGGTTGAAACAACTGAATACGCGACTCTTTCCAATAAGGCCTCTTGTTCTACATCAGAATGCGAAGTGGAAAAACTGTATTGTCCATGCTTATAGTAAACAAAGTTACGTGAGTGCATTATTAAGGTTTTATTTGGACTGTGCATCCTTCGGAGTTGCGATGTGATGTGGTAACGATATTATCTTTTTTTAACCAATGTACATAAATAGAATGCCATACACAACATATAATACTAAGAGGCAAACGTTTATTTGGCCAGAGGAAGTTATGTACTTTTTACATATTTTTTGTGGTATATACGGTTTTATTCCCATTTTATTACAATTTGTAAGAGCTACGACATTTTTTGTGTAGACCTACTTTTCGTCCATCGTGAACATAAATACTTTGACAAAAAAGAAGAGCAAAATAAAGTAATTAATTATTTTGCTTATGGGTATATTTAACCCTTAATATCATAAGGTAGCCTATAGGATACAATAGTTTATCTTAAATTTGTATTAAAAAATGAAGAAAAAAGTTGTTATAAAAAACTTTGAGCCTGATCATTACGTTAACTGTTTTCTTCGTGGTCGGCTCAAATTTATAATTTACGTAAGAAATTTAATCTCTGCATTGAAGGATTAAATGTTCCAACTTCATCATTGTTTGCTATCAATAATAAATATAATTATAATCCCATAGCTTCAAAAATAAGAAATCTAATCCTAAACTGTACTGCTCATGTTTGTTTTTCATGAGTCAAAGGTCACATTGGTATTGAAGGAAACGAGAGAGCAGACGAATTGGCAAAGCTAGCTGCAAATTCAGACCTTCCATACTGTTATAATTTATGCCCTGTCTCACATGTTAAATTAATTATGAAAGATGATATCATTCAGAAATGGAATGAACAATGGCGGAACAACGATAAAAATGTTCTGACAAAAGAACTGTATTTTCCTACGGTTTTTGATTGATTGAAGTTAAAATTGCTAACACCCAATTTTGTTTTGACTCAGTTTTTGACTGGACATGGTGGTTTTACAGAATATCTACATAGATTCCATCTTAAACCTAGCCCGGAATGCATATGTGGAGAAGATACCCAAAAAATGTCACACATATACTATTCGACTGTCCACTATTTCATAGTGAGAGATACGAACTTAGATTGTTGTTGGAATCTGTGGACTGCACACTTTCTAAGCCACTCACAGATGTTTTAGTAAATCGTAAATCATATAAATACTTTATATCATTTTTAAATAAAATATTTCCAAAGATAAAATTGTACCAGTAGTTAAGTTCTATAGTTAGAAATGTATATCAGATCCTGTATCAGCAAATAGGTTAACTATTAGCGTATGTTGTTAACCATTTCATACACTATTTCTAAATTTATATATTTGTTAAAACTAGACTTTAACCAAATAGTGTTAGTCATCTCATGTTAAATTGTTAGCCATCTCATGACTCAATACTCTTGTACATATATTACTTTAATATTTAGATATGTTAAGTGATTGTTAATAACTATAACCTTAATATACCTTCGGGTAAAATAAGGTTAAAACTTGGATAATAAATAATAATAACTTCTTGTGGATGTGTAAATTATTGTTCTTTTATATTTCAGGCAATTTTATTGACGAAATCCGTTCTTGAAATGGCTAGATTTCTGACATTTCTCATAACATAATTACGTATAAAACACTGATTGCCAACTAGTGATTTTGTTATAATTATATGATATTTTTATGTTTATTTATTATTACATTATTTTTAGTTTCTTTAACCGCTTGTTATTTATGGATTATATTTCTTTTCTCTCTTCAGGTAAGTCTACAGTCAGATGATCCTTTAACTTCCAAGCTGTCGCAGCAGTTAAAGCAGATAAGTAGCGATAATTTTGTATAGCTCACACAATTACATTATAGCAGGTGTGCCCACTAACCTTAACTTTGGGAGTCACAAATTTATGAAGATTTTACTTTTGAGAAGTGTATTTTAATATAATGGACCTATGTTCAGCATTCTCATTTTGTTTAACATTTTCCTACTGTATGATAAAGAAATTGATAGCTAGTCTTATACAGTGAGTCCATTTTATGAGGAAACCTCGCATCACTGCCGCATTGCCGCGCTAGCATCGCATTGCATCGCAGTTGTACAAAGCATACAAGCGGTTAGTTGCTTCGGTGTGTTGTAGTGAGACACTTGTCTATTGTTGTCGTGTGTTACATAAGACAATAATCGAAAATGTATACGGTTGAACAGCGAATTTATTTGGTGCAATGTTACTTATTGAGAAATAGCCATAGAAGGCGCGTTCGGAGATTTTCTCGTAAATATCCTGACTGTACCATCCCTACGAAATCGTGTCTTTCGAATTTGATGAAAAAGTGGCGTACAACAGGTTCAGTTTGTGACATACCGAAGAAGCGTGAAAGGCACGTTTTAACAGTATAGAAACTTGTAATTAATTTTAAGGAAATAAGTTCTGTATTGAATAAATACCCAAGAAAATATGCAGGCATGCTTTCTGAGAAGATTGGTGAAATAGGAGAAATTAGGTGCAAGCACAAGAGCGGGGAAAGTGTGAGCAGGGGCAACGCTGTTAAAAAGTTTCCGCATAAAATGGCCTCCCTGTATTAAGTTATATTGATTTGGTAGGATAATTGATATGATTTTTCATTTTTTAAAATTTAAATTATACCTCATTCTTTGTATGAAATATAATTTTTATTTACGATCCGAGTGTTAAAAATGAGATTTTATTTTACGAGTAGGTATGTATGCGAAACGGGTCCGTTAGGGCGAATGTAGTAGGATAATCCCACGAGCGAAATACATACCTTTCACCATGTGTATCGTACACTATGTTTTAGACAGTCATTAATATATTTTGTGAACTAATAATAAATACTAACTTACATTTATTGTTACCATCTCCTTGTTGTGATCAGTCCTACGATTCGAGTTATCATGTGACCAGTGCTACCAGTTGTGCATATAAGGCATGGTTAACTTAATTCAGGTAAGCTAACTGCAGAACAGAATTAAAAACACACGAACTGGCTTGCACCGAATTTAAATTGTGATTTTAATCGATGTACATTTATATTATTTCAATTTCCAAACAAGTTATGTCTTTTCGTGCTTCTTAATGGCAGCATGTGACGTATTAGTCACGGCAGATTAATGCATGCGTGTCCAGTAACGAGCTGACCATTTTATCAGGTAAAATCCCTTCCTTATATTAATAGCAAGCATTTTATAAGATAAACGATCGTGATTGGTCTATATCCGAGGAATTGTAAACTTTATTGGTCAATGTCAAACACGCGGCGTATGAGGGGAATAGTCCGTTTAATTAGAGACTACCACACACCGTTAAAAGCGCTTTTTAGGTAGATTTCGAAGAAAAATCTACCTATTGCAATGGATACCATGTCATGATTTTCGAAAAATTCTTTCATATCTTTACATTTCATGCTCCCCTAAGTACGAAACCACCGCCCGTTCAAAAAAAAAAAAAAATTGTGATATATATATTTATATCTTTACAAGATAGCGGCCGTAATTTTGAAGATATTTGAACCAAATTTTAATATGTTATTTCTAGGCCCAATAGTTCGAACAAGTTCGTTAATGAGCAAAATTGACCCAAGGGGGTGGTCGGGGGAGGGGGTTGAAATTTTTAAAAATGTATATCTCGGCCCCTATGAAGTATAGAGGGAAACTTTGTTTGAATAAATTAGAGTATTCCCTATGGAGTTCACAGTGACACCAACGATTCGGGGGTTCGAGTGATGATGGGGGTGGCGGTGGGGGTGGGGAATGAAAATTCGAAACTTTTGAAACAACGTCTTGTGGGGTATCGTTGAAAAGCTCTTGATGAGTACTCTACAAATCAATAAATAGTTTCTTGATAGCTCTCATATGACGCGAGATTTTAATGTTTGAAAATAATAACACTTGAAAGAATTATTATAATATCATAATTCTAATATGCTAATTTTATTCATTGCTGATCTTGCGCACGGCCTCCCAGAATATTATATCCTATTATTGTTGTCAAAACAATTGATTGTAGGCTCTTCCTCTTTACTTCAGGTTTGCCATGCCAAGGCTAAAGAAGATGAGTGCTATGCAGCGACAATAAATTAAACCAAAAGCACTTCGAAATCTACCTCCGCCTGTAGGCCTGCCTAAAGGGATTTTTTTATTCATTGTTGATCTTGCGCACGGCCTCCCAGAATATTATATTCTATTCTTGTTGTCAAAACAAATGATTGTAGGCTCTTCCTCTTTACTGCAGGTTTACCATGCCAAGGCTAAAAAAGAAGAGTGCTGCGCAGCGATAATAAATTAAACCAAAAGCACTTTGAAATCTACCTCAGCCTGTAGGCCTGCCTAAAGGGATTTTTTATCTTCGACTGTCAAAAATAAATATTTTCTAGCTAGATCTTCGATTTTATTACAACGTACAAAGCTAACGTACAGCTTATTTTCCTCCCATTCTCGTTGCATTGGGTGTTGATCGATTTTGAAATTTCAGTCAAAATGTTACAGTGCAGTTTGTATCGCAGTGTTAAAACACAGCGCCTCTGTGAGTGATAAAAGCGTTATTTGTTTTCATTTTCCCATCAGCTTCGTTTCAGAGTGTAACGAAGTGAGAAATATTTCACTGTGCTGTTGGCAATCCATCTTGCTACAGTGTACGAGGAGAGATTTGTTGGTTATAAATCTTTTTTATGCTTTTGGGGGGAAAAAAATAGAAGATCGGCATAGAAATTGGGCAGGATTCCAGGGTAAATAATTATTACGGTTTTCTGGAAGTTTCAAAAACATTTCCTCTTTTTCGCACTTCATTGTCACTGTAAAAACTTTTTAAACAGAGTGGTGCGACATAAATATATAAAGAAATTCCTGTCATCTTGGAGTTCGTACCTGGGAATTTCTCACTCAAGTTTATCTTCAAGGAGAGGAAAACTTTTTGAATGTTTTCTGACACTCTCAGCGGAAGTAATGGGTTACATCATATTTAAATGAAAAAAAAAAATAGCTTGCCTCATACACAAATTTCATACCTTTGCCACGTGTCTACTTCCCTTATAAAATCAGGTTATCTCATAAATCATTGCAACTTATAAAATCATTGCAGTTCACTGACGCTAGTTATTTTTGTATTTGGTCTAATTACCTAATTTATATATATAAATGGATAGGTAGATAGATAAATAGATAGATACATAGATTAGCTGCTTTTCACATTAAATGTATAGCATTGTCCGGATTTAAACAGGAATTGCATAATATTTTATTAATTATATTGTTATAAGTTAAAAATGTAAATAATTAAACGAACAAAACGAATCTTATACTGCCATGTGGACATATAAATTCGAAAAATGAACCATAGGTTCATGAACCTTACCCAAATCATGCGTAAACAATTTTATTATAACGATTGATAATTTTAAAAACTAAAAACCTGGCTTCGAAGTGAATTTCACGAACGTAGTGCGCCGCCGGGGGGGGGACCTCACATTCGAGTTCCCTAGCCCCCCCCCAAAAAAAAACCGCATAGCGTGTTTCGTCAAAATCATTCAATATGTTTTCCCATTAAGGCCTGCTTTCTCCCCATCTGTCCACCTATGTTTAAAAAATCAGATCTCTGCGAATTGTAAACAAGTAAATTAAGATAGCAACCGAGCAAGGCCATCTTGAATTAATTTCACAATTCGAGAGTGAGCGGGCAAAGAGAGTTAGGTCCACCATCTTATAAAATTGAGATATGTCCATAGAGTTATAGATAAAAATGTTCTCTACATTTATGTTAAGTCCAGTAAGTCATATTGAAAATTGTACGGTAGTTATGAATGTGTGCCTCATGGGTTTATCCATTTCTAAAGCTATGTTGGGCTGTTATAGTGTGTTAGTCACTCTAATTCTAAGTAACAAGAAAGTGGACTTAGCTCTCTTTGCCCGCGCACCCCGGAATTGAATTCTGTCTTGCAAATACTAACGTTTTCCCCCAACAATAAAATTGCTCGTGTGTTTGTTATGGAAGCTATTTCTTCTATTCGAAAACCTTTGATTTTTGGCATTAAAAATAAACATTTTTGAAAATTCCTTTCTTAGCGTACACTTACATTATGAAGGAACTTACTATCAAAATTCAAAGTCTCTACCTATTATAGTTTAGACTCTACGATGATTCTCTATCTGTCAGTCGGTAAGTGGCAGGAAAATGCCAGTCTTATATATATATATATATATATATATATATATATATATAGAGAGAGAGAGAGAGAGAGAGAAATAGTTACCTTTATGTCCTGGAGACAAATTCATTACTTTCAAAGTTATGCTTTCTTATTGTAGATTAATTCCGACATCTGTGTGGAAATAATTGGTTTGCTGCGACAAAATTAATGTTGTCGTTTAATTAAACTTTCAATTCCGTCTTCCTAAATGATTAAAATTATCATAATAGAATTAGAAAGCTCTAGGGACATGCCGATGCTACTGAATTCTTAATGAAAGAAGTGCAAATATTTGAGCGAGTCGGTGGAGGATGTAAGAGAGGAACAAATACTGTCAAAGTAACAGATCTCACCACTCACTTGTTCTGACTAATGGAGAAACTATACACTTCCCCCGTCTTGAGTTCCTCGGTATTTCTGCTCTCCCCGTACTTACTATTTGGACTTACTATTTTCTCGACATTGAGTGATATTCGCAGTATCTTACGAATTTATCTTAATCTGTAATACAGTCGACTCTTAGTAAATCGAACTCAAAGGGGAATTAGGGAAAAAAATCGAATTACCGTATTTTACTGACCATAAGACCCACTTTTTTACCTTGAAAACAGAGCCTTAAAAGTTGGGTGCGTCTAATGGTCCGAAGTACACTTAGGGATCCGTAAATATTTTTACTTCCGCTGCCCGTACCATAGGTACTATAGGTAGAGGAAGTATTATTTTCGACCCCAAAATTCGAAGTTGAGTTTTTAGCATATATACACGTTTCAAGGCCCCCTGGATTTGTCTGTGTGTCAGTCTGTCTGTGTGTCTGTGTGGAATATCTGTGAACAGGCTAGCTCGAAAACGGAAAATCGTATGAAAACAAAATTTCGTATTTGGGTCAGATACTTTCTGAAGATGTGAGATGAAGATTGGCGACAAGTTTCTCTTATTTTTAAGGGGACTTTACATGAAGAATTTTTCGTTTTTCGCGATTTTCTCGAAAACGGCTCTAACGATTTTCTTTAAATTTTGTACATGGAGTGCTTATACCAAGAGCTAAAACTTTTATTTGAAACTTAAAAAAAAAAAAATTATCTGAAGGGTGGTTGTAAACTACCCATTGTTTGTAGATACTCTGTCTTGCCTGGTGAACAACTCAATACGTGGACATTCACGGCCTTTTATTCTATATAAGCACTTGAAGTGAGAAAGATGTATTGTTGGCCATGCTTACAGTAAAGAAATATCTGAGGGGAATATTCGATAAATTTCGGAAATTATTCTGAATGGCGGAAAGTTCAATAAACGATTGCAGTCACTTGTTTAGTTTAGTTTAGTTTAGTTTTTTAGTTTGTCCATAGGCCTAGTCTGTGTTTTTAGTCGCTACATTCAAATGAGGGGCTATAAGGTATTTACAGCATAATTAGCGTAAAATTGTGTCTTGCGATTCTGTACAAGGATATGTGAATACTGCTAACTTTTATTTGGGCACAGGAAGTTATGTGACTTTCACATCAGATCTTTAGACATTTTAGAGGTCCTCATGTTCAAAAAGGTTGAGAAACGCTGCTCTAGCCTATAGCCTACTGTAAAATTATATGAGAATTGAAATATAAAAAGATTGGCCTTACTTCTTCATACCGTACTCCTCAATTCACAGATATATAAATATAAATATATATATATATATATGTAGGGTGTTAATGAATAACACCGAAATATTTTACCTGCGTATAGAGGGGACATAGACAAGCAACTTTTATTAGGGGATTTTTGCTCTATGGATTCAATTCTTCCTGTTATAACATAAAATATCCCAAGGATATGCACGCCACTGACTTCTAATACTTGAAATGATGGGAAACAAAGGAACAGTGAATATTCTGTAGTGGTCGGGAAAATTGTAAAAAATGACGATCGATATCTTGCAACTCTGAGGGGAAAAAAAGACAAACGAAACATTTTTGTTAGATCTGGAATTAGGAATAAAAACATAATGCAGTGGCGGGCAATCATGTGATTAGTCAGTAAATTTTGCAGATTATGAAAATTCTAAATTATAGTATAGTAATTGATAAATTATTAAGAATCAGGTTTTTATCGATCGCTAAGAAGGCATGAAGACAATTTAATGAAAATTTTAACCCTATTTCGCTCCATTATTGACTTATGAGCACCAAATTTTAAGGACTTTAATGCCCTGTAGCATACACATTTTACGTCATAGAGCAAAAATGTCCTAATAAAAGTTGCTTGTCTATGTCCCCTCTATACACAGGTAAAATATTTCGGTGTTATTCATTAACACCCTGTATATATACTTACTAATCATTACTCACTGTAGAAAAATATGGCTTAAAGCGGGTTTATCGTATATAGATCTTCGTTATATGGAGGTTGGACTGTACTAATTCGGTTTAAAAGGTTAATTTTTCCCCAAACCACTTGGAAAGCTAAAAAGAGATGAGCATACTGCTCCGGACCCTACAGTTTCTACGCTCCACAGAGTGAGTAACATCACAAGAAGTGAACTGGGCTGCTGCATCATGGACCACACTGCTGCTGATCTCTCTCCAGTCCCCCTGAGGCCGTCCCGTGATCCTTATCGGCAGCTGCGGCGCGGACCAAATTTGTTCGCCTCGGAATGGAATCGAGAAGAGAGAAGGTTTTTTGTTACCAACAGAACAGAAATCGATTGGTGCAGTTTTCTTCACGCTGGCTTTCGTAGTTTATTGGAATTGAGCTAACGGTAATATGATGGATGCATACAAGAAGTAATATCTCTCCCTTTTTATTTATAATATAATAGTGTCAGAATTGCAAAATAATATCCATTTACTCTTATACAATTCAACAGCCCTAAATAGCGTGCTCACTCCCTCCCTCACTTCGTGAGACATCGGGAATACTTGGCGATGTTCGTCTCTCGCAGTCTAAACTTTCACGAAGAGTACAAAATTAGGAAAACCGTTTCTTTATTATATAAGGCCTAAGTGAAATGAACACAATGAACAAATATTCTAATTTTATTTTTACTTACAATTTTCATAGCTCTGAACCACAAACATCTATCAAATAAAATTCACATTATATTCATCTGTCAACAAACAGTTGAAAAACGACACGTATTATCTACCGCCGTCTCGAGAATTACACACGAGTAATACAGTCTAGAAGGCAGTGGTTCACAGCTAGCTTTGGAACTGCATAGTTGAATCTGAGATCGTTTTTCCAGGTGGCACTTTCTAATCGTTGAATATACTCTAAAATCCATAATTTTAGATGTTTCGTTAATTATTATTAATGGCTTATTTTATGAATGATTCGCGTGCAAGTGTTAATAAATATAATACTTTAATAATTATTATACTCTTAATTTTTAATTTTTCAATTAATTATCGTGAGCGAAGCCGCGGGTACCTGCTAGTACAACAAATTATCCGTGCATCATTATCGGTCTGAATACTGTCTTATATATTTTAATTTTACTTGCAACTTTTAAGTATTTTATTCTCCAAATTGTGTCCCTCAGACAACCTGATACTCTTGATGCTTTTGAACCTGGTGCCTTATTTCATTTACACACAGCCGGGTCAAAAAAAATAAAATATAGTTAGGCTATGTCAGACACTACCGCATTGTTAAAGTGAAAACGTCAAACGGGTCTAGTAACCTATATTGAAATTAAATATAATTTTTCTTTTAAATTTGCATCTTACATTTATTGAGGTAGCCTATATGAGATGTGGGATTTTCTATGGCTTTTAAATTATTTTGACACCAGCGGTCCCTGGCACGGTGTAAAAACCTGTAAGCCATAATAAATAACCACAAACACCCATGGTGGTATTGCCTACTGCCACCGAATGCCACCTCCAAAGGAACCAAGGTTGTTCCCATAATAATGTCAGTACAGCGAAGTCCTAGGCGAATAAAAGAACTGAAACTGTTTCAAACCAGAACGTTTCTTGAAATCTATTAAACAAATATTTAAAATAAAAATAAAATAAACCCATGTAAACTGATATAACTAAGTGCCAGAATGCTTTCGTTTAATCAGTGGTAATTGCAATTATATATCCAGAAAAAAGTTATTTTTTTTTTATTGATTGTCGAATTAAGCTGCAGATCGATTCACTAAGCAGGGCTTACGGAAGGACAAAGACCTAGTTTGATAAGCAAACGTGAACGAATATGTGGGTAGTGTTATTTGTCTTAGCTAACTGTTTTGAAGTTATTTGTCTTCTAGATCATTGCAACGCCAACCCCGTCGATTCACAATCCAATGCACAGCGCGCCTGCTGCAAGCGACTAGACTACCCGCACAACAATTTTGTAGAATTTGTTGTGCAAGTAGTCTAGTCGCATTCAGCAGGCGCTCTGTGCGTAAACCAATCCACATTATCAAAACATTGCAATTAAAAGTTTCAAACAATGAATTTTCAATGGTGCAATAAATCATTTTATGACATTAGGCTGAAACTTCCATATTTTTATATCAATTTCTTTCTTATCAAAAATAATACTTTGCCTAATTTTTTGCAGCTTGTTCCTTTTTTGTATTAATTTTTTTATTTTCCTCGTTGCTAAGAATTTCTTATGTATAAATATTTATCCCGCATTTTCATTTGAACTGCAAAGTGGACACATTCCTTTCTCATATTCTTTCTTGTATTTCTTCACGTCCGGATATCTAATCTCTACCATGCTAAACCTATCCTCTCTACTTTATTATTGTGATTATTATTGTTGTTATTATTATTATTGTTATTATTATTGTAAAAATAAGTCCCTAACTTTCTATTTGTTTTTATTTATCTATAAAATAACCCTTGTAACAGAATATATAATTACACTAGCAGGTACCCGCGGCATCGCCCGCGATTATTTACTCAACTGCTAGATATTGTGCTTCAATCATTTATTTAACAGAAAAATAATTAAAACATATTTATTAACACTGAGATCGTTTTTACATAAATTGGAGGAATTACGTAGCCTAATTAATTATATTGTTTAATGTTAAAAATATTAATAAACGAACAAAACGAATCTTATGCTACCATATGGGCATACAAATTCCAAATGAAACTATTAAAATGAACCATAGATTCATGAACCTTACCCAAATCATGCATAAAGTATTTTATTATAACGATTGATAATTTTAAAAAATGAAAAACTAAAAACCTGGTTTCGAGGTGCATTTCACAATCAAAGTGCGCCACCCGGGGAAAAAAAAGACCTCAGATTAGAGTTCCCTAGCCCAAAAAACCCCCGTCCAAATCATTCCATGTGTCCCCATTAAGGCTTTACCCGCGAAACTTGTAAGCTGTAAAGAACACATTGATTAATTCGAACATTTCGATTAAAAAGTTGAATTTACAGATTATTTTACATGATCTACAAAATTTTGAGATACATAATTTACTCAAATATAAATTTTAATGCCTTCTCTAATTTTCAAAGTCTTGTTTCATTTATTTCCAAAGCCTTATGCAAAAGATTGCCAACAATACACTGTTGTCATGTGAACTGTGATTTGGATTTGATAGTCCTGTGTAAAAAGTGATTAAGTATTCTAAAAAACATTTGATTTTTGGCATTTAAAATAAAAATTCTTCAAAAACCTTTCTTAGTGAGCACCTACATTATGAAACGAAGGTACTGTCGAAATTCCTAGTCTCTACCTATTATAGTTTAGGCTCTACGTTGATTCTCTGTCAGTCAGTCAGTCAGGACAAAGCCTCTTATATACAGGGCGTTAATAAATAACACCGAAATATTTTACCTGTATATAGAGCGGACTTAGAAAAACAACTTTTATTGGGGGATTATTGCCCTATGACGTAAAATGTGTATGCTACAGGGCATTAAAGTAATTATAATTTGGAGCTCATCAATAATCACGCAAAATAGGGTTAAAATGTTCATTAAATTGACTTCATGCCTTCCTAGTGATCGAGAAAAACCAGACTCTTAACCAATCGTCAACAGCTATATCATAATTTAGTGTTTCCATAATCTGCAAAATTTACACACTAATCACATGACTGGTCGCCACTGCATTAGTCTTTTTTTTTTTATTGATAACTACTGACCACAGTGTTAATAGCGTTGTTCCTTTGTTTTGCATTTCTTTCTAATGTTAGAAGTCAGCGGCGGCCATGCCCTGGGAGATTTTGTGCTGTAACAGGAAAAATTGAATCCATAGAGCAAAAATCTCCTAATAAAAGTGGCTTGTCTATGTCCCCTCTATACACAGGTAAAATATTTCGGTGTTGTTTATTAATACCCTGTATATAGAGATAAGAGATAAGTGGCATAGTAATATTTCTGAGGATTGTTTGAACCGTTCATAGGTCAGTGCTTTCAAGTACTTTTAACTCTGCTGTTGATAACAGACGACAAAAAAATCCAATTTTCGCCACCCTCCATATCCATCAGGAAATATTAAACCCCTTGGCAGAATATGATTACGAAGCTGAAAAAGCTGGGGTGGGAAAATAACTTCTAGCTTTTTATATTTGGAAGTATAACGAGTTTTGATCAATAATCCCCTGAGGTCGTTATGGGAAAACAATACGCCATGGCCTACTCTAAACTAATTACTAGGGTTTTTCATTTCACCTGCAACATTAATTATCCTGTGGGGTAGACACTCTACTCTTTTAATTTTAAATAACGAGAGAAGAAAAGTTTTGGCTAAGGAAGGGAATGTTAATTTCGTTACTAATGGTCCTTAAATTTAATGGAAACCACCGACGTTTAAGCAAGTAGAAGTTTCCCCAAGTTCTTGTAGGGTGAATTCCTTACTGTGGATACTGAAGGTAGAGAAAGTTACAAAATCCTGCATTTGCAGGCAGAATCGTGCTCTTGAAAATTTTTAACATTTTATTATACAAATATTTTACCTCTGTATGGAGGCGACATAAACAAGCAACTTTTATTAGCAGATTTTTGCTCTAAGACCTAAAATTTGTATGCTACAGGGCATTTAACTCATTGCAATTTGGTGCTCATAAGTAGTGAGCGGATTTTAAAGGGAATTCCTTTTTTTATATTTCATCACAAAACGTGATAAAATTGAACAGGACATTACTGAGTAAGTTTCAACTGCAAATGACCTGGTTTTAAAGTCCCTTTTTCCCATTTTTTAGGCCCATTTCCCCTTTTTTAGGAACTTTCCCTTTCCAGTACCTTTTTTGCTAATTTATTTTGAAAAAATCGTAAATTTCCCAGTATTTGGCAATATGAAAACATTAAAAATTGTTTTCACTGATTCACCATTGAAAAAATAATTCCTCCCAGCAGAATAGAGCGTTACAGGGAAATCACAGGCTTGCCATTCCCTAAGTTTCCCATTATAACAAGGTGGGGAACATGGATTTCGTGTGCTATTTTCCTCTGTGAGAATTTCAACAAAATTAAAAAATGTCTTCAGTCATTAGATGTTACAGAATCAGCAGCTGTAAACCAAGCAAAGGCTTTACATAAAACAAACATGTATTTCTCTGTTGAATTTTTACACTCTCTTACTTTTATATCCCTTTTTTCCCCACCTTTTTTGGCAATAATTTTCCTTTTTTCCCACCTTTTTTTGGCAATAATTTTCCCTTTCTCCGTCCTTTTTGGGGTGAAAATTTTCCCTTTAAAATCCGGTCTCTACTCATAAGTTAACAATGAAGCGAAATACGGTTAAAATTTTCATTAAATTGACTTCATGCCTTCTTAGTGATCGACAAAAACCTGATTCTTAATCGTTCATCAACAGCTATATCATAATTTAGAGCTTTCATAATCTGCAAAATTTACAGACTAATCACATGACTGCCCGCCACTGCATAGTATTTTTTATTCATAACTACAGTGTTAACAACGAAGTTCCTTTGTTTTGCATTTTTTTTTTTTAATGTTAGAAGTTAGTGGCGGCCATACACTGGGAGATTTTATGCTGTAACAGGAAAAATTGAATCCGTAGAGCAAAAAATCTTCTAATAAAAGTTGTTTGTCTATGTCCCCTCTATATACAGGTAAAATATTTCGGTGTTATTCATTAGCACCCTGAATATCTAATCAATTTATTTCACATCCAGTAATGCTGTCGAATAGTGGACTTAATAAATCCTACGTTGGTCGCATTTTATTCGTGAGTTTTTTAATGCATACAGGATTATTTGTCTTAGAATAACTTCTTAGAATTTGATTATAGTATAATAGGATCCTATTAATATTTTGTAGTATTTAATCATTAATCAGTGACCAGTGTAGTATAAGAGCATGTAATTTCAATCAATCACAAGTGTCTATTATAATTTTTTCTTTTTGTCTTCATTACTTTCACTATATCTCATCTACGTGCAATTGTTTTTTTTTTTAATGTAAATTCACAAGGACGGTACACTGAAACATCTGTTATAACCTAATATTCCAGGCATGGCTGCCAATGTATGTATGTTATGGTTCAAGGGCTGAGCCCTAACGGGCTCTCGCAAGTAGGCCACATCGGGCCCTTTTATGGCTGCCAATGACTTCTAACATTTTAAATGATGCGAAACAAAGGAACTTCGTTGTTAACACTTGAGTTATGAACTTATGAATTTAAAGCAGTGGCGGCCAGTCTTGTGATTAGTGTGTTAATTTTGCAGATTATAAAACCTCTAAATTATAGTAGGCCTATAGCTGTTGATGAATGATTAGAATCAGGCTATTATCGATCACTAAGAAGGTGTGAAGTCAATTTAATGAAAATTTTAACCCTACTTCACTTCATTATTAAGTTATGAGCACCAAATTATGACTTTTTTCCCTGCAGCATACACATTTTACGCTCATAGAGCAAAGCTATTGTTATGGCGGTGCCTCCACCATTTGCTACAGCGGTGACTTTTATTCTCCTTAATTTGTTATGATGTTATCTTTATTTATTTGTTAAAGTGTTACCTTTAAGTATTGCTTAAGAACTATATAGAAGACGTATTATCAACTTTATTAACAACAGTTACATGTATTCCAAACGCCAGAGTGGCGTGGCCACAGGCAAGGCTGCTGCCTGACTCTGTACATATTTAGATTCCTACTTATACCCACAGGATGCTTAGATTGCACTCTGTGTAAGTAGGCTGTACTCAATTGTTGCTCAACAGAATTGCAATCTGTAGCATGCTCCAACACTATCTTAATAAAAGTTGCTTGCCTATGTCCCCTCTACACGCGGGTAATATATTTGTTTATTAACACTCTGTATATTCATATCTACACAAACCAGAGGTTGAAATGTTATTGCTCCAGCAATCGCAGTCCATTATATAGCTGTTAATAGTCGCATATGCGCAGTAGAACAAATCTTCAAACAATTACAGGTTATTTACTGTTACAAACTTTTTAATGTCAGCTTCTTTTTTGCTGGTAAAATTGCGGACAAGGCGCCACTTTGAAAATTATGTTAGATGGGCCTAAATTCTGTAGGGTACCTTCAAGGTTTCATACTGTGCTTATCGTTTGGGGAGGTAAGAAAGCTAGCCAACTGAAGTCTTAAGTACAGTTTACTTAGCTCTAATACAATCTGTCCTCCAATATGGTATCATTGGCTGGGGGGGAAGTGGCGCATCTGTATTGACTCCTTTGATTCTAATACAGAAGAGAATTATAAAAATTTGTTTAAAAAAGCCTATAGAATATCCAACAGAATTGATATTTCCTGAATTTAATGTGATGACTGTAGAACAAATTTATAAGCTCACACTTTTAAAATACTTTCAAAAATACCGCAACGTACATGTATCGGATCCTCATAACTACAATACTAGAAGAAATAAAACATTGCCTTTAATAGAACCAAAATACTTCACCTCTTCTGGCTCTAAACATAGCATTTATTATGGTCCAAGACTCTATAACTCTATAATTAGGTCACATCCAGAAATAGTACATATGAACAACAAAAAATTCAATAAGTTTATCAAAAATCTTATTTCATAGTTCAAAAGTTACTTCACTCTGTACTTAGTAGACAATTAAGGAACGATTTTATTTGTAATAACTCAGGGTTTCAATTTTTGTTCTTACTACTTTTCCTTTTTTCTTTTTTTTTCTTTTTACTTTTCTGTTCTTTCTTTATTATTATTATTTTTTAGGTTTTGATTTAATTATATTTTCTTTATGTATTTTGTAATTTTTATTTTGTAATGTAAATGGCTGAACTGTGCCCGAGCACGAGCGCTTGCTCATTCGGGTGGTCTTGTTTTGTTTTGTATAAATATTTTGTATTTTTTTTTTGTATAATCCATAATTATATATGTTGTTAATTTGTTGTTTTAACGAACTAAGTTCTGCAATATTATGTTTTCTGTAGCCAGAAAAATTACAACCTCCTCAGATTTATAGTTACATTTATTGCTTTAATTTTCCGGTACAAAAAATTATAAAGTTAATATATTACATGTAAGTATAACTGTAAAATGCTTTATATGTCTCCTGTTGCTCAATGGTGCCTATGGTGCAAGCGATCCCATGTTCGTATCCTGATAAGTAAATGCAAATTTCATGGAGCTTGTGACGGAATTATTTTTAGCGTGGATCGTGACTTCAAGCAGATCTTGGCTTTTTTATTGTTATTGTTATTTTATTTTTTTATGATGTAACATTTATTCAAGACATCATACATCTCTTTACTCATCATCGTTTACTACTTCAGTCATCCGAATGTGGAATTCTTTACCATCTCATATCAAGGACTGCCGGTCACTGTCAACCTTCAGATCGCAGTTAACAGCACATATACGTAGTACTTAATAATCTTTTTCATGTCCTATGTTAATTTCAGTTTCTATCACGTAATGCTTTTATATAACTAAATCATATTTGTAACAATTAATTTATTTTTTATCATTTAATGTGTCTTAATGTATCTTAATGTATCTTAATTATTCAAGTATATATGTTCTAATTTTTTCTTTGTATTTAATGTTCGTTTCTTGTATTCATGTAAATCAGTTCTTTTTTAATTTATTTTTAATCATTATTATTGTTATCATTATGTATTTCATGATTTTGCCCTGGCTGAGTGGTAGAGAAGGCCTTATGGCCTTAACTCCGCCAGGTTAAATAAATAAATAAAATAAAAAATAAACCAACTTTCAACTTTCAACTTCTGAAACAATAGAACACATTCACAGTGGATACTCTACTTTATGGACAACTTTATGGACAACAACGCAGCCAAAATAACACACCAACAAATGCCCTGAAACATAATACCACTAAGGGGGGACATACAGCATTCGATTCTGAAAAATAAGTGAAGTTTCATTCTTTTCTCCCATGATTTATAATTTTTTAAATGAAGGCAATGGAAACACGAACGATGACCTCCAAAGGAAGGCATAATAATAATAAATGATTGGAAATTTTTCCAAACACCTATATGTATTAGAATCATGTTGCCATGGTAACAAGAGTATACTACATCTGAGTGGAAAATATCACAGCCTCCTGTATCTAATACTTTTAACGATATACACGACCTTGTTTGGAAAAATCAGCGAACTTTGACGTAGATGTAATAAATGATGCTGCGTCGCTTTCCAGATCACTGGTTCCGAAACTACGTCACCGGGGAATGTCAGTTAATGTGCACAGAAGTGAATGAAAGTTAGTTTACACGGCCACGTTGTTTTAATTGAAAATTGTCTGCTAATTAAGGTTCTGACTCCTTTTATGAACTCGCCTGCAATTTTAAGATAAATTTATTTCTCTATTGAGCTTCCGGTTCAATTAACTGTACTCTTCATATCTTTCATTACCACCAGGGAAATGTAGGCCTACACTTTAAGATGTTTTATTGTTATTATTATTAGAAAATAGAGAAGAAGTCGCAGGCGTAAGAAGTCACATCATAACTTAAACTGCTGGGAATTAAATCGCTACTGGGAATGGGAATTAATTCCGTAAGTCAGTATTAAGAAATAAAAAGGAAATGAAGTCACAGACAATAATAATTGTAAAATTCGATTAGCAAATATGAATTATTTATTTTATTTTATTTATTTATTTATTTATTATTATTACATTAATGCATAGAACTGCAAATACAAATATAAATACATATTTATACAAGTAAAATAAAACAATTTTCAAAATTCAAAATTAACTACAACTACTATTTAAAAAGAGTAAAAGGCTATATCTTCACAAGAAGTATTAAATTTAGTAATATACCCGAATGAGCAAGACTGCTCGTGCTCGGGTGCCGTTTCAAAAATATCAAAGTGAAGAAAGAGGAAAGACAAAGAAATAGAGTGTATAATATGATTAACTAATAAAGAAAGTAAAAAATATTAAACATAAATACATAAAAGGAGTGAAACAAAAATTACTTAGAAGCTAAAAAATTACAAAAAGTTCTTTACATATCTATTAAATTTGACAGTGGAGTATGCTGAGAGATCAGGATATTTTCTGACAAATGAGTTATAGAAGCGGGGACCAAAATTAATGCTTTAATCCTGCCGATGTTAGACATTTGGGTTCTAATAGGAGTAAATTAGTATTTCGTCTAGTTTTGTAGACATGATCACTGGAAGAGTATTTTATACGACGTTTGTGAAAATATTTTAATATAGAAAATTTGTATATTTGGTCCAAACTGAAAACATTAAATTCCGAAAATATTAGGCTAGTTGGGTAATCAATGTGTTTTCTTAGATTTTTATTATTCTTTTTTGTAAAAGGCAGAGGGGCTTAAGGGTAGTTTTCGCTAATCCTCCCCAGGCGAGAATGCCATATTGGATAATGATTATATGCTAAGTTTTCAAATGTACCTAAAAAATTAGAAGTCTCGATATAAACGAGGCAGATATGTCATGTAATAATTGACTAATTTCATATTTCATGTGGTATAAAACAATAATCTTAAGAGATTCCGCTAATATACCACTATATTCAATTACAGCTGGAAGCTGAAGGAGAAAATATTCAGGAATATAATACAAATGGTCACGTCTGTTAAGCAAATTAACTTTAAAAAGTTATATGATTATTAGAATTAGGCTACTATTTAAAAAATCAACACTGCATAATTAGATTAAAATTACTTATAATAAATTGTGGTCCAATATGGGTTAATGTCTATAAATGCGTGGAATCACCATTTGTTGACCAATGAGCTCAATGTCATAACAATTCTTAGTTTTACAAAATTAGTAAAAGTTTGTACTGTCTATTTTAAAATGTAAGAATTTGATAAATATGTCTAATTTATTCAATGACAGCAGTAGCCTATTTTATGATATTGATACTTAAAACGTCTATGATAATCAGTTCAGTATTAAACACTGGTTATTATAGTTAATAATTAAAAATTGTATCTGTAGTCTTGGTGAAGGATAGTGTCCTTTGTCAAGTTGTATGTCGCATTTCGCTATGCGTATTTGTAAACAAACATTACTTTGGTCTATGTCATGTAAGTAAGAAAACATCCCTTTAGGCAAGCCTACAGGCTGAGGTAGATTTTGAAGTGCTTTTGGTTTAATTTATTGTCGCTGCGTAGCACTCTTCTTCTTTAGCCTTGCCATGACAAACCCGCAATAATAACAACTGCAAAAAAGAGGAAATAGCACTTTTTAAAAAACATTCAAATCTCGCCTTATATGAGAACTATCAAGAAACTAGTTATTGATTTGTAGACTACTCATCAAGAGCTTTTCAACGATACCCCACAAGACGTAGTTTCAAAAATTTCGAATTTCCATCCCCCACCCCTACTCGTACCCCCAAAACCCCCGAATCGTTGGTGTCACTGTGAACTCCATAGGGAGTACTATAATTTATTCAAACAAATTTTCCCCTATACTTCATAGGGACCGAAATATAGATGTTTTTAAAATTTCAACCCCCTCCCCCGGCCACCCCCTTGGGCCAATTTTGCCCATTAACGAACTTGTCCGAACTATTGGGCCTAGAAATAACATAATAAAATTTGGTTGAAATATCTTCAAAATTACGGCCGCTACCGTGTAAAGATATATATAAATATCACATTTTTTTTTTTTTTTTTTTTTTTTTTTGAACAGGCGGTGGATTCGTACTTAGGGAGGTATGAAACGTAAAGACATGAAAGAATTTTTGGAAATTCATGACATGGTATCCATTGCAATAGGTAGATTTTTCTTCGAAAACTACCTAAAAAGCATGTAGGTTAGGCTATCAGCACTATTATTATTATACATTAATTAATTTGCTGCTTTGAAGGTTTCAAGATTGTTTCCTTGTTCGATAGTAATCGATATCATTACGTCAAATGTAATAAGCGTATTATAGTATGGTCGAATAAAAATAACTTACTATTTTCAAACGCCCTGTATGACACTGAGATAATTAAGTCGGTTTGTGATAACCGTGCGTCCTTCATGATAGATAGAACCTTGGCGATATTTAGTTTGATATTTCAAAGGATCCCCCGGAACTTAGAAGAAAAGTTATGAAATTCTCATCAATCACAAGACTTTGGGGAGACAAAAGTGATCCATCATTTGGAGGACTCGGTGACGCTATCAGGAGAGCAAACTGTAGCGACCCAATTCCATCCAGTCGGAGCTGCCAACCTCAGTACATTACACAGTGCAAATATTGTTCAACCACACGGACAGTGGTATACAGACAGATGGTAACTATGCGATGGGAAGAGTCAGGCAGCTCTCAAACTGAGACCAAAGCCATCTGTTACAATAGTGGGTGAGTAGTGACACAGCCATGCTAAGAACACCAGTGCTTTTTACTTTTGCAGAAGTGGTAAGAAGTGAAATGTAAACAAATGCTAGGCTGATACTGAAGTTTTGTCACAAGGGAATTACGTTGCAAAATCGTAAGAAAAGTTATTGGACATAATCTCTATATATATAAAAGGCTTTGTCCTGACTGACTGAATGAATGACTGACCGACTGATTGACTGAATGACAGGAATCGACGTACAGCCTAAACTATAACAGGTAGAGACTTGGAATTTTGACAGTACCTTCGTTTCATAATGTAGGTGCTCACTAAGAAAGGATTTTGAAAAATTCTGATTCTAAATGCCAAAAATTAAATGTTTTTGAAAATACTTAATCCCTTTTTACATAGAATTATCAATTCCAAATCACAGAATATATTGTTGCCAAATGGTATCAGGTGGGCTTGGAAAAAACAATTGAAATGCACATTTGACAAATAAGAGAAGTTATCAAAATAATTCATGTTATAAATAAATATTACAGAATGAAATCCACTAAAATAATGGAATCACATAACTTTCTCTACCCTGGACATAGAGAAAACAAAACGAGGTATGGTAATGTGTATATTATTATATTATATCGCAGGTTTTTGGAGAGAAAAGTATGAAAGTGATAATGCTTTATGGTAACATAAGAGTGGGAAATTTCCCGCCTCGATATTACAATTTTATGTTACAGGAATTTCTGTTTCTTCTTATTTAAACCTCTACCAGGCTTGCTGTGCACTGTACAAGCGATGGGATGCAAAATTCTAGATCCTCTATGAGCCATAAAAAACTATATCAAGCGTTTTCTGAGGGAATAGTTTGAGTGTAATAAGTCGTTCTTCCTATTTCAAATTATAAATGCCTATATGAGGACCTAGAATTTAAAATTGAAAATCCTTCATAAGTTAATTTCCAATTACAAAATACAAAACCCGGGCGACGCCGGGTCTTTTAAGCTAGTCTCTCTATATATAAAAGGCTTTGTCCTGACTGACTGACAGAGAATCAATGTAGAGCCTAAACTATAACTGGTAGAGACTTGGAATTTTGACAGTACCTTCGATTCATAATGTAGGTGCTCACTAAGAAGGATTTTTAAAAATTTTGATTTTAAATGCCAAAAATTAAATGTTTTTGAGAATACATAATCCCTTTTTACATAGAATTATCAAATCCAAATCACAGTTCACTTGACAACAGTATTGTTTGCAGTCTTCACATAAGGCTTTACAAATAAATGAAACGAGGCTTGACAAATTAGAGAACTATCAATATAATCCATGTTATAAATAAATATTAAAGAATGAAATTCACGAAAATAATGCAGTCACATAACTTTGCTCCTACTGACGTATATTTGCGTCACTTCAAAAATTAAATAAATAAAAAGAAATACGAGGGTTGGAAGTTTTATAGTGGCATTACAGGAAGTTCAGATCGCTTTTTTTTATGTTGGTTGGATATCCAGCATACTTCCAAGCAAGTAAGGAGCCTTTTATCAATACGAATGCCTTCACAGTAACCAGAGAAAATCAACCGGTCTAAAATGAATTTTGCATCTGACAGAAAGTCAATATTAAAAATAATTCAATACCTTAAAATCATTCTTTATTCAGAATAATTCCAAACCGAAAAGGAGAATGATGGGCCAAAGCCTGTCACTTGTTCTTCACTTACTTCATGTGTTACACTAAATCATTCATCATGAGGAGTAAAATTTTTAACCAATCTTGAAACAGTTCATTATGTTATTGGATATTATTGTGGGTCAATGATAATTCTAATGTATTGAATAATATTATTTTTAATAATTGGCTTCCTGTCAGATAGAAAATTCATTTCGACCGGTTGATAGAGCCAGCTCCATTTCTTCTGGTTACTGAGAAGGCATTCGTGGTGATAGAAGGCTCCTATTTGCTCTGAAGTATGCTGGATATCCAACCATCATCCAACAAAAGCGATTTGTAATTCACCTTGATTTTATACATGCGTTCCGACTATTAAACTTCAAAGCCATATGTTTATATATCTTTAGCCGTTAAACGTATGTTTAACGTATGTTTTAACGACATAATGTTTTCTTGTATTACAAGAGAATTATTATCCTCGATTTAGAAATGCTGTTCACGGAAGCCACATTATTTTTTAAGATTTTCAATATAGATTTCAAACTTAGAGCCCACTGATGAATTTACCTAATGATTGCTTATATTAATACTTAAATTCAACTCTGAAAACGTTAAGAGTATTTTGGGTATTTTGTGTGTTCGAATGAGTCATACACATACGATTATTTCATAGATTTGTACGACGTGCGACCAACCACGAGTCGTACGCCTATTTTTTACATAACATTTTATAGATTTTTTGAAGTAAAACTTCTTTAGTGGCGGTAGAGGGTAAATCGCGAAAATCAGTCACACTAAAACCGTCACGAAATCAGTCACACTAAAACCGACTTGTTTCGGTGCGGACTGCACAGAAAACAATCAATTCAATGATTAGGAGTAATCAAATGAAATTTTTCAGACCTTACTTCCTCAATGGCAATAGACAATTCCTAAGCAATCTAAAGGTATATTATCTATTTTATGGAACCCGAAGGTTCATTGCCGCGCAAATCCAAAATTAAAAAATACAAATTTCCAAAATTTAAAAAAACAAAATTAAAAATTAAAACATACAAAAATCCAAAATTTAATAAACAATAAATTTCAAAATTTCAAAATTAAAAATTAAAAAATCGAAAATACCAAAATCGAAAAAATCGAAAAACCCAAAATTAAAAAAACTAAAACACAAAATTAAAAAATCCAAGAAATAAAAAATCAAAGAATCAAAATTTAAAAAATCCAAAATTTAAAAATACAAATTTCCAAAATTTAAAAAAGTCCAAAATCCAAAATGAAAAAATTCCAAAAACCCAATATTAAAAAGTCCAATAATGCAAAATTGAAAAAAATCCAATAATCAAAAATTGAAAAAATTAAAAAATTAAATAAAGTTTTACTTCTGTCGCGTGGCGTTCCACGCAGTCTTTTTTTTTTAATCAATGTACTGACGAAGTTTAAATTTCGATATACATTATTTCCAGCTCTTTGTTTTCTCATGTTTTTTGTTGTAAGCATGTTGCTAATAATAACACCATGGCAACTACTGTTTATTTAATTGTATTTTGTCAAATTTACACATCGGAAGATAATGAAGCAGCCTAATCATTTAAAAATAAGATGATTTATTAACAGTAATCGCATGACATATGTAAGGTGTATGATACCGATTATTATTATTATTATTATTATTATTATTATTATTATTATTATTATTATTGACGCAATACGCTCATTACACTGAAAAATCACAAAGTATACGACAGTTTTAACTAGCATACGACTATTTTCGAATATTGGTACGACTATTGTAAGTTTCAAATCTGGCAACCCTGACGATAACAGTATTGTTATTCCTTCGTACTTCCTACGGCGTACTCTTCTTCTACCGATTTTCTTCATAGACCTGCTTTCATGGAGAATAGATCTTTCAGCTGTGTGAAATATTTAAACCTGCACTTTCTTGAAGTAGGAGTGATTGTGTGTTTGCGAGAAGCATTGTGTAGGTAGCAAGGCCCTGTTAACAAAAAAAGAAGGAACGGTCCACGTAAAAAGCTGAAATCCGATTTGTGTCACATATGGCTGTGCTTCTTTCCAGTGAGCCATGGAGAAAGGCAATTTGAAGCAGTTTCTCAAGGAGAATTAACAGTGCAGGTCTCCATTAGCGACTCCTAAACAGGAACGAATCCGCAGCAGGTGGAGGTCTCAACGGTGAACTAGAGCCTTCATTTATTTTCTCTTCCCTCTCATTTCCTTCTCTCAGTAGCAAAGACTATTTTCATTTGCCTGGGGCTCCTTCTCTAGGAAGGAAGAAGCTGGTTTATTGAAAACATTTCATTTATTCTATGTTACTCAGTAAACTTGGCTTGGCATATACGCAGGCGTGTTGCTAGTCTCTTATGAAGTCTGGAATACGTAAACAGATTCTCAATAGAGTGTTTTCTTTCTACTTTTATGTGCTAAAGCATAAAATTATACTTTCTGTTCTGATTGACGTCTTTTATGACGATATTAATTTATGTCTCGAACCTATCTTCTCTTAGATTTTTATTTTCGTCTCCACTTCGAAAACTTAAAATATGTCGACATATGCTGAAGTTGTTTCCAATGTAGAACTTATTTTTCTTAAGTAACCCAAGAAGTTAAATTACCACATGTTTCAGATATCCATACATATACAAGTCCTTTATATCCTGGCCTTTTCATTTCTATTAAACATTAGTAAGTTAAAGGTAAAACTATTTTTCATACCAAAAATTCTGTTTTGCCATTAAAAAAAATATTTGGGCTTGTATCTAACACACACAGACAAACACGAGCGCTTGCACACACGTATGTGTATAAAATTCCGTGGCTCTACATCCCTTGGAAGGCATGGTCTGCCATTTTAATCGCAGCATAATTCGCCACTGTCCTTCGACATTGGCAGATGGCAGGATTGGGGCATTTTGTCAGCTTGTCGATATCTGACCGTTATTGGTGGTCCGTGTGACCGGAGTCACTGCATCTTTATTAAGTAGCACCTGAATTGACCTCACGAGGCTGAGAGCACTCCGTACCAGACCTCCTTAACTTATGAAATTCTAGTAGGTACAAGGCTATCGAAGCCAGACTTCTGGATGTGTCGTCAACAGCGAATGTGTGGATGTTGGAAGAACATAATAATAGGTATTGTACATATATATATATACGATAGGATGTATAGGATATGTACATATATATACACATACACAAACTGTTTCCGCGTAGAAAGCAGCTGTCGTGGTTAAATTTCAGTTATTAGATTTCAACGACATCTGTTGGTTTCCTTCTTTTATTACATTCTCTGATCACAACAAACATAAAGACAGCATTGCCAACCATAGCATTTTCAGATTGCAAAGAAGTCTGCACTTTTAGAAATCCATCCAAGAGTTGCTATGGAAATTTAGCATGGTCCCTATAGTTTGTTTCTTTTAGCGAAGGAAAAAGAAAACACATTAAATACGGACAACAGAAACACTTGCTGTGCTATAGTAATGTAGTTGGGCATTCTGTTAGTGTGTGAAAACTTTGAGCATGGTTTTACAGTATTGTGAAACTTAAGTTTAGAACAGGGAAAAGTTTCTTATCTTTGGATATAAATAACCCTAACGTAAATTATAGTTTTTGAACAGTATAGTTTGAGTCATAAAAACTTCAATTTTGGAGGTAGATATATATAATTTATTTTGTATAATGCTCAGAATTTTATGCTGAAGTTAAATCCAAAAATCAGGAAATTTAGTTTTCCGACTTGTGGTTAGGTTTCCCTGGCAGGGTGACATATTGTTTGTTTTCTTCATTGTGTTTAAAAATTAATTGCGTTAGGTCTGTATGTATAGCCTAATACTAGTAGGTGCCCGTGGCTTCGCCCACGATAATTAATTAAAAAATTAAAAATCAAGAGTATAATAACTATTAAACCATTATATTTATTAACACTTGCACGCGAATCATTCATAAAGTAAGCCATTAATAATTAATGAAATTAATGAAAGTTAACATCGCCGAGTATACCCGATGTTTCACGAAGCGGGCGAGCGAGTGATCACGCTATTTGTTTCCGTTGAATTGTATAAGAGTAGATTATACAGAATGTACCAAAATATAACTTAATATAGGTTGATATGAAGATGACGTCCATATTACCTCTCGTATTTATTCCCTTTAGGCTATATAACGTTAGTATAATTTAATTTCTTCATTCCACTTTAAATTATATGTCCAGACACGTTTTTAAACTCCTTGTTATTGGTTTAAAACATCGACATGGAGATTTAAGATATGGGGTGCCACAATGTTATTAATAATTTGCGAGAATTGATACATTGAATGGTCGTAACGTAATAAAATGGTTAGGGAGGGAAATTTTTATAGGCACATATAACAACGATTCTGGGAAATTTTATGAGTTTAAGCCTACAATTTACGAGTGCTAGCACGAGTTCAAGCTAAGAGTGGGGTGTGGGAGGAACATAAAAAAATATTACTGGAGTTAAAAAGCATAAAAACTTGGAATTTCATAACTGTGATGGTACTTTATGTAAAGTATTATGGTTACGGGGTTTTCTGATGGACGTATTAAAATCTTAAATCGTAACAACAAACTATTCAAGTATTCATTCCTGCTGATGTTATGGTTCAAGGAAATAATTTTTTACACATCATATAGGGGATGTTAATGTATAACATCGAAATGAGGGGTCTGTTAGCGAAGCCGGAATTCTCCATTCTGAGAAAATATAAAATGCTAACTTCTAATGAAAGATTAATACATTTCATATTAGGCCTACATATTTAGTATATGTGTTGAAAATCCCATTTACCACATAAGGGAGGAGCTCAGATTTGCAATAATTCACTAAATATGTAATAGGAAATTCATTAAACTTCCATTAGAAGTTAGAATATATATTTTTTCTCAGAATGGAGATTGCCAGGTTTACTAATAGACCCCTCAAATATTTTACCTCTGTATAGAGGGAACATAGACAAGCAACTTTTATTAGGAGATTTTTGTTCTATGAATTCAAATTTTCCCGTTACTGTATAAAATCTCCCAAGGCATGGCCACCACTGACTTCTATCATTAGAAAAAGAATGCAAAACAAAGGAACTTCGTTAACACTGGAGTTAAGAATAACAGAACTAATGCAGTGGTTGCCAGTCGTGTGAATAGTCTGTAAATTTTGCAGATTATGGAAACACTAAATTATGATATTGCTTGTAAAACAGTCGATTGCTGAAAAAAAAAATACCTATTTCTCAGTACACAAACCTGTATATCCCCTTTAATGGTACAGCATTTATATACGCTTTAATTTCTTAATAACTAAGGACCAGGGTTAACTATGAAATAAATTAATGTGTTACCTTGTAAAATAGTATATTGCGATACACGTGCCGTAAGCGGTGCATACGGATCGAGGAAAGAGTTTTTTCCATTTCCGAGGTCCGTTATGTGCCTACGGCACGAGTATTGCATGCTATTTTTTGCACGATGATTATTTATATCAATTTAATTATATTAATTGAGATATTACCTGAAAATATTATGTATATACACTATTGAAGATGGAAGTTATATTTCAGAAAGTGATTCGCATGTGTTTGTTGTTATGGGAACCGAATATTTGTCCTGGGGGCCTTGTCCATGAAGGCTTGTATTATGATGAGTGTCGTAAGTAAATTCTTACCGCAAGGAAATTTGTTATGTTTCCATAGCAACAAGATTTCGTGCGGAAATGTCAACTTACGATCCACGGCAACAACACTAATTAGTTAAGTCGTGCAAAAAAGTGCATTGTAACACTCTTTCATTTTTTCTCCATTCATCCACAGAGAGTATTCTTCCATCGTTGGAATTTATTTGATTACTGGATCTCTCGTTGCAAGAAGTTGTGTTTTTTACGTCGTTAAGATTTCTGGAGGCGCCGGATCATTAACATGAGTAGTGCAATTAATTCTGCTGACTTTGTTGCCAAGTTTGATTCCAAGCGACATAATTACGGCGGGAAAGATTTTTCTTCTTCTTTCGCTCCTCGCAATATAAAAAAGTAAGACAAATTGTCCCTAGCGGGGGGATCCAGTGACAAATGAGAGGTTGTTACACTTCTTTGTTCATTTGTTACGTGTGACGTAGAAGAGGTGGGTTGGCTTGGAAATCAAGATGCCAATGGATATACAATAGTGCGCCTGTCAGCTCGGCAACACTTCCTACTTCTTGCTCCCTTGCCGGACTTTCCAATAGACTAGACGCAATGCAGGTATATAGAGTTATTGGAGTGGGACCACAAATCAAAATGGAAGGAGAGAGAGGTATATAGATAGAAAGAGAGTAGAGGAAGAGATGAGGCAAAAAGGTATGGCAGAGATGATCACGTAGGTCTTAAGATATCTATATTATATAGGTCAGTAAGTTGCGATTCCTATATCAATGTGTTGCCAAGGTAAAAAGCAGTTTGAAAGAATCTTTTTCGCGAAATATATTTATGGAAAGAGGAAAGAGTGCTATGAATATTTATCTATTCATTTATTATGAACATCATAGGCTTATGACTAGGGTTAGGATGTTTATGACATGTCATATTTTTTATCCTGACCTCCGAACTTACCAGAAACACAAATTATACACGAATTGCACGCTTGTTATCCTAATCGGACTGTTTTTATTTTGCATATAAAGTCATATTTTGGTCATTTTTGTGCTCTTGGTCATATTTTAGCCACATTTGTAGTTTAACGTCATATTTAAGTTATAAATTCGGTAAAGGAGCACAATTATACAGTGTATGTAGCCTACTATATGGTCGAGTTAAATTTGAAATTTATTTAATTAATTTAATGTTTATGCCAAGTTATTAGGTACCTTATATTTTAAAATTAATGCAATTGTTCACATTTTATAGGGATACGCAAGGTCTACAAAATATTACGAGTATGTGGAGCTGATGAAGCGAGCAAACAGGAGAAAATTCTCTAAAAATAGAACTTATTTACAAGCAAAACTGTAAATCACCAAAATTGTTAAAAAGTGATTATCTGATTGAATTCATGTGAGGTAAGAATTTAGTGTCTTTAAACATGTTAAATTAGAAATTTTATTTTTTGAAAATACTTATTTTATTAGGTCATATTTAGGATTTTTGGGTCATATTTAGTCTTTTATAATGTCATATTTGCTAGTGATGGGAAAAATCGAATGATTTTAACAATCGAATGATCATTCGAATACAGAACTAAACATTTCGAATGAATATTTCGAATGAAATCATTCGAAGTGTTTTATTCATAGAGGGACATGCAACTACGAGATGTTCGTTCGCTAGCTTCAATATTCTTCGAATGAAATCTTCCGTTCTCACTTCACTTCATTGGCATTCGAAAGCGGGTAGATTTAAATTTAGTGTGCACATTTCCGGCAGAGAACAATGCGGCCAGCTTAGAACAAACGCGGCCTCCAGAGATGTTTATTATTTTAGTCATGTAGTCCTGAACAAGTGCTGTAGTAAATACAGTAAATTAGGCCTAACATGAAATTTCTTGAAGTCCTACAAATATAAATTGCTTAATCTTATAAATGTATCAAATATAAAAATTTGAATGGCTGTATTTAATATCATAATTCATAATATACAGTAATTAATCAAATAAATAATCCATTTGAAAATGCATATGTTTCATGTAGAAGCTAATGATGGATGTAAAACAGGAACAATCTTTGAAAAATTGAACTTTTCAATATTCGAGAGAACGGGTATTTTACTGTCGAAATATATTTTGTTGAAACTCATAAAAATAAATCTTCGCTCTAGCTCTGCGTCATGCCATCCCCGCTTGGGATGGGAGAGACGGAAGTTACCGAACGCTTTGCTAACGGGGACACGGTGGAACACGAAAACAATCGAATGAACGAGAGAACTAGCCGAGATGCCAGATTCCGAGAGGTTGAAGAAGCATTCGAATGAATTCATTCGCTTTCACACTTCAGTTCAGTAAGCGAAGCGCTCCAATGCTAGCCTGGAGCAGAGCAAAATCATTCGAATGATTTTTTTAACATTTCGAATGATTTTAACAATCGAATATTCCGAATGAATTCATTCGAATGGTTCCCATCATTAATATTTGCAGTCATATTTTCCACTTTTTTAGGTCATATACATCCGAACCCTACTTATGACCAATCACAGTGTTTACATGTAATAAAATGTCAAACTGGTAACAAATTAAATACCAAAAGAATGTAATACGATGGTGGATCGGAAAGTAACGCACAATTTTTATTTTTACAAAAAGTTTAATATGTACAATTACAAACAAATGCACACATGAATGGACATCTTTCGTCTATCCACATCCACACAACACTGGCACCTTTTTAGGAAATTTTCTTTCACACGCATTAGTTCTGCTTCCGAGATAGAGTGAAAATTTCCTCTTATATTGCCTTTAAGTTCTTCTCTAACATTATGTTTTACTTCCCTTTCCTCTTATCCCCCCTCAATTTACTTGTATTAAAATAATTGCAGCTGCCCAATTGTGTGTAAATTCAGAATACAAACTTTCATTAAAATATGTGAGGCAGTTTTGTGTGGCAAACGCAAACTGTAACAGACAGACTTTGGTAGACGGACTAGGCCAGTGCTCTTCAACCTTTTTAACTAAATGGCCATTTTATTTTTCATGAAATATTAGCTGGCCGCATTGATTTATTTATTATTAACAACATAATACGTACTTAACACAAATATATCAATTATATTAACAACTAGCTTAAAAGACCCGGCGTCGCCCGGGTTTTGTATTTTGTAATTGGAAATTAGCTTATGAAGGATTTTCAATTTTAAATTCTAGGTCCTTATATAGGCATTTATAATTTGAAATAGGAAGAACGACTTATTACACTCAAACTATTCCCTCAGAAAACGTTTGATATAGTTTTTTATGGCTCATAGAGGATCTAGAATTTTGCATCCCATCGCTTGTACCGTGCACAGCACAGCAATAAGAAGAAACAGAAATTCCTGTAACATAAAATTGTAATATGGAGGCGGAAAATTTTATTTCCCACTCTCATGCTACCATAAAACTGTTTTGGGGATGAAATTAAACAGAAAGCATTATCACTTTCATACTTTTCTCTCCAAAAACCTGCGATATAATATAATAATATACACATTACCATACCTCGTTTTGTTTTCTCTATGTCCAGGGTAGAGGAAGTTATGTGATTCCATTATTTTAGTGGATTTCATTCTGTAATATTTATTTATAACATGAATTATTTTGATAACTTCTCTTATTTGTCAAAAGTGCATTTCATTTGTTTTTTCCAAGCCCACCTGATACCATTTGGCAACAATATATTCTGTGATTTGGAATGGATAATTCTATGTAAAAAGGGATTAAGTATTTTCAAAAACATTTAATTTTTGTCAATTAGAATCAGAATTTTTCAAAATCCTTTCTTAGTGAGCACCTACATTATGAAACAAAGGTACTGTCCAAATTCCAAGTCTCTACCTGTTATAGTTTAGGCTGTACGTTGATTCCTGTCATTCAGTCAATCAGTCAGTCAGTCATTCATTCAGTCAGTCAGGACAAAGCCTTTTATATATATATAGAGATATCTGTTAAGGAGTTAGGCCTACTTAAAATTATACATGGGTGTGTTTTATATTTTGTCTTCCACTTTGCAGTGTTAATGAATAACCCATGCATAGTAACACTCTTGAATTTAATTTGAGACCTGACACTGTTTCTTTGTCACTAAATTGTCAATATTGGCATACTTACTTACTTACTTATTTACTTACTGAATGGCAATAGACTACCTCAGCAAGCTAAAGGAATATTATCTATTTTATGGAACCCGAAGGTTCATTGCCGCGCTTACCTGAGCCCGCCATTCAACCCTATTCTGTGCTAACTCCATCCAATCATCCCTCGCAAATCTTACTTCCCTTAAATCTATCCTCATATTGTCCTCTCACCTACGTTTAGGTCTTCCAGGTGGTCTTTTCCATTCGGGTCTCCTAGTCAATACTTTTGAAATGTCTTTCCTCCCCCATGAGTGCAACATGCCCAGCCCATTTCATCCTCCGTGATTTAATTACCCTTACTACATCCGGTGAAGAATACAGATCATGAAGCTCGTCGTTCTGTAGTTTTCTCCAGCCCCATTTTCATCTCTCTTAGGCCCAAATATTTTCCTTAAAATTAGTATTTGTTTGCGGGCCGCCAAAAATGAAGATGCGGGCCGCGGGTTGAAGACAATTGGACTTCTCAGATAAAAATTGAAATCACGTAGGCCTAAGTGGTGATATTCACACCATCATGAAGATTAATTCACATAAATGGAGAAATGTTGTTGCTGCAGTGCTGAACTCCAGAGTTCTTGAATGCCACTGAGTTAGTTTATTTAGACCCCCCGGTCTACCAAAACCTCCAATTTATGTTAAATCCACGGCATTCTTTTCACCAGAAATTGATTCCTGATACGCTATGAAAACCTAATTCTTTGTTTCCATTAAAAGCATAGCAGTTCTAGAGAACTAATCGTGGTTAAAGAAGCCACACAAATATATTTTCTATCACGTGATAGTTTCTTAAAGAACTTTCAACTAGAATTCAACTTCTTTATATTTCAAAGCTATTGTTAGAGCCAAACCAATCAGCAAATGCAAAAAGAGGAGAAAATACAATTGAAGTTACTCGTATTTTATAATAATAACAAGTTCTATCTTTTTAGAACCAGATGTTTCTGAAAACTAGGTTAACCGGCAAGACTGCCATTTACAGTAGGTAAAGCTTATCTTCAAGTATGGAACTCGGAAAAAGCGTTTGCTATTTCAAGAGGCATAAAACTTACATCTAGAATATGAAAGATGTCTAGCTAGGTGACAGATATTTTCTCATCCCTGGAAATGTGTGCTCTGGATAGCGGTATATACTCTTGACAGTGACGAGTTCTTCTTCTTCTTCATTCTCGCTGGCTAGTATTACAGTCATTTCGGTACTCCATTCTCTTTTTGTCGATCTCTTCTTTTTTTTTCTTTTTTATGTATAAGAGACAAACTGTTGGTAGACTGAAGAAGAAAGAAGGCTGGTATATATATAAAAAGAAGAACTTGGTTCATAACACTGTCGTCCGCCCGTCGTCATTCATCTTGTTTCGTTAAGCTCATTGGTGGGGTAGACAGTGGCATCCTTTTCTTGCTCATTTTTTAAAAGCTTCTTACGTAGAGCGACAGGGTTCATCTGCTACTGAGGATTCTCTGTGGAATCTTCGCTTTATTTAACTTCTGTATCATATTTACAATTCCCTGTAGTTAATAAGTGTCTACTCTCTTGATCTTTAATCATAACTTAAAACGGGATTATAAAAAAATGTATTTCCACAGTAGATTGCGTAAACTAATGCATATGAAATTAAAGTTTAGCATATTTCACAATCCATTTCCGGTTAAAACTACCGGGGAGAGACGAAAAGGCGCGTCCAGAAAGTAATTTTCCCTGGGACCATTTACAGAAACAAAACACAATTTCATGGAAATATTTATTGCAACAGATACAGCAATTCTTCAGCTATTTTTCATCATATTCGCCACCGGAATTGAGACATTTCCCATACCGTGTGACCAACTTTTTTGTGTCTTAGAAGTCTGCCGCCTGGGATTTGAACCATTGTGTGACAACCATCTCTGCTTCTTTAATTCTCTGTAATTTCTTGAGGTGTAGGAAAAGATTAAAATCACTAGGAACTAGATTCGGGCTGTAGAGTGGATTTTTAAACACCTCCAAGCAAGTCTCCCGCAGAAGTTTGGCTGGGAAGAGTTTAAACATCCACCCTACAGCCCGGACCTCACTTCCAGTAATATCCATCTTTTCCTACACCTCAGGAAATGACAGGGAATGACAGAGAGGTGGAAATGGTTGTCACACAGTGATTCAAATTGCAAACGGCAGACTTCTACGACACTTCAAAGGTTGGTCCCACGGTATAACAAATATTGCCAATTCCGGTGGCGAATTTGTTAAAAATAGCTGAACACTTGCTATATATGTTGCAATAAATGTTTTCATGAAATTATGTTTTGTTTCTGTAAGTGGTCCCAGGAAAACTTACTTTCTGGACGCGCCTCTTAGTATGTTCTCAATAGACTTCGGACTTTTAGGTCGATAAAAACGCTGTTTTAGGTACCTAAAATAGGCTCTAAAAATTGGAACATAGGTTCTAAAAATTGGAAAATAGGTTCTGAAAATCGTATAATAGTCTCTTATTAAATTGTTAAGTTGCCAATTTTCTGAAATTTCTCAATTGCAATGCAGAATATTATATTTATTGAAGTCACCATTAATCATGACAAAACATATATAGGCCTATGGTACACAGAATTATATAGACCTATTACTAGGGCCTGTATTACTACCTTAACAGTGAAAACCTAATCCCTGCGCCCAGAAGCTACGCATATCATACTAGCATATTCAACCCCTTGTATCCCTCAGTGTTTCAGAGTACTACTTTTTTTTCTTTCTTTTTTGTTACTGGATGTGGGAGTCGGAAGAAAAACATTACATTTTTTTGGGATTTCCAAGGAATTTTTCTACTGAAGACGAAACATTTCTTACTATTTAACCACGTCACAAATGTGTCATGTACTGCACATTCCGAGCTAAAAATTTAGTACGAACTGAAACTGAATGCTAGAATTTATAACAAAAAATAACTTATTTTGAACTTTAGAGGAAAAACAAGCAAAAAGGCAATATTAGGCTCTAACGTAAAGATAGGCTGTTTTAGGTCTTATAAAAGTATCAGTTTTAGGCATAATCACTTATGAGACATGCATATACAAGTTTTCGTCCATATATCCCTTAAGGATTAAAATAGGTTTTTACCTAAAATCCGAAGTCTAGTTATCAAATAATGGCATCCATTAAGACACGAGTATTTCTGTGAAACGAGCGCAGCTCAAAAGATCGTCATAATTACCATTATAGGCATCTTGCGTACGACTGTTTTTGTTAGACAATATTTAAAAATATTGTCGTGTAGAGTACGATTACTTCCACAAAGTCTCTGGCCTTGAAGACGTAACCGAGCCAGCGAGCTTCTCGTTACGTCTCGTTACCAGCTTGCGCAGACTCGCATGAGCGTAAGATCACTTAGCTACTGTTGTGCAAAGAGTGAAGATCATGCAGCACGTTGCCAGTCATAGAAAATAATATAATAGTTGAGTGGAGGGATAATGCCGCAGCGAGACAGAGACAGACAACACGTGGAGTGAGATAGAATAGCTGAGCCAATCAAGGTGCAGCTACCTCCCCTAGGCTGGAACTCTAGGAACGGTGACACTCGCTCCTAAGGTATAAAAACCCAGATACTTTGTGGAAGTAATCGTACTCTAATGCTTAACATAAACAATAATTTGTTATGTATACCTATCAATGTGTAAGGACAAGGTTTCACCAAAACCTAGGCTCCAAGTACCTTTATATTGACTATACTTAGTTATATATCTGGGAAGAGGAGACAGGAAGCTTGGTTCGGTAGCAATATGAGCCTATTGAATGGTTTCGAAGTGGCATTGTTGTTCGTGTTTTATCTCATTACTTATACTCCTCAGGTTTTCCTGTACTTGAAAAGTATGATTTGTACCGATGCGTTTATTTGATTTTCTTTAAAATTCCGGAACTGGAGAAACAATATATTAACTTATGAACAAAATACTCCCCAAATATTGTTTCCTAATGATTCAATAAGCTTGACTTATAGCAAATACTATAGAGGACAATACCGGACACTTACTGCTTTGGCAATGGAAAAACGGGGGACAGATTTTGCAGCACTCCTGGTGGCACAACCTGCAAACTTGGGGGCAAATTAAAATATTCAAAACACATATAAACTGCAATGTTTTATTGTTTCACCAAACACTAAGGACCAAAACACTGTTTAAGTAATTGTAAGAATAATAATGAGCAAACAAAACACAGAACTTCCGAAATACTTATCAAAATATCAATGAAAACGCAAATATTTCAACTTAGCGGTTGCTAACAACAAAATTTTTTTTTTTTTTTTCAATATTGCTTTTTTGTTTTCATTTTTAGCTCATTTATTTCCAAACCAGCATTTTTTCTGGACCATAAATAGATAGAAAAATCAAATCCCTTATACATAACATGCCGAGGTTGGATACTTCGGCTCCTCTAATAGAAATTGGTTGATATCTTTGTATCTAGTTACTACATCTGTATTCAGTAGTAGCAGGTTGGGCCGCTAGACGGTGCTCAAAATATTGTCCCTCGATATATCGCAGAGTGTCCTCAAATACAATCTAGACCAATACAGGACACTTTGCGATATATCGGGGGACCATATTTTGAGCACCATCTAGCGGCCCAACCTGCTACTACTGAATACAATTGCAGTATCTAGATACATATATGTTAAACAGTTTTTAATAGAAGAGCCGAAATAGCCAGACTCGGCATGTTATGTATAAGGGGTATCTACCTAATGGCTCAGAATAGCATATTACAGTTTATATATGTTTTGAATATATTAATTTTGCCCCAAGTTTCTAGGTTGTGCCACCAGGAGTGCTGCAAAATCTGTCCCCCATTTCTCTACCAGTAAGTGTCCGGTATTGTCTCTATGTCTCTATAGTATTTGGTGTCCTGTATTGTCCTCTATAGTATTTGCTTATAGCCTTACATACCGATTCGGAATGCTAAAAGGGCTTAAGTTTAGCGGTAATGTTGCTAATTTTCTTTTGTCTTCGCCAAGATTGCTTTTTCTTCTTGCCTCTATGGAAGACCAGAGGGTGGCATGAGATAAAGTCTGTAAGGCGGTCCCCTATTTTTTATTCTAAATTATTACCGTCATTTCCTGGGAACGCAAATGGCTGTGTGGAATATTTCATGTAGTTCTCCGTATGCTCCAACTCAGCATCTCTTCTTCATATTGTCCCCAGCACACCACTGGCATAGTAACGTCGTGACAAACAAAATATGTATCTTTTCTCCCGTGTCCTTTACATCTGTATATTGAACTATTCAAACAAAACTTTAGCTGTGTGTTTTCAACTGTCAGTTGTAACCATGGTTATAGTTCTGAATAGAAGAGATATATATATACTGTGTGCATATGTTACGGTCAATCTGATTATTCAGGGCAGTTTTCATAATGCTTGGTCATTATAATTAATGACCGATAAAATCGGGCAATTTAATAATTTTACGACAATCTAGGATAATTTCTTACACTGCCCCGTCAATATTAATACTGCTACATTTTCTCTGGTCACTTTAATAAATTGACAGCAATTTGGCAACGTGCATCTGGTGTGATTCTCCCTAACCTACCCTAACCTAACTTAACCTAACCTAACCTAATCTAAACTAACCTAACCTAACCTATGTAGCTCGAAATGTCACCAAAGTGGAAGCTCCTCTAATAAATAAAAACTCTTGGATTTGACATTTTGTGTGTATATGTACATATATATATATATATTGTAAGGCGTAGGCTACGTATTTTTCATACTTATTTACTTTAATATAATATCCTCTTATTCTTGTATGTAGAGAAATATGAATAACAATTCTTTCAAATTGCCCATTCAGTTTCCAGTATTATTCATAATGCCCGGGCAATGTGTTAATTTCTATATAATTTATCATTTTGTCCGGGCATTAAAAAAAATGCCCAATTGTTTACATTGTTTACATATATATATATATATATATATATATATATATATATATGTACATACACACACACTAGCTTAAAAGACCCGGCGTCGGCCGAGTTTTGTATTTTGTAATTAGAAATTACCTTACGAAGGACTTTCGGTTCTCAAATTCTAGGTCCTTTTATAGGTATTTAGAATTTGAAATGAAAAAGAACGACTTATCACACTCAAACTATTCCCTCAGAATACGCTTGATATAGCCTTTTATGGCTCATAGAGGATGTAAAATTTTGCACCCCATCGCTTCTACACGACAAGCCTGGGAGGAGTTGAAATAAGAAGAAACAGAAATTCCGGAAAGAATTCAATCCTTAGGTTTGAGTGTTGAAATTAAAAGCAAGGAAATTGAAATTGGTCAGTTTCTAAAAACTATATTCGGACTGCTTTCTCTTTATTTTATTATTATTATTATTATTATTATTATTAGACTTATTTTACACGCTTTAACTGCGTGCTTATTCATATTATTGCGTGCTTATCATCTTGGAGTATCTAAATTTCCCTTAAAAGACTCAATTTCGGGTATACAATGATAATGCTTGCTATATGAAAAAATCCCAGTTCATTAGACTTCATGAGAAAGTAATACAGAATAGATTTTTGTGCATTTATCGTTGGTAGGTCCGCTTAATCTTCTCAGAGCTGAATTTATAAATTGACTTGCATGTGCCCGCGGCTTCGCCCGCGATAATTATTTCAAGAATAAAAAATTAAAAATTAAGAGCATAATAGTTAAATCATTATATTTATTAACACCTAAATCACGTGGAGTGCATTCCACGATTAGGTAGCGTCGCCTGGTAAAAGCGACCTCAGATTCAAATTCCTTGGCCCAGAAAACCCATGTATAGTGAGTTTCGTCCAAATCGAACAATGTTTGACCATATTTAGGCCATTATTGATTATCCCTCTTCCGTGTAGGTTGAAAATTTCATATGTCTGCGGGTCTTGACATTCTAAACAAATGAATCGTCCAAGATGAACTTACAAAATCAAGCGATCGCGTATGACAAAAATAGCCAAAGTCAACTGTAATTGATTTGACATTGAAATGTATTACTGAAAACTGATGCTTCGAAAACGCAAAAAATGCATGTTTTCTGTCCGTTTTTCACTCATAACTCACGAACGAAAGCTAAAATTAAAATTCCGGCTTCGAGGTGCATTTTCCGACACTTCAGTCCACCTATGTTTAAAAATTCAGATCTCTGCGTTGACTAGATTTCGCTGGGCATCGCGGACAGACAGATAGAAGGAAAGACACACACTTCCTTTTATTAATATAGAAGATGTATAGATGTAAGCAATTAACAAGTGAAATCGTCAGGAAGTTCTACGTTTGAAATCGTAAATATCTTGTCTCCATAAATGTCAATCGTAATAAATGGTTAAAAATCCAGCAAAGCAAAAGGCTTTCTCTACTAATCTTATTTCTCTCCTTTTAATTTTTGAGGTGACGAATTTATACGTCGGTAGCAGTGAAGAGCGTAATTTAATTATTTATGTGTGAATCTTCATGAGGGGGGGGGGGTGTAATTTTCTATTCCAATCGTTGTTATCTATTTCAATATTTACTTTGCGTAACAGATGGCTACATGTGAGAATATTTAAACAGCAATGGATTACGAATTTGATTTCAATCTAAACACATGTAAAACAAACCTAAACGCATTGTAATTGCGGAGGGAATTGATAAACAATAAAATAATGAATGTTCTGTGAATCTAATAGTTATTTAAGCTGTATAAACCGCAGTAACCATGGTGATGAGATAACGTACAGTGTATCGTTTGTAAACACACTGGCTAATCGTGCTTAATAATAATTTTACGCACTGCACACTGCAATATCAGAGAGGAAAACACGTGTTTCGTGCTGTAGAATTCGCTAGTGGTGTTTGATTAGCTTTGATTCATGACAACACTGTAGATTATCCCTCAGGGAAATCTGCTGGGGTGAATTGCGGCGATCACTGTCTGGATTAACCCCGTCCTCATGGTGAATAATTATTATTATAAGTTATTATCAGGGCCCGGATTCTGATGACCTAAAATTGTTTGAAAAATGACCTATAAAAGACCCTAAATTTTAAACAAAATGACTTAATAATTATAAAAACGACGTAAAAACTGATATATTATTTATAAAAAATTATTATTGTACACACAAAGTTATAGACTAGTTTGTACATAACTAGGAGGTGCCCGTGGCTTCGCCACGATAATTCTTTTAAAAATTAAAAATTAAGAGTATAATAATTATTAAAGCATTATATTTATTAACACTTGCACGCGAATCATTCATAAACTAAGCCATTAATAATTAATGAAACAGCTAAAATTCCTGCTTTAGAGTACATTCCACGACATGAAAGCGCCCCCTGGGAAAACTATATCAGAATCGATTATGCAGTTCCAAAGAACCTGTGAACACATAATACGTATTGTTTCTCAGCTGTTTATTGACATGAATATGATGTGAATTTTATTTTATCAATTCAGTGTAATTTTCAGAAATTATATAATGTTTCAAGGGAAGGAATGGTTTGTTTGGATTATTATTATCAGCGATATTTCAAGAGATAAAACCATCAATATTTTACAGCTGTTGCCCCCGGCTTCGCCCGCCATTATTCATTGACTCCAGGATTTTTAAGAAAATTACACTGGTAGATTATTAAAAAGGTTTGTGGTTCAGAGCTATGAAAATTGTAAGTAAAAATAAAATTAGAATATTTGTTCATTGTGTTCATTTCACTTAGGCCTTATATAATAAAGAAACGGTTTTCCTTCCTAATTTTGTAGTCGTCATGAATGAAAGTTTAGACTGCGAGAGACGAACATCGCCGAGTATACCCGATGTCTCACGAAGCGGGCGAGCAAGCACGCTATTTAGGGCCGTTGAATTGTATAAGAGTAGATTGTAACAACTGTAAATAACTTTTTATTGTCATCTTTTTATTGATGCTACATAGACATTGCCAACTTCTAGATAAATCCTAAGCATGGCCTCTAGATTATAGAAATACATTTTTATTAGGTCATTTTTAATCATTTTATGCAATTTTTTATTTTTGGGGCTATTATTTCAATTTTACATAATTATTTTCTCATTTTCTTGTCATTTGCTTCCTTATTTAGTTATTTTCATATAATTACATTGAGTGTATTAACGTTTTTCGTCGCTACCGGTGCTGTCTTTGAAGTGTTAATGTTTAATGCAAGAAGGAAAAATTCGGTGTTAAAGTGTTGTTATGTCTCAGACGGAAATGAAAATCAGAGAAAGGCTAAAATTTTGTAATTTTTTACTATTGTTATTAGATTTACTTGGCACCAGAGTCTGCCACCTGCCTGGATTTGAGGGTGCAAACTACTGTTTACCCTCAATAAACAACAACATAATCCGGGAGACCACAAAAGAAAATCCGAATTTTGACTCGTCAGTGCCTCAGTGCCAGTATAAATTTCCGTGAGGAAAGAACATTCACAACATTACAGTTATTTACAGTTATTCACTAAATTTAAAAAAAGTTTATGTTCTACTTCACCCACCTTTTTACTCTTAATTTTAGTACCTTTATTCTCAACTTCTTCTTCTTCTCGCTTTCATCGTCCTTCTCGACTTTTTTTTTTACCATGTCTGATATATCCTGCAATGCTTTTTAACCAATTTGCTATGGCAACCGTTCAAGGTCACCTTCAATTAATTTCACAATTGAATACTATCTACACGGAAACACGAGCTCAAATGTAATGTAAGATAACTTAGTCTAATTTTTTATTAACAAACCTTTTATGTCTTAAATCAATTTCTTACTTAATTATTGTTTGTCTCTTTTCTTTATTCAGGTAAGTCTACACAGAATTTTCTTCAGAGCTGACGTAGCTGTACGTACAGATAAGTAAACTTAATTATAAGGCAAAGTTTTCATCTTTACGTATATATCAGGGCTTTCTTCATCTTCTTCTGCATTTAAAAATATTGATAGCTTTGTCGATTTTTAACGATATAGCAAGAAACACCGAAATAAATAGAAACAATTGACAATCAATAGTTCCATGGCCTACCCTACTGCAGGGTAGGAACTCCTGATATGGCTTCGCAACCAAACAGATTACAAACACAGCTGAAATAAAAAAAAATGATACTTTCCAAATTGCCAATAATAAATTATATCAAAAGTTCTAGGCTTTGATATAACTACGCTCATATTCCCTGCAAAGAAAGAAAAGGACGCATGTTGGTTACGTTCCCGGCACTGAATGCAAAACATTCGAGTTTCAAATATGAGAGCCAAAACGGCAATTTGATGGAAAAAAACATCATAGAAAAAATAACTGATATTCTCGCTTCATCCAATATTCTTACACGCACTAGGGGGGTATAAACGCAGGAGTGCGTGTAGAGCCTAATAGAGCGATTTCTTTCTCTTCTCTTGCTATTCCCAGCTGTGCTTATCCCCGTCTCTTTTACTTTGTTTCGCCATGTTTACTTCCTCCCTCTACTGCATAATTCCTGAGCTTACCTCCATTTTCATTAGAACCCTAATAAAGCAATTATATTTAGTTCGCTGCGCTGAAGCTAGGCTTCCTAGCATTCGGTCTACGTGAACACTTAATTAAGATATAATATGCTGTTCATACAGTTCATTAGTTGATACTTATTTTAGGTCTTTATTAGCAAACATACTGTATATTTAGCGATTTAAAAAAGTCTATAAATCTATATAAAAATCTAAAGACAGAATATATGACAGCTAACAATGACGATATAGAAATAATCTGATGTCTGGTACCCTATGATCCCCAGGTGGGGCGAAGGGGCCTCCAATGGAGGTTTCATTACCTATACTAATTTTGATATGCTTATTTTCCGAGAGAGGGTAGAGGGACAGGTGGTAAGCCCATCGCCTCGCAACCACCCTCTGGAAACTAAGTATTTCTTGGACGTGAAAGGGCCGAGAAATTTTGTCCAGAGGCTCTAATTTAGGCTTGGAGTTCTTTTACGTGCCGTAAATCTACGACACGGGACCCCCAGCTTAAAGTCCCTCCCGGAGGACTCCGTGCCCAGGATTTTTACGTCCTGAAAAATCCATCGACCGCGGCCGGGTTTGATCCCGCGCTCTGCGGATCTAGAGGCGGGCACGATACCTCTAGACCACCGCGGCCGAAATAGAGGGAAATATAATTGAAAAACCAACAGTTTTAAGTACTTAGGAGCAATAGTACAGATGGATGGATCTTCCAAATTTGAAATAGAAAAAAGGATATGCCAAGGCAGGAAAACAATGGGAATGCTAAATTCGGTGTTATGGAGCAGCAATATTATGGCAAAAACAAAAGTAAATATCTATCAATCAATAGTAGAAAGTATTTTGCTATATGGAGCGGAAACTTCGTCATTAAATAATAAACAAAGAGCAAAATTGCGGTACTACAGAAATGGATTATTGGAGAAGGTCAGCAAGGAAATCACGGAGAGATAGAAACAGGAATAGAAATAATGAAAGTAGAGAAAGATGTGATAGAGATAGTTGAAAGTAAAACATTACGTTGGTATGGACACATAAAGAGAATGAACGAAGGAAGATTGCCAAGAGTGGTAATGAATTGGGAGCCTCATGGAAGAAGGAGGAAAGGAAGACCAAATGAAACCTGGATGGATGGAGTAAAAGAAAGTATGGCCAAGAGAGGACTACAAGCTGAAGACACATTAGACAGACAGTTGTGGAGAAATAAAATAAATTAAGTGTGACTTTGATAGAAACATTGTGTTTATGTTATCATTGCCGAGTGTTTACAGTAGAACCCCGATAATTCGAGATAATAAGGGCTGAGGCTACCTCGAATTACAAAAAACTCGGATTGTACGGAAATATCACTAAATCAAAGGGTAGGCCTAAATCATTAATAAATGTTTCATGAGCACAATAATGGTTTAAAGAATAAATAAATAAACAATATAGCAGACCTACTTACCTGTGTTACGCCTGTATGTATATAGGCAAACATTTCCAATTTGCTACATCGGCATCCTTTAAGGATTAAGTCATACTGTACAATTGATTGACATGAGGTCCCGACAAAGAAAGATCGAACCTAACGGTTACTGTCAATCTGTAATAGAAATGCATCAGTAGCCTGAAGCCAAGGTTATTTCTGTGTATTATGAACGAAAACCCTGAGTGGGACAGTTTTACCCACATTTTTGGTCATGAAAAAATTAAAAGAAAGCTCAAACGTAACACATTTGGAAGTGCGTAAAACTTACATGCGGACACCGTATAAAAACGGGATTTTACTCTAGTTTTATGGAAAATTTTAATTTTCTTAAGACCAGCTTGAATTACACGGAACCTCGAAATACCGGGGCTCGAATTACCGAGGCTCTACTGTACTTATTGTCATTGTCATTGTTTGGTTGAGGGAAACCACAGCCTTGTGGAAATCCCTACAAGGCTGTGGTTATATATATATATATATCTAAAAATTCGTGTTGAATCAACTTCCCTAAAATTTTACTGAAAAATTCCTTTTTAGTTTATCATAAGTACTCCCTGCAATTTATCTGATGAAACAAGTAAGCTCGTGTGGGATTTGTTAAGACTATTCCAAGAATATAATATAACAGATTTTATAAAGAATAATTTATTTTCTTACGGTGTTGTTTAAATTCAAATCACGAATTTGTCAGCTTTCAGGTCACGGCACCCGCTTTTTATTTCGTACTTTTTCTTTAATCCTTTTTTTCTTTTTTCGTTATTTCTTTCATTATTTTGTCCTTTCTTAATTTTTTTTTTTTTTTTGGTTTCGGTCTTTTTGTTTCTTTATTTCTAACTTTATTTTCTCCTTTCTTAGTTTCTTGTTACTTTCTTTCATTTTTCGTTCTTTTTCTTTCATTCTTCTTTCTTTATTTCGTTCTTTCTTTCATTATTTTGTCCTTTCTTAATTTTTTCGTTTCGTTCTTTTTTCTTTCTTTCGTTCTTTTTTCTTTATTTTGTTCTTTATTTCTTTCGTTATTTTGTCCTTTCTTAGTTTTTCTTTCTTTCATTTTTCATTCATTTTTCTTTCATTCTTCTTTCCTTCTACCGTTCTTTCTTTCATTATTTTGTCCTTTATTACTTTTTTTGGTTTCGTTCTTTTTTATCTCTTTCGTTATTTTGTCCTTTCTTAGTTTTTTTGTTTCGTTCTATTTTGCATTCTTCTTTCTTTCTATCTTTCGTTCTTTCTTTCTTTCTTTATTTCGTTCTTTCTTTCATTATTTTGTCCTTTCTTAATTTGTTCGTCTCTTTCTTCTTTCGTAATTTTGTCCTATCTTAGTTTTTTTGTTTCATTCTACCTTTTTCTTTCTTTCTTTCTTTCTTTCTTTTTCCTTCTGTCTGTTCATCTTCCTCCATTTCACAAAATGTGACATGAATTACAATTCCCTCGTTACATAAAGCCATTGCAGACAAGTTAAGACGAATGACTCCAGGCATTGCCTGGAAGTTAACAGTAATCAGGGCTTTGTTTACACTGCACAAGCAGCTCGCAGGTGATGGAAGGGGTTGATGGGGGTAGCAGCCTCACCGGTTTCTTACATACGCTTGAAGAGACTGGCCGGAAGCAGTGTAATGAGCAAATATTTGATTTATAAGTTTAATTACGGAGTGCGAGTCCGAACAAGAACAGCGCCACTGCAGAAACAGCAGAATCACGCTCCGTTCCCATGGAAACTCCTTCAACAGGTTTTGTTCTGCTTATGTTCATTACTAGGGTTCGGATGTATATGACCTAAAAAAGTGGAAAATATGACTGCAAATATGCCCTTAAAAATGACTAAATAACTCCAAATCTCCGTGGCGCGACATGCCCGAAGGAACAAGGCCTACCACCCGACATCTGCGTCATCTAGACTACCTATAGGCAGATGGCAGGATTGGGGGGCATATGGTCAGCATGCCGACACCCACGGCCGTTAATGGTGGTTTCCATGACCGGAGCCGCTACTTCTCTATCAAGTAGCTCCTCAATTTGAATCACGAGGCTGAGTGCACCCCTACCAGACCTCCCTACCTCAGGAGGTACCGAGGATCGAACCCGGGCCGACAGATCTGTAGTCAGCGACGCTAACCATAAGACCACGCCGGCGGTCTAAGAATGACTAAATATGACCCAAAAATCCTAAATATGACCTAATAAAAGTAACTTATTTTCAAAAATTAAATGTTCCAATTTAAAACATTTAAAGGCATTAAATTCTTACATCATATGAATTCAATCAGATAATCATCGTTTAACAATTTTGGTGATTTACAGTTTTACATGTAATGAATTTCTTTCTCTAAAGAATTTTCTCCTGTTTGCTAAATTCATCAGCTCCAAATATTCGTAATTTTTTTTTAACCCTTGCGTGTCCCTATAAAATAAGAATAATTGCATTCATTTTAAAATTCAAGTAACTATTAACTTGGCATAAACTTTAAATGAATTAAGTAATTTCAAATTTATCTCGAACATGTAGTACTGTAGCCTACTGTAGTACTGTACTGTACAATTGTGCTCTTTTACCGAATTTATAACTGAAATATGACGTTAATATATGGTCAAAATATGACCAAGACCACAAAAGAAACCGGAATATGACTTTATATGTAAAATAAAAATCTGATGTGAAAGTCACATAACTTCCTCTGCCCAAATAAAAGTTAGCAGTATTCACATATCCTTTTACAGAATCGCAAGACACAATTTTACGCTAATTATCCTATAAATATCTCTTCTTTCAATGATGCGACTAAAAGCGCAAGGCTATATAACAAACTTAAAAAAAAAAGAACAAGTGACTGCAGACTTTCCGCCGTAAAGAATAATTTCCGAAATTTATCGAATATTTCCCTCAGATACTTCTTTACTCTATGCATGGCCAACAATACATCTTTCTCACTTCACATTGTTATATAGAATAAGAGGCCGTGAAAGAGCGCTATTCAGTTGTTCATCACACAAGACAAAATTTCTACAAATAGTGAGTGAACAGTGGGTGGCTTGTAACTACCCTCAGAGAATTTTTTCGAAAAAAAGTTTCAAATAAAAGTTTTAGCTCTCAGTAAAAGGAACACATGTGCAAATTTTAAAGAAAATCGTTAGAGCCGTTTTTGAGAAAATCGCGAAAAACGAAAATTTCTTCATGTAAAGTCCCCTTAAAAATAAGAGAAATTTGTCGCCAATCTTCGAATCACATCTTCAGAAGGTACCTGACCCAAATACGAAATTTTGTTTTCATACGATTCTCCGTTTCGGAGCTAGCCTGTTCACAAACTTCCACACACACACACACACGGACACACAGACATGTTTCCAAAAATACTATTTTTGGATTCAGGGGGCCTTGAAACGTGTATATATGCTAAAAACTCAACTTCGAATTTTAGGGTCGAAAACAATACTTCCTCTACCTATAGTAGGCTACCTATGGTACGGGCAGAGGAAGTAAAAACGGTCCGATTAGGATAACAAGCGTGCATTTTGTGTTTGCTGCAAGAATGGACTTCAGGATAAAAATATGACATTTCATGAACATCCGAACCTTATTTATAACCATAGCATTACCAAAAGGATGGTATGTTTCAGAGTGACGTAAATTTTAACTCTTGTGTGTTTAACATAAAAAGGCTACTTTAATTAAAAATTATAATAATAATTTTCAGCAAGACATTCTGCTTACGAAATCGTGAAATTTAAAAAAAAATAGTATTTTCAGTATTGTCTGAGCCCTTACTGTTTTCACTTTTATTTAAAACTAATTTTTATTCGATTACTGTCAGGCTAGAAAACTGTTTGCTTCCAAAATTAAAAAATTCAAAGATCCAAAATTTAAAAAAATTGAAAATACGAAATCTAAAAAATAAAAAATCTAAAATTTAAAAATAAAAATCCAAAATTAAAAAGTCCAAAATCGAAAATTAAAAAATTAAAAATTAAAAGATCTAAAATTTAACAAATCCAAAATTAAAAAATCCAAAATTCCAAAATTAAAATATTAAAAAATTAAAAAGTCCAAAATCCCATTATTAAAAAGTCCAACAATCCAAAATTGAAAAAATCCAATATTCCAAAATTGAAAAACCCCAAAATTAAAACAGGTTTCACTTCTGTCGCGTGGCGTTCCACGCACCCTTTTTTCAATATTTATCCAATTACTTATCTGGATATTTTCATGATCGGGCGGTCCCAATTAATCCGAATAACTGGAATCTATTGTATATTTCAAAAACATAATTCGATAGAACTGTAATGGCTATGAAAATTGGATTTATATAAGGATATAACATGGGGTATATTAAATGCACCATACACGTAGAGGATAATATACATTATATTCTTTCTGAAATACATTCGCAATGATTTCTGGTTCTCGAAATGAACAGCTAGTGGTGTAATAAATTCTTTGCAGCACACAATGGGAAGCGAGTCATAAGCATAATTGTAAAATAACTCACAGGATGCACAGGTAGGCGTGGCATATTTATAGCTCTCTCAGAATTAGATTAAAAAGCAAGCTCCGGCCCCATCTCTCTCAGCTGTATTCCAAACCATGGCGCCATGTACACAAAGCATTGTTATGCCATTAGTGCATAAACAATAAGCAGATAGCGTGTGAAAGCTCTTATGTAACTTATAGTGGGTCATGTCCACATGAATTGAAACATTCTACACTGTGCGTTCAGAAGGCAGTCTATAATAATAACCAGGGCCTGGATTCTGATGACCTAAAGATGTTTGAAAAACGACCTATAAAATGAGCTTACATTTTAAAGAAAATGACTTAATAACTACAAAGAATGAACTTTACGTTACAAAAGAAAATCATCAGAGTCATGACCAATTCTGGATATACCGAACACTGCAAACCACTCTTTGTTAATCAGAGAATTTTAACAGTGACTTGTTTGTATATAAAGAGTTTATTATCATATTTTAAAGACAATATTAGTAATTTCACATCTAGGAGTGACATACATCAACATGATACTAGGAACAACAAAGAATACAATATTCCTTATAATAGGCTGTCAAAATCAATAGAAAACTTTGAATGTATGGCTATCAAGGTAGCAAATAAGATGCCATCCGACTTATTTCTTAGAAATGAACAACACTTCAACAAAAGTATCACTTGCTGGCTCCTAAAGAACCCATTTTATAATATAAGGGAATTTATGGAAATTAAGTGTCCCATTATTGTGTAAATAATATTGTATTAATAACTGACAATGTCTATAGTGTAGCTTACACTCAACGACTGTAAATTAAATTAAATTAAATTAAAAACTCATATTTTATTTATAAAAATTATTATTGTGCACACAAAGGTATAGACTAATTTGTACATAATTCTAAAAACTGTAAATGTAGAAAGGATATCGTAAGTCTAAAAGCTTTGTTCTTGGTTGGAACATTTGAGAAGAAAAATAATAAAATAGTTTTTAAAGTAGATTCTACATCTATGTTGCATTATAGTAACCTAGTCATTTATTTTTAAAAAATGCATAAAAGAGACAAAATAAGGAAGCAAATGACACGAAAATTACAAAATTATGACCTAAAATTGAAATAAATGCCCTAAAAATATAAAATTGCATAAAATGACAAAAAAATGACCTAATAAAAATGCATTTCTATAATCTAGAGGCCATGATTAGGATTTATCTACAAGTTGGCAATGTCTAGGCAGCATCAATAAAAAGATGACATGTCATTAGAATCCGGGCCCTGATAATAGCAATAAGAAATCAGGTAAACTGACGTAACAAAGTGCCAGAATGCTTTAGTTTAATCAGGGATAATTCCAATTAAGATATACAGAAAATAAGTTATTTTTTAATCGATTTCAGAGTTAAGCTCCAGAGCTATACATTAAGCATTGCTTACGGAAGAAAAAAGGTCTAGTTTGATAAGCACATGTGAAGGAAAATGTGGGTAGTGTTATTTGTCATAGCTAACTGTATTGGAGCTTCCAAAGCCGTTTATGATCTATATAAAATAATGTGTTGCATGAGAACTGATTTGCATTTGAGAAATTCTTTCTAATATATTACCATAAAATAGGCACTAAATTGGGCGTTACTTCGGTACCGATCAACCTATTTGCTGTAATGTCAATACCCTTATACTCTTATCTACTTTCCTTATCTTTGTTTTCCTTGCTTTTCCTTTCTCTTTCACTCCTTTTCCATTTCATTTTCATTTCATTTCGATACAAAGGAAATGTTCGCATACAGATTCGAACCCAGGCCTTTGTGTTTAACTTTGAGCGTGGTATCCAGTCGACCAGTGAGGATTCACTAGTGGAATATAATATTGTGTACTGTAGCTATGCGTTCTTTTAATGTAAAATACATGAACCCACATGTAATAATACTCTTACTTAGTAATTATTCAAGAGATGATATCCCATTATTGTAAGCTTGCATAATAACATATAGCTGTAAGGGGCTCTGAAGATGCCAAACGCAGTTCATGGCGAAACGTCAGCAATTTCATCGGATAGACCAAGGCCATACAGCCCGGAAATGGAAATATCATTGAACGCCGGCCGTGAAAGCCTTAGTAGTTACTCCATAAAATTCAACTGAAGAAAATAATTTACAATCAGTAGTTTCGTGGCCTACCATATAGACCAGGGGAAGTCAACTACGTCTTGTGATGACGTTTGTGGAGCAAGAGCATGCGGATCCCTTGTGTGTGACGTCAGCAAGAGCGCACGGTAGTAGGGGTGTTTAGAGTACGCTAGAGCTAGGTACTAGAGGACCTATTCACTTTAGCTCTGTGGGTAGAACAACTTCTGGTTGGAAATACGGAGCATTTTTCAAAGTTATTGCAAGTACGCGATCCTGATAGTGTTCTCTCTGCAGAACATGTGTTAGTTCTGCAAAACATTCTTCTTCAGTTCGAATCGAGGTTTCAGGATGTGGAAAACCTTTCTCCAATGTTTAAACTTTTTGCTACCCCATATTCAGTTAATGTCAAAGACGTTCCTTGCCGGTATCAGTTGGAACTGCTAAACTTACAATGCGACGATCTGTTAAAGGACAAATAGGCCTACGAACGTAAAGTGGTCTTGGGTAACTTTTACAGAAATTTCTCTGAAACCAGATTCCCGAGACTTGCCGCACGAATATTATGTAATTTTGGATCGACATATGTGGCCGAACAATTTTTTTCACTAATGAAACGTGCAAAGCTCAAATCAAGAAGTACATTGTTAAATCACAACCTAAATGTAGTCTTCGATTAAATATTGCTCAAACATTACGTCCCAACATTGATAAACTTGTTAAAGAAAAAGAGACAGGAAAGTCAGAAAATTGTTACTGTAATCTTGTATCATCTAAGGTGCAGACGAGCTTGTATGGTAATTAATTCAGTTCATTTTTTTTTATCATTTTTACTGTAGTGAATTATGTTAATTCAAATGATAGTAGCCTATTGTCTATTTTTGTCAAAGAACATAGATTTTGTGGAAAGGGAATTGTTCTCACAGAATAGAAAAATAGAATTATTTATAATATGTTAAACTGCTGCGCTGTAATTAACCGATAAACTATCAAAAAAATCGATTGATGTTTCATTAACTCGGAAACACGTATTACGTAAGTTCTAACCCCCTAAATTCCCGCTGCCCGCAATACTAATGCCCCTCTCTTCCCCCCTGTTCACTGATGCCTACATTTCACATGCTCCTCGCAGAGATATAACGCGAGCAGTGAGAGCAGAAAGCAGTGACGTCACAGAGCAAGCTTCTGTCTTCCCCTGATATAGACACAGAACCCGAACTCCTGATATGCCCTCGAAGCTGAAAGAAGTATAAATACAGCTGAATTAAAAAAAAAAAAATTAAAAAAAATTCAGTTAGGACATAAGCATACCGTTTTCTATCCAGATCGGAATTGAGACAAGAAACAAGTAGGTCAAGAAATGAATGTATCTTTTCCTGGAAATTTATTTATTCCTTTAAAGTGCTGTTTAGCTGCGACAAAGTACCCTTGCCTTTCTTTCAATCCAATTGTCTTTTCTTCTTTCCTTGTCTTTATTTTCCTTTCACTTCTTTCCCTTTTATTCATTTCTCATTTTCATAGAAAGGAAATGTCACCATGCAGATTCAAACCCAGGCATTGGGTTTAACTTTGAGCGTGGTATCCAGTCGACCAATGAGGATGCACTACTGGAATGTAATATTGCGTACTTCAGCTATGCGTTCTTTTAATGCAGAATACATGAACCCACATGTAATAATACGTAGTAATTATTCAAGAGATAAAATCCCATCATTGTAAAAAAAAGGTAAAGTGATCCCTATACAGGCCATGGAGGCCCAGAGGGTTCCAGGAGGTTGAGGCTCCCAGATTTTGGACATTCGGCACATGAAGGTGGTAAGGTTGTCAGCCTTACGCACCGGCCGCCTTTACCCCCAGGATTGCTCCTGGTACTCATTTCTGTTAGAGGCTGAGTCGACCCCAGGGCCATAGTGCCACCAGAAGGATTAGGCCAATTGAAAAATCCCAACGACCTCATCGGGAATCGAACCCGCGACCTTCCGGTTAGTAGCGCAGCGCCTCAACCACTACGCTACGGCGTACCCCAATCCCATCATTGTAGGCTTGCATAATAACATATAGCTTAGTAGCTAACTTCTGTCTAATCATACGGCAGGGACAGAAATACGCATTCGCGTAATTTTAAAAAAATGCGGTTATATGAGAATTAGACTTAACTGTGATACAGCGTCAATAATTCAGTTAGGGCTTCGAGTAGCGAGACACGTGTATATCTGACCTCTCCGGAAACACGGTCTCTAATGGTTACGGGGTACACGAAATTTAAATTTATATGCGATATCATATAATTAGGCCTAGCTGCAGCTGACATTCATAGGCATCCAACTGACAATACATACCTGTACATAGTTGACATTTTATGTTTACACAACATACAACAGCTGACTTTATACTACTGTGTGATATTCCCAACAGCCATAATGCTGTTTGAGTGTTTAGTGATGTTTTCGTTATGTTTATGATGACGATGACGATTATTAAGTGCCAGAATTGTGCTTTCTGAAATTGTGTGGTGAACGGGAAAATGCCTGTCCGTCTGTTTGTCTGTGGGTCTGTAAGCGCAATAACTCAAATACGCTTTATCGGATTTTCATGAAACTTGGTATACGCATTTATAACGTCCTTGGGAAGAAGTCTATTGATATTGGACGAAATCGGTTGACCGGTACTGGAGGAATGCCCAATTTAGTGCCTATTTTATGGTAATTTTTTAGATAGAATTTATCAAATGCAAATCATTTCTCATGGCAGCATATTGTTTGACAGTGTTCATATACGGCTTTGTAAGTTGCAATACGTTTAGTTTTGACAAATAACACTACTCACATATTCCTTCATATATGGTTATCAAAGTAGACCTTTGTTCTTCCATAAGCTCTGCATAATGAACCAATCTGGAGCTTAACTCAGAAATTGATTAAATAATAAATAAAACAACTATTTTCTGGATATCACAATTGCAATTATCACCGATTAAACAAAAGCATAAATTTAGAAATAAGATAAAATCAGTTGAAAGCATCAGGTAAAATCAGCTTTCCTGATTTCATTTCTTACAATTTTACACCCTCATACATTATATAAATAAAATAAGTTTTTCATTCATTCGTTCTTTCTATACCGGTTAACCGATTTGGTCCAAAATCAACAGGCTTCGTCACATGTACGTTGTAAATACGTGTACCAAGTTTCATAAAAATCCGTTTAAGCATATTTGAGTTATCGCGCCTACAGGCACACGAACAAACAGACCGACATACATTTTTCTGTCCACCAGACAGTCACATGAAGTACCATTCTGGTACTTAATAATTATTATAAAAAGCCCAGCCCTTATTGAAATGAAATGAATTAATGATCCCTTAAAGTAGTGATCAAAGGATCACAACTGAATGATTTGCTTCAAAAGATAAGTTATCATGATTAATGCCCGGTTTCTACAAACTTGTGAATTACCTATGAGTAAATTATCCATGGATAAATTAGTCCCATTTCAACCACAATGATATAATGAGCAAGGCCTTGGAGTTGTACAGTTAATTTAATTCAGAAGGCTTTGATTCTCATTGTTATTGATCCTACAAAGAGGTTAAATTTTATCCAGCCATCCATGAAAGGATAAATTAACCCGACGATTTACCCTTGGAAAGATCTAGCCCGAGTTTGTAGGAACATTTTTTCTGTCATTTTCATATTTACCCAGAGGACATTTATCTAGAAACTCGCCACAAGTGTATGTGATTACTGTCTTTAAATTATTTGTGTTTGTGTGGTGTTATTCTTGTGTAAATTCTGTCATTGGGTAATTTACCCATAGGTAGGCTATTTCGCGAGTTTATAGAAACCGGCCATAAGTGAATATTTTGTCTACATTCTAACCTACATTTCTGCCAACCTTTTCCTTGCACAATATGAAGCCTTTAGGAAGGAACTTGACTTGTTTGAAACGTACAGAAAACAAAGCAAAAAAAAATCTTACGGGAGGACATGAGAGTGGTGTGAGGGGGTCGAAATCCTTATGATATCCTTGACAGGTGACCTCTGCAGCTCTATCGATCTATCGGCTGGATCTATTTGATTCCTCTTGCGACTTGACTCAGGCTTTTTGTTTATCGGAATCCATTTTATTTCCTTTGAGCTTTCTTTCCCTTTGCCTTTTGTTCTCCCACTCATCAGGGATGTCATAGCCTTCACTTCAGGGATGTCGAAATGTATTCAATTTTATTCATAAACCATACATAGAATTCACTTTGTGACTGTAATACAGTCCGCAAAACCTCGTATTTACAAGCCAATGCGGTGCAGGCCTTATTCGTATAAATTTATTTTAAAATTTTCATAAACCTATAAATTTAATTTCGGAAAATCGGATAATACGGACAATTGCTGATTTTGTAGTTTCGTACAGCTGTCATTAATAGGCCCAATAAACTAAACTAAACTAATCTCCATGACGCTACCTCCCTTTGAGAGACTAGGCCTGTGATACATCCGCGCGTCATCTGCTTCATAATAATAATAATAATAATAATAATAATAATAATAATAATCTTTATTGTTCATTGAGGTTCTACATAGTAGAGTTCCTATTGAACATTGTCATAAATTTCCAAACAAAATGCTTCGCTTCAGGGAAGTTACAAATAGTTGTTTGGAGAGATTAAGTTCAAGTCGATCCCTTGTTCTAATAAGAAGAAATGTATGTCAAGTTTATCTATTAAAAACTATTAACAGGGTTAAAAATATATTAAAAAAATATTATTATTGAAGTATGAAGTTATTTGGATTAAATTCATTCAAGGAATAATATGCATTAGTTACTAGTACATGTCGTATAGTTCTACAGAACTTGATTTCGGACAAATTCTTCACCTCATGGGGAAGCTTATTGAATATTTTGATTCCCATAGCAATGGGACTCATTGCTGTTATTTGAAGATTGTGTCTAGTTATTGCTATATTATTTGCTGTTCTTGTCTCATGGTCATGAATATCTTTATTTTTGTTGATATTTGGTTCATTTGTTTTTATCAGTCTAAGTAACTCATATAAGTACATACCAGTCATAGTGAGGATATTCTTGTTTTTAAAGATATTTCTGCATGAATGCCTTCTACTTAATTTAAATATAATTCGAAGGGCTCTTTTTTGTAATTTGAATATGTTTTCGCTTTCACTTGAATTCCCCCAAAAAATTATTCCATAATTTAGATGAGAGTAGAAAATTCCGTAGTATATATTAATTAATGATTTAATTGATACTAGGTCTCTAATATTTCTTAACAGGTAGATGGTAGAGCTTAGTTTTTTACTTAAATGTATGCAATGATCTTTCCAGTTTAGATGAGTGTCAATATGGATACCGCCGAGTTAAGTGTTGGTGCATTGAGGCTATCGCCGATGGTGTGACTATCGATATTTATAATACGTCGATTGTCTCGTCACGGGCCATCTTGCTTGCAATGACATAAAAAGCTATGTGTTTTATTAATTTTATTGGTTTTGAATGATCGTTGCATACCGGCACGCAGAGATCTGAAATTTTACACATAGATGAACTGAAGGATGGGCGAATGGACCTCGAAGCCGGATTTTTAATTTTCGCTTTAGTTTGCGAGTTATGAGTGAAAAACGGGCAGAAAACGTCATTTTTTTGCGCTTTCCAAGTATCAGTTTTCAGTAATTCATTTCAATTGTCAAATCAATTGCAGGTGGCTTTGCCTATGTTTGTCATACCTTGGAAATTGAAAGCGTCGATTGAATTTTGTAAGCCCACCCTGTTCGATTCATTTGTTTATAATGTCAATACACGCAGACATCTGAAATTTTCAACATAGACGGAAGAGGGATAACGAATGTATGCCTAATTGGACAAACATTGATCGAATTGGAGGGAACTCACTATGCAGGGGTTTTCTAGGCCAGGAGTCTCGAATCTGAGGTCGTTTTTCCCAGGCGACGTTTTCTAATCGTGGAATGTACTCCACGTAATTTAGGTGTTAATAAATGTAATGATTTAACTATTATGCTCTTAATTTTTAATTTTTGAATTAACTTAGTTATCTGCTAATAAGATATATGAATGATATGTAAAAAAATACAATTAATTTAACAAGACAAACAATTTGACAAGTTAAGTCAAATTGTATGGAACATACAATCGCATCATAAAGAAACCCTATGTAGTGATTTAACGACATTCCAAAGTCTGAAAGATCATTTTGAAGATGACAGAGAATTATCTCAAGACAAAATTAGTTGCTTATAAATTTATCGGTAAAAATCTGGATCTTGTTACATTATCTATATGATAATAAGCCATAAATCTACTCTTATACAATTCAACGGCCCTAAATAGCGTGCTTGCTCGCCCGCTTCGTGAGACATCGGGTATACTCGGCGATGTTCGTCTCTCGCAGTCTAAACTTTCATGACGACTACAAAATTAGGAAGGAAAACCGTTTCTTTATTATATAAGGCCTAAGTGAAATGAACACAATGAACAAATATTCCAATTTTATTTTTACTTATAATTTTCATAGCTCTGAACCACAAACATTTTTAATAAGCTGCCAATAGCCTATAAATTTCTTAAGAGTCCTGGAGTCAATGAATAATGGCGGGCGAAGCCGGGGGCACCAGCAGTAAAATATTGATGGTTTAACTCTTGAAATATCGCTGATAATAATAATCCAAACAAACCATTCCTTCCCTTGAAACATTATATAATTTCTGAAAATTACACTGAATTGATCAAATAAAATTCACATCATATTCATGTCAATAAACAGCTGAGAAACAATACGTATTATGTGTTCACAGGTTCTTTGGAACTGCATAATCGATTCTGATATAGTTTTCCCAGGGGGCGCTTTCATGTCTTGGAATGTACTCTAAAGCAGGAATTTTAGCTGTTTCATTAATTATTAATGGCTTAGTTTATGAATGATTCGCGTGCAAGTGTTAATAAATATAATGCTTTAATAATTATTATACTCTTAATTTTTAATTTTTAAAAGAATTATCGTGGCGAAGCCACGGGCACCTCCTAGTGGAGTACATATTTACACCAAATCCATTGAAACAGAATTTTTGAATTAGTTTAACGTTTACTAACTAAAATACTTTATATCTCGGTTCTCTCTCTTTTTTTCATAACAAGTTACACGAAAATAAATATACAGAATCCGCCCGGTATATGAAAACTGCCTCTAGAGATTTTCATATCTTGTTGACTTTGAACGTCTAACTTTTTTATTCGTGACAGAAGCAGGCATATGGAAAATGGCCGGATTGATCGCTCATAGAAACACGCGTATAGTATTTTATATTTTAGAAAAAAAGAATAAGACGGCGAAGTTGAGAAGACGCGACTTTCACTTCTTTCCGCACCAGTTCCCTCTGCTGAGAAAACTTACAAGCGCTGTTTAGCCAGGTTTAAGAGTAAGACATATCTTAAAATGAAGTCTTGTTAAACTTTTTCGTCTCTTGAGAGGGATCATTTCGTCATTCCATTAGCTGAAATTCAAGTACACTAGATAGAGAAAAATTCTTCCTTAACTTTTATCCAATTCCGAATAAAATGTTACATTCCAAGAGCTTCTATTCCGTCTTTGCATATTTTTAAAACTTAGCCATGGCCTTCTAATTTTTAAAACTTAGTCATGGCCTTCTGCATCTGACTGAAAGAGATTGTAAAATTATTTCTATGTTAAGGAATACCAGAAGCATTGATTTAGTAATTTTGGTCAAAAATTCAATTTTTTTATATTCGCGCAAAAAATCAAGCACACACTAAAGTTTATCTGTGCAAAATTATGTGCAATTTGGGCGCAACACGTGTTCCTGACGCTATTTTAGCGCCTCCGTATGTATCTTCTCCCAAAAATAGAGATAAAGGAAAGTAAATTGTTCCCTATTACTGGCCATGGAGTCCCAGAGGGTTCCAGGAGGTTGAGGCTCCCAGATTTTTTTTGACAATCGGAAATTGAAAAGATGGTAAGATTATAAACCTTATGCATCAGCCGCCTTTACACCTAGAATTGCTCCTGGTACTCATTTCTGTTATAGGCTAAGTTGACCCCAGGGCCATAGTGCCACCAGAAGGATTAGAAGAATTGAAAAACTCTAATGACCTCATCGGGGATCGATCCCGCGATCTTTCGGTTTGTAAAGCTGCGCCTCAACCACTACGCTACAGTGTACCCCATAGATACAGCTATGAAATTTATGAAAAGTGTACTTTACGACGTTGTAAGAATATTTCTATTCAGATTTTTTGTACAGGCCTCGGCTCTTATATATTATAAGTAGGGATGGGTCGATACCAGATTTTCTCTATACTCGATACCGATACATGATATTTTCCTCGATACTTCGATACTCGATACCTTCAACATTTCCAGTTTCAATAAATAGGTACATTAGAAATTAAAATTTGAGAGAACTGTGTAATACCAACTACATTAAGTCTGCATATTTAATGAGACAAAATTTAATATCATCAGTAGCCTATAATTATTTTTAAACTTTACATTAAAAATAAAATTTGTTTTTTAAACAGTCCACTTACAAGTTTTTGTTAAAAAAAATACTAGCATTCTCACTTAATTGCAGAATTGCAGAAAAACAAAAGTATCGAAAAAGTATCGAGCGAGTTTTCTGAAGTATCGTTCGATGCCGATACCATGCAAGTATCGAGAGTATCGAGGTATCGAAAGTATCGAGGACCCATCCCTAATTATAAGCCGACTTTTTTTTATCTTTTCATTTTTCTGGGTAAAATATATTCAGATTCCGTGTTTTGTCATGTTATTCCTGGTATGTCGTGATATGTTGTGCTGTGTTTTGACATGTTATGCTGTGTTTTGGTCTTATATTTGATCTTTGATCTCTCTGATATTATGCTGGGTTCAAGCCCCCCATAAATGTAGTGTTCCATTCAACTATTTCAAATGAACTCTAAATTGATTACCGAGAATTTCATTATACTTTAGTTTACTAAAACATTATTCAACTTTAAATAAAAAATGGTTCCAATATAAGCTAATTGTTTCTAATTATGTTTCATGACAAATGGTGACAGTTGTCAAAACCAATCAGGTACACACATACACATCTAACACGGAGTTGGCATAGCAACGTGATACCAATGTGTTGCTATGCTACCAACAGAAAGAAAATACGCGAATAAGAATTTCTTCAGTTCAAGAGTTAGAGACTGTGCGAGAATCATTGACAGAAGCTGCCTGTATCGGGGTAGTATAAAATTTGCGTCCCAAAGCGAATGGTCTCTTCATCAAACCAACCCTCGTGCATCCGGTGCAATTTGACGTAAACAACCCTCGTGCGTCCCGTCTTGAACAAGATCGATACATCAACAACAGCTGTAAGTCATTCCATTCAAAATTGAATAGTATGTTTTATCACTCGCGCCCACACCTATTCCAGTTAATCGAAGTCTTGAAGAATATGCAAGCAGAAACATATATGCTTACACGCTCAACAACCGTTGTCAATGCCAAGAAAAATGTAAATGGTTGGTAGAAAAAATGGTTGAATATAGAAATGAAGCACTCAGTAGACTGGAATATAAGCGAAGAGTATAATTTAAGTTCCTACCAACCACAAGAAAGTAAACTGGTAGCCAAAAGACAAAGAGTAACTTCATTCTCCGATTCAATTTTTATTAATATTGACATTAATGCAAGGATTAAAATTTTTGGGGTGTGTAGCGGTGCACCCTGGGTCTGTATGGTACCAATTACTAATTTTACTTGTATTTCATGGTACGCATTTTGGTCACTGCTCTAGAGAAACCCGGGACGCAAATGGGTCATTGGTTCTGAGGATCTATGGATGCAAAAGTCCCAGTTTAGTGGTTTTGGGACGCAAAAGTCCAGATCCCCTGTATCGGTACAATAAATCTGGAACTGTGATAACTTTGTCTTAATAATTCAAGTCTGTTCTATTTTCGTTGCAAAGGCTTAAGGCAGAGAGACGAAGTTATACTGACGAAAATTCCTGTAAATGCAGCTGTCATATCTGCAGCTTCGATAGTCTAAAATAGCATCCATACTCAATATTGAGAAATCTTATTCTGCCAGCTTTCTCATGTGATAAGTTATTTTATACTCAGAGATAAAATTCTGACGTCTTTTACAGAGTAATGATTGTGAAGTACAAAGTTTCATGATCGCTCTATCTTCACTTCTTTTGCTGTCAAAGTTCCATACTTGAGAGATATATGTACGAACCAAAGGAATTGGGAAAATTTATTTCATACAATGTTTTATGTGTCTGCTCCACGTTAAAGTTCAAGTACCCTTAAATCGCAAAATTACAAGAATGTAACCTTTTTAAGACTGACCAGTCTTTACGAGTTTATAAAGTTTTAAGGATCATAACTCGTAGAAGAAACTCGTGTTTGCTTACTAAATTTACTACTTTTTTCCTTACTACTATTACTTTTTGTCGTATAAATTTATTTTAGCTTTGAAATAACGGCAGACACATTTCCGGGTTTGACATGGAACAAGAACCATCCAAAGCACTTCTAGCCTGAAATATTGCTTACAAATACAGAAGGGAACACGAAAAGGTAGCCCGTCTCCAGTTTTAAAGTGTGTGACTAATATTTTGACTGCTTGACATGACACTATCGTTTAATACAGAGTTCCCAACATTATTGTGAAAACCTTTTGAGATGTCTCTACTCACTAGGCCCTCCCTTCCGTATCTTGAAGGGAAGAAAGTAAACTGATACAACATGTTTAAATAAACATGCATTTTTACAAAATAATATTAAATCAACTAGCGAAATTAATGACAATTATGTCACACGTTTATGAACCAGTTTAGTAATTAAGTTAGTATTAGGTAGATTTCGAAGAAAAATCTACCTATTGCAATGGATACCACTTCATGATTTTCGAAAAATTCTTTCATATCTTTACGTTTCATGCTCCCCTAAGCACGAAACCACCGCCCGTTCAAAAAAAAATTCTGTGATATTTATATATATATATATTTATATATATATATATATATATATATATATATATTTATATCTTTACACGATAGCGGCCGTAATTTTGAAGATATTTGAACCAAATTTTAATATGTTATTTCTAGGCCCAATAGTTCGGACAAGTTCGTTAATGAGCAAAATTGGCCCAAGGGGGTGGTCGGGGGAGGGGGTTGAAATTTTTAGAAATGTATATCTCGGCCCCTATGAAGTATAGAGGGAAACTTTGTTTGAATAAATTAGAGCACTCGCTACGGAGTTCACAGTGACACCAACGATTCGGGGGTTCGAGTGAGGGTGGGGGTGGGGGATGAAAATTCGAAACTTTTGAAACCACGTCTTGTGGGGTATCGTTGAAAAGCTCTTGATGAGTACTCTACAAATAAATAAATAGTTTCTTTATAGCTCTCATATGACGCGAGATTTTAATGTTTGAAAATAATAACACTTAAAAGAATTATTATAATATCATAATTTTGTCTTGTTTAGCGGCTTTGCTAATTTTATTCATTGCTGATCTTGCGCACGGCCTCCCAGAATATTATATCCTATTCTTGTTGTCAAAACAAATGATTGTAGGCTCTTCCTCTTTACTGCAGGTTTGCCATGCCAAGGCTAAAAAAGAAGAGTGCTGCGCAGCGATAATAAATTAAACCAAAAGCACTTTGAAATCTACCTCAGCCTGTAGGCCTGCCTAAAGGGATTTTTATTATATCAGGACCAGTCGTCAGATGAACTATTCTTCTTACGATTCTAAAAGAAAGTACAATTTTTTTCTTGTAGAACTCAGATTTACAATATATACACGAATTATATATAGCAGGAAACTTTCATTAGAAATTAGCATATCTATCTTTTCTCAAAATGAAGATTGCTGGGTTTGGTAATAGATCCCTCAAGTCGCATTGCGCCACCGCACCCTCCAGTTTGGGAACCATTGGTTTAATATTTATTTTATTTATTAAATCTCCAAGTACAAGAGCCCTATTTTACCTATGTATGCTAGGGCTATAGTTTCAGAATAAGTATGTTATAATTATGACATGCAGAAAATTTTTTAAAATGTGGCAGTAAACAATAAACAAAAGTGAACATAAACACAAAACATTAAAAAGTTACTTCATAGAAATAGTTGTGAGAATTGATCACAGTGTTTTAAAAACTTTGTTAACGAATGTCTTAAATTCTGAGAAACAGCATTGGTTTTTTAAGAAGTCAATCATTGGATAACCCAAAACCTTACTACATTTAGTTAGATGCTTCTTTAGTATGTGGCGCTTGTAACCATGAAATGGGCAGTCTAAAACAAGATGTTCGACAGTTTGTTCATCATGTCCACATGGACAAAAATATCCATCAATAGAGGGCATGTGGAATCTTTGAAAGTAAGATTTAAATTTACCATGACCCGTCATAAATTGAGTTAAAACGAATGATGGTTCGAAATATTTCAACAACAGTCTGTCGCGAACTGTAGGAAAGTACATCACTCTTGTAACAGCGCCATTGATGCTATTAGCCCAAAGCGAGGACCATTTATTTAGCAGATCAACTTTCAGCTCTTTTTTCACATAAGAGATGGGACACTTGACATATTCAAATTCCAAATGGTATAATATTATGTTACTAAAATTCATTAGAAGACCAAATTAAATCTTTAACTTGGTTCTCTGCGACTTTAGATTCAAGATTATCCTTGAATGTTGGTTAAGATTTCGGATATACTGAACTCTCTTTCTTTAGTAACCTGAATATTGCAGGTTCCCATGGCAACCATGAATAACGACTCGTTCTGCTTTCACCTGCAAGTTTCTTAATGAGGGGTTCCGCTGTCCTACATACCTTCTCCCGTATCCTCATCACCTTGAACCCTAAATCACCCTTGTGTAAAAGGAAAACGTTTGAAAGCCCGAATATCGACTTCCTGCAGCACATCTCAGCCTGAATGCTTTTGCTATGGCCTGTTGCCATATTACGTAAGCAATGACTCCCTCTCAAAGCCTCCTGGTATCATTTTGAAGTTCTTCGTCCCATCTAACGGTCGGACGCCTCGAAATAAATACCTATTTTATAAAGTTTATGAGTGCAACGAATATTTTACTAGGTTATTTACTAGGTTATTTAATTCCTTATTACTGGCCAGGCATATTGAAGCTTTCTTATAATTTAAACCAATCGCAGGCTTCTTTCTAGTACATTCGTGACACTTTGAGTGATTGTGACCCTTAAATGCACAGGTTTCTCGCGAAAATTATAAAACCTTGTCGGACTGCGAAGAGAAGTATCAACGCAGTGATTAGCCTCATTATAGCCCTGTTCTGTATACAATATGTTTACTCTATAACCCTAATATACCTGCTGGTAAAATAGGGTTCTGTACTTTTGTAAATTCAATAATAATAATAATAATAATAATAATAATAATAATAATAATAATCATAATCATAATAATCATAATACCATAGGCTAGGCTTAACTTAATCTGTAAATATTATATGCATTTAAATTTCTTTCTAGTTATTTTCTATAATTTTATTTCAAATTTAAAGCAAAATTGTTGTATCCAATAGGATACATTATGAACTAAAGGGTCAACGAAATTTAGCGAATAGCTTAATTACATTCCCGTTTTATAATATTATTTTTTCGACTATAGTTTTTCCATTCATTTCCCGTTGACGTACGTTATCATGGTGGAATCTCGAATTCCTTGCACCTGGTGCCGGTAAGCTATTCTACCCGTGTCTTCTCTTTCTTTGCAGCCCACGTGCTTCTTATGATCTTCATTTGTTATTTTCTCTACCCATACCATAGATACTATGGGTAGAGGAAGTATGATGTTAAATCCTGAAATTCCATGTCGAGTTTTTAAACATTTTAGGTTATTTAACTCCAAAATGCAATTTTCACAAATATGTCTGTGTGTGTCTGTCGGCAATCCTATCTGTATGTAAACAACATAGCACGAGAACGAAACAACCTAGTTAAAACAACATTTTGTTTTTGGGTCAAATATCTGTTGCGAATGTGACGGGACTCCCACTTTACACCAAGAATTTAAATCTTTGCGATTGTATCGAAAATGATTTTGAACGCAAGAAGTCAATACTAAGTTCCAAAACTTTTATTTCAAACATTTAACGTAAACATTCTTGAAAAGTAGATACTTTAAGCCAGTCATTGTTTGTACAAACTCGGGATTTGTCCTGTGTAGTGAACAATATTCTGCATTTTTGCATCGGGCTTAAACAACTGAATACGCATTCCCAGCAATTCGGCCCTTGGTCCATGTCAGAATTTTTAGTAAGAAAGTTGTAGAACCCATTGCATAGGATACATAGGATACAAACGGCTATGTGAGTGTATCACAGAGTTTTGCTTTCTCTATCCGCGTACCGTAGGCTATGTGTTATAAACAGAGGAAATATTTTGTTCTACCCCGAAATTTCATACACATTTTAGATACACTGAATACAAAATTTAAAAAAATAATTAGTAACAGGTGTGTATGTATGTGTGTGCGCGCCTGTATGTGTGTCTGTGAACATAACTCGAAAACAAAGATTAGTATAAAATCAAAATTTATATTTAGGTTAGATAACTTCTCGGGATGTGACACGAATTTTTTTAAAAGTCTATACAAGAATTGCACTAAGGGCTAAAACTTCTATTTGAAAAGTGTTTTTTGTTCGTAAAAATTATCTGAGAATTATAAGTCAACCACCGTTCGTAAAATCTCTTTCTTGCATGGTGAACAATAAATCTTTGCATAAGTGAGAAATAATCGAATGTTCAGTCTTTTCATTGAGATCTCCCATTCTGTATCGGAATGTGAAGAGAGAAAGGTGTGTTCATCATTCTTAGGGTAAAAAAAGTTACGTGAGTGTATTAACCATATTTTATTTGGTTTATGCATTCTTAAGGAAAGCTATTCATTTTTTAGAAAACCTGCTGTATTATACTCTGTACTATTATAAAATTCAGCTGTATTATACTCTTTTAGCTACTAGGCCATATCAGAAGTTAGGTATCTGTGTCTGTACAGTAGGGTAGGCCATGCGACAATTGATAGTCAATTATTTCTATTGTTAGTGTATTTTGTGGAGTAAATTTAACTGACATTAATTTAAATGGATATGATAAGGAAGAAATGGTGAGGATGATTCATGGTAAATATTCAATTCGGTAATTTCGTTTTTACAACAGCTTTATATAAAGATAATCTTATTTTTGCTGACTTTCTCGAAAGCTGCCCTGGCGATTTTTTTAAATTTCCTGCATTATGCATAATATATTATGGTAGGCTATATGAGGTAAAACTTGTATGTCAGTAGAGGAAGTGTTTTACGAGTGATAATTAGACCTGGGATTTTAAGGCAAATGCCTATTTTGTTCCTTTTGAAAGAAAATGAAAATTTTTAAATATGTTGACATTTCATGATAAATCACTTATATTTATAGAGTTTTATAGTGCCCTTAAATGCCTATTTGGACCTTTGGAATCTATTTTTACTATGTTAGTGCCTAAAATGCCTATTTTGTACATTTGAAATAAAATTCAACTTTTGTAACTTTTATAATCATTTAATGGACATCCCTGAATGAAGAGGAGAACAGCAGAGGTTGGGTTTTTCTGAAACTTGATTTTCCCAAACAATTGTCGCCAAAGGAATGCTGACTGACGGGGGAGGATTCGCTCAAAAAAACAAGTAGCAGGTATATATAGTAAGAAGGGACATAAGCTACTGTGTCAATTTTTCATATAACCCAAAACTTTTTTTTGATAAATGTATTTATAATTCTGTCTTAATTTTGCAATTATTTCCGTTAAAAATAGGTATATCATGTTTTTTACAGTAAAAAATATCACGTTACAGTTGAAGAGGATATTGTAAGTATTTTAAAATCTATTTTCTGTCTGTTTACACATTTTTATAGATTATTTTAAGTGCCTGTTTTCTCTTTTAAAAGCCTATTTACTTGTTTTAAAAGCCTATTTTAGGTGCCTAAAACCAATTTTTCTACAGCCTACAATCCCAGGTCTAGTGATAATTCACTAAGCTTACATATTTCCAGCTCGCTGGTATTTCTCGTCAGGTTAAGTGGAAATTACGAATTTGTGGCTATATACGTAGGATTCTACTTGTATATGCATAACACAATGTAAAGGTTGATTGCATTAAGCAAACCTCCGGCATGTTTGTCATGATTTTTAATCTCACTAATGCTTCGTTTGTGTACGTTCCAGCAAATACTGCTACACATATGGAGATGTGTGAGCTTTCTGCGTATAGAAAACTCATGGCACGGTTTTCATTAGTATTAGAAAAGTCATCTGCTATTATTTAACTCCTTGTTCAGTTGAGTTCCATGGTTCATATTCTACAGGGTGTTAATGAAAAACACCGAAATATTTTACCTATGTATAGAAGGGACTTTCTTTTTTTTTAGGTAGATTTCGAAGAAAAATCTACCTATTGCAATGGATACCATGTCATGACTTTCGAAAAATTATTTCATATCTTTACGTTTCATGCTCCCCTAAGTACGAAACCACAGCCTGTTAAAAAAAAAATAAAAATTGTGATATTTATATACCGTATATATATATATATATATATATATATATATATATATATATATATATATCTTTACACGCTAGCGGCCGTAATATTGAAGATATTTGAACCAAATTTTATTATGTCATTTCTGGGCCCAATAGTTCGGACAAGTTCGTTAATGAGCAAATTTGGCCCAAGAGGGTGGTCGGGGGAGGGGGTTGAAATTTTTGAAAATGCATATCTCGGCCCCTATGAAGTATAGAGGGAAACTTTGTTTGAATAAATTAGAGTACTCCCTATGGAGTTCACAGTGACACCAACGATTCGGGGGTTCGAGTGAGGGTGGGGGTGGGGGCGGGGGATGAAAATTCGAAACTTTTGAAACCACGTCTTGTGGAGTATCGTTGAAAAGCTCTTGATGAGTACTCTACAAATCAATAAATAGTTTCTTGATAGCTCTCATATGACGCGAGATTTTAATGTTTGAAAATAATAACACTTAAAAGAATTATTATAATATCATAATTTTGTCTTGTTTAGCGGCTTTGCTAATTTTATTCATTGCTGATCTTGCGCACGGCCTCCCAGAATATTATATCCTATTCTTGTTGTTAAAACAAATGATTGTAGGCTCTTCCTCTTTACTGCAGGTTTGCCATGCCAAGGCTAAAAAAGAAGAGTGCTGCGCAGCGATAATAAATTAAACCAAAAGCACTTCGAAATCTACCTCAGCCTGTAGGCCTGCCTAAAGGGATTTTTATTTTTTATTTTTTTTTATTTGACCATAGTTGACCCAGAGTCCCCCAGCCGGAGGTGACACTACTGGGGAGAATACAGATAATACATAGACAATATTTGTGTACAGTTTGCTATCTAAGTTTCAAGGCTTCGGTATAAATGTAGATGATGATGATGTGAGTGATGAATTAGCGAAGGGTGAATATTTACAACATGGTACAATGGCAATAAATCAGAAGCAATCAGTACATATGTATAAGATGACGATGAGGTGAATGATGAGTTGATGCAGGGCGAATATTTCCAACACACTAGCATAGACAAGCAACTTTTGTTAGTAGATTTTTGCTCTATGGATTCAGTTTTTCCTCTTACAACATGAAATCTCCAAAGGCAAGGCCGCCACTGACTTCTAACATGCAAATATGCAAAACAAAGGAACTTCGTTGTGAACACTGGAATTTTGAATAAGAAGAACTAATGCAGTGGCGGCCAGTCATGTGATTAGTCTGTAAATTTTGCAGATTATGAAAACTCTAAATTATGATAGGCCTATAGCTGTTGTTGAATGGTTAAGAATCAGGTTTTTATCGATCACTAAGAAGGCATGTAGTCAATTTAATGAAAATTTTAAACCTATTCCGATTCATTATTGACTTATGAGCACCAAATTTTAATGTCCTTAACAACCTGTAACTTACACATTTTACGTCATAGAGCAAAAATCTCCTCATAAAAATTGCTTGTTTATATGTCTCCTCTATAAACAGAAAAAATATTTCTGTGTTATTCGTTATCACCTTGTGTGTGTGTGTATATATATATATATAAGGTCCTGGTACCAGAACATTAAAGAGATCATTGATAGGAGAGGACTCCGAGAAGAGGACGCCTTGGATCGAGAAAGATGGCGATTAGGAATGGGAAGGCGGCAATAGCTATAAAATCCCCCTATAAATAAACTGTTGAAATGTTTTTTTTTTAAATAGAGACTTGTAATAATAATAATAATAATAATAATAATAATAATAATAATAATAATAATAATAATAATTTATTTAAGCCTTTAAGTAAAATGTACAATTGGCCAAGTAATGCTCATTGCATTCAGAGTCTGTTGTTATATGTAGCCTATTGCCTTCTTTGTAAGGCGATGATTTTTGCAATCCCTGGGCCACTACCGCATAGACGAATTTTACATAAAGGAAAAAAGTATTTTTAATAATAATCTAGCGACTGAATTTTAGGTGGCGCATCAGGTAAATAAATCTAAATAGCCTAATTTAATTAATCTAATTCACCATCCTTGAACACAGTGAGATATTTCCTAGACTTTAATACTTGTAGGCTACGTTATTATTGAATCCAATTATTTGAAACATAAAGTTTTTTCTATGTCTCACTTACAGTAACTTGGGAACCAGTGTTCCTAAATATCTGCATAGAATGTAGATTGGGATGATCTATATTTTATATTTTCATTTCTCATTTGTATATTTCTTCAAACTCGTCTTTTATATAGGTTTTGTAGCTCCTTTTGACTGCTGTTACTTTGGAAGAGTTCATATATTTTGCATCGTTATTTCGGTATCGTTGGAATACAGGGCCCGTCTTTGTGCATGTCTTCAACGAGCATGAGAATTTTACGATCCTGGATGCACTTGATCTCACGTTATCAAGAAAGTCGTAAATCTTGAAGCGTAAGTTCTCCATATTCTGGACGTAAAAGCGAGTTGGTCAGACTGTTTTCTTTTATCTAGGAGTTACGAGCTCTTTACCCGCAGTGTTTGTATTTCCATGTGCAGGAAGGCGATTTACTGCAGGTAAAAGCTGGTTATGTTTCGCGATATTCATCCTTAAGGCTATGTACGTTTCTCTGAATTTATTAGGAAGGTATAAGTTCTTGCAAGAGTAATATAATTTCAGAACTGTAATAATATGCGTCAAAAAGTTGGAAATGGTTGTGGATCATTCTTCTCATGACGTGAACAAAAGTGTATTTTTGTGCAAGTAGTAAACAGTTTCATTTCGTGGAGGTCCTTTTTCTGAACTGCCAAATTAAGGGGAAAAGGTAATCTGCGCCACTTATACCTTTTCCCCCAACCTACACGATGTAAACTGCGCCACGGACATTTAAATGGCGTCACCGTCATACTAACGCACTAACATTTTCCTTCCCACTTCTCCAGACTTAAGACTATGAAATTGCATAGGTGTGGTTAAAAATGTTAGGCTCGAAGCTTTGTCATTTTAAAAAAGGTTAAAAACAATAGGCCTACTCTAATTTCTTTTGCATGAACGCTTCGTCACTTATAAAATTGTTAAAAACACTACCCTAATTTTTTTGCATGAGCACTTTGTTCTCATATGACGCCTTCTTAATAGAATAAAAACGGGATATTTCATTGTTTATACAGTATATTGTTCTCCCCATTTGAGTAGACGAGAATACTTGTCATTTATTTTAGCTGTTCTTCTTACAGGTATCCCTTATTCAGTACTTCTCAATTTTATGTAGGCACTTATTTGGAACTGGAGAAGTGCATCTAACGAAAGGAAGATGTTGGGAGAAGCGTGGTAGAACATCGAATTATATTTTGCGTGAAATGACCTACATATTTCCGTGGCGCAGTTTACATATATAATTTTTATTCCATTTCAAATTCGGTGTCAACCGTGGCGCAGATTACATACACCCATATTAAGTTCACGATTCAGTAAATAATTTTAATTTATGTTATAGATCACGAGTTTCCTGCTTCAAGAGATCTGAATGTCAGTATTACGTCCAGAAGTTAATTGGCAAGCCGTACAGTTTAATCTAGCCTATAGACATTATCTGTATGCGTAGGCCTATGTGTGAACAGCCTAGCTACAGAAGGTAAATAGTATGAAACGAAATTTTGGGTTAGACACCTTCTGAGGATATGTCACGAAGATTGGTGACGACTTTTTCTTATTTTAAGGAGACTTTACATTAAGAAAATTTCGTTTTTCGCAATTATCTCAAAAACGGCTCTAACGATTTTGTTTAATTAGGTAGATTTCGAGTTAAAATCTACCTATTGCAATGGATACCATGTCGTGATTTTCGAAAAATTATTTTATATCTTTACGTTTCATGCTTCCCTAAGTACGAAACCACCGCCCGTTCAAATTTTTTTTGTGATATTTATATATATATATCTTTACACGCTAAAGCCGTAATTTTGAAGATATTTGAACCAAATGTTATTATGTTATTTCTAGGCCCAGTAGTTCGGACAAGTCCGTTAATGAGCAAAATTGGCCCAAGGGGGGGGGAGTGGAACCGGGAGAGGGGGTTGAAATTTTGAAAAAAACTTATATCTCGGCCCCCTATGAAGTATAGAGGGAAACTTTGTTTGAATAAATTAGAGTACTCCCCCAACGATTCGGGGGTTATGTGGTATGAGTGGGGGTGTGGGGTAGGCGGATGGAAATTCGAAATTTGGAAACCACTTCTTGTGGGGTACTCTACAAATCAATAACTAGTTTCTCGATAGCTCTCATATAAGGCGAGATTTGAATGTTTGAAAAAGTGCTCTTTCCTTTTTTTGCAGTTATTATTGCGGGTTTGTCATGCCAAGGATAAAGAAGAAGAGTGCTGCGCAGAGACAATAAATTAAACCAAAAGCACTTCGAAATCTACCTCAGCCTGTACGCCTGCCTAAAGGGATTTTTTGTATATATGTTGCTTATACCAATATCTAAAACTCTTCCCATAAGATTTTTTGACACCTACCAATGTTTCACATTTTTTAAACTGAAAAAGCAGGATAGTATTAACTATAAAAAGGTATTTTATTCTGTATTAGAACTGAAATATATCGCTGTAGTCAATATCCATACCGTGCAGAACAGCCTTAATATACAGTGCAATATGGATATCTCCTAAAATATAACAGATCAATCTGGCGTTGTTCTGCCCGTGAGTTCCTTTTAAGCTTATTCACCCATCTCTAACGTGAACAACATAGCCTAGGTTATACCATCAGTTTTCCACAGACAACTGTATTCATTGTACAGTTTGCTGAAGAGTTCTCTAGAGATAAAGCAATTAGGAGAAAGCGCCTCTGCCGGGAATTGATCCATCGCGATCCGAGTCGGAAGCTAAATGTGCAGTTCTAAGAGCCATAAATCTCTGTGATCGGTGTTCTGTTTGTTCGGTTATAAAAACTAGAATTTCCCATTGATATAGAGAAGGCGGTTATTTCTTCCCTAAATGCGAAATCATCTTCACGATGGGACTGGAAAGGGACTAACGTATTGTTCTGAGAGTGGCACGTGGCCAAACTGCAGGTTTCTAAGGTTTTTATTTCTCCACGGCGTTATATAAGGGAGGAGTTACGTTTGATTTACCGCTAGAAGGCCCGGCACGTCTTCAAAATCTCGTCGCCACTATTTCTTGGGACAATAAATTAAGTATTTGTGCTAGGCATTCAGTCTTACGGATCAAGACCATCTAGACTGCAACCAGCAATCTGCAGGATGTTCTTATCCTCCCGGAAAAGGAAATATTTTGCAAGAGTGATATAATTTACATTATGTCGACTCTAGGATTGATAAATTTCATTTTTCCTTTCGTGGGTGAAGATCATTCAAAGGAGATTTTAAAGATTTTTTTGCACTCCTTAGCTAGTAAGTGTTACTTACGAAAGTTGTTTACATGGATCGTAACTTGGCATTACCACACGCAATCTTGTTGCTAGGGGCGACGGGCTTAAAGTGACTTGTTGCTAGGGGCGACGGGCGGAAAGCAGAAATGACCAAGGCCTCCCCGCTTTATAAATATTCGGTTGCCATAAACAATAACAAATGCGAATCCCTTCCTGAAATAAGCACCATTCTTCAAGACTGTATATACATAATATTTTCAGGTAATATCACAATTAATATAATTAAATTGATATAAGTAACCGTCGTGCAAAAAATAGCATGCAACACACGGACCGTAAAGGCATTTACGGGTCTCGAAAACTTAAAAACCCTCGGCTGCGCCTCGGGTTTTCAATCTGTTTCCTCAACCCGTAAACGTGCCTTTCCGCCCTTGTGTCGCAATATACTATTTTGCACTCCTTAGCTAGTAAGTGTTTCTTACGACAGTTGTTTACATGGCTCGTAACTTGACATTACCACACGCAATCTTGTTGCTAGGGGCGACGGGCGGAAAGTGAATTGTTGCTAGGGGCAACGGGCGGAAAGTTACTTTACCGCCCGCAAATGCTTATTTGCGAGCAGAAATGACCAAGGCCTCCCCGCTTTATAAATATTCGGTTGCCATAAACAATAACAAATGCGAATCCCTTTCTGAAATAAGCACCATTCTTCAAGTCTGTATTTACATAATATTTTCAGGTAATATCACAATTAATATATTTAATTGATATAAGTAACCGTCGTGCAAAAAATAGCATGCAACACACGGACCGTAAAGGCATTTACGGGTCTCGAAAACTTAAAAACCCTCGGCTGCGCCTCGGGTTTTCAATCTGTTTCCTCGACCCGTAAACGTGCCTTTCCGCCCTTGTGTCGCAATATACTATTTTCTACTTTATAACCTCAAAAATGAAGATACGTAACCTTTAAAACTGTCATAAGATTTTTGGAATTGCTTTGAAATTGCATAGAATTATCAGATTATTGTATAAAATCAAACTTAGGCCCAAGGAGGAATTATATAATAATTTAAGCTTATAAATAATATATAGTACATGATTTAGGAAATATGGTACCATGTAATGACCGCATTGCTGACTGCAGATCCGTCGGCCCGGGTTCGATTCCTGGTATCTCCTCGGATTTTTCTGAGGTAGGGAGGTCTGGTAGGGATGCAATCAGCTTCGTGATTCAAAGCTACTTGATGAGGAGCTACTTGATAGAGAAGTAGCGGTTCCGGTCATGAAAACCACCATTAACGGGCATGGGTGTCGGCATGCTGACCACAGGCTCCCCAATTCTGCCGTCTGCCTGTGGTAGATGACGGAGCGGTCGGGTGGTAGGCCAAGTCCCTCCAGGGATGTAGCGCCACGGAGTTTAGTTTGATACTATGTAATGGACTTTTTGCAACGGGTGATGCTGTTTATTAAATAATCATGTAAAAAGGATAATTTTTTCCTTAAGAGCTGTGGATTTCAGACATTAAGTAATATGTGCCACACACCTGAAGTTTTAAATGAAATCCTGCGTTAAATTGCTAGTTGTTTTACTGTTACATCTTACATTAACCTCACATTTTGTTGAAACGCTTAAACATATATACCACACAGCGTTTTGAAGGCTTTTTGCATGCTAAATAAGATGTTACACGAAGCTCTTAAATTTTCATTGCAAAACGAAAGTCGCAGAGTTAATGTCTTGGGACGCAAGAGGCGCTTAAAGAAGAAGAAGATGAAGAAGAAAAAAAACAGCAGAATGTCGCAAAGCGTTAGACAGTCACGAAACGCTTCTACCAAGCTTTTGTTGACCATAACCTCACTTTTAAGATATTCAACTCTCGAGAATTCTGTGTTTTTTTTTTTAACTTTTTAAGTATTACCGTACTTTATGACCTATGTTAAAACATGTTTGCTTTGTTCTGTAATGTAACATTTCGTCGGAACTGGTCTTACGATAGCTGGAGCCATGATAAATACATTCATTACTGTGCTTGAATCTCGTTGAAATAGAACGTAAAGTCAGCCATAACCCAAAGCTTAAGGTTTTGTATGGAATCGGATTTCTGTTTATGACAGTTTTCTTACATATGACATTTCAAACTTGATTATAGATGTAAACGTGTACTTCCTATCGTTTTTGCAGTCTTCTTCTTCTTCGTCTTATTTTTAACCGACTTCTCCCATAGGCTAGTACACAGGTGCGCAACTGTGGCACATTGTGCCACTGTGCGGTGGGATAATGTCTCCCACTACAGTCGCCCTTGACGTCAGCATAAAACAGTTTCGACGTGACACTGAACATGAAGAGCAGGTTTCATACGTCAGAGCAGTGGATGGTGGAGTAAAACGTTTCCCCTAAGTTGCAAAGGGATGGCCGCTAGTAGAATGTTGTGAATATTCAAAGAAGTCATAATGTCCAGGGTGACTAATTTCGACATTTTCGCTTTTTGAATTGTATAAATTTATGGAATTTTCTGTTTAATTTTATATTAGTTTTATTAAAATATTGCAATATATACTAATTTTAACGAAGTTTTAAAAATTTATGAGTAATCTCTCTTTTCACAAGAATTTTCTTACAGAATTTCGCTTATCTAAGGAAATATTTTGACCTAACATATTTATTAAACTAAAATATCCTATCATATCCTAACAACAAATAGTGGCGAATCATGGAAAGTGGCCAGCTGCTCCAGATCAACTTATTGCAAAACATTATAAACTGTTCAAAAAGTTTATACAATCAATAGATTTTAACTCACTGTAAATATGTAGATAACATATCGTATATGCACATTGCTAGGGTTACAGTAATTGAATAAGTACATTATTAAGCTTAGACTTTGTAAAACTAGTGCTATAGAAAATTAATATAGTAGGAGATGGGAACGCTGTAAAATTGTAAATAACAGCAATCGTGAAGTGAAAGTGAAGGTGAAAGGACACTCCTCAACATATGTAAAGTATCAGTAGAACTTATGTACAGGTGAGGTGTGAAGTGGTGCGCTGTATCATATATATATATATATATATATATATATATATATTAGGATACTGATAATGTAAGGAAAGGAACATCGTAGATACCTAGAAATGTAAACATATCATGTAGTATTGCGATGTAAGCAATGGAGCATGCTGATTATTAATTTAAAAAAAAATATCCTATCATAATCAAGCATGTCCTATCCTAAACAAATCTCATCCCACCCCTCCCCACCTTACCTCACTCCACCAAACGAACCTATTCTAACCTAAACTAACCTAACAAAACGTAACCTAGGCCCATTCTCTCTTAGGAAGTTTCTTGCTTCGGCTTCTGATTTTTCAATCAGACCCTTCTTATTCAACGGAAGGCAATTTGCTGACTACAGGGTCTCCAGAAGAATGACTGTTCAACTTACTTACTTACTTACCTACTTACTCAATGGCAATAGACAATTCCTCAGCAAGCTAAAGGAATGTTATCTATTATATGGAACCCGGAGGTTCATTGCCGCGCTTACCTGAGCCCGCCATTCAACCCTATCCTGTGCTAACTTCATCCAATCATCCCTCACAAATCCTACTTCCACCAAATCTATCCTAATATTGTCCTCCCACCTACGTCTAGGTCTTCCAAGTGGTATTTTCCCTTTGAGTCTCCCAGTCAATACTTTTGAGATATGTCTTTCCTCTCCCATACGCGCAACATGTCCAGCCCATTTCATCCTCCGTGATTTCATTATTTTTACTATATGCTGTGAAGAGTACAGGTTATTAAGCTCGTCGTTCTGCAGTTTTCTCCAGTCCCCATTTTCATCTCTCTTAGGCCCAAATATTTTCCTAAGCCCCCTGTTTTCGAACACTCTCAGATTATGTTTTTCCCGAAGAGTAAGCGACCATGTCTCACATCCATATAAGACAACCGGCAGGATAAAATACTCTTATAAATCTTTATTTTTAGATTTCTGGACAGAAGACGAATTACTGTTCAATAATGCATGAACTGGGCATTTAAGGACACTGATCTTTCGTTTTATGCATTTCTAGTTAGCTGGTATGCCACTTCTATCTTGTTGATCGTAGGTACGAATGCTTCGTTCTCAGAATTTTTAGATAAGGTTACTTTCCCTCGGCTGAGAACTTAATACTTTCCTGCCCTATTGCCAGGCTACTATTATTACTATATTATTATTACTTTATGATTATTATTATTGTTATTATTATTATTATTATTATTATTATTATTATTATTATTATTATTATTATTATTATACGGGTGTTCCATGAGAGGTGAAATTATATATGTAGTCGTAATAAATATAGGAGTTACATTCCGCATGATCATAACTCCTCCAGGGGTTTTCGTACAATGATGGTTGTAGCCAATTTAATGAAATTGATTTCCATTTGCCCTAGTCATGAAAATCAACTAACGAGATCTCTAGGGAGTTCTCGTGCAACCCGATTTACTGCCAGAGAGATCAGTTCATCGTATTGAAAATTGATGTGTCTACTGACTGTATATTATATCCCCTTCGGTGTAGCCTATAATGTATATAACTTTTTATATACTTCAATTATTGTAGACCTTTGAGAATAATAGGAACCGGCTAGGTTTATATCAACGTTTGAAATTACAATTTTTTTGGCCAAACATTTGTTTTTTTTAATATATATTTTTTATTGCATGAAAAAGCCACATTTGCCTGTTTCAAAATGATACCTAGTTGATATGAAAATTCTCACAGGAAATCATTACAAAATAAGTTCAAATAGCTAGTTGTGCACACATTTTATCACTTCAGTGCAACTTTATAATTGGTTTCCTCACAACGGTTTTTTCCTGATAGTTTCTGACCTTCAAATGAGCAAAACCTACACTAAACATTGAGCTAGATATTTCATTTATACATCAAATTAAAGCTCATGGATAGGGAATTTCTGAACTACATTATTACATTGTATTCATGAACTCAGATTATCAATTTACACAGATAACTGTGTGGGACACTGGAGATAGTAAGTAGATATTTCTACTAATATAGATCCATTAACACGATACAAAGAGTACAGGAAACAAACAATACATTTTTTCAGAAAAGTTATAAAATATATTACAATGGCAATATAGGCCTACAATTTATACCTTGGTGTCAAAGTTTAATTTAGGATAACTTAGTTAAAATTTATGTGAGAGGTATCTGAAACAAGAAAAGCTTTTTCATTGTAATTTTTTTAACGAACCTGGTTTTAAAAACATTTTTGAAGTTAGTAAGAGACACTTCTGTGACAGAATTAGGTAACTTATTAAAAAAATTTAAGTTGCATGTATAAATGACTTTCTGCACACTTTCTAAGTCTAGAAGATGGTAAATCTAGTTTATTGTGAGTTCTAGTATAGTGGCTATGTAGGCCTATATGTGATCTTAGGCCTAATAGGTCTATATAATTCTGTGTACTATAGGACTATATCTGTGCTTTATCATGATTATTGATTAATGGTGACTTCAATAAATATAATATTCTACATTGCAATTGAGATATTTCAGAAAATAGCAAACTTAACGATTTTATAAGAGACTATTTTACGATTTTTAGAACCTATTTTCCAATTTTTAGAGCCTATTTTAGGTACGTAAAACAGCATTTTTAACGACCTAAAATTCTGAAGTCCAGTTATAAGTCACCTATTTCATACGTAAACTTTCAGTTCTTGCCTCGCGAAAATGCGAATTTCATTGAGGCTGTCACAACTGAATGAGCACTACTGCAATACAGCCGTGTATTCTACCCCGGAATGTAATAAGGTTGTAGTAAGTCATGTTTTTAAATATTATATACTAGGAGGTGCCCGCGGCTTCGCCCACGATAATTAATTGAAAAATTAATAGTATAATAATTATTTAAGCATTATATTTATTAACACTTGCACGCGAATCATTCTTAAACTAAACCATTAATAATTAATGAAACAGCTAAAATTCCGGCTTTAGAGTACATTCCACGATTAGAAATCGCCACCTGGGAAAACGATCTCAGATTCGATTATGCAGTTCCAAAGATAACTGTGAACCACTGCCTTCTAAACTGTATAATTCTCGTGCGTAATTCTCGAGACGGCGGTGGATAATACGTATCGTTTCTCAACTGTTTGTTGACAGATGAATATGATGTGAATTTTATTTGATAAATTCAGTGTAATTTTCAGAAATCACATAATTTTTCAAGGGAAGGAATAGTTTGTTTGGAATTTTTATTATCAGCGATATTTCAAGAGTTAAACCATCAATATTTTACAGCTGGTGCCCCCGACTTCCCCCGCCATTATTAATTTACTCCAGGATTTTAAAGAAATTTACACTCGTAGATTATTAAAAATGTTTGTGGTTCAGAGCTATGAAAATTGTAAGTAAAAATAAAATTAGAATATTTGTTCATTGTGTTCATTTCACTTAGGCCTTATATAATAAAGAAACTGTTTTCCTAATTTTGTAGTCGTCATGAAAGTTTAGACTGCGAGAGACTAACATCGCCGAGTAAACCCGATGTCTCACGAAGCGGGCGAGCGAGCAAGCACGCTTTTTAGGGCCGTTGAATTGTATAAGAGTAGATAGATTTTATTTATTGTTTTTGTGTGTAATTGTGGGCTCTATTTCGTGGACTTGCGGTGTAAACAGCAGATATTTTTGCATGTTTCGTCTGAGTTATATCTGTAAAATTTGCAAGTAGATTGCAGATGAAGACTTCGATACTATTCTGGTGGGGATGTATTCCAATATTGAAGTTAGTACTCGAAAGTAATTATATTTCCAAAGCCTACCGATAAAAAATATTTCTGGTTATGAAGTTCTTCTATTATTGTAATAGGTGGCAGTGGATATTGCTACTGGCGTCTATCTCAAGCAAAATAATTATTTACTGCATCCATACGGTGAAGTTGGAAATAGGAGAAAGGTGCTGGAGGGAGCAATATCTGAAGGAAGTAGTTACTTCTTTGTGATTAGTTAGCGAAGAAGAAGAGGAAGAAGAAGCAATGCCTGCTTTTTGTTCACTTCCCTAATTAAAATTACTCCAGAGTTCCTATAAACGTGCTTCTCAAAAGGAAAGTTTTTTTGGGGGAAGGAGTGGGGGATTAGAAAAGTAGAAGAGGAGTAAGAAGAAAATGCGGAAATGGAAATGATACTTCTCGAGTTAGCTTCGGGGACGAACTTAAGTGAAATTAATTCGTCTTGGCGTCTTTTTCACCCGGAATTCCCGGAATTAGAACATCAAGTTGATTTGAGCATGTTCTTAAAGTGACTTTTTTGTTTGTTTGTTTTACCATCAGCAGAAGATTGTTTTGAAGTCTATGGAATTATTGTTTTGGACTCGCTATTGTAATTTCCTCCTGGCTAAAATTATGTAAGTTCGATGGTCCAATCTAATTGTTGACCCTGCACATTTTGTTGTCCGCCGGCGTGGTCTTGTGGTTAGCGTCGCTGACTACAGATCCGTCGGCCCGGGTTCGATTCCCGGTACCTCCTTGGATTTTTCTGAGGTAGGGAGGTCTGGTAAGGATGCACTCAGCCTCGTGATTCAAATTGAGGAGCTACTTGATAGAGAAGTAGCGGCTCCGGTCAAGAAAACCACCATTAACAGCCGTGGGTGTCGGCATGCTGACCACATGTCCCCCAATCCTGCCATCTGCCTACGGTAGATGACGCAGCGGTCGGGTGGTAGGCCAAGTCCCTCCAGGGATGTAGCGCCACGGAATTTAGTTTTAGTACATTTTGTTAATATGGTGTATTTCCTTATGTACGTGCTATCAGTTCTATGAGCAGTTGTTTTAAGCTGAAAATAACATACTGTGTTTTTTCTTATTTTAAATATAATCCATTAGAAATTAATTCATACTTTTACATTGTCCGTCTAGGCCTATTTCTGGTAAGAATTTTTAGTTCACCCAAACAAGAACTTCTATTAATTAAGACAGGATCATCCGCATATGTAGAAGTGGTAGATCAATTTATAACCTGATCAGTGGTGTGAAATGAAAACAGAAAAGGTCGAACACTTGGTGAATTTAAGAGAGAAGTCAGTAGCTTAATTCTAAATAATGTACTTTAAATTTATATTAGGAATGTAGTATCTAACTTTTAGTGTTTAGGCTTTAATGTTAATAGTAATTTTTTGTTTTTGTAATGTTTAAGTTAACATGTACGGTATTTTAGTTGTATTTTAGTTTATTGTATTTAGGTTTTAAATAGTTAAATTATGTTTTTGTTATATTGTGTTTGACTGGTGGAGCGGAAGAGAAGGCCTTAGCTCTGCCAGCTTAAATAAATAAAATAAAATAAAAATATAAAAAAAAAGTCCCAAAACTGAACCTTGGGGAATCCATATTTAAGTAATTAGGCTTCTGACCAATTATTGCCAACTTGTACTATCTGCCTTCTTTCATAACAGTATGATTTTAAAATTCAAGTTCAACTCCTTTAATACCGTAAAAATTCAATTTCTTCACTAGATCGGATCTGAAACTGTGTCGAATGCTTTTGTCACATCTAATCACATAAGTCTGTCTTTACATAATTCTTGTTATCAAAACACTCGAGAAGCGTATTTTTGTACCAAACTTGTATTCCTAAACCATCTTACACTTCAGTTACTTACACAATCGGGTTTAACAGTGATTGAATTTGACGGTGACAGAAACGCATAGTCTCGTCACAGTGATAGCCTTTGGGATTTATGCACGTGTCCAGGATGTCGAGTCATTTTTTCCTGAGCCCGCAGTAAATGTAGTGAAATGGATCGCACAGGAAATACGTTCTGCTGTACTTGTGGTAGTTTTGTACAGCTGTTGGATTGAAAGGCCCATGACTTAACAAGCTTATGGCCATGTAGCGGACATCTGGCGCATGTAACGTAGTGGCTAGCGAATGGGTGTTGGACAGTAACTCACGCGTCACCCCTTTTCTTTCTCTATAAATTGCTTTTGACTCTGCTTCTGTGTTTTAACAGCGAGTAACTTTATTATTAGAGACTAGCTTAAAAGGCCCGGCGTTGTCCGGGTTTTTATTTTGTAATTGGAAATTATCTTATGAAGGACTTTCGATTTTTAAATTATAGGTTATTATATAGGTATTTAGAATTTGAAATAGGAAGAACGATTTACCACACTCAAACTATTCCCTCAGAAAACGCTTGGTATAGCTTTTTATGGCTCATAGAGGATGTAGAATTTTGCGTCCCATCGCTTCTACACACAAAGCCTGGTAGGGGTTCAAATAAGAAGAAACATAAATTCCGGTAACATAAAATTGTATTGGCTCTGAGGAATATTTTATTTCTCACTCTCGTGTTACCATACAACCGTTTTGGGGATGAAATTAAATAGAAATGTAATATCACTTTCATACTTCTCTCTCCAAAAACCTGCGATATAATAACATATTATATATTACCATATCTCGTATTGTTTTCTCTATGTCCAGGGTAAAGAAAGTTATGTGACTGCATTATTTTCGTGGATTTCATTCTTTGGTATTTATTTATAAAATGGATTATGTTGATAGTACTCTAATTGTTCAAATTCTAGTTTAATTTATTTCCAAAGCCTTATGTGAAGACTGCCAGCAATACTGTTGTGAAATGAACTGTGATTTGGATTTGATAATTCTGTGTAAGAAGGGATTAAGTATTCTCAAAAACATTTAATTTTTGGCATTTAGAATCAGAATTTTTCAAAATCCTTTCTTAGTGAGCACCTACATTATGAAACGAAGGTACTGTCAAAATTCCAAGTCTCTACCTGTTATAGTTTAGGCTGTACGTTGATTCTCTGTCAGTCAGTCAGCCAGTCAATCATTCATTCAGTCAGTCAGTCAGGACAAAGCCTCTTATATATATATATATAGAGATAGCCTGTAGAGGCCAGTAGACTGTTTGTTATTTTTTCTTCATGGAAAATTTCGTAATTTGATAGAAATAATCCTTCTTGGGTACTGCTGTCCTTAGGTTTTACTAATTTTGTAAAATTCCTTACTATTGTTGTAAATGGGAAAGTGTGAGAATACTACGATGTTTTTCCTTATAAACTTTCATTCCCCTAGTGTCTTCTTTGTGATTATAACCTCTTAGGGATTGAATTTTAGAAAAATGCTCAAATAGGTGCTTCATTATTTGTGTTATGGAGTATTTATGCTAAGTTTCAAGAAAATCCAACTCTCTCTCTCTCTCTCTCTCTCTCTCTCTCTCTCTCTCTCTCTATATATATATATATATATATATATATGCTATTGTTCTCTCTCATATATATATATATATATATATATATATATATATATAAAATGTATGTGCAGTGTATTGTATATTCTGTATATATGTTTAATCTATAACCTATAACCCTAAAAGCCAGATGGTAAAGTAGGGTTCTGTACTTTTGGAAATTCAATAAATAATAATGCTTCGCCACATAAACTTTAACTCTTTACGGGACCATTAGGGGTTAAATTTTGGGGATGTTTATGCGTGTTTCATTATTTTTGTTGTGGAGTTTTATGCTAAGTTTCAAGAAAATCCGACCGAAAAGAAGTGTTGTTTCCAATACAAACACACACACACATATATATCCCCTTTCTCACCTTCTCATGGGTTGATTTCCAAAGAAACAAAGAAATACGTGTTTAATTATTTATGTTTTGGAGTAGTTTTGGCATTCACAGTCATCTAGTTTAATCCGCAATGAAATCAAGATCGGAATAAAATTGTGGATTTGAATAATAATAAACAGACAGACATTCTTCCTTTAAAACATAACATCGAACAATTGAGATTGTTTATTCACGGTATTTTGTCGGCCCGTAGGAAGTGCAGTGGACTTTTTCATTACGTTATGTGATATTAAGGTAGATGCTATGTTTTAATGAAATGTAGACAGTGTTTTTCCTCTGGTTTTGAAGGCTAAGTCTGCAAAATTTAGTCGAGATAGGAATAAAACTGTAGATTTAAATAAAAAAAAATAATAAAAAAAAAAAGACAAACACACATAGAACTCTCCTTTATTGGAATATCGTTTGGTATAATGCAAGAGTGGGCAATGACGCATTTCACACAAAACAAAAAATAGATAATTATATTATAGTTTGGGTGTGTCATTTATGTATGAACAACACCTAACGTAGAGTAGCTCACGTTAATGTAAATGAGCTTTCCCTATTCGATAGGAGGCCCTTCACAGGACATTATGGCTATTTTCATTCATTCATTCATTCAATCAATCATCTGTAGCAGGGATATTCTTTTCCTTCATTTTATTATACATTTCGTGGGGTGCAGTTTGAATTTACCAATTTCGCCTGAAAATCTGCGCTCTTTATTTACACATTCTGCAAGCTTTCCTCTACCTCAATTTTTTTTTCAACAGACCTTTGCGAAATTTTCACGTCCGCAAGGCTGGTAACATTGCTTACGCCACATCCAGAATCTGCTGATGTTCGGAATCAACTAAAAAAAAAAAAGTAGAAGAAAGAAAAGTGTGAGAGGATGAACGTGCTTTGAAACTGAGAGCGAATTTTTACACTCTGCATTATTATGACACTTGTAAGCAAGCTCTTGACTACATTTCTGGAGGACGGCCAAAGTATTACAACACAAAGTGAAATAGTTTTCACTGGAAGGTCAGCATCTATGTTAGCGAAGAAGAGAAAGTCCCGGAAAATGGGATGGTTGAATGCATAATAGTTGAGTTGCGCTATTTAAGATGTTTCAGTTAGTTTGGTTCAATAAAATCTGGTTTAACCCTTAAATTTATAATGTATTCTAGGGTACAGTAGTTTGTCTTAAATTTGTAATAAACTAGCAGGTGCCCGCGGCTTCGCCCACGATGATTAATTTAAAAATTAAGAGTATAATAACTATTAAAGCATTATATTTATTAACACTTGCACGCGAATCATTCATAAACTATACCATTAATAATTAATGAAACAGCTAAAATTCCGGCTTCAGAGTATATTCCACGATTAGAAAGCGCCGCCTGGGAAAACGATCTCAGATTCGATTATGCAGTTCCAAAGCTAACTGTGATCACATAATACGTATTGTTTCTCAACTGTTTGTTGACAGATGAATATGATGTGAATTTTATTTGATAAATTCAGTGTAATTTTCAGAAATTATATAATGTTCCAAGGGAAGGAATGATTTGTTTGGATTTTTATTATCAGCGATATTTCAAGAGTTAAACCATCAATATTTTACAGCTGGTGCCCGCGGTTTCGCCCGCCATTATTAATTGACTCCAGGATTTTTAAGAAATTTACACTGGTAGTTTATTAAAAATGTTTGTGGTTCAGAGCTATGCAAATTGTAAGTAAAAATAAAATTAGAATATTTGTTCATTGTGTTCATTTCACCTAGGCTTTATATAATAAAGAAACGGTTTTCCTAATTTTATACTCTTCGTGAAAGTTTAGACTGCGAGAGACGAACATCGCCGAGTATACCCGACGTTTCACGAAGCGGGCGAGCGAGTGAGCACGCTATTTAGGGCCGTTTAATTGTTTAAGAGTAGATTTGCGAAAAAAAAAAATCGAAAGAAAAATTTGAATTTAGTGTAAAATTTCAAAATTAGGCAAAGCAAAATAAACTATGTGCCTAATCATTGTATTAACTGTTTTCTTTGCAGTCCGACATGGATTTATATATTGTGTGAGAAATTATCATACATTTAAATGGTAGGATTTTTTTTATAAAAACATTGTTATTCATTGATCTTCATTCCTTGAATGGTATAGCTGTGTCTTAGGGCAACCTGTGTGTACAAGCAGCACCATTGTTCTTTTGGCAATAAATGGTTTCTTCTTCTAGCATGAAGTTTCTTTATGTAGTTATTAAGTACCAGTATGGTACTTTATGAGATTGTGTGTGGGGACGAAAAATGTCTGTCCGTCCGTCTGTACGCGCCATAACTCAAATACGCTTTTCGGACTTTCATGAAACTTGGAAAACACATTTATATTTCCATGGGAAGAACCCTATTGATATTGAACCAAATCGGTTCACCGGTACCGCAGTAATGCCCAATTTAGTTGCTATTTTAATAGATTATATTATAAAGGCGCCATAACTCAAATACGCTGTATCGGATTTCCATGAAACTTGGTATACGCATTTATGACGCCCACAGAAAGTACCCTTTTGAATTTGAACCTAATCTGTTGACCGATACCGGAGTAAAACCCAATTTAGTGTTTATTTTAAGGGCGCAATAACTCAAATACGCTTTTTCGGATTTTTATGAAACTTCGTATACGCATTTATAATGTCCATGGGAAGACGTATATTGATATTCGACCAAATTGGTGTGCCAGTACCGGAATAATGCCCAATCTAGTGCCTTTTATGTTAATATATAAGAAGTCTCGATAACTCAAATATGCTTTATTGGATTTTCCTGAAAGTTTGTATACCCCTTTCATTTCCAACTCCACCACAAACTCAATGAGAACGTTTTTTCAATTAATCAACGTTTAGAAAACTTCACTTTCGGTGTCTTGCTGAAGCAAACACTGTGAATAAACTGCAAGTGTAAACTTCTTAAGAATGTCTTTAATTTGCCTCTAAAGAAACCGGGGATTTCGGTTCATTTAAGATTTACTTTACCGGTACAAGGGGGCACAAAACGACAAAATGACAAAACACAATGCACATAATATTTTATCTTACAAAATAATATACTGGCAACGGTGAGTAGAATGCACAATATAGGCAGACATTTAAAAAGTAAGTTTAGTTGAACAATAATCTCTTCTATATATAAAAGCCTTTGTCCTGACTGACAGGAATCAACGTAGAGCCCAAACTATAACAGGTAAAAACTTGGAATTTTGACAGTACCTTCGTTTCTTAATGTAGGTGCTCACTAAGAAAGGATTTTGAAAAATTCTGATTTTAAATGCCAAAAATCAAGTGTTTTTTAGAATTCTTAATCCCTTTTTACACAGAATTATTGAATCCGAATCACATTTGTCATTAAAACATATTGTTGCCAGTGGGTTTCAGATGGGTTTGGAATTAAATTAAATGGAAGTATGACAATTACAGTTGGCTTTGTCTATTTTTGTCATACCTTGGAAATTAAACTTTCGCGATCGCTTGAATGTTGTAAGCCCTAATATGGTCAAACATTGTTTTATTTGGACGAAACTCACTATACAGGGGTTTTCTGGACCAAGGAACTCGAATCTGAGGTCGCTTTTACCAGGCGATGCTATCTAATCGTGGTATGTAGTCCACGTGATTTAGGTGTTAATAAATATTATGATTTTACTATTATGCTCTTAATTTTTAATATTTGAAATAATTATCGCGGGCGAAGCCGCGGGCACATGCTAGTAGATTGATATTATAATTAATATTATTTTATCGTATTTCATTGAAAAACAGTTTTAGCCATTTTTAGTTTTTAACTTATTATTTAGCCATTTTTAGGTTTTATAAAATTGAACTATGTGTCTGCCATGAGAATGAAATGGATAACTATGTTAAAATATCACATTTAGCTAACAAGGAACAAAATAGTTTAAAACCCAAGAATCCGGGCCCCATACACAACCATTCCCTTCGGGTTACACAATTAGCATCACTGACCTTCTCAATGCAATTCACGAAGGCTATTAATTGGTCGTCTCAAAAAATTATATAAAATCAGAGATGAGGTGTTAACAGAGTATTGCTTATGTAGAAATGTGAGGATTTTTATCCACGCGATAGGATTATCAGTTATGGAGACCAGCTATTATGCTGAAATTTGCTCCCTTAATTTTTAACTTGGAGCCCGCTGATAGTTTACAGCATGATTCCTTATATATAATAAATTCAGCTCTGAAATCAGTAATTTATTTTTCTTCAGATCACGGAACAGAAGTTTCTCAGTAGTTACATTAAAATTTTACGTATTTATTTAATTTGATCATAACATAATACATACTATACTGTGATAATACTCGTTTTTTCAAAAACGTATTTTATATGGTATATTTTAATGTCATGTGATCGAACACCGTACATGGAATAACATCTAGTATCGCGACTGAGTATTTACAAGCCTAATTTGATACGGTACTCCAAAACAGTACTTTGGAGTACTTTGATATTATGTATCATATTATATATATACACACACACAGGGTGTGTCAAAAATACTTTTAAAAACTTCGTGCATGGGTTCCTTGCACCAAAAGAAGGAAAAAATGTTCATATGAACATAGGTCCCATAATCCTTTGTTTTTTCATTAGGAACCGTTCAACACATTGGTACACTCATAACACATCAACACACAAAACCCATGACAAATAATGCTCGAAATGTCCTCCTCTTGCTTCTAGACATGCATGCATTCGTCGAATCATGGACTGTCGCACCCCTTCAAATACTCCGGGATTATGTCGAATGGGTTCGCAGGGTTCCATGACACGTCGATTAAAAGGATAATGGGACATATGTTCATATGAGTTTTTTTTCTTATTTTGTTGTAAGGGACCATGGCCGAAGTTTGTAAAAGTATTTTTGAAACATCCTGTGTGTTTGTGTGTATATATATATATATATATATATATACACACACATATTAGAAGAGAATGACAATAATAATACAATATAATACAAAACAATACATAAACAAATATTACTCCCCCTGCCCTTCCTTCCCATCCTTTTCTACCCTGAGCTGGCGGACTTTAGACATGAATTTCCCCACCTTCTCGAAGAATTTTGTGTCACTCAGCAGTTTGAATATCGCCATGGGACGTCTTCTAGAAACGTCTGCTTAAGGTCGCCGTATTTGTTGGTCTTGACGATAGTTTATTAGCGGATGAGATACTGAACCATCTTTACAAAAGAAGATATACCGAGCAGCGAGACTTGGCGAATCCATATCTGGAATTAAACCAGAAAACTGATGAGGAATGCTGACTGCTATTTCCGATTTGAAAAAAAAAATGGATCTACAAAGGCTACCAGAAAGAATACAAAGGCTAACACATCACCAAGAATTACAAGAGTATAGGCTAATGATTTTTTGTCATCAGTAATTGGTTATGTTAGACACATTCTACACTTGATTGGTCTATAACATATAACGGACTTATTTGTGGAATAGGTACGTAAATAAATATTAAAGGTTATTCCAGCCTAAAACTATAATTTCATTCCTAATCGACGACTAAGTTCAGTTATTCTTGAGTGATAGGGAAAAAGTGAATAACTCAAAACACCAAAGTTTTAGGAGAGAGAAAAAACAATTTATCTCCACAATATTGTTACAATATTCAGTTCAGTCTACCATATATTTTTACACAATATCTTATACTTTATAAAAATATCTGAGTGGACTGCTGTGACTGCGTAACAATGCTGTGAAAATAATTTTTTTTTTTTTTGTCTTTCCTAAAACTCTGGTATTTTGACTTATTCGCTTTTCCCTATCACGCTAAAATTGATATACGATATTTTGAAGGTAGACATAATTACCGGTTTCAAAAAATGTGCATAAGTTTCCATCGCATTTTGTATTTTTCTGTCCAAGTCGTATTTTATGTTTTATCATTTTCTTCACTGGAGATAGGCCTACTGTCTCACGTCTTAACTGTTAGACTGAGAGAGACGACTTGGTGAATTCCCTCGGGTTTCTCACCGCGGTGTTGAAGGGTATTGATTATCGGTTGGTGTGGTGAGCGATCAGACCCACCACTTCTAAACTCTCCAAAGGAGGTCACAAGGAAAATACACTACAGACTTTATAAGCCGGTCCCGAGATCAAAGATTATCATGTGCTCCTGATAGGATTTTTAGCAGAGAGCATAGGCTATATTGTACGCTATAGCGAGCACAATCTTGTCTTTTCCAGAATTAGTTATTTAAGCTATGAGATTTTTTTAATCGGCGAAGCAAGTACTCAGTTTGATATAAGTTAATTTAATAGTTTAATTATGACATTGAAACATATAGAATAATCCGTTAACGCCTATTATTGTCAGATCCCTGCCTTTGGATAGAAGATATGTGAAAATAAAATTAACGTCTTGGACTTGCATTCGGGAGGTCCTAGGTTCAAATCCCGTGGCCGGCCAATTTAACATGTGTTTTTTCATGGTTTCCCCAGTCGTAAAGGCAAATGCCGAATTGGATATTTACAGACCATGAATCATCTTGACCATTTTATCTTGTATCATATCCTTTTAAATTAATATCAGTTGGAATTTACTCCATAAAAATGCACTAATAATTTAGTAGAAACAAATGACAATCAATGGGCTAGCAGGGGCTGTCACACTGGATCGATCGAGGGACAGCGTCCGACTGACTGGTATAATGAACCTATAGACAGCAGTGGTACCAGTCACATAGCATCAACAACGATCAACAACGATCAACAACGAGGGTGAGAGATCATCTGGTCTGTGAAATCAAACCTGTCCGTTTTTCAATCGCCAGTCGATGGCAAACTTCGTACCCACCTGAATTTCAGAATTGATGCTGGAAGATTTAACTTACACAATAATGTCGTTTTAAACTTATATTTGAATGAAATATAATTGCACGAATCATTTAAGGCATTTAAAACGATATCTTCTTATGTAATTTAATTTTAAAAACACAAAAATAGATCGAGTTGTAAGCACCTGGCGGTGGGCGATCGAACTACCACAAACAACAAACCTCTTCGCTCGGCCGACTGATGGAAGCTTGAAGTAAACAGATGTAGCTTGATATAGTAGGCATAATATTAAACCTTACATCCCAACACATGTAGTATGATAATGTGCAGGAAATAGGCATTCGTATTCCTAACAAGGTAATATACTTTACCTCTAATATACAGTGATGAGTAGACATAGTAAAATCATATAGGTACATAACCTATAATATTCCCGTTGATATATGACGCTCGATGCAGTGTGACAAGGAACAGAAATTTAGTCGAGAGCGCAAGATGGCAGTCGGCTGGTCTTGATCGATCGAAGCTCAGTGTGACAGGCCGCATAGTTCCATGGCCTGCCCTAGTTATAAAAAGACATCCCGAATTCCTGATATGGCCTTGCAGCTAAAAGGAGTATAAACACAGCTGAATTTAAAAAGTTTCACCACATAAGGAAAAAGGGAGGAATATTCCGTAGTCTTTCGAATATTTCAGTTTTGAGTATTCTGTCTAGCTAAAATCTGGTATAGGCTTTGAAATTATAGCCTATCGGTTGGTTTCATCCGTGAACGCTGAATCATGTCTTCTCACGTATTAACTTCTACAAGTAGCACGTATTCATTACTTGACTTCCCTCTTCTCTTTGGAGCTAACAATTAGGATCATTAGGTCTATAGAATGAAAGAGACGACTTCCTTCAATAATCTAGGGCGTATTACATTAAAAGTTAAGAAGTTCATCTTCCTTACTCCGTAGCTTAGACTACTTCTCTTACACCTTTAATTAATCACCAAAAGAACCTCTCCTTTATCTCCTCAAAGCTAACAGCTTTTATCTATTATGGAGTTATTATAGAATTTAAAACTTATCAGGCTTCTTACTTGAAGAGCTTCAGGCACACTTGATTACTCTTTTAGACTTTAAGTACTTTCGATTTTCTTTGATTAACTACGGTATGTTTGACTCATTTGTGTATAGGCTATACCTAGTATTTTGGTTATTTTATTGCAGGTGCCCGCGATTATTAAGTGCCCGAATGGTACTTTATGAGATTGTGTGGGGGACGGGAAAATGTCTGTCCGTCCGTCCGTGTGTCTGTACGCGTGATAACTCAAATACGCTTTATTGGATTTTAATGAAAACTCGTTTATAATGTCCATGGGAAGAACCCTATTGATATTCAACCAAATCGGTTGACCGGTACCGGAGTAAAACCCAATTTTGTGTCTATTTTAAAAGCGCCATAACTCAAATACCGAAATAACTCAAATACTCATGAAACTTGGTATAGGCCTACGCATTTATAATGTCCATGGGAAAACGTCTGTTGATATTGGACCAAATCGGTTGGCCGGCACCGGAATAATGCCCAATTTAATGCCTTTTTATAGTATTATATAACAGAAGGCCCGATAACTTAAATACGCTTTATCGAATTTTTATGAAACTTGGCATATGCATTTATAACGTCCATGGCAAGAAGCCTATTTATTTTGGATCAAATCGGTTGACCGGTACTAGAGTAACAACAGATTAAAAGTAACATTTTTTAAAAATCATGTCTATACTATAATGCCGCATTTTTAATCATTTGAGGGCTTTGTCTGCAGTGCAGTCAGATTTTTGTTTACTTCGTTGATGTAGTTGAAATTGAGTACTACATGAATACTGTTATATACAGAAGGTACATTACTGTGAAATATTTAGCGGAGTTATATGCCGCTGAATTTTGTGAAATGTTGACATATTTTAAGAATTTCAAGTTGCAATACATTGAGATTTGACAAATAATAGTATTCCTTCACGTAAAATTTTTTAGTCATTTTAGAGGTCCTCGGGTTCAAAATGGTTGAGAGACGCTGCTCTAATTCATATCGAGTTTCTTCTTTTCATTATGATATTGGTACTTGTAATATTTGTTGCCTCTCATCTTATCCATCTTTTCCAGACTTCATTTCCCTTACACTTCCATACTTATTATAGCATTGAAAAAACTACATCCCCTTTAGTCTACTCTAAATTGTCTTTAACTGTTGTTTTGCTTACCTTTTGCATCGATTTTTTTTTTAACATCGCTGTAACTTCGGAAACCGCAACTAAATTCCATTTCTGTAGCCACAGCAACCCTGAGCACAGAAACAGTAAACCACAAAGCAAAGCAGGTTTGAATATCGATTCACAGAGAAACTGCAGGAAGTGGCGAATGCATAACATCGTAATACTGTGGTGGAGTTATGTGCATGAGGGATGCTGTAATGGACCATAAGCACCTCACGGAACAGCCATTCCTCTGCCCACCCTCCCTCTACTAGTGCGTGATTCTATCGATATAAATGGCTGCTACTAGAAGACAAGGCTCACAGAAAGGAAGAGGAGGTAAACCGAGGAAATCTTTTCTGTCATTTCCTGAAGGCGTGAAGGAGAGAATAGGGTCAGATGGCCACGGAAATAGAAGCCTATTGGATCCCTAAGGGCGCTGTCTTTTGTAAGGACTTGGCTTCTCTTGTCTTCCTGTAGCTATCTCGGCTCCCAAGTTGCGTTTCCTTTGCTGCAGTATTTTCCGTGATTTTTTATTGTCTGCGTGTAAGTCACGTGTTATTATAACGCGTTTCTTAGAGGGAAAACGATATAAGTCCGAAGCTCGTAATATGTTTTTTCATTACCTGTTTTCCTTACAAGAAATAGTGTTGTATATTATATGTCACTTCACAGATCTGCTGATATAGATTTTTGCTTTAGTAATTCGGAACAGGCACTTGAGAGGGAACATACAGCTTTCGATGCTCAAAAATAGATGAAGTTTCATTATTTTTTCTCATCAATGAATTCCTCTGTAGCCTCTGACATGCTCTATATTGACTAGTTCTACAATTGCATACTTTTTTTTTCAGAATTAATTTAACTATTACAATTAATAGATAATTGTCATTACAAAATGACAGCCAAATTTTGTGCACTGAACTGCCGTTTCCCTGATAATTTTCATAAATAACAAAATTTCTGAGTGATTCTTTTTTCTTTCTGTTTGTAAATACCACATGAACAACATAATCTAGTATCTTTGTATTATCTGAAGTATAAATATTTTTTATAAAATAATTCATCACTTTTTAATTTTTTTTAGAATTTTTTACATCAGAAATATTTTTAAAAAATAATATTAAAGTTACATAAATGATAATAAATAGTGTTATTCAATAATATCAAATATACTCGCATGCAAAGTTTCCCCGCAATATGTTAATAAATGTTTGAGTTATCAGGGAAACGGCACTTCAGTGAACAAAATTTGGCTGCCATTTTGTAATGATAATTACCCATAACTGTAACAGTTAAATTAATTCTGAAAATAGTTTGCAATTGTAGAAGTAGTCAATATAGACCATGCCAGATTACAAGGCGACAGAGCAATTGCTGAGAAAAAAAAAATGTAACTCACCTATTTTCCAGCATCAAAAGCTGTATGTGCCCCCCTTAAGAAACGCTGTCAAAAATTGTCATTTCAGTAAATTATGCAGAGATAATATTGTTTTAATTCTCATTTTCTTTAGAAATGTGGTGAGGGATATTATTGTTTTCGATCCTTTGTAGACATACTTGATTCTTCGAGGCATTTCGTAATCTTATTTTGGAAAATAAGATGGATAATTTATCGTATTGATTGTTACTTCTCGTATATGTCTGATACAGTTTGAGCTATGATCTATGTATTCTCACATGCCATGATATCATCATTAGAGACCGGATTTTAAAGGGAAATCCTTTTTTTATATCTCATCACAAAACTTGATAAAATTGAACAGGACATTACTGAGCAAGTTTCAACTGCAAATGACCTGGTTTTAACTTCCCTTTTTTTTTCCCCCTTTTTTAGGCTCATCTCCCTTTTTTTTAGGAACTTTCCCTTTCCAGTACCTTTTTTGCTAATTTATTTTGAAAATTTTGTAAATTACCCAGTATTTGGTATTAAAAATAGTTTTCACTGATTCACCATTGAAAAAATAATTCCTCCCAGCAGAATAGAGCGTTACAGGGAAATCACAGGCTTGCCATTGCCTAAGTTTCCCATTATAACAAGGTGGGAAACATGGATTTCGTGTGCTATTTTCCTCTGTGAGAATTTCAACAAGATCAGAAAAATTTCTTCAGTCATTAGATATTACAGAATCAGCAGCTGTAGAGCAAGCAAAGGCTTTACATAAAACAAACATGTATCTCTCGGTTGATTTTTTACACTCTCTTACTTTTATATCCCTTTTTTCCCCACCTTTTTCTGGCAATAATTTTCCCTTTTCCCCACCTTTTTTTTGGGCAATAATTTTCCATTTTTTCGTCCTTTTTTGGGTGAAAATTTTCCCTTTAAAATCCGGTCTCTAATCATCATTATTAGTATCATCATCAGTAAAGGTAATCATATCTAGCCTCCTTTAAATATATTTTTGCACTCCTTAGCTAGTAAGTGGTACTTACGAACGTTGTTTACTTGGATCGTAAGTTGACATTCCCACACAATCGTGTTGCTAAGGGCGTTGCGATGAGGTTAAATTACTTACGGTCCAAGCCCCACGTCATAATTCATTACGATACACTTCATAATACAAGCCTTTATGGACACGGCCCCCAGGACAAATATTCGGTTGCCATAAACAATAACAAATGCGAATCCCTTTCTGAAATAAGCACCATTCTTCAAGACTGTATATAGATAATATTTTCAGGTAATATCACAATTAATATAATTAAATTGATATAAATAATCATCGTGCAAAAAATAGCATGCAACACACGGGCCGTAAAGGCATTTACGGGTCTCGAACACTTAAAAACCCTCGGCTGCGCCTCGGGTTTTCAATCTGTTTCCTCGACCCGTAAATGTGCCTTACGGCACTTGTAGCGCAATATACTATTTTAGTACACTGTCTCTAAAACAGTTTCTTATCAGACTGTTAACACGCCGAAAAATTGCATTTTAGCAACCTAGGTCGCATAAATCTGCATTCAAAATGGAGTTTTATCGGCTCTAATTCAGTGTTTCTGGCTTAGATTGAAATTTCCTCGGGATTATCGTAGTTGATATTTTCACAAGCTTTTCATAAATATTATTATAGTTCGTATGCATTATTATTTCCCGCATTTCGTATTGGTACGTACGGTTGTTCTGCGATTCAGGTGGCTCTGGAAAGATTACGTTAACAAATGGCTGACTACCTTTCATTACAATTAACTATATGGTATTTTTGTTTAATTTCATATAATTTAGAGATTTTTACTAAAAAAAAAGTACGCAAAAACTTGATCGGACTCGTCCAGTATTTCGGCCTCGGCCGCTGTACTAGATTCGTCCGCTAAAGGGTTGTTTTGCGTACTTGATACATAAATAGCTATTAAAACCTCGACACATTATCATGTTTCTAATTGTTTGCATTTTGTCGATCAGTCGATGTTAATAATAATAATAATAAACTTTTATTTTATTGTTTTTCTTTTTTCTTTCCCAGGTAAGGAAGCTCTCTCTGACATAAATTATCCACAGATCTGTCTTAGCAGTTATCACATATACAGTAAGTAAATGTTATTTTTACTTGAGATTTACTAGCCCACAGAAAATTACTTTACACATAGACAATATCATTATTCGTCACCAGTATGTCCTACGTAAATTTCTTGAGGTATTTATTTCCCCCAGTGGTACTCAGTATTAAACTGCGAGGGGACTATGTAGAAAATAATGTACAAGAAATCATTCTTGCTGCAGTAAAATAGTGAAAAAAAAATGAATTGCGGTTTTCATTTGATTCTCCCTCGTATATATATTTAGTTATTTAGTTTTTAGCTCTCTGATGCCCGGTTTCTACAAACTAGTGAATTACCTATGGGTGAATTATCCATGGACAAATTAGTTCCATTTAAACTACAATGATATAATGAGCAAGGCCTTGGAGTTGTACAGTTAATTTAATTCAGAAGGCTTTGATTCTCATTGTTTAAATATTACTATTGATCCTATGAAAGGTTAAATTTTATCCAGCCATCCATGAAAGTATAAATTAACCCGAAGATTTAACCTTGGAAAGATCTAGCCCGAGTTTGTAGGAAAATTTTTTCTGTAATTTTCATATTTACCCAGAGGACATTTATCTAGAAACTCGCCACAAGTGTATGTGATTGCTATCTTTAAATTATTTGTTTTTGTGTGGTGTTATTCTTGTGTAAATTCTGTCCATTGGATAATTTACCCATAGGTAATTCGCGAGTTTATAGAAACCAGCCATTACTTGTATAAAGCACTTTTTTTAAGCTGACAGTCCATTTATCACAGATATGAAAGCAATACCCATTTATCTCTTTGTTATCTTTTACAGTCATAAAACCGTCAACAGTACACGTAAGTGCGATATCATTTGAGCGTACTTTAGTCCACGTTAAGAAGTAGTTACATGTCCCTCGCGAATCCTTGTACGTGCTAGCTTTGTCTCCAAGCCACCATTAACAGATAAAAGCAAAGTTTGTCATCGTTAGCGAGTCGTGAGCGGAGAGAAAGATACAGCTAGAGCATTTATTTCGGGAAGTGAAATATAAGTGAAGTCTCCGATGTCCTTAAAACTTCCTAATGCAAGTATGTCATTCATTGTCCATGAAACTTTTCTATTTTTCAAAATTCTTTGACTCTAGAAGTGCCAACTACAAGTATACTTTTTGCACTCCTTAGCTAGTAAGTGTTACTTACGAAAGTTGTTTACATGGATCGTAAGTTGACATTCCCACACAATCGTGTTGCTAAGGGCGTTGCGATGAGGTTAAATTACTTACGGTCCAAGCGCCACGTCATAATTCATTACGATACACTTCATAATACAAGCCTTTATGGACACGGCCCCCAGGACAAATATTCGGTTGCCATAAACAATAACAAATGCGAATCCCTTTCTGAAATAAGCACCATTCTTCAAGACTGTATATAGATAATATTGTCAGGTAATATCACAATTAATATAATTAAATTGATATAAATAATAATCGTGCAAAAAATAGCATGCAACACACGGGCCGTAAAGGCATTTACGGGTCTCGAAAACTTAAAAACCCTCGGCTGCGCCTCGGGTTTTCAATCTGTTTCCTTGACCCGTAAACGTGCCTTACGGCACTTGTATCGCAATATACTATTCCATAATGCCAGGCGAGGTAAATTGTAGGCTTATGGTAAAAATGGTAATAACTGGTTATTAAGTGCCAGAATGGTAGGCTACTCAAATATGCTTTATCGGATATTCATGAAACTTGGTATATGCATTTATAACGTTCATGTGAAGAAGCCTATTGATATTTACAATTGTTATAGGATAAGAAATGGTGAAGTATTCTGTTAACCTCTTAAGAAACCATTTGTGTTCCACACCGTTCTTAGCTTGTAACAGCTTTGAATTTATTAAGTGCGACTGTGGTACTTTATGGGGTTGTGTGGGGGACGGGAAAATGTCTATCCGTCTGTCCGTGTGTCTGTACGCGCGATAACTCAAATACGCTTTATGGGATTTTAAGAAATTTGGTATACGCGTTTATAATGTCAATAAGAAGAAGTCTGGACCATTGATATTTGACCAAATCGGTTGACCGATATCGGAGTAATGCCCAATTTAGTGCCTATTTTATGGTAATACATTTTAAAGAATTTAACAAATGCAAATCGGTTATCCTGACAACATATTATTTTACACTAATCGCATACGGCTTTGGAATTTGCAATATTGTTAGCCATGACATATTCCTTGGCATTTGATTATTACCATACTAGTCAGATGTTTATTTCTTTGATCAAGTTGAATACTGTTTATACAGTATATAGAAGGTATATTACTGTGAAATAATTAGGCCTACGTACATCAATGTGTATTTTGCCAGTGTATTTTGTGAAATGTTGGCATATTTAAAGAATTTCTTATATCAGTGTGTACGAGTTTGAATTAAGGTTAAGTATGTTCTTATATGCTTAATAAATCGATCTGGAGCTTAACTCGGAGATGGATTACAAAAATAACTTATTTTGTTCATATAAGAATTGCAATTAGCTCATCACTGATTAAATAAAAGCATTCTGGCACTATATTACATCAGTTTACCTGATTATATTTATTTATTTGTCCAAATTCATGTTAAAAAGCAGTTCTTACTGTTAAATGTGTTATTGTTGTCTAGGTTCTTTGGTATTCTTAATTGTATTGGCTACCCCAAGTTGGGAAGTTATAGATATATATTCTATTTTCCTTCTTTCTCACACAAATTATAAAACGATGATGGATTGAAAAGTAAAGAGCGTCTGGTGAATTATTCTTGTTATTGTTTATATCTGTTTCGTTTTCTTCACTTTCTATAGATCTTTCCCTGTCTCTTTTTTCTTTTCTCTTTCTCTTTGCCTCCACATTTCATTCACTCACTCATACATTATATAGTGAAGTAAGCACTGAAGCAAATGAATGGATGTTCTTACCAGAAGCTCTTGGAAGAAGCCGTATCAGATTCGGTTCACGTGCGCTTTACAGCCTCCGCTGTTATCGGTTTTGTACCAAGAATAACACAAACCTGCACGTGCTTCGCGTGCCCAAGCGAGACTTGATTAACTACGGCTATCACACAACTTTCTCTTCTCCTAATATGAAAATTAACTTAATCACCACACTTTTTTTATTCCGACTCTTCTCTCTTCCGAAAATAACGCTTCCCCTCAAGAATATAAATTTCTAATATCATTACGTGATTCTGCAAATGGATGGAGAAACTTTTCTGGTACAAAGATATAAATTCCTGAACGACTTCATTCTGAAACTTTACCTGCTAGTTTATTTCCGTAAAATCACTTTGGATAGAAAAATTTGTATAATTTTTCTTAAATTGGCATATCCTAAGAAATATTATGGGGGTTTGCATCAAGGCACCATACGTAAGTGTAGGCCATATCTTATACTAAGGGAAAATACAAACAATAATCTACCGCCGTTTAATGTTAGAGAGAGAGAGAGAGAGAGAGAGAGAGAGAGAGAGAGAGAGAGTGTGTGTATGAGTGTGAGAGTGAGGGTGAGAGTGAGAGTGAGAAAAAGAGGGAGAGAAAGAGAGAGAGAGAGAGAGAAAAGATAAAAAATAGTCTATTCAAGTCATCTGCCTGGCAATCCAGGTGACCACACAGATCCAGAATTAACAAAGAAAATGAAACGTCCATCTTTATCTCACAATTAACTTATTTAAATGCACGAGACTCAATTTCTCATATAATAAATAAACCCATGCCGGACTGCAAAGAAAACTCTTTTTTTCATTGAATAGAGTAAGACAATGGTTGAAAACATCAACCATACATGAATTAATAAATTTCATTTCCCGGCAGTAGGGAAATCCATTTTCTGCACATTTTAGTATTTTACTACATTGACCTGTGTAATTTCTGATAAAAATTTTAATCTGTACATATATTTTTAATGATCTTTTTTTAGTGTTTTTTAGTGTTCTGTACATGAATATCACAGTGTGTTGTATGTCTATTTTAATATCAGAGGGAATAAGGAGGTAGATAAATACTACTCAAAATCAACCATACAGTTCGCGCGGGATTCAAACCAGCCATACTCATAGACTCTAAGCTATGGAACGAATCTTTTTTTAAACAGATAAGTCGCTTTTTCACCCAAAAATAATACTATTTGCATTACAAATTGACGTCAGGCCAAAATCCGCGTCTGTTCACAAAATTTAAGTGTTATTAAAGACAAAGGGAGGGACATGTTAACAGAATTCTTTATTACACTTCCAGGTGTTACAATATAAATGGCAATGGAGGATCAGGATTTAGTAATATACTTAATGATGTGTCGTATGTCCTCAGTCGTAAACTGGAGTGATTTCAGATATTGCTTTATGAGCATAAAAAATGTTCCACGAGCACACACAAAAAAAGCAACAAACAAACAAACTTTCGCAGTTAAATATTTTTCTCAAATTCAGTTTTAACACTTCAAATCAGGACTGCAATTGTCGGCTTTATTTAGAAACTAGCTTAAAAGGCCCGGCGTCGCTCGGGTTTTGTATTTTGTTAATGCGAAAATAACTTATTAAGGACTTTCGATTTTCAAACTCTAGGTCTTTAAGGTCTTTATATAGGTATTAAGAATTTGAAATGGGGAAGAACGACTTATCACACACAAACTATTCCCTCAGAAAACGCTAGATAGGCTATAGCTTATTATAGCTTATAGCAGATCCCCACGGCTTCTCCCAAGATAATTAATTGAAAGATTAACAATTAAGAGCAAAATAATTAAAGTATTATATTTATTAACACTTTGCACGCGAAACATTCATAGGTGTAAACTAAACATTTGATAGGCCTAATTAATGAAACAGCTATAAATCCGGCTTTGAAGTTAATTTCACGATTAGAAAATAAATGGAAAAATGCAGTATTCGAAAGATTATGAGAATTGAAATCGATTAAACTCACGATAAAAAAAAGTGCGTAAATGTATTTGACAGACAGACATAGTACATTAGTTTTTATTTATATAGGTGAAGAATGGAATAAGCCTACTGAGGCCGTGATTTCTAAATTCATTTGTCCAGACTTATAATTCCGTTACATTTCAGGCAGATTTAACGACCCTACATAAGATATTTTAATTACGATTACATATAAAAACGTTGTAGCCAGGACCCCGAACTAAGGAACTTCCCCGGAATTTTCTGTAAACTATATTCCATGTCAAATAAAATATGTTTAACATTACCTTATCGACATCTATAGCTTTTATAATAACCTGAGATATCCATTGCCTTCCATAGCGATCGCGACGATATTATTTCCAACGTATGACAATAATAGACAAAGCCTTCTGCAATTGATTTGACAACTGAAATGAATAACTCAAAACTGATGCTTCGAAAGCGTAAAAAATGCACGTTTTCTTGCCGTTTTTCACTCATAACTCGCGAACGAAGGCTAAAATTAAAAATGTAGTATGACATAAACCTTCCCGGGAATGTACTCAACAACTTCCCAAAGTTTCATGGCGATCGGATGAATGGTGTAGTAATGCATAAAGGACACACACACACACACACATACAGTCATTTTTATATATATAGACTAGCATGTGCCCGCGGCTTCGCACGCGATAATTATTTCAAAAATTTAAAATTAAGAGCAATATAGTTAAATCATTATATTTATTAACACCAAAATCACGTGGACTACATACCACGATTAGATAGCGTCGCCTGGTAAAAGCGACCTCAGATTCGAGTTCCCTGGCCCAGAAAACCCCTGCATAGTGAGTTTCGTCCAAGTCGAACAATGTTTGACCATTTTTAGGCCTATATTGAATATCCCTCTTCCGTGTAGGTTGAAAATTTCATACGTCTGTGGGACTTGATATTCTAAACAAATGAATCGTCTAGGATGGACCTACAAAATCAAGCGATCGCCCGCGATAATTATTTCAGAAATTAAAAATTAAGAGCATAATAGTTAAATCATTATATTTATTAACATCTAAATCACGTGAATTACATACCACGATTAGATAACGTCGCCTGGTAAAAGCGACCTCAGATTCGAGGTACTTGGCCCAGAAAACCCCTGTATAGTGAGTTTCGTCCAAATCGAACAACGTTTGACCATATTTAGGCCTATAATGATTATCCCTCTTATAATAATAATAATAATAAAATCAGGTAAACTGATATAACAAAGTGCCAGTATGTTTTGTTTAATCAGTTATGATTGCAGTTATGATATGCAGAATATAAAAAAAAGTCAAATTGGCCGGTTTCGGGATTTGAGCCATGGAACTCCAGAATGTGACGCCAAGACGTTACCATCTCAGCCACCTGGGTCAGTTATGGTATAAGTGCATTTAAAGCAATAGTGTTGTCATAGCTAACTGTATTTTAATTGCCAAAGCCTTAGAAATCACAGTAAAACAAAAGGTTATGTTGTCAAGATAACTGATTTTCATTTTTTTAAATAAATTCTTTGGAATACGTATATTACCATAAAATATTCACTAAATTGAGCATAACTCCGAAACAGGTCAACCGATTTTATCCAGTATCAATAGACGTTTTCCCATGGACATTATAAATGTGTATACCAAGTTTCATAAAAATCCGGTAAAGTGTATTTGAGTTACCGCGTCTTTAAAATAGACACTAAATTGGGTTTTACTACGGTACCGATCTACCGAGTTGGTCCAATATCAGTAGACGTCTTCCCATGTACATTATAAATGGGTATACACAGTTTCAAGAAAATCCAATAAAGCATATATGAGTTATCGCGACTTCTTATATATTAACATAAAATGCACTAAATTGGGCATTATTCTGGTACTGGCCAACCGAATTGGTCGAATATCAATAGACGTCTTTCCATGGATGTTATAAATGCGTGTACGAAGTTTCATAAAAATCCGAAAAAGCGTATTCGAATTATTGCGCCTTTAAAATATACACTAAATTGGGTTTTACTCCGGTACCGGTCAACAGATTAGGTTCAAATTCAATAGGGCACTTTTCATGGGCGTCATAAATGGGTATACCAAGTTTCGTGGCAATCGGATACAGCGTATTTGAGCTATGGAGCCTTTCTAATATAATCTATTAAAATAGGCACTAAATTGGGCATTACTCCGGTACCGGTGAATCGATTTGGTTCAATATCAATAGGGTTCTTCCCATGGACATTATAAATGTGTTTTCAAAGTTTCATGAAAATCCAAAAAAGCATATTTGAGTTATGGTGCGTACAGACACACGGACAGACAGACAGACGGACAGACAGACAGCCGGACAGACGGACAGACAGACGGACAGACATTTTTTCGTCCACCACACAATCTCATAAAGTACCATACTGGCACTTAATAATAATCCTCTTCGGTGTTGGTTGAAAATTACATAATATCTGCGTGCCTTGACATGATAAACAAATGAGTCGACCATCGTGAGCTACAACATTCAAGCGATCGTAATGGTTTTATGACAAAAATAGCCAAAGCCTACTGTAATAGATTTGCCATTGAAATGTGTAACTGAAAATTGATGCTTCGAAAACGCTAAAATACACGTTTTCTGCCCGGTTTTCACTCATAACTCAATAACGAAAGCAAAAACTAAAAATGTAATATGCCGAAAACCTTCCCGGGAATGTACTCAACAACTTCCCAAAGTTTCATGGCGATCGGATGAATGGTGTAGTAATGCATAAAGGACACACACACAGACACACAGACACACAAACACACATACATTCATTTTTATATATATAGATTAGTTGGGAAAAAGAAAAAAGGTTACTTTTTCGTTTAATGAACCTATATTTTTCCAATTTCTTACTCTCTCAGTGCTTCAGTCCAGCAATAGATAAATCAATTCCTTCGTCGTTAGTTATAGGCCTAATGATAATTAAATCGGATACTTTGATGTTGATACTGTTTTTGTTCTACTTACCTGCAATACTGGGTGCAGCGCAATGTACGAGGGATGTTCCAAAAGTAAGTTTCGTCGTTTTTTAAAAAAAAGTGAAGATGGTAAAGCAGATGAAGCAAACAACTGCCATAAGAATCGACACCTATTGCTGGTTCAACGACGGAAAGAGCATCAGGAGAGGAGAAACGATGCATGAGTAGAGTCCCGAAGAAGAGAGAGTAGCAGTAGACTGGCGTGCCCGAGGTTATTTGAGTACAAATCACGATGGCAGATGGACGTGTACTGAAAACGTGGTCGACAATGGAAGTACATGCTGTTATCCGGTATGAATGGGCATGTAGGACTAGTGTGTCCATCATCCATGGACGCCTACAGACTGTGTATGGTGAAGAGGTCATGTCTCATCAAATTGTTGGTCGCTGGTGTTGCATGTTCAGTGAAGGAAGGCACCTGTTCCATGCAATGAAAGCCGCACTCTCGGGACGTCACTTCCAAAACAATGCTGAGGTGGAGAAGGCTGTGCGACAATTCCTTGCATAGCAGGGCACCGAGTTTTACCAGACCGAGTTTTACCAGTTCAAACTGATTGCAAGCTATGACAAATGTCTCAATGTCGGTGGAGACTATGTTGAAAAATAGTGCAAGGGGTATATTTCATGATTGCATGGTGTATTTGTTTTGGTAATAAAGTTTTCATGTGAAAAAGAAATGACGAAACTTTCTTTCAGAACATCCCTCGTAAAAAAAAAAAATATTTAATGGGAGTGTTTAGCGTGTATGTTTTACACGTTTGTAATATTTTATTCATTACTAGCAGGTGCCCGCAGCTTCACCCACGATAATTAACTCGAAGATTAAAAATTAAGAGAAAAATAAGGAAATCATATTGTTTAAAACTTGCACGCGAAACATTCATAGGCCTAAACTAAACGATTAATAAGTACAGTATAATGAAACAACTAAAAATCCGTCTTTGAAGTGCATTCCACGTTTAGAAAGCGTCACCTGGGAAAGCGACCTCAGATTCGAGTTCCCTGGTCCAGAAAACCCTGCATAGTGAGATCCGTCCAAATCGATCAATGTACTTTGCCAGTTTAGGGGGGAAAAAAAAATCACGGGTTGATTTTAAACAACACAAGTAAGAAAGTATAATCTGGTATAATTTATTCGTGGTATAGTATTAATTAGGGCTGTACCGATTAATCGGTTAAACATTTGATCGTCGATCAATTAAATTTTCCGATTAATCGGTTTAGTCGAATTATGAAAAACGTTTTTCGAGAAATGAGTCAAATGACCTTTCTCTCGCTTCTCCGGCCTTGGCTCATCATGTGTCATTCAGCCTATTGTGTCCAAACAATTCCCGTTATTCAGAAACCTGCAGGGTAGTTTAGTCAACAAACTCGTGTGTCTCAAGTCTTGGCTGAAAAAAGTAACCGGAAATGTAAATTTTGTATATATTTTTTCACTAGTTAACTGATAATGGTATTCGTTAATTCAGGATTTCTTCTGATTATCTTTAGTGTAATAGTTATTAAACGTGTAAAACAATATTAAATGTACACTTTGGTTTCGTTTAAAATACCGATTAATCGATTAAAATCAAGCGTTAACTCGATTAGAAATTTTAAACGATTTTCAGCCATAGTATTAATAAACCCCACTCGAGATTAGCCTACCAACGATAAATGGATCTGATTTCTTTTCAACAGGACTTCTAAAAGACTAGTATGTGCCCGCGGCTTCGCCCGCGATAATTATTTCAAAAATTAAAAATTAAGAGCATAATAGTAAAATCATTATATTTATTAACACCTAAATCACGTGGACTACATACCACGATTAGATAGCGTCACCTGGTAAAAGCGACCTCAGATTCGAGTTCCTTGGTCCAGAAAACCCCTGTAGAGTGAGTTTCGTCCAAATAAAACAATGTTTGACCATATTAGGGCTTACAACATTCAAGCGATCGCGAAAGTTTAATTTCCAAGGTATGACAAAAATATACAAAGCCAACTGTAATTGTCAAACTTCCATTTAATTTAATTCCAAACCCATCTGAAACCCACTGGCAACAATATGTTTTAATGTCAAAATGTGATTCGGATTCGATAATTCTGTGTAAGATGGGATTAAGTATTCTCAAAAACATTTGATTTTTGGCATTTAAAATCAGAATTTTTCAAAATCCTTTCTTAGTGAGCACCTACATTATGAAACGAAGGTACTGTCAAAATTCCAAGTCTCTATCTGTTATAGTTTAGGCTCTACGTTGATTCCTGTCAGTCAGTCAGGACAAAGCCTTTTATATATAGAGAGACTAGCATGTGCCCGCGGCTTCGCCCGCGATAATTATTTCAAAAATTAAAAATTAAGAGCATAATAGTAAAATCATTATGTTTATTAACTCCTAAATCACGTGGACTACATACATACCACAATTAGATAGCATCGTCTGGTAAAAGCGACCTCAGATTCAAGTTTCTTGGCCCAGAAAACCTCTGTATAGTGAGATTCGTCCAAATAAAACAACGTTTGACCATATTTAGGGCTTACAACATTCAAGCGATCGCGAAAGTTTTATTTTCAAGGTATGACAAAATCAGCCAAAGCCAACTGTAATTGATTTGACATTGAAATGTATAACTGAAAACTTATGTTTTGAAAACGCAAAAAACGCATGTTTTTTGCCCGTTTTTCACTCATAACTCACGAACGCAAACTGAAATTAAAATTCCGTCTTCGAGGTGCATTTTCCGACCCTTCAGCCCACCTATGTTTAAAATTTCAGATCTCTGCGTTCAGTAGATTTCGCTGGACATCGAGGACAATTCCTTTTATTAATATAGATAATATGAATTATAATGATACCTTCTCTAATTTGTCAAACATCCATTTCATTTAATCCAAACCCACCTATACCATTGGCAACAATATGTTCTGTGAATTTGTTTCGATAATTCTATGTAAAAAGGGCTTAAGTATTTTAAAAAACATTTAATTTTTGGCATTTAGAATCAGAATTTTTCAAAATCCCTTCTTAGTGAGCATCTATATTATGAAACGAAGGTACTATCAAAATTCCAAGTCTCTACCTGTTATAGTTTAGGCTCTACGTTGATTCCTGTCAGTCAGTCAGGACAAAGCCTTTTATATATAGAGAGATATATGTGAAGAAAGGTCGTAATAAAACTTCTAGAGAGCAGTTAGGAGCTATTTGTTGAACATTTTCTAAGAATATTAAAGCTCGATCTCGGTGATCATATACATAAATGAGATTTATGTGTATGTTAAGGCAATAAAAGCTTAACTCTGAATATACGCAAAGGAAACCGTTATGGTAATTAAAACACTGGAGACAGAAGTCTGCTACAGTCTTGCAAGTTGGTAGCACTGCAAAGACTCGTATCTCATCTCGAGCTGAGTGTAATGTGGCGTGAAAACTCAACTTTCGTTTTACAAGGAATTAGCACAACAGGAATACTCGTCTTTATGCCCGGGAGAAACGTTTTCCCTCTCTAGGACATACGACTTAGCGAACTGAGTTGTTTCACTGAAGTTTCAAGTTCATATAAAGAAACAGAATTGAAGAGTGAGTGTCTTTCCAAACGTTTGACGTCATTTAGAGGCGATTTTCCATTTTATATGCTGACGTTATGCTGTCCCTTCTTTCATCCGTATTGGAAAACACTTGAAACGTTTCAAATGGTGTTCTATTCCGTTATTTTTCCCGCTCATAATTGTTCCGAAGTGAATTAAGTCAAGGCCACCCCCCCCCCCCAGGGCCGTAGCTAGGCGGTGTCGAGATGGGCCCCCGCCAAGGGGACAGGTATAAAGAGGGCGCAAAATTAACCATGAAAAATACCACCTTTTTTAGGCAATTTATCAAGCAATAAAAATTCTAGATTTTATGAATTAATTATTTTTTAAGTAGTTCAATCGTCTGAAGTACCTTGAAAGTCCAACACTTAGTTAATTTTCAAATTGAGGTTTAGGTTTTCTTTGATAATAACAGTGTTTTATATTAAAATAATAAACAATTTTACAGAAATTAAAAAAAAAAATTGTTCAGACCCCCTCCCAGTATTGGAGGGCGCAGATTTGTCAGACTCGCCAAGGGCGCAAAGAACCTTGCTACGGCCCTGCTCCCCCCCCCCCAAAGGATTCATGCAATAAGTAAAATGAATTCTTCGTACCTACAACTCAACAATATTTTATTGTATGTCTAGGCCTTCAGACATTCCTTTGTTATCTTCAGGGCATCTTTTCATGTTGGCGTGGTTGTAATAATAATTAAAAATTGAAACGTAAAACAGCATTGTCTTAATGTTCTTTTCAGCGAGATAAAATAAATTAAAAAGTAGAACGTAGTCTTCCGATAGTAATTAGTAAAATACTGTAACCCCTTGGCCATGAGTTCCTGTGATAGTTAACCATTTATTTTCATTATTTTTTTATTAAGCCCCTTAATTGAACTCTCAAGCACAGCATCAGCATCATCATCAGTATAATCAAAACTATTAATCCGTCGTCTTGGTCATCTGGCATTTCAAAGGGAAAGTTTTGTTGTATATATTTTTAAATAATAATTATGCTTTAATTTTTGTAGTGGAATTTTGTTCGACCTGTAGCGAGATTCAATGTTTTTTATTTGGCAACACTGACCTGTACATTGCCCCCTTAAATACAAATGCTGGCAGAATGGAGATTAGTTTAAAGTGTAAAAGGCAGCACAAATACAGACTCACAGATCCAGTTCAATCAGTAGCAGATTACTATCAGACGCATCCTTTTCAAGCATTGTCAGAACAAAGCTCACCTAGAGTAAATCTAATTTGCAGTCTCTGTGAACGAGTAGTTAGGCTTGATTTCCCTGTGGGCGAAGTTTTTTTTTTTTCACCTCCTGCTTTCAGCCTAAAAATCTGATTAGAAAGCTGTTGAAAAAATCCCAGGCATCGCTGAGCAGAGAACAAACAGCTGGAGCTCTAATGCGCTCTAAAACGTCGAAGAGGGAACAGTAGAGCTCTTGCAGTGACGTAATAAACAGAGATGGAGTGGAAGGGGGGTGGTTGAGTTGAATTTTTGATGTGGCTAAGAGTCCGGAAAATGCGGAACAATGGTACGGGTCGTTATTTGACAATTTATGTTGCAAATTTCAGATAGGATGATTTCACCCAGAATTTGCTATCACACAACATGTCGATATTATCCAGTTGCACTCCACAGTGCCGCCCCCGGTCACCGCCGCCACATGCGGGTGTTCTCGCCGCCTCTGACACAATGCCCGCAGCAAAAACCTCGCTCCCAGCCAACTACTTTGCATAGCGTGCATGTGTTAGTGGGAAAATTGAGATATATCAAGAGATAGATTGACTGACAAGCGGAAGAGAGTCAATCAGATAGAAACGCTGACTAATGCAGATAGAAGCTCAAATAAAATGATGTGGTAATGAAGCAACATAGAAGTTAATTACAATATAGCCTGGGGGGGTCGTTAGTAACTTTTTCCTGTGAAATCAAAATATCCCCAATGGATGAATTTAAAGTAACTATTTATTTATAAAAGGTTCCCTATACAGGCCATGGAGGCCCAGAGGGTACCAGGAGGTTGAGTCTCCTAGAGTTTGGACATTCGTCACAAGAAGATAGCCGGCCGTCTTTGCTCTCAGGATTGCTCCTGATACTCAACCCCAGGGCCATAGTGCCACCAGAAGGATTAGGCCAGTTGAAAAACTCCATCGATCTCATCGGGGATCGAGCCCGCGACCTTTCGTTTGTAGCGCAGCGTCTCAACCACTACGCTACGGCGTACCCCTATATTGCAATAGCCTGTACTATTTCCTGCTTTTGGATGTAGAATTAAAAAATATATATATTTATTTAATATAAGTTATATATATATAAACCCTAAAGAGCAAGGCTCATGCGAGGGGTGACATACGACGTAGGCCTACATACATTGGTTCAAAGGAAAACAAAATAATAATACATACTGCAATTATATTAAGGCTATAACAAAAATGTACTAGTAAAAAACATAACTTCATACCAGAAGAAAAAAAAGAACACTTGTAATATACGAATCAATTTCGAAATGTACAGATTTTCTTTTACAACTTCACAGAAATATATTACATCTGTCCTACTGATTGAAGTAAACATCTAAAAAATGTGAAAATGATTTTGGTTTAAAATTTCTAAGAGAATCGGACACACTTTTAGGTAACATGTTGTACAATTTTATAGCATGAGGTAATATTCCATTTAGGCCATACGTAGTGGATTCGCTATGCGTTACAAAAAAAGATGAGTGACTTGTCTTGTGTTGTGGAGATGAACATCTTCGGGTGTAATTAAGGTGGTGTTGGATTTAATAAGTTTATATTTGATAGAATGTAAATGGCTGACTATTCCTGCATTTGTAGAAGCAGAAAATGGCTTGATTCCAGAAATTACAGTTTTGCAAATTTATTTTTTATTATTTTTTATTATTATTATTTTTTGTTTACAAGTTACATTCGAAAACCAGTTAAGGGGAGATGGTAGTTATCAGTGTCAAAAAATCGATTTTTTTCTTAGGCTCATGTAATAGAGCATGGTTTTGTGAACATTATGATATATAGGTCTTATATGTTGCGTTATTACCAAGCCAAGCAGAGCGACCTTGGAGCTTTCTAAAATGGATAAAATACCATAAGGCACGTCATTTTCTTTTCGCTCTCCTGTAAAATTACATTTTTTGTACTTCAGGTACCATTTTCTGAAAAGCTATTCATGCTAAAATAATGAAACTTTCAGGAATTCCTTATAGATGGATGACAAATCTCTCTTAGCAGAATTATGGGAAAAGTCTTGACTATACAGAATTTTCAACTATTTTTATTTTAAAAAAAAGTATTTTTTTTTAGTCGTGAAGTTTTCATGCAGTTTTTATGCAGGAATATTGTACATATTAGACTGATTGTGCTAGGGTAAATAGTAGTACGTATTGTTAGTAAGTTCTTAAAGTTTCACAAAAATCTAATCTACAGAAATTGAATAAAGCGTACCTATGTCAAGGGAAGTAACTGTAAAACAAAAGTATCACCTACGTGTTAAAAATTCTTTCCTACCAAACAGCGAGTTCTAGAACAACCATTCTCTGCTTATTTTTAATTGCAGAGTGCACTTGCAAAGCATAACAAATTCAACTAAATCTGACCATTAACACCTGAGTTATGGCTTTTTGAACATATGCTATATGTTCTATCATTTTGCTAGCGGTAACTACCATCTCCCCTTAAACCACTGATATTATTAAAACAGGGCATCTCATTGGACTAGTGAAAAAGTGTTCATACGACGGAATAAATTAAATGTACGATGCATGCTTATTAGAACGTTTATCTTATTTTGACTACCACCTTTGCAGAAATTAAATTCTTTTTAAGTGAAACTTCTTTAGCCGCGGTAGGGGTAAATCGAGAGCTTGTGTAACGCTCAAAATCGTCACAAAATTAGTGAGGTGTGAACGGAATGGACTGCACACAAAACAATCAACTCAATGATTAGGCTTATCAAAAATTTAAAAAAATCCAAAAATTCAAGGTTTAAAAATCCAAAATCCAAAAATTTAAAAAATCTAAAAATCCAAAATTAAAAAATATAAAGATTCAAAATTAAAAAGTCCAAAAATCCAAAGTTTAAAAAATAAAAAATCCAAATATCCAAAATTTGAAAAATAAAAAAATAAAAATATCCAAAACTTAAAAAATAAAAAAAATCCAAAATAAAAAACTCAAAATTTAAAAATAAAAACATCAGCAATTAAAAATAAAAAATTCAAAAATCTAAAATTTAAAAACCCAAAATTCCAAAATTAAAAAAAATGAAAGATGGATAATTTAAAAAATCCAAAATTAAAAAAAGTCCAAAAACCCAATATTAAAAAATCGAACAATCTAAAATTGAAAAAATCCAAAAATCAAAACAAGTTTCACTTCTGTCGTGTGGCGTTCCATGCACACTTTTTTTTCATCCTATGTAGGGCCTATGAACTTGATATAACACTCTCCATCTCAACGGAGGATATTTTGAATTTAACGTGATTTAATATTACTGTAATATGTTGCAGCGTACCACTACATTTTCACTTGTAAATTTTCCATTTCCTGCGCTGAAAGGAGCGCTTAAGGGACAGGTTTACCTCATATTACTCGCGTTTGATCTCTACTGGAAAGTTATGGCGACAAAACGGCGTAGTCGTGTTAACTTTTAATGCTATTTGTAAAACTTGCAGTCAGGCTGGAGGGAAATTAGATTTACAAGTGGCAGCCCTGATTTGTTCATGATGTGTTCTAACGAGGACGTGCTTTACATGCTGTTGCTTTTTTGTTTTGTCGCTTGCCAGTGTGTGTGAGCAAATTTATGTAAGTCAATACTGTGTCCGTGGCCTCCTGTGTAATGTGTTAACCAGTTCTGCCACATTCGTGATGAAGCGCTAAATTCCTGTAGTTGCAAATTTAAACATTCAAACATAACCGTCATAATGGACACATTTACATGTACCTTGGTAGCTTGGTTAGAAAATGAAAGGGTATGTTCATTATGATTTATTATTATCATCGTAGATAATTCCACGTGTAAATCAGTGACTGAAAGCGACTCAAAGCTGGAGTTAGGAAGCTCGAAATTTTATAAACCTTCGCTCATAAACCGCAATGAAATCATCAGTATACAGGGTGTTAATAAACAACATTAAAATAGTTTACCTGAGTATAGATGGGACATAGACAAGTAACTTTTATTATGAGATTTTTGATGTCGTCGTGAGTTGCTAGAGCATCGACACAGTAAACCAAAGTTCATTGGTTCGAATCCCGATGTCAAAATATTTTTGAACGTTTTATATTTTCTTCTTGCATTTCTTAACTCTAGGATGAGGCGAAATGTTAACGAAATGTTTTTGTGAGTATTTTTTACAATAACTTACTTCCTACAGAGTGAGGTAGCCCAAGGTGTTAACGTCTTGGACTCACATTCGAGAGGTACCTGTTTCAAATCCCGTAGTCGGCCAATTTGACGTGTGTTTTTTTCATAGTTTCCATAGTCGTAAAGGCCAATGGCGAATTGGATATTTACATACCATGAATCATCTTCACCATTTCATCCTGTATCATATCCATTTAAATTAATATCAGTTGAAATTTTCTCCATGAAATACACCAACAATAGAAAGAATTGACAGTCAATAGTTCCATGGCCTCCTCTACTGTACAGACACAGATCCCGAACTCCTAATAGCTAAAAGGAGTATAAACACAGCTGAAATAATAATAATAATAATAATAATAATAATAATAAAAATCAACTTACTCCCTAAAACTCTTTCCAATATTAAAGCACTCCAGTTTTCGAAATAATGCAATGGCCGGATTAAGGTTTAAATACTTCGTTCTTCTTTAACTTTCGTATCTAATATTTCCAGGTAAATTTGAGAGAATCTTCAAGTCCATCACATGTTACTTTGCTATTGCGTTCTCTTGAGTAGAATACAAAGAGTATATCTAGACGCATCTAGAATCTCTAATTTATTTCCTAGCATCCTAGTCTCATATTGTAGAAGCTGCAAAGATTCTTTCGTGGTTATAGCTTCAAATCCCTGCAATTCATCAACGCCTGAAGGAAATCCTTTACACAAGACAACACCAGGTTTCAGAAACATTACTTCCCTACCACGTCCGCGATATTACAGAACTCTGCCGGTATAAAATCTAAGTTTATTAGGCTTTAAAATCTGCGGCGTGTTTCTTTCATAAATCAAGCCATTTCGAGCAAGGCCTTCTCGTAAAATAGGAAGGAGACTTTGGATCTGAATAAACTGTGTAGGGAAAAACCTGCAGATGCGAGCCACAAAACCTAATTTGAACTTTCTTTCTGAATTCCTGATTAGTTAGTCAAACTAATTAGGGGGTTGTGAGTATGCGAAGGATTTAACTCCGAGCAGAACTTAATATGTGTCTAAGAAAACGCACCTTCTCAATTTGCCAAGTTTCTTGGATATTGGATCTTGTTTTAAAGTATGTAAAACTCTTCCTCTTCAAAGTGTTTATGGAAAGTCGCTTAAAATAAAACTAGCTCTATTGTAGGCTATTCATAGGCTATACTTACATCTTATATGCCTCGAACACTCAACGGTTTCCAACTGTCATAAGCAGGGCCCGGATTTTGATGACCTAAAAATAGTTTAAAAAAAATGAGCTATAAATGACTGGAAAAATACAGAAAATTGACCCAAAAATTAATAAAAAATTACCCAAAAAATTATGTGAAAATGCTAGTTTATTCATCAGATTTGTGTATATTCTACATTAATGTTTTTGACCTCATTATATAGGCTTGTAATTAGTTAATTGGCACATACGGTTAAATGCAAACAGCAAGCACCGTCTTTCGGTATCCAAATTAAAATTATAACAATATCTATTTAATTATGATTATTTAGAGTTCTCATAATATTAAATGTAATTAATGCACAAAAATTCCATATAATGCAAGAAACTAGGGATGGGTCTTCGATACTTTCGATACCTCGATACTCTCGATACTTGCATGGTATCGGCATCGAACGATACTTCAGACAACTCGCTCGATACTTTTTCGATACTTTTGTAATTCTGCAATCCTGCAATTAAGTGAGAATGCTAGTATTTTTTAACAAAAACTTGTAAGTGGACTGTTTAAAAAACTAATTTTAGTTTTAATGTAGAGTTTAAAAATAATTATAGGCTACTGATGATATTAAATTTTGTCTCATTAAATATGCAGACTGAATTAATTTAATTGGTATTACACTGTTCTCTCAAATTTTAATTTTTAATGTACCTATTTATTGAAACTGGAAATGTTGAAGGTATCGGGTATCGAAGTATCGAGTATCGAGGAAACAATCATGTAACGGTATCGAGTATCGAGTATCGAGAAAATCTGGTATCGACCCATCCCTACAAGAAACAACACAAAGTGAAATTTATAATGACTTTAAAATTAAAAACTGGCCTAAAAATATGAAATGTGGGAATAAAAGACCATAAAATGGTTAAAAAATTACCAAATAATGACTTTGAACTCAAAAAATGACCTAAAAATAAAAAAATAAATTAAAAAAATGACCCTAAAAATTATCATTTTTTGTAATCTAGGAATCATGACCAGAATACCTTCACCAGTGGGCAACGTCCATGATGTACCAGTTAAAAGATGACATGTCATCAAAATCCGGGCCCTGGTCATAAGTTATTCACCAGATTGTGTTGGACAGTGCCATCAGTAAGTCTCTCTGCAGCTTTGTGTTCGCCACCTACGCGAAAGTTGGTATTTCTCCCATCTTCCTTTCACGACTCGTTGAAGATCTACCAGAGTAGCCCATATGATTGTTGACGTATTTTTTTTTATTGTTGAAATGTTTATAACGTCTCGTAATTTCAGCTGATATCCGGTTTTAGTCAATGGTAAGCAAACGAGGTGTTTTCTGGTAAACATTTTTAAAATCTGCTGTAAATAGGTGGATTTTTTGTTACTATTATTTCTTACTTCATGAAAGCTTGTAGGAGAACATTATAACCAGGGCTCGGATTCTAATGACATGTCATCTTTTTATTGATGCTGCATAGACATTGCCAACTTGTGGATAAATCCGAATCATGGCCTCTAGATTATAGAAATGAATTTTTATTAGGTCATTTTTTGTCATTTTATGCAGTTTTATATTTTTAGGGCATTTTTTTTCAATTTTAGGTCATTAATTTGTCATTTTCATGTCATTTGCTTCCTTATTTAGTCATTTTCTTGCATTTACATTGAGTGTATTAACTTTCTTTTCGTCGCTACCGGTGCTGTCTTTGAAGTGTTGTTTGTTTAATGCAAGAAGGAAAAATTCGGTGTTAAGAAGTGTTGACATGTCTCAGACGGAAGTGAGAATCAAAGCAACGCCAAATTTTTTTATTATATTACTATTGTTATTAAATTGACTAAGCACCAGAGTCTGCCACCTGCGTGGATTTGAGAATGCAAAATACTGTTTACCCTCAATAAATAACAATATAATCCGGCAGACCACAAAAGGAAATGCCGAATTTTGACCCACCAGTGCCTCAGTGCCAGTATAAATTTCGGTATGTACAAACTAGTATATAACTTTGTGTGTACAATAATATTTTTTTATAAATAAAATATCAGTTTATAGGTCATTTTTTATAATTATTAAGTCATTTTCTTTAAAATTTACGGTCATTTTGTAGGTCATTTTTCAAACAATTTTAGGTCATCAGAATCCGGGCCCTGATTATAACTATAAGCTAGCGCTGCCAACTGAATTCCGTTTCGTAGAGCATTTTTGCCTGCACAAAATGTTGCAGAGCGACTTCTTGATGGCAATGTATTTTCATTAGGTGTTTTTGTATGAAGTATTGAGGTCTTTAGCAATTATTTACTCTGTTCTTAGAAGTACGGGTGTTACATTGTTGTAGAAAGGCTTCCCATGTTCCTTTAATTATATGAGACATATATTATTGACTAGCAGGTGCCCCCGGCTTCGCCCGTGGTTATTTACTCATCTGCTACATGTTTTGTTTAAATAATTTATTCAACAGCGATCTAATTAAAACTTATTTATTAACGCTGACATCGTTTTCACATAAATTGCAAGGATTACATAATTCTATTCTTAATTATATTGTTTAACGTTAAAAATGTAACCAATTAAGCGAACATAAACGAATCTTATGCCATATGGGCTTACAAATTCGAAACGAAACAATTAAAATGAACCATAGATTCATGAATCTTACCTAAATCACGCATAAACAATTTTATTATAATGATTGATAATTAAGAAAAAGTTAAAAGCAGACTTCAATGTGCATTTCACAAATAAAGTGCGCAGCCCGAGGGAAAAAATACCTCATATTCGAGTTTCCTAGGTCAAAAAACCCCTCAGTTCCGTCCAAATCATCAAATGTTTTCCCGTTTTGACGTGCTTTCATGATCCCGTTCTATTGACCTATGTTAAAGCTTCAGATATCTGCGAATCGAAACAAATGAATCAAGATAGCAAACGAGCAAGGCCATCTTGAATTAATTTCTCGCGAGTTTCATAATATGAAACTTTGGATAGGCCTACTGTCCTAAGTTTACATCGTACTTCAATATTACTGAAATTGTTAACGTACACGAACTATATCACCGAATAAATAGTGAATCATTATTTCTGTATAAAATAAAAAATTACATTGTTCAGGAATCCAATATAATTGGTAAAATATTGTTTTATTTACCACCTAACAGATTTATGCCCGGTTTCTACAAACTTGTGAATTACCTATGGGTAAATTATCCATGGATAAATAAGTCCCATTTCAACCACAATGATATAATGAGCAAGGCCTTGGAGTAGTACAGTTAATTTAATTCAGAAGGCTTTGATTCTCATTGTTTATGATCCTGTGAGAGGTTAAATTTTATCCAGCCATCCATGAAAGGATAAATTAACCCGACGATTTACCCTTGGAAAGATCTAGCCTGAGTTTGTATGAACATTTCTTCTGTCATTTTCATATTTACTCAGAGGACATTTATCTAGAAACTCGCCACAAGTGTAAGTGATTGCTATCATTAAATTATTTGTGCTTGTATGGTGTTATTCTTGTGTAAATTCTGTCCATTGGGTAATTTACCCATAGGTAATTCGCGAGTTTATAGAAACCGGCCATTAGAAATGTTTTTGTCCCACGTGTTAATTCAAAATCACACGAAAACTCTACTCTTTATAAAACATTAATCTGTTGACATTTTTAGCAAAACAGATAACAAATTTAGAACAGCTTTTAACAATATGAGATCGTAGGCTTCCTCGGCTCGAGTAGACAATAAAATCTTCTCGGCAGACATCTTAAATATGACGCGGCAGATACCCGGAAGCAAAGATGATTTTAGCTTTCAACAAATTATTACAATGAACGAAATTGTAACGTCTTGGACTCGCATTCGGGTGGTTCCTTCTTAAAATCCCGTGGCCGGCCAATTTGACATGGTTTTTTTTTATGGTTTCCCCAGTCGTATGGGCAAATGTCGATTTGGATATTTACATACCGTGAATCATCCTCACCATTTCATCCTCTATCATATCCATTTACATTAATATCAGTTGAAATTTACTCCATAAAATTGACCAATAGGCCTAATAGAAGCAATTGACAATCAATAGTTCCATGGCCTACCCTACTGTATAGACTATAGACACAGATCCCGAACTCCTGATATGGCCTTACAGCTGAAAGGAGTATAAACGCAGCTGAAAAAAAGTTATTCCAAATTATAAAATGAATTATTACTAAAATACTTTAAGTAATTAATTATTGTAGATACATATATAATAACATATTCTATCATTTGATTTAACCAGTTTAGATATTTTGAGTTATAAACTTTTGCATTTCGATTTATACATGTATGTGTCTTATTTTAAGGGTTTTTCAAGTGAATATTGTAATTGGACTGTAAATGTCTGTTTTGTTCATAGGTTAAACTAAAATAAAATATATATCCTATTATACTTATGACTATCAATGGCCTATACCGAATGAGGTTTTTTTTTAAGTTTCTAAACAGCAAAAGAGGTAATTCCAGGTGTTAATTGTTTTAGGTCCATATTGGTATTGGGTACATAAAGTATGAAATAAAAGCGATATTTTGGATGTAACACGATAAAAAAAGCAATTTGTTCTAACCTGAGAATACGGGGTGTGATAATTACATTAACTATCATAAGAATTTCATTAAGAATAATTAATATACCGAAAATTTCCCAGGAGTGTGTATATTACTCTTAAACGAGCCTACTCTCAGTGTATAAGCTGTTACTCAACTTCTGTTTTACTACTGAGATTGCCTAGAATTTGTCGGGCTAAAGGCTAAGTGGTTGTAACAGCTTTGTTGTAACTTCAAGTAGAAGTTTATAAAGGCAATTGTTAAGTGGGAGGCAGCTTTGAGGTGCCTCACCTGCTCTTGAAGCTCTTCCTTTGTAGTGTTGTGTTTCAAAGACTTGCGGCCAAGATAAACCCCGACCCTTTTCAAGGGCCTGTTGCAGTGATTTGCATATCACTATTATGTCACCAAGACCTTAAGTCAGCAATCAAAACTATTTTTAATTTCCTACATAAAAAAGAACTTTCTTCTACAACTTTTTATATTTATTTTCTCTACCCGTACCGTAGCTACCGTATTTTACGGACCATAAGACGCACTTTTTTACTTTGAAAATACAGCCTTAAAAGTTGGGTGCGTCTAATGGTCCGAAGTGCACTAAAAAAATTAAAATACTCGTAAATATTGCCAGAATACCATAGTTATAGACAAGGTGTTGTAAACAATATGATAGTAGCCAATTTTGGCACAGACAGAACACCAGTGCACGTGTCCAGGACCGTCGCGTGGTTTGTTGGCGCCCGGGGCGAGATTTCGTCAGGCGCCCCTCCCCCCCAAACTCAGTCCCACGTGCACCCTCCTGACATTCCACCTATCTGTAGGGATACAAACACAAACACACAGCGAGCGACGTGACGCGACATTATCAAATACGTATAAACATATGGGGTTAAACACGCAATGAGTGACGCGACTTGGGGCGACGTGGACTGGACAAATTCCAAGCCGCATCGCGTCCAGTCGCTCGTTAGCAAATTTGCGCGTCGGGTTGCGTCGCTGTCTGTGTTTTTGTGCCCAAAAGAGACACCTAATCGGATTACCTTACAAAAATGCCAGAAATAAAGTTATTTAAATTTTTTAATAAGATTGTATTGAAAATCAAATTAATACATGTTTAGTAATGTAAGAAAATCTTAATAATCATAAAAAATACTATAGGCGTTATTAATTGACTACAAATTAATAGTGTGGGAAACCTCGTTACATACATTGAATAGAATATAGAAAAGGGAACCGCGTTTATCAAATTAAGATAAGGTACTAAACATTAAATGGCATTCGCCTGGTTTTTGCACGAGCAAATGTCGTTAGAATTTCCATTAAGTCTATTTTTTGTGCTTCGTCATTTTCAATGGACAAGAAGGCCAGAGAATTCAGTCTCTCCTGTGACGTAGTTGATCGCAAATATGACGTCTTTATAAGCAAATATTTATTTTGGGATAACTTAGCAAATATAGGCCTAAAGTTATTGGTGTCAAATATTTATTTGTTCAATAAAAACATACAACGCAATATTCAAAATTCAGTTATACCTAACTTTAAAAAATACGTTATGTAAATCCTACTTATTGTTTCAAGTGTTGTTTTATTTTTGCCGTTTCCACGGCGCCCCCCTGGTCGCGGCGCCCGGGGCGATCGCCCCGCTCGCCCTCCCCACGCGACGGCCCTGCACGTGTCACAATAGTAAAATGAGGGTAGCTGGAAGCCAGGTATACAGTGCGAAAAGACAGGAATGTTGAGTTCCTTTATACAAAAGTTGTCTCTGCCGGGTGGTTTAAATGAAGGCAATGGACCTCTAAACAGTCTTGTCCCGTTACACTTACCGTATGCTGAATTGAGGGTTAGAGGGTGTAAAAGTATTTTCTGTCTTTCATGAGAAATCATTTCAGTTCTTAAAATTCACGCGATGTCACCTGTACAGAACATATTTTTCGTAAAATGCAGGTTTTGAGTTAGAAGTGATGTACACTGATTCCATTGTACAAGGTTATAATTTGTTTATGCAATGAAGTATATTATTCCCTTTAATTTTTTTTTCATTTAGAATCACATTAAATTTCTTTTCCTTTAAATTTCCATCCTAAAATCAAGGTGCGTCTTATAGTCCGGAGCGTCTTATGGTCCGTAAAATACGGTAAGTGAGCATTCCCACCGAAGTAGCATAGCAAGCACATTGAGTTGCATGGTTCACAGTTTTTGCATTCATATCAAAGTAGCATATATGCGACCTGCAGTTTAACGTAAATTATATATTTTCACTTGAACTATTGAGAAGCCCATTTAAAATAATGTCATTTATCTAAAGAGGATATAGTTTCAGCAATTTTAATTCAAGCTTTTTCCTACTAGTTTCGATTGCCATACCGTATAGTCTACACATATACAAATTGTATGTTAAATAGCTCAATTTCTAGCAGTTTTCAAGACATCTTTGCCATAATCTACCGCTACACAAGCGAATATGTGTTGAATTTTCTTAACAATCAGAAAACAGCTAAAAAGGCAACTGTCATCCCGAGTAGCGTCGCATGAAATAAGTCCAGATCTATCTGAAGAAATGAATTTCGCACTCTGCGAGCTGCACTATTGCCACGTAACTTCGGCGTGAAGACTTGAACTTGTTTTTTTGGGATTTTTAATAAGTAGCCCACAACATGCATCCAAGTATTGCTACTCGCATGCTACGCTACTTCGGTGTGAATGCTCCTTAACAAGTGGAGGAAGTACTGTATTGTGAAATTCCATTTTGAGATCTTCTTAGTCCAAAAATACAATTTTCAGAATCATATCTGTGAACAGTGTAAATTTGTATACGAACAAGATTATATATTTTGGTTAGAAATCATATGCCGTTCGCAGAGGCGTAACGAGGTTTTTTTTGGGGGGGTTCGAACCCCCCCCCCCCCCATTGATTAAAAGAAGGAAAATTGTACAATTTTTTTAAGTCTGCATATAAATTACTTAATACGAGTATTAAGCATGGGAAGCTTAAAACTCGTTATTGTGCATCTTAATTTTTAAAATTTTCCGGGAGAGGACCCCAGAAACCCCCTCTCCCTGGGGGGTATGGATGTTATAACCCCCCCCCCCCCCCATATGGTCGGCCTGGTTACGCCTATGGCCGTTGTGACACAAAGATGGTGACGACTATCATTTACGTTTGCTACCATTTTACATGAAAATGTCATTTTTCGCGATAATGCTTAACTAAGCACTAAATTTTGTGGTTGCATTTTGTCGCATAGATACTTTGAAGGTTGTTATAAGCCAGTCATAATTTTTATGAGGCTGAGATAGTTAATGTATGAGGCCCCGGTTACCATCGACTGGTGTTTAAATAAAATATAGGCCTATTTAGTAGCAGTGGAGTGTATTTATTTCTCATAAAAATTCTTACATATAAACCACATTATTAACATTAACCGGCGCACGGGTTGGTGTCGATCATACGTGCTCACTTCATACACTTAAATTATTACCAGGGCCCGGATTCTAATGACATGTCATCTTTTTATTGATGCTGCATAGACATTGTCAACTTGTGGATAAATCCTAATCATGGCCTCTAGATTATAGAAATGAATTTTTATTAGGTCATTTTTTGTCATTTTATGCAAATTTATATTTTTAGGGCTTTTTTTTCAGTTTTAGGTCATTATTTTGTCATTTTCGTGTCATTTGCTTCCTTATTTAGTCATTTTTATGTATTTACATTGAGTGTATTAACTTTTTTTTCTTCGCTAGCGGTGCTGTCTTTGAAGTGTTGTTTGTTTAATGCAAGAAGGAAAAATTCGGCGTTAAAGTGTTGTCATGACTCAGTCGGAAATGAGAATAAAAGAAACACCAACATTTTGAATTATATTACTATTGCTATTAGATTGATTTGGCACCAGAATCTGCCACCTGCTTGGATCCGAGAGTGCAAACTACTGTTTACCCTCAATAAACAACAATATAATCCGGCAGACCACAAAAGGAAATGCCGAATTTTGACTCACCAGTGCCTCAGTGTCAAGTATAAATTTCCGTGAGAAAAGAACATTCACAAAATTACAGTTATTTACAGTTTTTACAATTATGTACAAACTAGTCTAAAACTTTGTGTGTACAATAATTTTTGGAAGTAAAATATCAGTTTTTAGGTCATTTTTTATAATTATGCAGTCATTTTCTTTAAAATTCAGGGTCATTTTATAGGTCATTTTTCAAACAATTTTAGGTCAGCAGAATCCGGGCCCTGATTATTACCCATAAAAATACCCAATTAAAAAATTATATTCTATTATTTACTTAACTACGAGTCATCTCATACTTCCGTCGAGAATTTTCTGGCAACAGCTCTGATTGAATATCACAGGTTCAGAATAAAATTATCTCGGGATTAGTGCCTATCACTCATATTTTCATAAATTAACTAATTCGTAAGAATTGTTTAGAAACGAGCACTCAGCATTTGCACCGCCATCTATTTCTGCATCTCGTATTGATACGGTTATTAGCATAGGACACAGGTGGCTGTGAGAATATATTTTATACAAATTACTGACTATGCCTTTTATACTAACTTAGGTATATTAAATTTACCTATTTTATTAAATGCTAGAATGGTACTTTCGGAGATTGTGTGGTGGACGAGAAAATGTCTTCATCGGATTTTCATGAAACTTGGTCTATGCATTTATAACATCCGTGCGGAAAAGCCTGTCGATTTTGGACCAAATCGGTTGATCGCTACCGGAGTAATGCCCAATTTAGTGCCTATTTTATATTAATATATTAGAAAGAATTTATAGAATTCAAATCAGTTCTCATGACAACATATTGTTTTACAGTGTTCATATACGGCTTTGGAAGTTGCAATACAGTTAGCTTTGACAAATAACACTACCCACATATTCCTTCACATATGCTTATCAAACTAGACCTTTGTTCTTCCGTAAGACCTGCTTAATGAATCGATCTGGAGCTTAACTCGGAAATCGATTACAAAATTAACTTCTTTTCTGCATATAATTGCAATTATAACTGATTAAGCAAAAGCAGTCTGTCACTTTGTTACATCAGTTCACCTGATTTTATTTTATTTTGTATCAGGAATTAAGAGAGCTTTTACAAAAAACTGTTGAATACACACGGTACGCAAAAACTTCCTGTATTTACTTAATTCGTAAGCTAAAGCTTTATTTTCCATACTTGAACGTCATAAATAGCTAATATTTTTCTCTTTTACCTTCCTCTTCCCGGGACATAGGTACTTAGAAGAATTATTTAGGCCTAGATTTACCTACACTTGCCAAGGATACAACACAGACAAATGAGTTATGGAAATGCCATACATTTTAGTCAGAGTTGGCTTTGGAAGTGGAAGTCATTTGTCTTTCATTATTCATTGCTACTTCATAAAATCTGAATGTTGCGAGATATTATGAACGCTTCCTTGCTCGTAGAATAAGACAAGAGACTGTAGATCTGAAAAGAAAAGAAGTTGAGAGCTGTTAGCTGTCTCTTTGTAGTGACAAAGCTTTCTGTCATTAGGCTGGGGGCTTATTAAGCGAACAAGCTACATCATTAACACTTCCTACACAGCTAAATTAGGCCTTAACAACAACAGTGATAAGCTGACATAAGAATCCTTTTACAGACACATTAGCTCATATTTTTAAGTCCTGTGTATCTCATTCAATAAAATTTTTTTAACACATTAGCCTATGAATAACGTATTTTTTTCACATTGATATTTGAGATCTGGAACTTTAACGTTAGGCATTCTTGGGTTAACATTAAAACAATATATTGGTGTTTGAATTTTTAAGGAGGCTAAAGGTTGAAACTTCTATTTTATACATTTTTAATGCTTTATACCACTTTCTTGTACACTTAATTGTGTTGTAACAAATAATGTAAATAAGTTTAATTGCTGTCAGTTTATTAGTTTTTGAATTATTCAAAAATTAATACTGAAAATTTGCATATTTCAAAATGACATCATAATGTCACATTATTTTTCCTGTATCTTTACTACATTGGAAAAAAATTCAATGAAAGGCTCAAATTGTCAAAAATATTCATGAACATCACACATTTTTAAAACTACTGGCATAATAAAAAAAAAAAACTCGCACTATTTTGTTAGTCATATTTTGTAGAACTTACAGTTAAATTTTATACTTACTTACTTACTCACTGGCAACAGGCAATTCCTCAGCAAGCTAAAGGAATCTTATCTATTTTATGGACCCCGAAGGTTCATTGCCGCGCTTACCTGAGCCCGCCATTCAACCCTATTCTGTGCTAACTCTATCCAGTCATCTCTCACAAATCCTGCTTCCCTTAAATCCATTCTAATATTGTCCTCCCACTTACATCTGGGTCTTCCAAGTGATCTTTTCCTGTCTGGTCTCCCATTCAATACTTTTGAGATAGGCCTATGTCTTTTCTCCCCCACGTGTGCAACATGAACAGCCAATTTCATCCTTATTATATCCGATGAAGAGTAGGCCTACAGATCATGAAGCTCGTTGTTATGTAGTTTTCTCCAGTCCCCATTTTCATCTCTCTTAGGATCACCTATTTTCCTAAGCACCCTGTTTTCGAACACTCTCAGATTATGTTCTTCCGGAAGAGTAAGCGACCATGTCTCACATCCATATAGTACAACAGTCAGGATAATAGTCTTATAATTTTTTATTTTTAGATTTCTGGACAAAATACGAAAAGATAAAGAGGTTCTGAACTGCATAAATACAACCGTTTCCTGATTTTAGACGGCACTTAACTTCTATCTTAATATTATCTGTTCCTGATTTTAGTCGACACTTAACTTCTACCTTAATATTATTTGTTTCTGTAATTATTGCTCCTAGATATTTGAATTCCTCACTTGTTCGAACGATTTACTGGCTATTCTGATATTTTGTAACGCATTACTTGGACGTTTCATGACGATATACTTGGTTTTTCTGCATTAATTTCCACTCTTAAATTGTATACACCATGCGTTAAATATGACAAGACGTATGCGTGATGCTCCATCCCGCGTATATCAGAATTATTTGAGGTGAGAAAGTTGTATGGTCCATGTTTTAGGAAAGAGCAAGTTTAATGAGTAACTTATATAATTTAATTTTTGAAGTGAAACTTCTTTAGCCGCGGTAGGGGGAAATAGAGAGCTTGTGTAACGCTAAGAAATCGTCACAAAATTAGTGTACCGCTCAAAATTGTCACGAAATTAGTGTTACGCTCAAATTCGTCACGAAATTAGTGTTATGCTCAAAATCGTCACGAAATTAGTATGGAACGGACTGCACAGAAAACAATAAACTAAATGATTAGGCTTATCCAAAATATAAAAAATCCAAAAATTAACAATTAAAAAACCAAAAATTAAAAATTAAAAAATCCAAAATTGAAAAAATTGAAAATCGAAAATTAAAAAATCCAAGAAATAAAAAATTCAAATATCTAAAATTTAAAAAATCAAAAATTCCTAAATTAAAAAATAAAAGATAAAAATTAAAAAATTAAAAATCCAAAATTAAATAGTCCAAAAACCCATTATTAAAAAATCCAAAATTGAAAAAATCCAATAATCTAAAATTGAAAAAATCAGAAAATTAAAACAAGTTCCACATCTGTCGCGTGGCGTTCCACGCACACTTTTTTTGGTTTAATTTTGAGGCTAATACGAGTACATTGATTCTTGGTTGGAGAAGATTAAGGCATTTGAAATAATAAATGTGCACTTGTTAGTTCCACCTCTGTGCTAGGATTTCTTGAGCGACAGGCCGAAGCACTCTTCTTCGTGTTTTCTTCCTTGACAGTACGTTAAGTACTTCTCAAAGAGAAGCATTACCGAGAATCTCTTACGTAAGTTTTAACTCTTTCATTACATCAGTTTAATTTTCCCTTAACTTTTTACAACTACTTCAAATCAAGTAGACAAGACTTAAGTCAAGAAGAACTTCTTACGAGACAAGACATTTTGTGCAGTAGCGTTCCTAAGGCGGTGGGCAGGCCCGACGAGAGGGAGGGGCAGCCGGGGCTGCTGCCCCGGGGCCCGGGCCCAAAAGGGGGCCCGGCCGACCAGGTTTTCTTTTTTACTCTCGTCAATAAACAGCTTAAATTATGTTCTATGTGTTTATTTTATGTGCATTGTCCTGCCGTATAACGGTGACAAGGAGTTATCATTTAATCTGAAACGGATTAATCTTGAAAAATTGCTATTTCTGAAAAGTAGAAGCACAAATCCTTTAGAATTCAACAGTAGGCATTACTAAAGTTCGGCATTTAAAATCATAATTTTCAAAAGATTAAACTGGTACATACAGATAAAATTGCTCCTAATTAGGACATTTTAATGTATTTTTCCATTTCCTGCCCGGCATCAGTTAACCGATTTGGTCCAAAATCAATAGGCTTCGTCCCATGGGCGTTATAAATGGTATACCAATTTTTAGGAAAATCCAATGAAGCTTATTTGAGTTATCGCGCTTACAGACACACAGACGGACAGACAGACAGTCAGACGGACATATTTTCCTGTCTACCAGACAATCTCATAAAGTACCGGTACCATTCTGGCACTTAATAATTATGTAATATCATTACATAATCTTTCTGTTGCATACATTATAACGGGCGAGTTGGGTAGTGAATTTAATATTCGACGGGGGCCCGGGAAATTTTTTCCCTGGGGCCCTTGCTTTCTTTCCACGGCCCTGGCGGTGGGGGTGGTCCGCCATTGTCCCTCATTGTTGCCACATCCTAATATAAAAATTAATGTCTCACATCTTTTTTACTCATCGAAATTTTTGTATTAAATAAAAAATAGCGTTTTTGACGTGTTACCAATAAAAAAATTGACACCAGTTACCACTGTTTTGGCCTCAAGTTCATGAGTCTGCCGCGAGAGTTAAAGCTATAAAAAGACAATTTTAAACGTGACTATTACATATTGTGAATTAATATAATACAGATTTTGCTCATTTATTATTTGACTCTCCGACTAAAAATAAAAATGTTGCTTGTTACCATAAACTTTCTCGTTTTGTCATATATAAACACTAGATTAAAAGACCCGGCGTCGCCCGGGTTTTGTATTTTGTAATTGGAAATTAACTTATGAAGGATTTTCAATTTTAAATTCTAGGTCTTTATATAGGCATTTATAATTTGAAATAGGAAGAACGACTTATTACACTCAAACTATTCCCTCATAAAACGCTTGATATAGTTTTTTATGGCTCATAGAGGATCTAGAATTTTGCATCCCATCGCTTGTATAGTGCACAGCAAGCCTGGTAGAGGTTTAAATAAGAAGAAACAGAAATTCCTGTAACATAAAATTGTAATATCGAGGCGGGAAATTTCCCACTCTTGTGTTACCATAAAGTCGTTTTGGGGATGAAATTAAACAGAAAGCATTATCACTTTCATACTTTTCTCTCCAAAAACCTGCGATATAATATAATAATATACACATTACCATACCTCGTTTTGTTTTCTCTATGTCCAGGGTAGAGAAAGTTTTGCGATTCCATTATTTTAGTGGATTTCATTCTGTAATATTTATTTATAACATGAATTATTTTGATAACTTCTCTTATTTGTCAAAAGTGCAGTTCAATTGTTTTTTCCAAGCCCATCATATAAAATTTGACAACAATATATTCTGTGATTTGGTATTGATAATTCTATGTAAAAAGGGATTAAGTATTTTCAAAAACATTTAATTTTTGGCATTTAGAATCACAATTTTTCAAAATCCTTTCTTAGTGAGCACCTACATTATGAAACGAAGGTACTGTCAAAATTCCAAGTCTCTACCTGTTATAGTTTAGGCTGTACGTTGATTCCTGTCATTCAGTCAGTCATTCATTCAGTCAGTCAGGACAAAGCCTTTTATATATATAGAGATAAATTTTTTCATTACTTTTTAATTATGTACACATTTTATTTTGTTCATCAGATAGCTTAATATTGTTGAACTAATGTCTGTTTGTATTTAATAATGAAATACAATAAATACTGCATGAGTTCAATCCCTTCATCTATTATTTTTCCGTACAGATTAGCCCATGGGGATGATCAGAAAGACAAAAAAGCTAGCCACAGAAAGAAAGTGAAAAATAGCCTTGTTGGGGGGAGGAGACCTCAAAAATAAATCCCTGGTCGCAAGTGGTCCAGTTACGCCATTGATTTTGTGTTTAGTAACTTAGAAATGACACATTAATAAAACTAGGACGAAATTTCGTGTATTTTTGTTCGACCATACTACAGTGAGTCAATTTTATGAGGAAACCTAGCATCACTGCCGCATTGCCGCAGTGCAGTGTATTACCGAAGCGGAATTACAGAAATGGCAAAGAATTTGTTTAAACGATGTGAGGCATGTCTTACTGCAGACGGGGGTCATTTTCAACAGTATCTCAAATAAATGGTGAGTAATTAGCCTCTACATGTAGGCCTATGCTATGTTAAAGTCTTGATTTGCCGGTAGTAACGGAACACGGTCCCCGCCGTTGCAAGCACAACAGCGGGGAAAGTGTGAGCAGGGGCAACGCTGTTAAAAAGTTTCCGCATAAAATGGATTCCCTGTATAATACGCTTAATACATATGACAAGAGGTTGAGGCTCCCAGATTTTAGACATTCTGAACGTGTCAGGTTGTCAGCCTTACGCACCGGCCGCCTTTACCCCCAGGATTGCTCTTGGTACTCATTTCTGTTAGAGACTAAGTGGACCCCCGGGAATCATAATGCCACCACTAGGATTAGGACAATTGAAAAACTCCAATGACCTCATCGGTGTTCGAACCCGCGACCTTCCGGTTTGTAGCTTAGCGCCCCGACCACTACGCTACGGCGGACCCCACATATGACGTAACGGTGTCATAATGGCATACATTTAAAGTGAATATTATAGGAGAAAAATTCCTCTGACACTGGGACCCGAACCCAGGATCTTAGGCTATCAGTGCCGCCGCTCTACCAACTGAGCTAGCCGGAGCTAGATTCACAGCGCCAGATGGAACCTCTCTCCTATGATTAATTGCCCTTAATGATCTACCTCACTGACAGACAAGTTATGACATAAGCAGGCTTTAAAACTTAGTGCCCGAACACAAAGAGGGAGTTGATTCCGGTTACCAACAACCTGAGTATAGGGGGTGGGGGTTGATTGCATAGGTTGATAAGACAGTCATTGATAGTAGTACCGAGAAGTGAATGCTCTCGTAGTACGGTGCCTCTCAAATTGGTCAACAGTGTACCTTGTTATTGTGCGTGTTTAAATTTATAATACATGTTCGGCATCCCGAAAGTAAAGTGTTCTGAAACGCAATAGTATATTGCGACACAAGGGCGGAAAGGCACGTTTACGGGTCGAGGGAACAGATTGAAAACCCGAGGCGCAGCCGAGGGTTTTTAAGTTTTCGAGACCCGTAAATGCCTTTACGGTCCGTGTGTTGCATGCTATTTTTTGCACGACGGTTACTTATATCAATTTAATTATATTAATTGTGATATTACCTGAAAATATTATGTAAATACAGACTTGAAGAATGGTGCTTATTTCAGAAAGGGATTCGCATTTGTTATTGTTTATGGCAACCGAATATTTATAAAGCGGGTAGGCCTTGGTCATTTCTGCTCGCAAATAAGCATTTGCGGGCGGTAAAGTAACTTTCCGCCCGTCGCCCTTAGCAACAATTCACTTTCCGCCCGTCGCCCCTATCAACAAGATTGCGTGTGGTAATGTCAAGTTACGAGCCATGTAAACAACTGTCGTAAGAAACACTTACTAGCTAAGGAGTGCAAAAACATATATTGAAACATTTGGGAGGGACTATTATACACAAACAGGAGAAAGTATCGTTTTGCATGCTTGTAATGTGAGTTTAGATAATGAGAAGTTATTTTGTGGTCTTCCTATATCTGTATTTTGGTTTGTTTACTATCACGTGAACTAGCATATGGTAGCTAGGGCATACGCCGAGCAAAGTCTGTACAGTACGGTTGTTGTTAACATATTCGATCGGGCACTAAGTTTTAAAGCCTGGGTACGGTGAGGCTCACCAATAGTGATTTTTGTGACCGAGCTTCCACTGTTATTGTACAGTAACATGCAAGATATTGTAACAAGGGCTCGTCGGGGTTCAAAATCAGAACACCGAGTTTATAATTGAAGGATGGAGGTTTCTTTATTTACTACAACAATTGACAATACAGCCAGAAAACTCCAGACTATTCACCAGTTTACTGTCCTGTTCAGTGCTCACTCTCACTGTGCTCAGTCCTAATTACAGCACTGTTCCAGTCCAATCCAGATCATCCCACGTCGCGCCGGTCAACTCCACAGTCCTCGCTGCCGCTGTGCGATCCTCCCGTCGCGCCGAGTTCCCCGGGACGGCACTACCTCAGCCCAGATCAGCTCACCAGCTCTTCCGTTCACCCTTCCCTCCGGTCACTAGTTCCCCGTTGACTAGCTATTCCGCTCTCGGGTCCCTCCGGTCACTGGCTCCTCAGCTTCCCAAGACTCACTCACTTGAGACCGCGCTGATCAGTCCTCTCCGTCCAGCTCACCCTCTGACGCTGACGCTCGCCGCTACTCACGGACTGCCTCTCTGACTGTTCCCTCGTTGACCCTCCGACTCTTCACGGACTGTCTCTCCTCTGATGTACTGACTGACTCTCCACACTGAACTGAACTGCACGGCTCGGCTGCTCGCACTCCTTATATAGCCTTAACGAAGGTTCCAGAGTCGAGATCTGGAAAGCTCCGCCCGCGCATGGTCTAGAATGTCCGCGCGGGGAGAAGTCACAGCCCTAGCGCGTGGCTCCACCTCTGGCCCCTCCCACGAGCGCGCACCTTCACTCGCCGCGCCGTCGTGCCAGGGAGTAGGCCGCACCCGTCGACACGCGGCTCCAATAGCCGCGCTGCTGTCACGCCCACTGGCGCTCGTCTGCCACCCATCCACTAGGGCCGCGATGTTTCCAGACTCCGTCGTTTCTCGTTCTTTCTGGCTTGCTCCTCCTTCAATAAGTTTCTAGGCTTCTCTGGCTTTGTCACAATATATATATGTAATTTTCGTTATGTAAATATTTATATATTCCTCCTGTTATTTATGTTTTTCGTTTGTTCCCTTCATTGTGTAATTTTGATATATTGCATTTGTTTCTTGTTTATTTTTATGTTTTTCTTTTGTTTGTTGTAATATTAGTTGAAATATTTTTTAGGCCCTTCAAATAATGCCAAAATACGCTTTTGGGCATTTTTCAAAAATTGTATAAAAAACATCAAAGTACTCAAGCTTGAAACTTCTAGAGCAATTAGTCCTATAGTAGATCTACACAAGAAAAAAATTAAGGGCGAGTCTTTCTTCCTTTTAATAATTTTGCGGCACTAAAACTACCGTTTTAAGTCAATTTTCCATTTGAAGTTGTGAATTTTTTTCTTCACTTTCCTTACTACTTAGGTAATATTGTGTTAGAACAAAAATCTAGAGCATTTCATTCTGATAATTTTGGTCTTTATTTTGTCTTGTTATTTATAAAATTAACAGAGTTCATTTGTTCAAAACCTGTTTTTGAGTGAAGTTAAGTTAAAAAGCAAACTTAAAATGGCCGCCAAAAAAAAGTATAAACCTAATTTTTTTTTTACCATAGTTTCGAACTCACCTTTTATTAGGAAATAACTGGTAAAAAATTAGCAAACTCTAAAATGTCGAGCAACTTGGCCTGGTTCATTTCTAATGGATTGACCCTATTGCATTTGTTTCTTGTTTATTTTTCTGTTTTTTTTGTTAGTTGTAATATTAGTTGAAATATGTTTAGTATTAAATTAAATATCTAATATTAGTGTTGTAGTGTTGTAATATTAGTCTTAGTGTTGTAACGCAATTTTGTAAAACTGGTGTAATTAATGTAACAGCCATTTCATAAAATATGGGAATTTTTCCCTCAAAGAGAGAAGTTATAAAATTATTGTAATTGGGTGGTCAAAATAAGCTTAAAACCTCAAATTCTCTGAATATTAAGGACTTAGGTGTATCTGAAGTGGTTTCATGTGTAAAATCTGTCGATTTACTTATTTATTGCATTGAGTTACTTTTCTTGCCATTTTTAGCATGATTTTAACACTCTTTAATACCAAGTAGTCAAGAGTAATCAGCTATGTCCATTTTCATTTGAGAAAATATACATCTTAAGGTACAATTTGGTATAAGATTGACTTCAAAAAATATGTGTGGTTAATTACTATGTAAAATAACAAACAAGGGAATTTTTGTCCCACCCGTAACAGTGATAGTTTTGTTAAATTATTATTGATGAGTTAAATAAATGTTCTGACAACCTGGAAACAGTTTATAATTTGTATTGAATCCCTCATACCTTAATTAATAACAACATAAAGACCCTAACAGTAATTGCAGAACAGAAAATGAGCTTTTGTTTTGCATCATTAAAATCAGTGTCCAAATCATGTCCCACCCGTAACAGATTTTGAAAAACAAATTTAAAATATTTAAAATAAGTTTTAAGTAATGCTTTGCATGCAGAGTGGAGGAGAAGGCATTGTGAATTTTACAGAATGTGAAGAACCAATTCTAGTTTATTATTTATGATATGTACAGTAATAAACAAAAATATTTTATATAATTTGCTAGAATGTCCCACCCGTATTTCTGAAATGGCTGGTAAGAGAATATTGTAATTGGGCAATGAGCCTGTTATATTCTCAGCTAATAAATAATAGTAATAAAAATAATAAATAATATATTGAATAGGTATGACCGGATACCACGGAGGTAAAGTTACACAGGATTTGCTGTAATATCCATCACTGCAGTGAAAACTATACAAGCAATAAGTCTCTTCTGAATAGCAACAGAGCCTTTAATCCACCCATAATCCACGGTAGGCTATACTTTCTCCTGTGTAGCATGTTGGCAGCTGTTCCACTTTCTTCACTCTCTTCACGTTATTGAGCCTTGACCCATTATTGCGAATCATAGATCAATACAGCTCCAGCGGGAAGGGGATGGAGACTTCGGTCCATTACATTTTTTTCCCACAGATTTCTCAAACACTCCAAATCCCCAGTTCATTCCAACCTATAGAAAAGCATGCTTCTACGAACATGCTGATTGCTAATAGGTACTTAATAGTATATTGCGATACAAGTGCCGTAAGCGATGCATACGGATCGAGAAAAGAGTTTTTTCAATTTTCCGAGATTCGTTATGCGCTTACGGCACGAGTATTGCATGATATTTTTTGCACGATTATTATTTACATCAATTTAATTATATTAATTGAGATATTACCTGAAAATATTATGTATATACACTATTGAAGATAGATGTTTATTTCAGAAAGTGATTCGCATGTGTCTGTTGTTATGGTAACTGAATATTTGTCCTGGGGAGGCCTTGTCAATAAAGGATTGTATTATGATGTGTGGCGTAAGTAAATTCTTACCGCACGGAAACTCTTACCGCATGGAAATTTGTTTTGTTTCCATAGCAACAAGATTGCGTACGGGAATGTCAACTTACGATCCACGGCAACAACATTCGTAAGTACCACTAATTAGTTAAGTCGTGCAAAAAAGATTAAGGGATACCAAATCATCGGCATGAGTGGAGTTAACATTAAGACTTACTGTTCTGAAGTTCGTGGGTTCGATCCCACTTCAAGTCGGTGGCCTTCACATATGCTTAAAAATATCAGTTCCATGACTGTAATCTAATTTGATTTAAGAGTAAAAAGTCCAACCCAAAAATACCTAGAGTGAAAGAAGTCTAACGCACTTAAATGTCTAAAGTTACATAATTTTTGAAACTGTGATTTTGAACAATAGCTACTTACGCTTATTTGATAATAAGTTCGGTTGAAGTAACTCAAAATCCACAGTTTAGATCTGAGCCCCTTAAAGCCCAAGTGGTGTAACTCACATTACTGCTGTTCTGAGATATTGAAGGTCTTGTCTGTCACCAAATGCATGGCTTTATAGGCAGCATAAAATTGTGTTCCTACCTACAGGGTTGCTATGCAAGTTATGACCTACACCATTTGCGCTATTAATAGAAGAACAATTTCAGAATAGGATCCTGACCATAACTAAAAAAATCAAAAAACTGGAGTTACACCACTTGGGCTTTAAGGGGCTCATATGTACACTCTTAATTCAAATATACAAATATATGCCCTTAAGGTATAGGCTACGAGGCATATATTTGCATATTTTAGTGCCTTAGCATAAAAACATGATATTTTGTTTTGTTTTTCTTTTTATTCCATTATCATCAATATATATATATATATATATATATGTGTGTGTGTGTGTGTGTGTGTGTGTGTGTGTGTGTGTGTGTAGGCCTACTTTACTTATTTACTCGGGGTGTGCCTTAGCATAGTGGTTGAGGCGGTGCGCAACAAACTGAAAGATCGCGGGTTCGATCCCCGATGAGGTCATTGGAGTTTTTAAATTGTCCTAATTCTTCTGGTGGTACTGTGGCCCTGGGGTTGTCTTAGCCTCTAACAGAAATGAGTACCAGGAGCAATCCTGAGGGTAAAGGCGGTCGGTGCATAAGGATGAGAACCTTAACACCTCCATGTTCCGATTGTATCAAATTCTGGGAACCTCACCGTCCTGGAACCCTCTGGGCCTCCATGGTCTGTAATAGGGAACACTTTATTTTTTTGTACTTACTTACTCAATGGCAATAGACAATTCCTCAGCATGCTAAAGGAATGTTATCTATTTTATGGAACCCGGAGATTCATTGCCGCGCTTACATGAGCCCGCCATTCAACCTTATTCTATGCTAACTCCACCCAACCACTCCTCGCAAATCCTACTTTCCTTAAATCTATTCTATTATTGTCCTTCCACCTATTTCTAGCTTTTCCAGGTGGTCTGTCCCATTCGGGTCTCCCAGTGAATATTTTTGAACATATCCAGCCCATTTCATCCTCCGCAATTTAATTACCCTGTTATATTCTGAGAAGAGTACAGGTTTTGAAGCTCGTCGTTATATATATGCTATAAAATATATATGTAAATATGTATGATTTATTGTTACAAATATTCTTAAATATCCACAATAAAATCCTACAATGGAATCTCTAACGACAAAAGCCTGGATAGTGTCGTTTATGCATATAAAACATTCCATTATGCCAAAACTTTAGCCTACACTTATATGAGATGGTTAAACTTATTTGAAAAGAAAATACTCTCCAAATCACTAATTTTTCGTGACGATACCTATGATACCTTTCATGAAAATATTTCGTTTACTTGTCACGCGTATATGGCTCTCGTGTCACTAATGACTAGGGACCGGATTTTTAGGTTTTTAAAAACACTGTTTTAGGTTTTCCATTAGGTGAAATAGTTTTTTTTAGGTTTTTTGTTCAAAATATAGTTTTCGGGTAGAATAATTGGTTTAATGAATTTGAATGTGCCACATAGGATTCAATACATAATACTTGTAACGTTTTACTTTAAAAAAAAAATTGACTTAAAAAATTTTTGTAAACTTCCTTTAGGACAATATTACACAATTGAAGAAAGAAGCGTAAACAATCAAAAGAAGCAGTGAAAATAAGATTGCCTCACATTTCCTGGTTACAGTATATCACAGTGTATCTTTCAAGATTCTCAACTGTGAGTTGTATTGAATGACAACGTCTGTCATATAAAGTAGGAACAACTTTGAAAACGACAGAACAGACGTAGAAACCCGTGGGGTGCAACGTCATAAAATAACCTCAGAAGAAGAAGAAGAAGAAGAAGAAGAAGAAGAAGAAGAAGAAGAAATTCAGGTCGTCGCCAATCCACTGCCGTAATAAACTCGATTTCATTTGTTTCGGCATAATTAACACGTCTTCTTAAAACTCAGTATGAATAACAGGGAAGTACTAAAGACAAACAACCGCTTTAAAACAGAAATCTATATCCTTGTTCACACACGGCAACAATGGTTGTTCGTACGAATATTTTAAAAGGAATATGCCGGTATACTCTTAAACTTCGTCTCTTGTTACTGTCCATCCTAGACGACAGTGGGTTGAACGAAACGCTGGTGGTATTAATTTCAACACGACAAATTTTTGTCTCTCCGCAAAATATAGATTTCTCAACTGACAAACAAAAAATACAAAGAAGTAGCCTAAAGTAGATATTTTAGGTTTTATATCCCGTTTAGGTATATTTAGGTTTTTATACCCCATTTATGTAATTTTAGGTACCACAGAATTAATGTGGGTGGATCCTATGGACATGATTCGAAAAAGTGTATGAGCGCTTTTTGTTTTGGAAGTAAGGAAAAAAAATAGGTAAAAACCTAAGAATCCGGTCCCTACTAATGACATGCGATCCACTGGTTGATAAACTCTGCAGTTAATCACCACTACATGATTAAAATGTATCTATGGCTCATATTTTGCCTGCATATGGAGATAACTGTATTTGCATTTTATGATCACGTCCTGTGAACGAGTAGTTTTTACACTACATAGCTTTCAATGGGAAAATGATCATAAACCGTGAAAGCAAATTGCCCTGCACTCGATGAATACAGACTGGATATCGAATCCCGAAGGCTGTAAAAACAACTTGAGTGTAATGTTACACCACAACACAGCCTGTACTTGGCCATATGTGGCTTGTGGCTAGACCATTGTAGTGTGGTCCTCGCAGACCAAAAAATAATCGCAGCAAAACCGAATTGCCAGTCACTCAGGCGAATTTCAGTTATTTTTCTGTGAAATAAAACAGCCGAGCATCTATTGTAGAACATCAAAGAAACGATACCATATAGTGGATTCTGTTTTACTGTAAAATCCATCCGTGTTTATTGTGCGATGTTGTTCTGTAGATATTTCAAATTGTTTACATGTTCATTCGGAACGATTAATTTGTAATTAAAACTTCTTGTGTTACGAATTGAATTACTATACATCCATTGTATATAAATTGGTCTATGACCATATAAAACATTTATATCAAATGCCCGAAATAAAGCTTTCATATTTGTTCTTTGTGTTCAGTACAAACGACAAACTTAATTAATTTTTACATAGAACTCGTGTAGGCCTATAAGATCGCCTGTACACTGTCGTACTGCTGTGTTTTTAATTTGCTAGGACTTGCAACCAACGCCAATTTCCATAACCCTCTGATGTGTCCTCTTTGATATGAATGATCTCTCAGCTGAATTTGTGGGGAAAACCGGAATTGAAACTAACTGATAATGAGACGCACCCTAGGAGAATACCCAGGCTCCTGGGGGAAAACCGATCAGAAATGGTCAATTGCCTTAAGGGGGAACATACAGCTTTCGATGAAATCCATTGGTGAGAAATATATGAATTTCATTATTTTTTCCTCAGCAATGAATTGCTCTACAGTCTTGCAATCTGACATACTCTTTATTGACTATTTCTACAATTGGATACTATTTTCAAAATTAATCAAACTGATACAGTTACGGGTAATTATCGTTTCAAAATGGCTGCCATGTTTCATGCACTGAACAGCCGTTTCCCTGATAACTTCCACAAATATAGATATTTATGAGTGATTATTTTTCTGTATGTTTGTTAATATCTTAATAATAATAATAATAATAATAATAAGGTTTTATTTTGCCTGGCAGAGTTAAGGCCATAGGGCCTTATCTTCCACTCAACCAGGATAAATACAAAATACATTAAAGTAATACCTACAAAAAACAAATACACTAGATACCATATATAATAATAGTAACGAAATGCTAGCAATAGAATATTAAAATATAAGAAAATAATGAGTCCAATAATGAAAATAGAAAACAAAGTGAATTAAGAATTACATATAGGCTACTCGTAATTGGGTGTGTGTATATAATCCTAATATAATAATATAATATACACTAAAACTGGAACCTAAAACTAAGAAATTAACAAATTTAGGCAATATATGCTAAATGATATAAAATATTGTACAATGCAAATTAACCTAGGTTGTGTAACCACCGACCTAGGTGTTGAATTATCCTGTAAGCTACAACGTGTTCAGAATTCTTGTGTCCGTCATATATTCAACATACGTCGATATGATCATGTCTCAGGTTATTTTGAGCAATTATCCTGGCTTCGACTAAAGGACAGACGCCAACTACACTCCCTAACTCTTCTCTATCAAATACTTAATAAATCTGCACCTAATTATTTAGTCTCCCGTTTCTCACTGTTGTCTTCCCAACATAACCGCGACACGCGATCTCAGAATAACAGCCTACTTTCAATTCCACGCCATCAGACATCTTTGTACTCTGTCTCGTTCACTATAGCCATGACCCGCACCTGGAACTCCCTTCCGCCGGACATCAGGGGTAGTCGGAGTCTACAGATTTTTAAGTCTAAGTTACTGAGGTATCTTCGTATACGTTTAATTTACATATACGTTACATATACGTTACATATACGTTACATATACGTTACATATACGTTTAATTTGTGTATTCCAGGTCATGTCAGAGTCAAAGTACACCCCGAGATTTTTTACTGTTTTACTGTAAGGAATAATTACGTTGTTCAAGGTCACAGGCAAAAGTTCCGTGTGGTTAATATAAGATAGTAATCTGTTTTTTCCAATCAGAATGGCTTGTGTCTTGTCTGGGTTCAAATTTAGTCCAAATTTTGCTGACCATTTACTGATCGAGATTAAGTCGTCATTGAACTTTGCAAGAGAGTCATTGATCATATCAGGCCGAAAATGTAAATATATTTGAAGGTCGTCTGCATACAGATAGATTGTTGTGGGAAACACATTGTTGGCGTCCTGAGAGGTATGATTGTACCCACGTGACTACTGCATTGGATAAGTGTAGTGACCTCAGTTTAGCAATTAACAGGTCTGCGTCAACGGTGTCAAAGGCTCGCGAAAAATCAAGTAGGGTTAGAGCAGTCACTTCACGTCGGTCCATGGCCTCACGAATATCTTCACTGACCTTGAGAAGGGCAGTGGAGGTACTGTGATTTGATCTGAAACCAGATTGTAATGGGTCAAGTAGATTATAAGTGTTTAGATACTCAGTCAGCTGCTTGTGGACGATGCGTTCGAGGGTTTTCGATAAAGTCTGAAGTATACTGATAGGTCTATAGTGCTTGGGGGTGTTTGGAAGATTTACTTTAGGAAGAGGTCGGATGAGAGCATTTTTCCATTGTTGCGGGAAGGTGGATGTGATGAGAGAGGCGTTGTAAATATGGGTTAAGGTAGGAAGAATAACATCGATTATTTTGTTTAGCATTAATATATTAATGCCATCCGTGCCTTCTGCTTTCGATTTATTTTGGGAGAGTGCCTTTTTTACTTGTAAGGGCGTTACATTGGAGAAAAAGAATCTTTCATGGTGTGGAGGAAGGGGTATGGTTGACAGATAATTAATAGTATTTTGTTTGGTGAGGTCATCTAGGGTATTGGTTGGTACGGTAGTGAAATATTCGTTCAAATCATTGAGAGGGATGTTGACAGCATGGGCTTGATTTTTTTGTTTTCCTAAACCCATTGCTTTTAAGTTACTCCATAAGTCGCGTGTAGTCATAGTGGGGTCAATCAGTCTATGGCAGTGCTGGATCTTGGCGTTTCGTATCATTTGCGTAGTTTTGTTTCTTAACTGCTTATAGTTTGTCCAATTTTCGTCGGTTTTACTGCGCCGGAAAGTACGGTATGCCGCATCACGGTGAGCCATGTGTTCTCGTATGGTCGAAGATAACCAAGGGGCAGAAGGTCGTGTAATTCGTCTAGTCTTTAGTGGTGCATGTCTGTCATATAACTGGAGTATCATATCATTAAATGCTTTTAACTTTTCGTTAACAGAACGTAAATGCCAAATTGTGTGCCAAGGCTGTTGTTTAGCGTCTTCAGTCAGTTGGTTGTCGTCTATGTTTTTTAAGTCTCTATATGATATTAATTTAGATGGGCGTTTAGGGCATTGAAGTGAATATTCCATGTAAATGAGGTCATGGGCTGAGATACCAGGAACCGGCATCTGACCATGTCTTAATACTCTTTGTGGTTGAGTAGTCACGATTAAATCCAGTAAGGTCTCAGAAGTGTTAGTATGATGAGTCGGTAGAAGAGGTAGGATAGTCATGTTGCAAGACTGAAACGTATTGATTAGTTGTGTGGTAAGCGTCGAATTTGTGTTAAGGAGATTGATGTTGAGATCACCCATAAGAACAACGTGTTCATAGTTCGGAATTAAATTAATTAGGGCATCTTCTAGATTGGAAAGCTGACCACTTTTAGGGGGCCTGTAAATTACGCAGATTAGACATTTTTGCGCGCTGGCAAGGATTTCAACAAACATTAATTCTGGGGTTGCTGAATACTCGGAGGGGGAGGCATGCACAACTTTTGGGTGAAGGTCATTTCGTATGTAGGCAGCGACCCCTCCTCCACGCTTACCCGTCCTGTCATTGCGGAAAAGTGAAAAACCATTCAGCTCAACAAGTGAGGAAGGAAGGGAGGGTTTGAGCCAGGTTTCAGACAGCAGTAAACAGTGAAGATCGAGACCGGAAACAATAGAAGAGAATTCTTGGAAATGGGAAAGTATGCTTTGAGAGTTGACGTGAATAATTTTGAGAGTAGTAGGATTAGGGGTGAAGGAGAGTTTTAACAGATCTGAAGTGGAGGGGGACTGTGGAGTGGGCTGGCCGCTGTTTTCACCAATGAAGTCTGTACTGTCATAAAGAACTTGAGGGTAGATGGAGAACGGGTTTTTGTTAGAGCTATTATCAGGGGTAGGTGGAGAAACATTCCCTGGACTTAGTGGGTCAATGTTACCAACCGAATTTTAACAGATAGAAAAAAAAAAAAAAGAAAAAAAAGAGAAACGAAGTTACCTTAAAGTGTAATATTATGAACGTGGGCTAAAATTCAATAGTAAACTAAATAAAACCGAAGAGAATTAACTAAATTATAGTGCGTTTAGAGCTTAAAAATATTATTTCTGATGATACGGATTACTAATAGTTCTACAGTTAGTCTAAATACTACTCTAATACTAGGATTTAAAGTCAGTATATAATTTTAAGAGTATATAAAATTAAAGGGATTAGAAAGAAATCAAACAGAGCTGGACCTTGTGTCGTGGGTTCCCGACTTCTACACTATATTAAGGTCACTACTGCGTGTCACTCGTCGCTTGGTGCCTTGGAGGTTCACGATTATCACACCATCCTGAGTCCAACAACTTTTAAGTCCAAATTTCGCGATGGCTTCTCGTAGGATGCTGTGACGCACCTGTGTCAAATCTTCGTGGATGACGACGCCCGAATTTTTCAAGTTCTTTTTCCTGGAGAACACTTCATTACGTTTCCTGTAGGACACGAATTTAGCAATGATAGGTCGAGGCCTATTATTGGTGTTCTCCTGCTTGCCGACTCTATGGCTCCTGTCTATATCTTGCAGCTGGATGTCAACGCCGATCTGCTTTCCGACCTCTATGACAATTTTGTCAGTATCCTCCGACTGCTTTTCCTCTATACCAAAAATCCTGAGGCACTGTCGTCGTTGATATTGCTCCAGATCGTCTAGCTTGTGCTCTAGGGCCTCGATCTTCTTGTCGCGACACTCTATAGTAGTTAATAGGTCACCGATTACCTTGTTATTTTCTTCAATCGTTTTCTGCAGCTCCGCCACAACTGCAGCAGTAACACTTTCGCGTATCAAGTTGGTAAGGGTCTGCAACATGGCAGCGTCCTGGAGAGAGTCCTGCACAACACGCTTAACCACTGTTTCCAACTCATCCATTTTCACACTTTTCTTCTGCGACATGATTTTCCTCTGAATGTACTTATGTAAGGAGAACCGGCAATGGTTATTGCTTAAGGATAACTTATCTTATTATATGATTATATGTTGTATTACTTCACCTGCTATTAAACAAAGTCGGGAGCGATCGTGCAGCGTGTCTAGTCACTATCCGCCATGACACTTCTTGTGAACAACATAAACTAGGATCTTTGAAATATCTTCAGTATAAGTATTTTTTTTAAATCAATTTTTTGAAATTTTCGTTAATATATATATATATATATATATAAAATACTTGTACTGAAGATATATTAAAGATCGTAGATAATGTCGTTCACATGATATTAACTAACACACAGAAATATCTATATTTGTGGAAGTTATCAGGGAAACGACTGTTCAGTGCATGAAATGTGGCAGCCATTTTGAAACGAATATTACCCGTAACTGTAACAGTTTGATAAATTTTTAAAACAGTACGCAATTGTAGAAATAGTCAATAAAGAGTATGTAAGATTTCAAGACTGTAGAGCAATTCATTGCTGAGAAAAAAATAATAATGAAATTCACATATTTCTCACCAATGAATTTCATCGAAAGCTGTATGTCCCCCCTTAAGTACTCGGGTCACTACACGTGAACCCTCATAATAGTGGTTTATTTAACCTGGAGAAAGTTAAGACCGTAAGGTCTTTCTTCCACTTCACCAGGGACTAATAGTACATTAGTTGTTCCGATATAACACAATAAATAACACAGAATACATTAAATGATACAACATAACACATTAAATGATGTAAAATACATTAAATGACACACTAAATGATATGAAGGAAATTAATATGTACAAATACAATTAAATTACACAATAGCAGTAGCCGATCCGAGTTTTATCGGCGTTTCCCTCACTCTATGAAGTGAACGGAGACACGACCCCCGCTAGACAGATGACTGAACATAGCGAAAATACACAGTTCTGTTAGTGCTGAAGAAAACAGCCAGCTCAACACACATGTCCCCATTGATTTAGGATATACAAGAACGGAAAACAGAGTGATCGAACAAATTCGCTGAAAAGTTGTTGGGACCGGAGTATGGTCTATGGTCGAAAAAAAAAAAAAGTAAGATTTGTGACAACATCGGAAATCAAGTCCGGGATCATCAAGTTTGTAGCTCAATGACTCAACAAATTACGTAAGGCGTACCCCAATAATTAAAGTCGAGGCAGAAAGAATAAGTCTTTCTCAAAACATCTTCCACAGACTACCCCTCTTTCCGTTCACCTTATAAGTACTTATAGCTGCGTCTCAATGAACCATCACTCCCTCGGGTAAAAAAACTTAATTAAAAGGTAAAACGAAGTTGATAACATGAAAATGATAATCCTACGATTTGCTCAAAATTAAACCATTATCTTTGACTCTTTTGCTGTAGAGTGTTTTGACATATTAAAAAGTATGTTAATGTGATTGGTGATTGCAAGCTTGGGGAAAAGCTCTTAGGTTGTGTCAGTGGTCTGGACGGTATTTCATTAGACATTTCTGGTGTATACAATTACATTCTGAGTTGATTATACCTGAATACCAAGCCTGTTTGATGTTGGCTGCCTGTGATAAGGAATTTCCAGATATAATATATACCAACATGCTCTCTCTCTCTCTATTACAACATCTAACCAACTTTGTGTGCTAGCTTATTGAGTTGTATGTCTATTGATTAGGGTAAGGGGATTCTGCAAATCTCGGAGTATTTTAAAATATAACACTATCATATCAGCTTTGATAAAATATGAAGCCGGACCGCTAAGAAAACAAATAGCACAGTGATAAGGAAGTAGTTATTACAGCCCGAAGAAGTTATTGGGTAATTTTAATAAATAGGCCTAATAATTATTTCTTTCTTCTTTCTTTTTTTTTATCGTAGTTTTACCTCTCCCTTTTAGGATTTAACTGACCCAAGCCGCCCAGGCCTTACAGGGTCGCGACCTGTGATATAGGCCTATATCACATACATACCCGACAAGACAAGGATATAGAGGGCCTCCCCGGATGAGTGATCGGCCCAATGCCGGGGCTACCTCCGAGACAACACGAACACATAGTTCGAGACACACCATTCACACACACACTCACTCACTCCAAACAAGGCGAGGATGGGATGAAGATGATACTAACGGCTAGATGATATTTCAGGACCACAAGGGCCTAAAGTTACCCGACACTTTTTTTGTTTCTCCTCTTTCTCCACTCTCATGTTCTGAAACTACACCCGAGCACGAGCAGTTTGCTCATTCGGGTGTATTTCTAAATAAATATTTGGTTCTTTTCTTTCTTTTTCTTTTCTTAAAAAGTATTGTACTTTAATTTTGAAATTTGTAAATGTTTTTTGTTTATTTGTGTATTTTTTTATTTGTATTTGATTTGATTAACAATAGGCAGAAATAAAAAAAAATAACCTGTCTCACAGGTGAGGAAAAACCTCAGAAAAAACATCACCTACCAGGAATTGAACCCGGGCCCGCTGCGTGAGAGGAGCGAAGCCACAGCGGTGGACTCTAATAATTCTAATTGTTTAATAATAATTTCACTGCATTAAACAAATGTGTGGCCCTTGTCGACAACACACGTCGTAGGCCTATATTGGTGGTCGTAAGTAAAGAATTTGGCCGCTTCTGGTATAGAATATCAAAAGCTTAACTTCCCTTACTTTTAAATGGTATTTATGCCTCATTGAACCAGAATAATAATTAATTGAAATCATCAAATAGTTTAAAACCATTGCCTTACGACGTAGGCAAGCTTGCGTTTTATTTGACTGTTGTTGCACATCATCTAAATCTTATTTATCTTGACACATGCTTCCAACAGAACTTAATAATATGCGGATGTATAGGCCTACATGCAAACACTGTGAAACTAGTTGTAGTTTATAACCAGCTATAGACTACTGTGAAGACAAAGCCTGTTTTAAGTGAGAGCTATTTGTCTTCTGGGATTTCAATATGACAATTCTGATTGCATACGGTTGCCTAGGGAACAGGATTCTATTGTGTTAATAATCTGATGTTAATTAACTTCAATGTGTTTGCTACACTTCATTAATAAGTGGAAAGATACGTGATCTTAATGGTATATTGTATTGTGATTCAGACATAATTGGGTGATTTAAAAGTGTGATCATGCTTACATATAAGCTGATCTAAACTTTAATAGAGTAATGATGGACAAATAAATGGTGCAAAATATGTTGCACAGAATTTCTCACATATAGGTCTATGTGTTTATGATTAAATTATTGAAGACTTTACGTAGCCGAAAGAAAACTGTATGTACAAGTACCATTGAAAAAGTATTACATAACCTCCTGGTTAAATAAATTAAGGTATATTGATGAACTTTGTAAGAAATGTTCTACTTTCAGTCTCATACATACTAACTAGGGACCGGATTCTTAGGTTTTTACCTATTTTTTTCCTTACTTCCTAAACAAAAAGCGCTTATACACTTTTTCGAATCATGTCCATACGATTCACCCACATTAATTCTATGGCACCTAAAAATACCTAAATGGGGTATAAAAACCTAATTATACCTAAATGGGATATAAAACCTAAAATATTTAATTTAGGCTACTTTTTTTCTTTTTTGTTTGTCAGTTGAGAAATCGATATTTTGCGGAGAGACAATAATTTTTTGTCAGGTTGAAATTAATAACACCAGCGTTTCGTTCAACCCATTGTCGTCTAGGATGGACAGTGTCAAGAGAGGAAGTATAAGAGTACCGGCGTATTGCTTTTAAAATATTCCAGTGTCCAAATTATTAATTGCCGCAATTGCTTCGATAAAATTCACACCTATGACGTCATGTGAGGTTGAAAGGACCTTTTCTCCCTTTAAATATATTCTAAGAGATAACAGGAAGAACTTCACAGTTGAGAATCTTGAAAGATATACTGTAACCAGGAACTGTGAAGCAATCTTATTTTCACTGCTTCTTTTGATTGTTTATGCTTTCTTTCTTCAATTGTATAATATTGTCCTAAAGCAAGTTTACATAAATTTAAGTCAATATTGTTAAGTTTAACTTTACAAGTATTATCTATTGAATCCTATGCAGCACATTCAAATTCATTAAACCAATTATTCTACCCGAAAACGATATTTTGGACAAAAACCTAAAAAAAACTATTTCACCTAATGAAAAACCTAAAACAGTGTTTTTAAAAACCTAAAAATCCGGTCCCTAATACTAACTTAATAAGTAATTGCCCAGATTATCCGTTTAAATTTCCTAGTTAAAGAAAATAAACAATAAAAGACAATGCAAATGAAATAAAGTAATGAAATAATGAGACACCTATATGATTTGGACCCACTTTAAGTTTTATTGTTTTATGTGGTGATAATTTTATTGGTCTATGTAGTTCGGTATCTGAATGCTTTTCAATTTTTATATTTATATTTGTTCAAGAAAATATAGCAATCTATAGATCACCATTTGAAGTGGGATAAACATATAAATATATGTAGTAAAATTAAGAAAAATGATATATAATTTTTTTTTGGGGGGGGGGGGGTTCATATATGCCTATAAAAATTTTTACGATCAGTGATTCAATATGGTATACTTGGTCAGGGTTCCCATCCTATTATATTATAAGACCTTTAAAATTATTGCATAAAGAAATCGTAAAGATACACTAATCTTATTTCTCTTTTTAGTAATTTCATAATTTTGTTTTATCCTTACATCTTCATAATAATTCAGTAATTAATTATACAATTGTAACTACTTGTAAAAGTCGTTTCCGAGCACGGCTTAGAGCTCATTCAGAAATATATTATTTATGTTTGTATTTCGGAAGAAATCAGGAGGTATATCGAAGGCCTGCTTTTAGGCCGGTATTCATAGTCGCAATAAGTCGTACTTATATCCAAGTCGAACTTTAATCTCGTCTTAAGTTGAGTTTCTGACACAAACAAGTCGGACTTATGACGTAGTTACTTTATAAAGTCAGACTTGACAAAGTCGAGCTTATTGCTATTCATAGTCACTAAAGTACGACTTATTTGTCGAAATAAGTCGTACTTTATCAAGTCAAGGGTCCCCCTGACTTATTTCAGTTTAAGCCAGAACCAAGAATAGTAATTTTGAGGATCTTGGCGAGTATTAGAAGAAACTCACGCCCGAAAGCGTTATTTGCGAAACATGATGAATCCATTCAAATTCTACAGTGACAATGAATTTAAAAAGAGATTTCGTTTCAAGCAGACACAATTTTGGAAATATCAATCGCCTATTTGTGTTGGTAAATTTAATGTTATTTATCTCCTACCGAGGGATTTGTATGTCATGTATAAAATAATTCCACCTATTCCCTCGTATAAAATTTTTTGTTAAAATATCAGCTCATAGCTTAGTCAAATCTAAAATTTATATTTGTCAATATTATAAAACATAATTAAAAATTATATCTGTCAATTTTATAAGATAATTTTCGCATATTGGACAATATATTTCGGCTATTCAGCCATCTTCAAGTCCTTTTCTTTCACCAGGTGACCTTACTCTGTTGGTTAATCCATTACAACATGTGGAATTATTTTATACACGACATCAATCGCCTATCTTTCATCAGCATTTCTCTCTGCTGGCATTTCATATCGGCCCATAGCTTCCTAAGCTGTTTTCAATCTCTCTAAAACAATAATTAATATCGAAATAAATACATAAGCGTATCGGTATTAATTCTGAACGATCTCCAAGCTAATATATACGAAGAATATTCTCAAAAAAACTATTAATTAGTTTACTTACACGCTGCATAATATGACTGGATGAATTGAATTCTTTGTTTACAATATACAGAGCCGTCTATATTTTTATATCACGATAGAGAAATACATACTCAGTTGGCTTTGCTTTACATAGAATCTGAAAAAATCTTAAACACGATTGGCTAATTCAGTAGTTACGGCAGTGAACGCGTGATTTTTCATATTATTGAGTTCGACTTTAGTATGTAGAATAAGTAGAGCTTTATGAAGTCAGACTTAATAAAGTACGACTTTAAAGAAGACTATGAATACGAGAAACATATAAGTCGACTTGTCAAATAAGTTCTGCTTTATAAAGTCGGTTCTTTAGTCGCCGACTATGAATACCGGCTTTACTCTTGCTAATACTTCACTTGAATAAAATTTCATTTTATCTGTAAAGTAACTGAAAGTATTAAGTAACAACTTTATTAAAGTAAAGTAAAGTAAAGTAATCCCCGATGAGGTCGTTGGAGTTTTTCGATTGGTCTAATCCTTCTGGTGGCACTATGTCCCTGGGATCGACTCAGACTCTAACAGAAATGAGTACCAGGAGCAATCCTGGGGGTAAATGCGGACAGTGCGTAAGGCTGACAACCTTACCACCTTCATGTGCCGATATCTAAAAATCTGAGAGCCTCAACCTCCTGGAACCCTCTGGGCCTCCATGGCCTGTAATAGGGAACATTTTACTTTTTAATGGTTATCATTATGATACGCGTGTAATGAGCCTAATATATAGGTAGTATGGTCGAATAAAATTTTTTACTTCTTTCTGCTAAAGTGATTGCGCACACAGGATGAGGTTATTCACATTGAAGATAATAAGATCCAGGTTAGAGCTGTGTTAGTAGAAAACTTATTTTTAGAAGCTTGAATTTCTTTGATGTAATATTTTACTGCACAAGGTTGTGCTTCCATGAATTTTCACAGTTGAGGAGACGCAGCGATTCAGTTATGCAGTAGTATTGTGTTTCTGTAAGCCCAGATAATATTGCAACACATTTGCTGTAATCTGAATCACTACCCAGCAAATTACAAACCCTACTCTACTAGGCACAGTTCTAATATTACCCCAAACATAAAGGCGAATTTACTTGGGTAATATGAAAGTCTTTCAATGCTGTACTATTTTTATATGAAAACTACTGTTGATATAGAAAATATAAAGATTTTTTGCACGACGGAACTAATTAGTGGTACTTACGATTATTGTTTCCGTGGATCGTAACTTGACATTCCCTCACGCAATCTGGTTGCTATGAAAACAAAAGAAATCTCCGTGCGGTAAAAATTACAAAAAGCACAAGTGCCGTAAGTAAAACCATCACAGTACAAGCCTTTATCGAAGGTCGGAACCAAGGCCCCCTAATTTGTGGCGACTTTAACAGAACAAATATTCAGGCCCCATAACAACCAACACATGCGAATCACTTTCTGAAATATAACATCTATCTTCAATAATGTATGTACATAATATTTTCAGCTAATATCTCAATTAATGTAATTAAATTGATATAAATAATCATCGTGCAAAAAATAGCATGCAGTACTCGTTCCGTAAGCGCATAACGGATCTCGGAAATCGAAAAAAACTCTTTCCTCGATCCGTATGCACAGCTTACGGCACTTGTATCGCAATGTACTGTTTTGATGTGGAACACTCACTTTGCCTATTGACTTGCTTTTCTTATTAAATGCCCATTATTCTTAGACACAAGCTTCTCTTTCGAGCTATACAATTTTTTCCTGAAAACTAACATCCATGATTTACCGGAATAGAGAAAAAAATAATGTTATGAAATACTCAAATGGATTCAGCTCCTTTTCCATATTACTTCACATGAAAATATTTAAAATTGTGTTCTCTACTCTTACCATAGATAGCCCTACTATAGGTACCGGTAGATGAACCACTGTGTTCGACCATGAAATCGGCGCCTAAGTTTCAGCAAACATACACGCTTTGAAGTCCCCTGAAAAAATACATTTTTCAGAAACATGTCTGTGTATGTGAACACCTAGTAATGCAGCAAAGCATTATATATTTGAGATAGAGATTATCTGGGGGATATTACAAGAAGATTTAATTTTATTACTATTTTACGTGGAAAAAAAATCGTACATCTTCGCTAATATTTCAAACCGTTTCTAACTATGCTTTCTAACACTTGGAGCGCTGAGTCATTCTGTAGTAGCCTTGCAAATGTTGCAATATTTCAAAATTTAAAAGACGTAGGCCTATAATTATACAAAAATAACACTGATATTGTTTGAAGTTTGAAATTTAATCTTTTAAATGGTGTATGATGATATTAAATGCATGAACGGAATCTTTATCTCCGATAATGTAGAAACACGACAAATTAGCTATAAAAGAAGTTGAATATAAACTTATATATAATATATATATATAAGAAATAAAATACCCGGTTAAAAAAAAATATATATATATATATTTTTTTTTTAACCGGGTATTTTATTTCTTTATTATGTCACACATTCATTGTAAAATATAAATACAATTATAAAAAAATACAAAGAAACCCCGAAAGAGCAGAAGCTGGTGCTCTGGGGCAGTTCCAGAGTTACATTTTATCTGATACTTTTAGAAATTCCTCCCCATCCAATAACACCATACTTAAATAATGAATTATACTAGGGCTAAATAAACTACTATAACAGTTTTAATTGTCATACAAAGAAATGTATTTATCCCAATTCAAATGTTGGTCAAAGGTAAAAGTAATCCTCAAATATTTTACATCTGCAGATTCTTTACAATATAAAATTCCGGGGTGCGCGGGCAAAGAGAATTAAGTCCACCATCCTAAAAAATTGAAATATGTCCATCGAGTTATAGATAAAAATGTTCTCTACATTTGTGTTAAGTCCATTAAGTCATAATCAAAACTGTACGGTAGTTATGGATGTGTGCCTCATGGGTTTATCCATCTCTAAAGCTATGTTGGGCTGGTAGTAGTAGTAGTAGTAGTAAGTATTCTGCCTTCCGGCAGGTTTTCAAACTTGGTACGCGAATTTTGTTTTCCAAAACTGTTTATCCTCTGCTTCCTCCTTCAGCATCCAATATTTCCGCTTTTCCCTTAAATCGTCCAACAGCTGAATTCTTCTTCTTCCAAGTCTAGTTGTACCCTCCAATCTTCCTTCTACGACATCATGTAATAAGCAGTTCCTTCTGAGAATGTGCCAAACCCAGTTTGCTTTCCTCTGACGAATTGTGTGTATGATTGACTTCTTCTCACCCACTCTACTCAGAACCTCTTCGTTTGTCACCATGTCCATCCACTTTATATTTTCTATCTGTCTCCAGCACCACATTTCAAAACTTTCTAAATATTTCTTCTCTAATTTCCTCAAAGTCCATGTCTCTGATCCATACAAAGCAATACTCCAAATATAAATAAATAATATAAATATTGGGCTGGTATAGTGTGTTAAGTCACTCTAATTCTCAGTAACAAGAAAGTGGACTTAACTCTCTTTGCCCGCGCACCCCGGAATTATTATTATTATTATTATTATTATTATTATTATTATTATTATTTTATTATTATTTTTTTAGAGAAGAATATTTCTATAGAAACGTTCATTAGACCTACTTATGCTTTATAAACAGGAAACGGATATAAAAAATTCAGTAAATCGTAGTATAGTATAGTATTCACATTCAGACGGCCTATACACGCCTTGTTTGCATTAGGCCAGCTCTTAAGAGAGGCAGCATGGTACGCGTGGTCATCTCATTGGACCTGAATTCCGGTTCCACACCAGATTGTAATTGTTTTAAACTGGAGTTTGTGGTTAATTAAGCTCAGCCGTATAATTCTGCTTCTTGTAGCTACACACAAGCTGGTCGGTAATACCCCAATTCTGCTAATTAGGCCTATATCGCTCTTTTAAAATAATCCTTATACAACTGTCATTATCTTGTAGCACTGGCCCCCACTTAATCCTTGCATTTCGTTTCTCTAATGGACTTTTTAAAAATTAAAACGTGGAGATTACACCTTATTCTGAACTACTTATAAAATTCCTGTTTTGAGGTTAGTTAATGTTTTGATGTTCTTTTGTTGGGACCTTAAGACATGCACATGCAGGATGGAATTAGTGTAACTTATAATTAATCGATTTCATATTTCAAGTGGTGTAATTATTATTAAGTATATTGAAAATATCCAGCTATATACCACTATTAAGATACAAACAACAGTTGAAGACTAGCAGGAAATTCACATACAAGAGTATTTAATAAATAAAATAAAAACACGCTTTAGAATTGACTGTCTTATATTTTATTAACTACTAGCTGAAAAGGCCCGGCATCGCCCGGGCTTTGTATTTTGTAATTTGAAATTAACTTATGGAGGACTTTCGATTTATAATATGTATGTAGAACTTGAAATGAAGAAAAGGACTTATCACACTCAAACCATTCCCTCAGAAAACGCTAGATATAGCTTTGCTTCTACACACCATGCCTGGGAGGGATTGAAATAAGAAGTAACAGAAATTCCGGTTACATAAGATTGTAAGATAAGATTTGTCTTGACGGAAAATTTTATTTCTCACTCTCATGTTACCATACAACAATTTCGGGGCTGAAACAGGAAAGAAATTCAATATCACTTTCATACTTTCCTCCCCCAAAACCTGGGACATAATATACTATGGGCATAGGACTGAAAATGTTCCATCCTATTTTGTCTTCTTTTAGATACTTAGGATTTTTTACAGACTTCTTTATAGCATACTCGTTGGCACACACTTCAAGATGTCCCTGCAATACGACCTCTTACTCTACATCAAAATGTGAAGTAAGAAAAGTATAGCCTATTCTTCATGTCCAGGGTAGAGAAAGTTATGTGACTGTATCACATTATGCATTATTTTCGTGGATTTCATTATTCATTATTTAATTTCACCAATGTATTACCTTACATCGATAGCATCAGAATTTGTTAAAGTCCAATATTATGTAGTAGTTCCCAAAGCCCTATGTGAACAATGTAAACAATACACTGTTGTCATGACAACTGAACTGGATTTCATTTTTTTAGTCTAATATTCTCAGAAATTACATAAATTTTCAAGGGAAGGATTGTTTTGTTTGAATTTTAATGTTGACCGCGTTACTTCCCGTGCTTAACTGGGTATGTGTGCAAAATTTCCTACAAATTGGTCAAGAAATGTAGATTTGTATAGGGAACATACATACCCACATACCCACATATCCATATCTGATGAAAAAAACTAGACTTTTGTTCTTTTGTAAGCCCTACTTAATAAATCAATCTGGAGCTTAACTCGGAAAACAATTAAAAAAAAGCTTATTTTCTGCATATCATAATTGTAATTATACCTGATTAAACAAAAACATTCTTGCACTTTGTTACATCAGTTTACCTGATTTATGCCCGGTTTCTATAAACTCGCGAAATACCTATGGGTAAATTATCCAATGGACAGAATTTACACAAGAATAACACCATACAAACACAATTAATTTAAAGATAGCATTCACATACACTTGTGGCGAGTTTCTAGATAAATTTCCTCTGGGTAAATATGAAAATGACAGAAAAAATGTTCCTACAAACTCGGGCTAGATCTTTCCAAGGGTAAATCGTCGGGTTAATTTATCCTTTCATGGATGGCTGGATAAAATTTAACCTCTCATAGGATCAATCATAATTTAAACAATGAAAATCAAAGCCTTCTGAATTAACTTAACTCTACAACTCCAAGGCCTTGCTCATTTTATCATTGTGGGTGAAATGGAACTAATTTGCCCATGGATAATTTACCCATATGTAATTCACGAGTTTATAGAAACCGGGCATTAATATTATTTGACTCATGGGACCTCAAATAAAGTAATATGCAAATTGCGGGAAAGTAGATTTTGAATTGTAGGTATGTTCTTATGGTAAAGGTACGGTAGTAGAACTGAAAACCTGTGAGAAAGGGAAATACCATAGGAATGTTACCAACGAAATGGAATATAATATGAAATATTGTTGGGAATTGTATTGATGTAGCATGGGGCTTGCAAACTAGAATAATTGATTTTCAAGAGTGTTTCCGACAGGATCTGAATTTTAATTGTACAGACAGCTGGTTGTAACAAGTCCGGTAAATGAAATAAATCGCTTCAGTGAAACGTTATGTTACGAAACTTCCTATTTAATTCCGTCAGGAACACATAATATGAATCTTCACATTATTTCCCATTATAATGTTGAATAGCTCAAAAGAGGGAATTGAACACTGATAGCTTTTTTATCATTTGTTAAATTATTCAGCTTTATTTATACTCGTTTGAACATTGAGGTCATATCACGAGTGAGGTTCTGTGTGTATACCGATAGGTTATGTAATTATTAGACCTGGGAGTTTAGGTTCTAAAAAAATTAGTTTTAGGCACCTAAAATAGCCTTTTAAAACAAGTAAATAGGCTTTGACTTTAAAATATTACAATATACACTTAAACATGATTTTATTTTTACTGCAAGAAACGTGGTATACCTATTCTTAACAGAATTAACTGCAAAATTAGGCATCACGAACTATATTCACTTAAACAGATGTTCTTTCACTGGTGACTTGACACAGTAGTCCTTCCTCCTTAATCCTCCCCTTCCACCGTCAGTCAGCATTCCTTTAGCGACAGTTGTTTGGAATAATCATGTTTCTGTGAAAAACCCACCTCTGCTGTTTCTGCTTTTCATTGAGGGATGTCCATTATAAGATTGTAAAAATTACAGAAGTTGAATTTTATTTTAAATGTAAAAAATAGGCATTTTAGGCACAAAAATAGTAAAATAGGCCCTAAAGGTCCAAATAGGCATTTTAGGGCACTATAAAACTCTATAAATGTAAGTAATTTATCATGAGACGTCCACATATTTAAAAATTTTCATGTTATATCATAAGGAACAAAATAGCCATTTGCCTTAAAATCCCAGGTCTAGTAATTATTGATGTGCATCTTCAACTGAAAATAAATTTTAATATATATTATACAGGATGAAATAGCGGGGTTATGTCATGGTAAGTAAATATCCAATTCGGCATTTAGCTTTACGATTGGGGAAACCATGAGGAATCTAAGTCAAATTGACCTGCCAGGGGATTGAACACGGGACCTCCTGAGTGTGAGTTCAAGGCAATAATAATTGTCAGGGCCCGGATTCTGATGACCTAAAATTGTTTGAAAAGTGACCTATAAAATGACCCTAAATTTTAAAGAAAATGACTTAATAATTATAAAAAATGACCTAAAAACTGATATTTTATTTATAAAAAATTATAATTGTACACACAAAGTTATAGACTAGTTTGTACATAATTATAAAAACTGTAAGTAGCTGTAATGCTGTGAATGTTCTTTTCTTACGGAAATTTATACTGGCACTGAGGCACTGGTGAGTGTACATAATTGTAAAAACTGTAAATAACTGTAATGTTGTGAATGTTTCTTTTCTCACGGAAATTTATACTGGCACTGAGGCACTGGTGAGTCAAAATTCGACATTTCCTTTTGCGGTCTGCCGGATTATATTGTTGCTTATTGAGGGTAAACAGTAGTTTGCATTCTCAATTCCAAGCAGGTGCCAAGTCAGTCTAATAACAATAGTAATATAATACAAAATTTTGGCGTTTCTTTGATTCTCACTTCCGACTGAGACATGTCAACACTTTAACGCCGAATTTTTCCTTCTTGCATTAAACAAACAACACTTCAAAGACAGCACCGCTAGCGACGAAAAAATCGTCAATACACTCAATGTAAATACATGAAAATTACTAAATAAGGAAGCAAATGACACGAAAATGACTAAATAATGACCTAAAATTGAAATAAATGCCCTAAAAATATAAAATTGCATAAAATGACAAAAAATGACCTAATAAAAGTGCATTTCTATAATCTGAAGGCCATGATTAGGATTTATCCACAAGTTGGCAATGTCTATGCAGCATCAATAAAAAGATGACATGTCATTAGAATCCGGGCCCTGATAATTATATTTAATGATTTGAGACGTCTTAAAAAATATTATTCATGTTATGTGGTTTAGCAACAAACGGAAAACTCTTAGCCAATGGACTCAGATTAAGGTTTAAATATTTTATGGCTACACTATTTTATGTAATTAAAGAAAATAATTATGCATATGAATAGTTGAATATATTTAATTATATATGTATATATATATATTATATAATAGCAGTTCCCCGCGGCTTCGCCCACGAGGATAAAAATATTAAGAGCAAAGTAATAAAAAACATTATAGGCCTATTTATTATCACTTGCACGCGAAACACTCATAGGCCTAAACTAAACTATTAATATTTAATGAAACAGCTAAGAATCCGACTTTGAAGTGCATTCCACGATTAGAAAGCGCACTTTGGGAAATACGACCTCAGATTCGAGTTCCTTGGTCCAGAAAACCCAGCATAGTGAGTTCCGTCCGAATCGACCAATGTTTGACAAAAAAAGGTAAAGCCAATTGCCTCGATAGCGAAAAAAATTCACGTTTTCTTCCAGTTTTTCACTCAACTCGCGAACGAAAGCGAAAATGAAAAATCCGGCATTCTACGTGTAAAATTTCAGATCTCTGTGTCCAGTAGAATTCATTGGGCATCGCGTCCAGACAGACAGACAGACAAATACTTCCTTTCATTAGTTAGATATATTATATAAATGTAATTATTATAAAAAAATAGTCATATATGTACAGGTAGGGGGAAAAAGCGGACCGACTCTTGTAGCTGATTTCAGTTGATATACATTGCATTTTTCTGTCTGAAAACACACCGACAAATTAATGGCTTATTTTCTAATGGATTTCGAAATGGGCTAAGTCAACAGTCGACACTAGAACAAATTTCAATACATTCCCTGCTATCCTGTGAATGCCGCTATAGCATGCGCAGTGGCTCATATCGGCAACTTAGATATTTTAGTCGGTCCGCTTTTTTTCTCTACTTGTACAAAATGCCAATTGTATAGCCTTTTCTTCAAGATCATTCTCCATATCTGGAAGAAAATTGAAAAGCTGCCAAGGTGCGTGTTTTATTTATACCTCCCACCACCAATTTAAAAGATATCTTTAGACCTAAAACTTCAGAGCCTCACAACTCTAATAGAGTAATGATAATACCGTGAGAAAGGCATAACAGAATTATTCTCTCAAGAACAAATGACGGTATACACTCTAACTTCATGGAATGAAATGTTTGGCGAATGATTAGGCCTCAGGCTTAGAATAAGGAAACAAAAGGGACTGAACGCAGCTTTCAAAATATAACTTAGGCTAAAGTACTACTGCGTTTTCCACACTTGTATAGCTTGTCGCATGTAGAGCTCGTGGCAGTAACAAATAGGCCTACTGTTTATAATGAAATGTTCCTGCGGGTATGCAAGCGATGAACGATTGCCCGAAGATACCAGTACTTTTGTCACAGGCGGTGTGGGAAAACTACGTATCGATGGATCGATATAGCATAGCCTGTACAGTGCAGTTAGTGTTTTGTTTCACATTTGGTCGTCATAGTAACTGTCATATAGAGTTAAATACAGCATGGAACTAGTTTAGACTGGCAAATATGATGTTGCGCACAATTTAATACAATTCTTGTTTAAACTTTTTGTTGCTATGGCAACTGTCCTTGGAGTTGTATAGTATTCAGACTATAAACGGACGAAAATCGTGTAGCGCGTACTTTAGTAGATCACGTACAATGTTCATGTTCGTGTATTAACTGTTACCGAGTGCCATATGCGAAAAAATAATACCTACAAAGATATTTAAGACTGTTTGATTCATACAAATATCAATTGAAAGTAGTACTTGAGAGTTATGATGTAGCAGTTCATAATGCTTGTGGAATGTAATACTATATGAAATGTTCAACAGTTTTCTGTGATTCATGAATGCACGTATTTCCTACATGGCAAGTATGTAGACAGAAACTTTGACAAACTGCGTGTGCATTATTTAGTTTAATGTTCAAACTTTAAAAATCTTCTTCTGTAATATTTATTTTCTGTGACTTCAGTTTTCCCCTGTATCTTATTGTATTAAAATATTTTCTTTTTTATTACAGTATAGACAGTTGCCTGAATTTAATATTTTTGAAGTGAAACTTCTTTAGCTGCGGTAGGGGTAAATAGAGAGCTTGTGTAACGCTCAAAATCGTCACGAAATTAGTGTTACGCTCAAATTAACGGACTGCACAGAAAACAATCAACTTATCCAAAATTAAAAAAAAAAATCCAAAAATTAAAAATTAAAAAAATCGAATATCAAAATTTAAAAAATCTAAAAATCCAAAATTAAAAAAATTATATATCCTAAATTAAAAATGAAAATTCAAAAATTCAAAAAATAAAAAAATAAAAGACTTAAAATTTAAAAATTTAAAATTAAAAATTGAAAGATCAAAAATTTTAAAATCTAAAATCCAAAATTTAAAAGGTCCAAAAACCCAATATTAAAAAATCCAACAATGAAAAATTAAAAAATTCAATATTCCAAAATTGAAAAAATCCAAAAATTAAAACAAGTTTCACTTCTGTCGCGTGGCGTTCCACGCACAATTTTTTTTATTAATATATTTTCTAAATAGTGCTATTAAATAGCACACGTACTGCATTCTCTTTGAGTAGTGCGATGGATGCGTATTATGGACAAGATTTCAAGTTCTTGTGGTATCACATATGAGAGTACCGAGGTTATGCCCATTTACAGCTCGTCGTATCTTTCTGTATTTAACCAAGCATTAGAGGCCTCGGAGTCTTTTGATTTGAAACGTTTCGACTGTTGGTTTCCGAATGACAACACCATCGACGTGTAAAGCAACTGTAACTGCCTGCTGTAATTTCCCAGATGACTTCATCTGGACCGCAAAACATCAAAGATATAAGTTTCTACTTTCCGAAACCGTAAACCCAACCACACGGAATACAACACAAATCATTGTCTCTATTCTATTCTGCTCTTGTAAGTGTACGTCGCTTGGAAGCTAAATTCTATTATATTTACTTGTTGGTTTATGTTCTGGATATTATTTGTGGTCTCTCTTTTCCTTTCTTTGAGTCAACATGTTCATATATGAGTCATAAAATATTATATGGTCTAGAGTTCTAACTTGTAGCAAGTATTACTACCATTGTTATCATAGCTAATGTAACAAGTACGTACTTTTAAAAAGTCTAGTTGATTAATTACCTTTGCATTATTAAGTGCCAGTATGGTACTTTATGAGATTGTGTGGGGGACGAAAAATGTCTGTCCGTCTGTCTGTCCGTCCGTCCGTCCGTCCGTCCGTGTCTCTGTACGCGCTCTAACTCAAATACGCTTTTTCGGATTTTCATGAAACTTGGAAAACACATTTATAATGCCAATGGGAAGAACCCTATTGATATTGAACCAAATCGGTTCACCGGTACCGGAGTAATGCCCCATTTAGTGCCTATTTTAATAGATTATGGCGCCTTTCTAATAGAAAGGCGCCATAATTCAAATACGCTGTATCGGATTTCCATTAAACTTGGTATACGCATTTATGACGTCCATAAAAAGTACTCTGTTAAATTTTAACCTAATCTGTTGACCGGTACCGGAGTAAAACCCAATTTAGTGTATATTTTAAAGGCGCAATAGCTCAAATACGCCTTATCGGATATTTATGAAACTTCGTATACGCATTTATACTATCCATGGAAAGATGTCTGTTGATGTTCAACCAAATCGGTTGGCCAATACCGGAATAATGCCCAATTTATTGCCTTTTATGTTAATATATGAGAAGTCGCGATAACTCAAATATGCTTTCTTGGATTTTCCTGAAACTTTGTATACCCATTTATAATGTACATGGGAAGACGTCTACTGATATTGGACCAAATCGGTAGACCGGTACCGGAGTAAAACCCAATTTAGTGTCTATTTTAAAGACGCGGTAACTCAAATACTCTTTACCGGATTTGTATGAAATTTGGTATACACATTTATAGTGTTCATGGGAAGACGTCTATTGATATTGGATGGAATCGGTTCACCTGTTTCGGAGTAATGCTCAATTTGGTGCCTATTTTATGATAATACTAGGAGGTGCCCGTTGCTTCGCCACGATATTTCTTTTAAAAATTAAAAATTAAGAGTATAATAATTATTAAAGCATTATATTTATTGACACTTGCACGCGAATCATTCATAAACTAAGCCATTAATAATTAATGAAACAGCTAAAATTCCTGCTTTAGAGTACATTCCACGACATGAAAGCGCCCCCTGGAAAACTATATCAGAATCGATTATGCAGTTCCAAAGAACCTATGAACACATAATACGTATTGTTTTTCAGCTGTTTATTGACATGAATATGATGTGAATTTTATTTTATCAATTCAGTGTAATTTTAAGAAATTATATAATGTTTCAAGGGGAGGAATGGTTTGTTTGGATTATTATTATCAGCGATATTTCAAGAGATAAAACCATCAATATCTTACAGCTGTTGCCCCCGGCTTCGCCCGCCATTATTCATTGACTCCAGGATTTTTAAGAAAATTACACTGGTAGATTATTAAAAATGTTTGTGGTTCAGAGCTATGAAAATTGTAAGTAAAAATAAAATTAGAATATTTGTTCATTGTGTTCATTTCACTTAGGCCTTATATAATAAAGAAACGGTTTTCCTTCCTAATTTTGTAGTCGTCTTGAAAGTTTACACTGCGAGAGACGAACATCGCCGAGTATACCCGATGTCTCACGAAGCGGGCGAGCAAGCACGCTATTTAGGACCGTTGAATTGTATAAGAGTAGATACGTATTCGAAAGAATTTATATAAAAAAAATCAAATCAGTTATCATGACAACATAGTCAATTGTTTTACTGTGATATTATACGGCTTTGGAAATTAAAATAGAGATAGCTATGACCAAAAGCACTATTGCTTTACATGCGCTTATCGAACTAGACCGTTAAAATGACCCAGGTGACCGAGATGGTAACGTTTTGGCCTCACATTTTGGAGTTCCATGGTTCAAATCCCGAAACCGGCCAATTTCACTTTTTGTTTTAAATTTTTATGTGAGTGTGCGATTGTCAAGATATCACAAATATGTACAGTTCAGCTGATGCTGGAAGATTTTAATCTGATTAAAAAAATTAGACCTTTGTTCTTCCGTAAGCACTGCTTAATGAATAAATATGGAGCTTAACTTGGAAATCAATTAAAAAAACATATTCTGCATATCATAATTGCAGTCATAACTGATTAAACAAAAACATACTGGCACTTTTTTACATCAGTTTACCTGATTTTATTATATCTTCTTTAGCCTTCAATCCTTGGATTGGTTTGCAGCGATTCTCCATTCTGATCTCCTTTCTGCCTTCCTTTTTAATTCTTTGTATGTCTTACAGTTCATGTCATCCTTAATTTGTTATATATATATATATATATATATATATATATATATATATATATAAATTAGATTTAGATACAGTTATGAAACTTTTTCACCAATAAATACACTCCAAAATGTGTGTAATATATTTACTAACCTGATTTTGTAGGATTTAGTAGTTGGTTTTTAAAATGTTAGTGTAGTCATCGTCAGTTATTTTAACTTGTAATTTTTCTGGGTAATTTTTTTTTAAATAAAACGTATAAATTGTACTTAAAATACTTCAGTAAATTTGAAAATCTGTATCAGAGATTCTTACATAAAGAAATAGATTCACATTTTAACATCTGTCTGAGGAAATGAGATTTAGTTTAGAAAAGAAAAAGTTCTGGTCATGAAAACCACAATTAACGGCCGTGGGTGTCGGCATGCTGATCACATGCCCACAATCCTGTAATCTGCCTGTGGAAGATGACCCATCGGTCGGATGGTAGGCCAAATCCCCCCATGGATGTAGCGCCACGGATTTTAGTTTTTTTTTTAGGAAAAAGTTAATTGGATTAATCTCAAAACACAAATTGAGATATTAAAATGCAATATGAAACTTAAATTTTGTTTTAACTTTTTAGTTAAAACTTTTTATGTAAGGTTGCAGAATTTCAGGATTCTAGAAGAATAGTTAAGAAAATCACTCTCAACACTACCGCTACTATCCCTTAGATACTGAAAAAAAAAGAAGAAAAAAAACTAGAACTCGAAGAAACATGACTTTTGTAGTGTTCGTGTTTATAAGTTTTACTCCTTACCTTCAACTTCAATTAGGGTGGAAACGTCATGTAAGGATTTTTTTTCTTATCTTGCTTGTTACTAGGAACTCTTGAACAGAAGTTAGGAAGATAATGGTCAGTATCGTACAAGCTGTCTATGACAAGCTATAAGTTATCCTAGTTGAGAACGAGTGAAGCTGGCATCTCACTTTCCAAATCTTAGCTCAAAACTTCCCTTAAACTCTCCCTCTGCTAACGAAACCTGTATGTGAAGGATATTACTGACAGACTTCGGCGTGCTCATAATGCTTGTGTAAGATTTATCTGTAATATCAGACGATTTGACCATGTGACGCAGTCTTTTCAAACCTTATTATGGATGCGATTCAAACAACGAATGAACCTTTAAAACCAGCCGTTAAGATAATTTTGATTTATTAAACTAAATTTATTTAATATTGATAAATTTTATTTTCCAATGAGGGTTAAATCAATTTTTATAGGTTTGTAAAAAGGTCCACCTTATACCCGCAAGTAGAGAAATAGACACATAGAGTTTTGTCATAAATGGAAAATGTTTAATATAATATGTTAAAACGTTATGAATAGATAGTCGGCTAGCCTAGACAGTTAGAGTGGCTTTATAGTATATTGCGATACAAGTGCCTTAAGCGATGCATATGGATCGAGGAAAGAGTTTGCCGTGGATCGTAAGTTGACATTCCCACACGCAATCTTGTTGGTATGGGCGGTAAGAGTTTCCGTGCGGTAAGAATTTACTTACGACACACATCATAATACAAGCCTTTATGGACAAGGCCCCCCAGGACAAATATTCGGTTCCCATAACAACAAACACATGCAAATCACTTTCTGAAATAAACATCTATCTTCAATAATGTATATACATAATATTTTCAGCTAATATCTCAATTAATAGTAAATAAATTGATATAAATAATCGTCGTGCAAAAAATAGCATGCATTACTCGTGCCGTAAGCGTATAACGGATCTCGGAAATTGCAAAAACTCTTTCCTCGATCCATAAACACCACTTACGGCACTTGTATCGCAATCTCTATATATATAAAAGGCTTTGTCCTGACTGACTGAATGAATGACTGACTGACTGATTGACTGAATGACTGGAATCAACGTACAGCCTAAACTGTAACAGGTAGAGACTTGGAATTTTGACAGTACCTTCGTTTCATAATGTAGGTGCTCACTAAGGTGATTCTAAATGCCAAAAATTAAATGTTTTTGAAAATACTTAATCCCTTTTTACATAGAATTATCAATTCCAAATCACAGAATATATTGTTGCCACATGGTATCAGGTGGGCTTGGAAAAAGACAAATGACATGAACTTTTGACAAATAAGAGAAGTTATCAAAATAATTGATGTTATAAATAAATATTACAGAATGAAATCCACTAAAATAATGGAATCACATAACTTTCTCTACCCTGGACATAGAGAAAACAAAACGAGGTATGGTAATGTGTATATTATTATATTATATCGCAGGTTTTTGGAGAGAAAAGTATGAAAGTGATAATGCTTTCTGTTTAATTTCATCCGCAAAACGGCTTTATGGTAACATAAGAGTGGGAAATTTCCCGCCTCGATATTACAATTTTATGTTACAGGAATTTCTGTTTCTTCTTATTTAAACCTCTACCAGGCTTGCTGTGCACTGTACAAGCGATGGGATGCAAAATTCTAGATCCTCTATGAGCCATAAAAAACTATATCAAGCGTTTTCTGAGGGAATAGTTTGAGTGTAATAAGTCGTTCTTCCTATTTCAAATTATAAATGCCTATATAAGGACCTAGAATTTAAAATTTAAAATCCTTCATAAGCTAATTTCCAATTACAAAATACAAAACCCGGGCGACGCCGGGTCTTTTAAGCTAGTATACTATAATGAAACAGGTCTGTATCACATCGCTGTTATGTAAAAACTTATTAATATACTTTCTTTCCGAAGAGAAAGTAATGAGAGAAAATCTCCATTTATTTCTTTCCCTATCTCTCTCTCCTTTCCTGCAAGTTTTCGTAATAAGGAAGTGAAAACTGTATCTGCGTATAACAGAAATGGAATAAGAAATTCCAACACTATACAATTTTCGCTTCAAATATGAATTTGCAAGCGGATAAAAGAAAACTGTTAATAAAAATACTTGAACATAAAAGCGTGCATTCTCTTGGAACTGTATTTTCGAATAAATTCATTTTTCTCCCCCGCTTTTCGTCTCTTCTCATCTGCAATATTTCTTTTTGCAGACGACATTTATTGAATTCCGGTAACATTATATCAAATACCGACCTCTGCCTGTAAACTTCTTTATGCGGTACACGATGCTTAGCATATTTGCCAGCATTCCATATATTGTCTTCTGCTGCTACTGTTCTCTATTCTTAGAAAATATGGGAAAATAAAACCTAACTAGATTGCTATTGAACAAAAATACTAGGAATTGGAGGACATTTTCTGCTCCCTTCTTTTGTTTGATGCAGGATTGTTTATTCCATGGCCCTCCACAATTCTTTCTCCGCGACTGTTCCCTGAAAAGAGATATTGAGATATTCAGCTGTCTGTCATAGCTTTCAGTTCCAGATGGTGTCGCTAGGTGGAGTGTATCTCTCAGAAAGGTTTGATTTAATACGAAACGGGCTGTTGTGCTTTTCAGTTCGTGAAGATTCAGAATAGGCCTATTGATAATTTTAAATTGGGAAAACTAAATTCGATCCTTATAACGCTAAGGGCTTTTTCAGTTTGTAAACCCTTTAACCTGCCCAGTGGATTGTATCTTGAGAGATGAAATTAAAACATTAGTCGATCTTAACTCGACTGTTCAGAATTTCGTCTTTCATATGTAAATTAATTTGTTATGCAGTTACTGCTAAGGGCGTTATTAGATTTTCTTCCAATCCGGCATGAATGTTCCTTGATTTTTTTAAAGCGACTCAAGAGTAAGGAATTTATTTTTTCTATCCCGTTTCAAGAGGTTCATTTTCATGAAATGTTCAGCTATTTTCAATTCTATTCTATCTAGTCGGTTTTTGCTTTAAAATCTTTTCACTCTCGGCTATAGAATTTTCTACAATTTTGTTCCATTAAATTTCTGAAATAACTTTAATGGTTTACCGGCGAGCGCAGTAAATTACTATTATGCCTTAAGTTTTGGGGGAGGAAAAGTATGAAAGCGATATTGAATTTCTTTTTGACTTCAGCCCCTAAACGGAAGTAACTTGAAAGCGAGAAATGAAATATTCCGTAAAGACAATACAATTTTATGTTACCGGAATTTATGTTTCTTCTTATTTCAATCCCAGCTAGACTTGGTGTGTAGAAGCAGTGGGGTGCGAAATTCTAAGTCTTCTCTGAGCCAGAAATCAAGCGTTTTTTCTAATACCTACACAAGTACCAAGACTTTAAAAATCAGAAGTCCTTCATAAGGTAATTTCGAATTTCAAAATACAAAAACCGGGCGACGCCGGACCTTTTAAGCTAGTATAAAAGTGTTTGAATTATTCCTCTAGCAAGAGGATGTTTCATTTGTGCTGAATATTAAGCCAATAATTATATTAATAGTTATTAATATGGTCATATCAGGGGTTATTAAAATATTAATTTTGCAGATTAAAGAAAAAGTGTCTAATTATTCTCATAAACGTTTCAGATGTATTATTATTATTATTATTATTATTATTATTATTATGTATTCTCCATTTATTGCAGCCCTATTTTGCACTACAGCATGTTAGGGCTATAGTTAAATGCAAATAAAAGCATATTTACTATTATAAAAAAGTACAATGAGTGAACACTAAGCGTCAACGTTTCAGATGTAAGACGAATCCTTCAAGAACAGATTATGTTCAAGTCCTATCTGTATTAAGAGATTTTTAAAATAGATAACGCCTGATTTCTATTTGAAAGTTCTCTCTCAATGACATCCTGAATTAAGAAGATCTCATATTTCAAACTTTTCTAAATTAAAATCCATATCTTTATAGATGTTTTCCGCTTTATTAAGTTGGTAACGAATCCAATCTTCTCACATGCGATTTCATCTGTCTAAGCCCCTAAGTTACGACTGCTTGATCGTAAAGTACACAGATTGGAAATCACCGCGGAGAGAATTATTGAATATCTGATCAATTTTCCCAAGGGAACGAATAATGGGTGAATCTTACAGGATATCAGACACCAGGAGAAGGTAAAATCATGTTTTAAAAATTCAAACTTTTTATTTTTCTTAACAACTTTTGGGAGATAAGACCAAGGATGAAAAATTATTAAACATAAACCAGCCCACACACGTCTTCTATTCTCACAATCGACCTTTGAATTAAAACTTTTGTTTGAAATCGGTGTTAATATTAGTGTTTTATTAATGCCCGGTTTCTACAAACTTGTGAATTACCTATGGGTAAATTACCCATGGACAAATTAGTTCCATTTAACCTACAATGGTATAATGAGCAAGGCCTTGGAGTTGTACAGTTAATTTAATTCAGAAGGCTTTGATTCTCATTGTTATTGATCCTATGAAAGATTAAATTTTATCCAGCCATCCATGAAAGGAAAAATTAACCCAAAGATTTACCCTTGGACAGATCTAGCCCGAGTTTGTAGGAACATTTTTTCTGTCATTTTCATATTTACCTAGAGGACATTTATCTAGAAACTCGCCACAAGTGTAAGTGATTGCTATCTTTAAATTATTTGTGTTTGTGTGGTGTTATTCTTGTGTAAATTGTGTAAATTCTGTGCATTAGATAATTTACCCATAGGTAATTCGCGAGTTTATAGAAACCGGCCATATGACGGCTAAAATCATTCGTTTAATACTTAAAAAGGGCTATTCCACGAAACTAAAAGGCTAAAATACCTTTTAAAAAAGCCTAAAAATCCGGGCCCTTATTATAATATATTAAATTTAAAAAAAAACAACTTTTATTTGGGTGGAGGAAGTTATGTCTTTCACATAAGATTTTTTCATATGTGTAAACCCTCTAGGCGTTATCCAAGGCCTCCTCGTACTGTGGCAACGGCGCACGGAATCAATTTAGCTTAGCCGTTTGAAAACAAAACAAGTTATATCACCTTGGAAACAAGCTTTTCCTCTCCCATCTTTTCTTCCAAATCAAGTAAGCTGGATGGAGCTGTTGATAGAGTTTGGAAGGGGAGAAGAAGAAGAAGACGGATTGGCATGATGGCGTGGATCAACTGGAAAACAGAAAAGGGACGGCCACTAAATTGAAGTTGCAAGAATTCGAGTAATAAAAACCTTTTTTTCTTCTTCTTCTTCTCTCTCTTCCTCCAGTTAAGTGGTGAAAGACGAGATGGTGCTTCTCTTTGGGGACTGATTCTCTATGTCCAGAATATATTAGCACGGCCCCCAGTGACAACAGTCTGTGGAGATGTCGATTGTTTTCCCGACTCCGTTAAGTGCTGAAACAGGAGAAGTTATCTTGAAACGAAACCCGTACTTCATAAGGGACTGGTCTAATGTACATCACAGGAGACTCGATTGAGCAGGCGGAGTTTAGGTGCGAGAAATACTAAAAATTTTAGATATTCAATTTTTTATCAGCAATCAATCACTCTTCACCGAACGAGGTGGCCGTGATATTTTATTAAGTGCCAGTATGGTACTTTATGAGATTGTGTGTGGGGACGAAAAATGTCTGTCCGTCTGTCCGTGTGTCTGTACGCGCCATAACTCAAATACGCTTTTTCGGATTTTCACGAAACTTGGAAAACACATTTGTAATGCCCATGGGAAGAACCCTATTGATATTGAACCAAATCGGTTCACCGGTACCGGAGTAATGCCCAATTTAGTGCCTTATGGTAATATACGTATTCGAAAGAATTTATTAAAAAAAATGAAAATCAGTTATCTTGACAACATAGCCTATTGTTTTACTGTGATCTTATAAGGCCTTGGAAATTAAAATACAGGTAGCTATGACAAAAAACACTATTGATTTACATGCGCTTATCCAACTAGACCGTTAAAATTACCCTGGTGGCCGAGATGGTAACGTCTTGACCTCACATTTTGGAGTCCATTGTTCAAAACCCGAAACCGGCCAATTTGAACTTTTTTACCTGATTTTTATTTATTTATTGAATATACAATTACTTAAACCCTATTCAACCCGGAGGTATATTAGGGTTATAGTTACAAGAAAATATATTTGCAACATTACTACTTCTTATCCATAGGCTGGATGCAGGCCTTACTACTCTAAGAAAACAAGATAACTAATATATTATATTATAAAAGAAAACTATAACATCTTAAAAATAGAACACAAAAACTTTTGGAATTCTCTATAACAGCATTTTTTCCTAAAAATATCAAAGAGTGGTTTGTCTAATTTCTTTTTACAATAATCTAAGTGTGTGTCCAATATTCTTCTTTTATGCTCTAGGACTGGGCAATGAAAAATTAAATGTTCATCAGTTTGTTGGTCAGTACATATACATTGATAACCGTTCTGTCTTTGGATCATGAAACGTTGAAAGTAAAAACCAGATAGTATCATCTTGGACTCGCATTCAGGAGGTTTCAGGTTCACATCCCGTGGCCGGGTTTTTTCACGGTTTCCCCAGTCGTAAAGGCGAATGCTGAATTGGATATTTACTTACCATGACTCATCCCGGTATATTTCTTCCTGTATCATCTTCATTAATAATTAATATCAATTAGAAATTAACACCCTAAAAACCCACAGTAGAAAACAGTTGCACATCAATAGTTGCATGGCCTACTGCTATACATACAGAACCTGAACTCCTGATATGGCCTCGATGCTTAAAGGAGTGTGTGTATGTAATTATGGAATCCCATGAAGTGGGGAGCGACGGACTGGGAGCGACCCTAAGCACGTAGGCCACAAGTCCGGGCCCATTGTTCCAACCCCCAAAGGAGTATAAATAAAGCTGAATTTAATATTCAAGTTTCATATCAAACTTTTATAAGCACCCCATGAACAAAATTTAAACAAAATCGTTAGAGTCATTTTCGAGAAAATGGGAAAAAACGAAATTTTCTTCATGTACAGTTCTCTTAAAAATTTGATAAAGTCGTCGCCATCTTCGTGTCACATTCTCAGAAGGTACCTAATGAAAATACAAAATATCGTTTTCATACGTTCTTCCGTTCTGGAGCTAGACTGTTCAGACACACACTCACACACATACATGTTTCTGAAAACATTGGATTCAGGGGGCCTCAAAACATGTACTTATATTAAAAACTCAACTTCGAATTTGGGGGGTCGAAAACAATACCACTTCTGCACGGGCAGAGGAAGTAATAATATAGCCTAATAATGCAATTCATGAAAAGTATCTACAAACGAAATCAGTGTTAATAAACATGTTAATAAATACGAGTATAATATTTTAATTGTTTTGCTATTAAATAAATTATTTAAAAGACATCTGGCGATTGAATTAATAAACGCGGGTGAAGCCGTAGGCACCTGCGGGTACAATTGTACATCAGAACCATACTATAGTACGTTTTGGTCATTTTGAGATAATACTATACTCTTGTACCTGTCAAACTGTAGTTTAGTGCCTGTTCATCTGCCACTAGCTAAATGTGCGATGGAATGAGGAAGCTATGTCAAGAAGTTGGACAGACAGCCTGCGTGAGGGTGGAGCAGCTAGAAAGAGTCCTTCAGACGCCTTCCTTTATTCTAGTGTCCATTCAGCTGTTTAAACACTATAGTACAGTTACTCGTAAGATTGTTAAAATGAAGAGAGCTGTTGTTACACTTCAAGAGAAACTAGAAGTTTGTGAATTAAGTGAAAGATTAAGCCTTAAATGTTATGAGTGAGAGAGAAGATTGCCTGTTATTTAATTTTCCTTTCATAATACAGTACAGTAAATTAATACAGCACTGTATAATCGCCATTTTTATTTTAAAAACTAGATTTGTTTTAGTGCCACCCTCGCTTTGTGCCACTAAATGTTAGAGAACGGATGGTGGTATTATAACGAGGGTTGACTGTATATAATCTAGTTCTTCAGATATTTTATAAGAATACTAGCTTAAAAGACCCGGCGTCGCCCGGGTTTTGTATTTTGTAATTGGAAATTAGCTTATGAAGGATTTTCAATTTTAAATTCTAGGTCCTTATATAGGCATTTATAATTTGAAATAGGAAGAACGACTTATTACACTCAAACTATTCCCTCAGAAAACGCTTGATATAGTTTTTTATGGCTCATAGAGGATCTAGAATTTTGCATCCCATCGCTTGTACAGTGCACAGCAAGCCTGGTAGAGGTTTAAATAAGAAGAAACAGAAATTCCTGTAACATAAAATTGTAATATCGAGGCGGGAAATTTCCCACTCTTATGATACCATAAAGCATTATCACTTTCATACTTTTCTCTCCAAAAACCTGCGATATAATATAATAATATACACATTACCATACCTCGTTTTGTTTTCTCTATGTCCAGGGTAGAGAAAGTTATGTGATTCCATTATTTTAGTGGATTTCATTCTGTAATATTTATTTATAACATGAATTATTTTGATAACTTCTCTTATTTGTCAAAAGTGCATTTCATGTGTTTTTTCCAAGCCCCCTGATACCATTTGGCAACAATATATTCTGTGATTTGGAATGGATAATTCTATGTAAAAAGGGATTAAGTATTTTCAAAAACATTTAATTTTTGGAATTTAGAATCAGAATTTTTCAAAATCCTTTCTTAGTGAGCACCTCCATTATGAAACGAAGGTACTGTCAAAATTCCATGTCTCTACCTGTTATAGTTTAGGCTGTACGTTGATTCCTGTCATTCAGTCATTCATTCAGTCAGTCAGGACAAAGCCTTTTATATATATAGAGATAATCGTATGTTCATAAAGATGTATAGGATATCTTCAGTTATTCAGTTTATTTAGAACCATAATATTATATATCCACAAATATTCTAAATAATAATAATATTAATAAAGCAGTTTTCAGGTCCAGCCAGTAAATAATTATAACACAGGTCCGAACGATAATTTTTTTTACATTTTAAACATAGTATGTTTCAAGAAATTAACGATTAAAAATAACATTTTACTGTTTTCTCGCCATACTGCAAAATCACTCAAAATGCATACGATACTGTTATTCTGAGTTACAATATATTGTGGGATAGATTCTTATTTTTGGGAAGATCTTACTTTGAGAAATTCCCAACTACTAAGAAAGGCTCAAAAGAAGATGGCAAACGGGAGATATATGGAAAAGTTTATTCTTTATGGGTTTGCTTCAAAGGCCTCTACTATTATCCCAAAGTTACGGAACAAGTTCCTTGTAGAGGAAGAGTAACCCGGCTTGTCACAATATGTTTTTGAAGTTTATATCCATATATAAGAAAGGAAGAATTCAGGCTCTTTGATACTTCTTCCATTGAAGCGGAAAGAAAATGTTTTCTTTTGTAACTGGATTGAGAAAGAAGGAAATAGTTTTGTGAAGTACCTGGCTCCCGCACGCCTTGCTGACTCAGACATCAGCAATCACCCCCAACATCCCTTACAAATTCTGGTAGACTTCCACCTTCAATTAGCTGGATTTTAATATTCATAACAGAAATTTTATTATGTTTATTTTATTACGGCGATCTCCGAAATGGAATTTCGCGATTAGAATAGCGAAAAAAAAGTCAGGTAAACTGTATCGGGTCGCCAGGGAGGGTACCCGAGGTATTGTTTGATTTAACTACCCTTTTCATGATTTTATGCACGACTTAACTATTTAGTGGTACTTGCGAATATTGTTGCCGTGGATCGTAAGTTGACATTCCCGCACGCAATCTTGTTGCTATGGAAACAAAACAAATTTCCGTGCGGTAAGAATTTATTTACGCCACACATCATAATACAAGGCCCCCCAGGACAAATATTCGGTTCCCATAACAACAAACACATGCAAATCACTTTCTGAAATAAACATCTATCTTCAATAATGTATATACATAATATTTTCAGGTAATATCTCAATTAATATAATTAAATTGATATAAATAATAATCGTGCAAAAAATAGCATGCAATACTCGTGCCGTAAGCGCATAACGGATCTCGGAAATTGAAAAAAAAAACTCTTTCCTCGATCCGTATGCATCGCTTACGGCACTTGTATCGCAATATACTAATATCTCGTTGAAAAGAACATAAGACAATACTGTTTTACGTTTGAATTTTAATTATTAATACAACCAGCTCTGCATAAAAAGATGAATTGAAGATGACAAAGGAATGTCTGAAGGCCTACTGATACCAATATTCCTTTTACTTATTTCATGAATCCCTGTACATTTATATGCTGAGCAATAATAGTTCTTTCACACTGGCCGTGTTTAGGCTAAGGTGGAAAGGTGAAGTTAGACTGAAAAATTCAATTCCATAGCCGGGATTTGAACCAGGATCTTCGCCTGTACGTGCCGCTGCTCTTACCAATTGAGCTACCATGGCAACATGCCGATACAACATTAAATTTTCAAATTGACTCACACCTGTGACCTACTAGTGCTTTACCATGAAGGCCGGGTCTTTAAGTCACTGGATTAGTAACTCATATTGAGAACACCTGGTGGTATACTGGGATATGTGAGTCACTTGGAGAATATTATTCATTGTTGTACTGGCATGTTACCATGGGCGTACGGTAAGGGGGGGTTCAGGGGGTTGAAACCCCTCCCGAAATATCTGCATTATTTTGAAGATTATAAATCATGGAACGAAATTTAAAAACAAACAAACCACACACAAAACAAACTCTGATTAGGTTGTTAGCCTAAATATTTTACAATCTCGTACATATCAAAGCATTATTTAAGATTTATCGTAATTTATTTAAGATTAAAATTTCAAAACTTCGTGGTGTTGATAGTTTTTCAGCTTAATAACAGTGATGCATTACTAGTAAACAAAAATCCCTTTGGAATCTGTCACACAACAAGTCGAATACTCCCGCCGAAATCCATCAACCTGTTTGTAAAGCCATCAGTAATCACGAGCTCATCGCAAAATTATCATGAAGTAATCAGCATTAATCGGGCCTTTCCACCGTTGGATTTACAGATGACATTAAAAATGTGCCCTATGCACCATACAGTATTATGATAATTAATGATAAGTTTTTATTTATAGACTCTAGCTTAAACGAGAAATGGATAGAATCTCAAGAAAAACCGTTTCAAAGACTGAGCTGCATATTAATTTATTACAGTGTATTAATTATCACAATACAACTGTTTAGTAATTTAAAAAAATAATAATTCGCAATGTGCGTAAGGACATGGAGCTGATACGATTTTAAATTGAACCCCTCCCGAACAAAATTTCACCGTACGCCCATGCATGTTACCATGGTAACTCAGTTGGTAAGAGCAGCGGCACGGAGAGCCGAAGATCCTGGTTCAAATCCCGGCTATGGCATTGAATTACCTTTCCAGGTATAGAAACTTACAATGACTAAATTAATTATTTTAGTAATAATCATACATTTAAGAATTTTTAAAAACTGTAATTCACAAAAGTTGCTACATTTTCTCCACTTTTTCGTTTTTCGCCGCAATATCTCGCGAAGGAATTTTCCTGTGGTTGGCAACACTGATTTTAATATGTGACTTGAGGCTTTCCCGGTATTGAGAATATATTATATGAAGCAGATTTTTCCCAATCCAGCTCACTTGTCCCAGAAGATGACCATGGAGATAGTTGTCGAAAGCTTGGAACCAAACCTCCAACTCACCCGGTTGGAAGCCGGTGGGAAAAGTGAGCTGGATGGGAAAAAGCTTTTCCCAGAAGAAGGCAACAGAGATTGCTGCCGAAAGCTTGGAACCAAATCTCCAACACACCCGGTTGGAAGCCCGAGAAACAATAATATAAGCACTGATTTTATTTTTTTAAATATTAATATAAGCAATCGTCAGGTGATATCATCAGTGGGTTGTAAGTTGAAATAAATTATGAACATTTTATTGGAATAACTGGTTTTCGTATTTAAAAATCTGGCGAAAGACAAATATAATTTGCACTTTAAGCTCCGCCCACTCGATATTCACATTTTGTTTCTCAGCGAAGCAGGGTGACAAACTATCCTTGTATATTGTCGCCGACACTCTCGACCGTACCAAACATTAAAAATGCGAAAGTGCCCCTTGTACCAAATATTAAAACGCGAGACTAAGTGCCTTGTACCCACAGGTTTGCCTTGTACGGAACGGTTTGCCAGCCTGTTCATCCTCGAAGAATTCACTAGATTGTGGTATAAAAGGAACTGCTTTACTGGGAGCGGGTCGGGCGGGATATGTCTCATGCGAAAGTGCACCTTATATATTTTGTTTTTTCCCCTCGCTTGAGTCCAGATATATTTCTCAGTTCTTTGTTACATAGAAAAATAAATTCTTGTTTTTTTATTTTATTTATTCAGCTGTGTTTATACTCATTTTAGCTGCCAGGCCATGTCATGAATTCGGGATGTGTCTCTATACAGTAGGGTAGGCCATGGAACTATTGATAGTTTCTAATATTGGTGTATTTTTATGGAGTAAATTTCAAGTGATATTAATTTAAATGGATACGATACAGGATGAAATGTTGTGGATGATTCATGGTATGTAAATATCCAATTCCCAATTTCTCTTTATGGCTGGCGAAACCGTGAAAAACCCCATGTCAATTTGAACGGCCATGGGGTTTTAATCCGGGACCTCCCGAATGCGAGTCCAAGACGTAACACCCACCAGATTGGTTCTTCTGTTTCGTTCTACATTTAAATAGGACCAATGGGAATAAAACTCAAGTCACATTGAACCAGAAATAATAATCTTTACTTACGCCTGGAGCTCTGATAGCGCGGCAATTTCTTCTCCGCCGGAGTATTGCGGGTTGTCTAGTCAATCGCTGCAGGTGGAAGACCTAATAAATGTTTTTACTTACGCCTGGAGCTTAGATAGCGCGGCAATTTCTTCTCCGCCGGAGTATTGCGGGTTGTCTAGTCAATCGCTGCAGGCGGAAGACCTAATAAATGTTTTTGCTTACGCCTGGAGCTTAGATAGCGCGGCAATTTCTTCTCCGTCCGAAATATATACCAAATATTAAAAATGCGAGAGTGCCCCTTGTACCAAATATTAAAACTGCGAGAGTGCCCCTTCTACCAATTATTAAAAACGCGAGAGTAAGTCCTTGTACCCACATGTTTGCCTTGTACCCAACGGTTTGTCAACCTGTCCATGCTCGAAGAATTCGCTAGATCGTGGTATAAAAGGAACTGCTTTCCTGAGGGTGGGTCGGGCTTGATTCATCTCAAGCAAAAGTGCACCTTATATTTGTTTTTTCCCAAACATCTTAATATGCCCTTAAAAGTCCTCATGTTTTGCATTAAAGCATTGTTCCATTAACCTCATTTATCTGCCTTTATACAGTTTTTTGAGATGACGAATGTATACGTCAGGAGGACTGGAAAGGTTTTATGACTCTTTAGATTTTATATATATATTTTTTTTGCTTCTCTTCCATACTTGAAGTAAGCCTATATGAAGAATTTAAGCTTTTCAAACTGTTTAATATTAGATTATTATTATTATTATTAAGTTATTATTATTTGTTATTAATTTATTATTAAGTTATAATTTTTTGTTATTAATGTAACTTATTACAGTATTATTAAGTTATTATTATTATTATTATTATTATTATTGCATTTTGCATGTCCTACTATATTATTTTTATTTCTCTTTAGGTGAGTCATAAGGAGCATTTTTCTACCCACATAAGAAGTGGTTCGACAGATAAAACTATCTTCTGTAAAAAGGTAATATTTAACATATTTTTATTGATTTTATACACTATACATAGAAAGTTCAGAAATCTTCCCTTAAAGAGTTGTGCGTATTGATCATTCAATTATATCTTATACTGCTAAGTTATTTGTTTCCCTTTATTAAGGGAGGACCTTTGAAAAATTATGTATAATAATAATGAAATAGCTTACAAATCAGAATTAATAAATAAATTGATTATTCAATATCATGTTACATACAGACTTCTGGCCTACTTTGGCTTAAATAAAAGCTTATGAACTCCACAGCAAATCTACCAGATGCAATACTGCTATTTTTAAATATCTGTATATTTCCACTTTAATTGTTTCTACGAATTATTTATTTACCGGCACTTTAAAAACTGCCTCCCAATGAGAATACACTCATAGAAGCATCGCAATAGAGAAAATCCACAAGGGGTAGCTGTCCCAATTACTAGGGAAAACCTGAGGGTTCAGCCTACCAATTAATCTAGAAGATAACAATTTATCAGATTCATATTTAACCCTTCGTTTGGCGAGACTCAATTTGTCATACGATATATAAACTCGTGCCGGACCGCACAGAAAACAGTTAACACAATGATTAGGCTCGTAGTTTATTTCTTGCTTTCTTATTCTTAGATAATTTTGTTTCAATTCCCTTTCATTCCTTTTGATAGAAATTTAAGACAAAAGACAGTATCCCATTGGATACATTATCAGTTAAGGATTAATCGTTTCCGAGTTATTTCACCTTCCAAACTGGAAGTACATAAAAAATTATATTTTCAAGAAAAGCAGAAAGAAATTCAACCGTGACTTAATTTTCAATATACACAGCTATTTTAAACTGGCAAGTCAACAATGTATTATGATGCGGTTTAAAAACAGTTAAATTTACATTCTTTTTGCTTTTACAAACGAAAGCTTCATTTTTAGACAGTAGAGAAGCACTTTCAACGGTAGATGATAGGCCTACTAGTTAAAAGTAGAAAATTATACCACTGAGTGGTTTACATTTGTAACACTTCAGGGTGACCAACTTTGATTTCCTGCTTCACAAATTCTCCCTACATAGTCAGGTGTTGTAAATCGAAACAACCCAACAAAATCATGTACAGTAATGGATTCTGTTCCTACTTCCTCCGCCCAAGAAATTATATTTCAATTTGTAACTAAAAGAATCTACATTTCTGTTACGGTTACTGAGGGCTATAGCCTATCCAAAATTCTATAGAAAACAAAAAGAAAATTGCTTCACAAATTCTCCCTACACAGCCAACTACACAAATTAATAAATTAGTGAAAGACAAGGCCTTAAAGCCTTAACCACACCAAAGGGTAATATAAACTAAAAAAAACTAAACTCCGTGGCGCTACATCCCTGGAGGGACTTGGCCGACCACCCGACCGCTGCGTCATCTCCCGTAGGCAGATGGCAGGATTGGGGGGCATGTGGTCAGCATACCGACACCCACGGCCGTTAATGGTGGTTTTCTTGACCGAAGCCGCTACTTCTCTATCAAGTAGCTCCTCAATTTTGAATCACGAGGCTGAGTGCACCCCTACCAGACCTCCCTACCTCAGAAAAATCCGAGGAGGTACCGGGAATCGAACCCGGACCGACGGATCTGTAGTCAGCACCGCTAACCACAAGACCACGCCGGCGGACCAAAGGGTAATATAAATGAATTAAAATGTCTCTTGTTCAAGGTCTATTTATTTATTTTAAGTCTAATCAATTAAAAAATCCCTTTAGGCAGGCCTACAGGCGGAGGTAGATTTCGAAGTGCTTTTGGTTTAATTTATTGTCGCTGCATAGCACTCTTTTTCTTTAGCCTTGGCATGGTAAACCTGCAGTAATAAGAACTGAATTCAGTAAAGAGGAAGAGCCTACAATCATTTGTTTTGACAACAAGAATAGGATATAATATTCTGGGAGGCCGTGCGCTAGATCAACAATGAATAAAATTAGCAAAGCCGCTAAACAAGACAAAATTATGATATTATAATAATTCTTTTAAGTGTTATTATTTTCAAACATTAAAATCTCGCGTCATATGAGAGCTATCAAGAAACTATTTATTGATTTGTAGAGTACTCATCAAGAGCTTTTCAACGATACCCCACAAGACGTGGTTTCAAAAGTTTCGAATTTTCATCCCCCACCCCCACCCCCACCCCCACCCTCACTCGAACTCCCGAATTGTTGGTGTCACTGTGAACTCCATAGGGAGTACTCGAATTTATTCAAACAAAGTTTCCCTCTATACTTCATAGGGGCCGAGATATAAATGTTTTAAAATTTCAACCCCCTCCCCCGACCACCCCCTTGGGCCAATTTTGCCCATTAACGAACTTGTCCGAACTATTGGGCCTAGAAATAACATAATAAAATTTGGTTCAAATATCTTCAAAATTACGGCCGCTATCGTGTAAAGATATATATATATAAATATCACAAAATTTTTTTTTGAACGGGCGGTGGTTTCGTACTTAGGGGAGCATGAAACGTAAAGATATGAAAGAATTTTTCGAAAATCATAAAGTGGTATCCATTGCAATAGGTAGATTTTTCTTCAAAAACTACCTAAAAAAATACATAGGCTCGGCTGACAATCAAATAAAGAAACACCCTTAACTATGCTGGTGTTTTCAAGTTGCGCTAATATGCTGGTGGGGTCTTATATACCCCAAATAAAAAACAATAATAAAAAGTTAAAATAAAACAAACATTCTAAGATTTAAGGCTTTCCTGGCGAATCATATGTAGAAAATCTTATCGGGTTTGCAGCCAGGCTGCAAACCCGAGAAGATTTTCTACATAAAACAAACATTATTTATAAACCATAATATTATGAAAAAATACAGAATTGCTAATGGTTAAAGAAGGTTGTTAACAATTTTCACATCCAAAATGGGAAAATAGGCTAGAAATAGAAAGAACACCCATTTTCAAACTAATTTTTAGTTTTTCTGTCTCTCTGTAAGAAAGTTGTTAACAATTTTCACATCCAAAATGGGCAAATAGGCTAGAAATAGAAAATCACCCATTTTCACACCAATTTTTAGTTTTTCTGTCTCTCTGTAGACAAATACAACATGCTCGTGGGGTCCAAACGGTTAAAAAGTATGATATTTTACTTTTAAGCACCAATAATGCTCACCACTTCCAGCAACGGTCAAATAACAATATATACTAAGATTACAAGAAGCCTCAACGACATCTCATGTTTAACTCGTGAAATATTACAAAACAAAAGAGTGGAGGGGTTTGACAGACCCCAGCAGCGCAGTTAAGGGTTAAGAATAAAAACAAATAATCACTAAAACAAATCAATTAAAACAACACACACTCAATTACAATAAATACAAATGAAAAGTTAACAAACAGAAGAGAAATAGGTATAACTTACCGTTAGAGGGAAATAAAGTAAAGATTATGTAGAAAATCTTCTCGGGTTTGCAGTCAGGTGAGAAGTTTGTTGTGGTCCAACGTTTCCGAGGCTGACGCTGCCATTAATTCTGGACCGGGCCACAGAATAGAATTTAAAAACACAACAGTTCTCGCCAAGACAACAGGCTATTGGGACCAGATCATCAGAGAGGCAATTGAAATTAGACTGGAAGACACAAACTTCAACAGGGATGAAGGTTTCACTATCAACCAGGCCTGGAACAAATGCATTCAGGACCTGAAAGGTAAAAGGAACATTTTGGCCCGGAAAAGGACCGAAAACAGAACAGCTGCTCCCTTATTGGTCGACTCCGCCCAACTCGGGTTGGTATATATATCCCCTGCATGTCAAAACTCGACACTTCAGATTCCCTGAGGATGGAGGCAGCGTCAGCCTCGGAAACGTTGGACCACAACAAACTTCTCACCTGGCTGCAAACCCGAGAAGATTTTCTACATAAGATTCGCCAGGAAAGCCTCAAATCTTACAAAGTAAAGATTGTTGAAATAATATTTAAGTAAGTAAACTTTTCGGGTCTCACTTGAATATTGTTACCTTTGTTGAATCTGTCTCGATGTCACTGAGATTATATCACTCGTGAAAGGCTAGGTTAATCAGTTACGAATGAATGCGTTAATGAATTTGATTTAACATGGTATTTCCACCCATCGAACAGCACATTCAACCAGAAAGCATTGAAACAGGAATGTGACGAATCGAACGTGAATCAAGTGTGTCCAGACTGTTTCAATCCGAATTAAAAATGGAATTCATTCATGCTGAAATTAAATTCATTTACATAGGAATGTGTTGAAGTTTAAATAGATTTCCAGTCGGACTGGTAACTAATAAGATCGCAGCTTATGGTTGATTTGGTGTGTGATGCCACACTAGGTTCATTAACTTTTTTTGTTTATTTTCGTTTATTCGGTTGTCTTGTACCCGTATATAGGTTTTTTGAAGTGAAACTTCGCCGCGCTAGGAGTAAATTGAGAGCTAACCCAAACATGCGTTACGAACAAAATCGTCACGAAATTAGTTTGACGGAACGGACTGCACAGAAAACAATCAAATCAATGATTAGGCTTATCCAAAATTTAAAAAATCTAAAAGTCGTAAATAAAAAAAATCCAAAATTAAAAAACAAGAAATCCAAAATTTAAAAATGCAAAAAACCAAAATTTAAAAATCTAAATATAAAAAATCCAAAATTAAAAAATCAAAAAATAACAAAATTCAAAGATCCAAAATTTAAAAAATCCATAATTAAACAATCCAAAATTCCAAAATTAAAAAATTAAAAATTAAAAAAAATCCAAAATTCATAATTTAAAAAGTCCAAAAACCCAATATTAAAAAGTCCAACAATCCAAAATTTAAAAATTCCAATAATCCAAAATTTAAAAAATCCAAAAATTAAAACAAGTTTCACTTCTGTCACGTGGCGTTCTACGCACACTTTTTTTTAAAAATTAAATCTCAACACTTAAAAATTGTTTCACACAGAGTTTCCCAAACTTTTTTGGCCATTAGAACACTTTTTTGTTTATCTGGGGATGCATTTCGGCATAAGCTATACCATCCTCAGCCCTTTGAAGCTCTTGCATAGTTGCAATTAAAACGTTGCATCTACAGATGGAGATAGGCCTACTGAGAAGAAGGATCAGCATTTCCCTTACTCTGCAAGAATCTGTTATTGTACTTTTATGTTTCTTTAATGATAAAACTTTAGTTTTTTTATATTGACTTTATATCTGAAGTACACAATTTTTTAGCTATAGAGTATATACAGTACATTGTATATTAATGCAATGTAACATGTAATGTAAGGTATTTTAACATCTTATTTATTTCAGATAATACTTTGTAAAGAGTAGAAAGGTTTTGAATTGGTGTAGGCCAAGTTTCTAGGTGGTGATAGTGATGAGCAGGGCCCGGATTTTGATGGCCTAAAAGTACTTAAAAAGAGGTATAAAATGACTGCAAAAATATAAAAAATAAAATCAGGTAAACTGATGTAAAAAAGTGCCAGTATGTTTTTGTTTAATCAGTTATGACTGCAATTATGATATGCAGAATATGTTTTTTTTTTTAATTGATTTTCAAGTTAAGCTCCAGATTTATTCATTAAGCAGGGCTTACGGAAGAAGAAAGGTCTACCATCTCGGCACCTGGGTCATTTTAACGGTCTAGTTGGATCGGCGCATGTAAAACAATAGTGTTTTTTGTCATAGCTAACTGTATTTTAATTTCCAAGGCCTTATAAGATCACAGTAAAACAATAGGCTATGTTGTCAAGATAACTGATTTTAATTTTTTTTATAAATTCTTTCGAATACGTATATTACCATAAAATTGGCACTAAATTGAGCATTACTCCAAAACAGATCAACTGATTTTATCCATTATGAATAGACGTCTTCCCATGCACATTGTAAATGTGTATACCAAGTTTCATAAAAATCCGGTAAAGCGTATTTGAGTTACCGCGTCTTTAAAATATACACTAAATTGGGTTTTACTCCGGTACCGGTCAACAGATTAGGTTCAAATTCAATAGGGCACTTCTCATGGACGTCATAAATGGGTATACCAAGTTTCATGAAAATCCGTTACAGCGTATTTGAGTGATGGCGCCTTTCTATGAGAAAGGCGCCATAATCTATTAAAATAGGCACTAAATTGGGCATTACTCCGGTACCGGTGAACCGATTTGGTTCAATATCAATAGGGTTCTTCCCATCGACATTATGAATGTTTATACCAAGTTTCATGAAAATCCGAAAAAGCGTACTTGAGTTATGGTGCGTACAGACGCACGGACAGACGGACGGACAGACAGACAGACAGACAGACAGACAGACGGACAAACATTTTTTCGTCCCCCACACAATCTCATAAAGTACCCAAAAACTAAAATAAAATACCCAAAAAATTATATGAAAATGCTAGTTTATTCGTCAGATTTGTGTCTATTCTACATTTATGTTGTTGACATAATTATAGGCTGGTAATTAGTTAATTGGTACATACGGTTAAATGCAAACAGCGAACACCGTCTTTCTGTATCCAAATTAAACTAATAAAAAAAGATATATTTACTTATGCTTATTTATAGAGTTCCGATAATATTAAATGTAAGTAAATGCACAGAAACTCTATACAATGCGAGGAATTACACAAAATAAGAAAATAAGGACTTCATATTTTAAAAATTCTGATGTGAAAGTCACATAACTTCCTCTACCCAAATAAAAGTTAGCAGCATTCACATATCCTTGTACAGAATCGCAAGACACAATTTTACGCTAATTATGCTGTAAATACATTATAGTCCCTCATTTGAATGCTGCGACTAAAAACACAGGCTATGGACAAACTAAAAAAAGAAGAAAAAACAAGTGACTGCAAACGTTTATTAAATTTTCCGCCATTCAGAATAATTTCCGAAATTTATCGAATATTTCCCTCAGATATTTCTTTACTGTAGGCATGGCCAACAATACATCTTTCTCACTTCACGTACTTACATCCGCGTATTGAGCTGTTCACCAGGCTAGACAGAGTATCTAAACACAATGGGTAGTTTACAACCACCCTTCAGAGAATTTTTTTTTTTAAGTTTCAAATAAAAGTTTTAGCTCTTGGTATAAGCACTCCATGTACCAAATTTAAAGGAAATAGTTTGAGCCGTTTTTGAGAAAATCGTGACAAACGAAAATTTATTCGTGTAAAGTCCCCTTAAAGTAAGGGAAAGTTGTCGCCACTCTTCGTGTCACAGCCTCAGAAGGTACCTAACCCAAATACAAAATTTTGTTTTCATACGACTTTCCATCACATGAAGCCGTATTGCAAAGAGCGTGTATTCACATTGGGAGTCATGGTCAGAATATCTGCACTTGTGGGCAACGCCCATGATGTTAAAAGATGACATGTCATCAAAATTCGGGCCCTGATGATGATGATTATGAGAAGGGGTAACATAAATAATAATACAGAAATAATAACCCCATAATAAATAATATTGAAAGGTAGAGAATAACCTGAAATGTGGAAAGAGCTCGTTTTTGTACGGAAAAGCATATTGCTCTTGATTACCTTTGCAGTGCTGTCAACTTTTCTGGAACGTAGCCAGGCCACTGTATATTAATATTTTCAATTATTGTTTTTCTGCTTTGTTTCTGTTTCCCCAAGCCATTGTTTTTAGAAGGTGAGAGAATGAGTAAAAATGCCAGCTACTTAAAAATTACATTTTTTTTCCCTCTCACTTCGTTTTCACTTCTCACAGCTCTCGCAGAGTATTTTTTGTAACGTCAGCTCCGAGTAGAAACAGTGAAAAGGGAATTTCAATTTCTTCCCTTCGCACGGATGGCATCACTTTAATTGAAATCCGAGTCAGTTCTGCACTGTATCTACGTCTTTAACCTCCTACTCTGACATGAGCCCCTGATATTGACAAACTAGCATTAGTAAGCTGTTTGGGTACAGGAATAATCAGTATCCAGCGATTGTGAGTAAACTGATATAATTATTACCATGCATGTAATGTCAATGCAATCCATTATAAAAATCCCTTTAGGCAGGCCTACAGCCGGAGGTAGATTTCGAAGTGCTTTTGGTTTAATTTATTGTCGCTGCATAGCACTCTTTTTCTTTAGCCTTGGCATGGTAAACCTGCAGTAATAAGAACTGAATTCGGTAAAGAGGAAGAGCCTACAATCATTTGTTTTGACGACAAGAATAGGATATAATATTCTGGGAGGCCGTGCGCAAGATCAGCAATGAATAAAATTAGCAAAGTCGCTAAACAAGACAAAATTATGATATTATAATAATTCTTTTAAGTGTTATTATTTTCAAACATTAAAATCTCGCGTCATATGAGAGCTATCAAGAAACTATTTATTGATTTGTAGAGTACTCATCAAGAGCTTTTCAACGATACCCCACAAGACGTGGTTTCAAAAGTTTCGAATTTTCATCCCCCACCCCCACCCCCACACCCACCCTCACTCGAACCCCCGAATTGTTGGTGTCACTGTGAACTCCATAGGGAGTACTCTAATTTATTCAAACAAAGTTTCCCTCTATACTTCATAGGGGCCGAGATATAAATGTTTTAAAATTTCAACCCCCTCCCCCGACCACCCCCTTGGGCCAATTTTGCCCATTAACGAACTTGTCCGAACTATTGGGCCTAGAAATAACATAATAAAATTTGGTTCAAATATCTTCAAAATTACGGCCGCTATCGTGTAAAGATATATATATATATATAAATATCACAAATTTTTTTTTTGAACGGGCGGTGGTTTCGTACTTAGGGGAGCATGAAACGTAAAGATATGAAAGAATTTTTCGAAAATCATAAAGTGGTATCCATTGCAATAGGTAGATTTTTCTTCGAAAATCTACCTAATAATAATCTGATATTTATGATAACAATAAAGGCTAGTTTACACGATGACACTAGGTTTCGTAACCACTTTCATGAAAGTGATTTCGTGAAACTAATTACACACATTTTCTTTCCAATGCAACCGCACATTTCATGTTATTTCTGAAGTTCAAGTTGTTAAAATCCCATATAAACGTTTGAAACACGTATGGACACAGGCATTTCACAATTTCCTCACTTCCCCATTTCATTTTACGAAATGCGAACAAGCTAAATAAGCGTATAATCTCAAAAATACTATTATAGTTTCGTGAAAAGTTGGAATCAGCCGAAACTGCGTAGTGTCGTAACTTATTGTCGCCAGTGCATCTAGCGCTTGCGCATTCAAGTAAAAAACAGTTGCGAAACCTAATTTCGTCGTGCAAACTAGCCTTAATAGGCCTAATAATTATAATAATAAAATTATTATTATTTATTTATTTATTTATTTTTGTTCGTTCGCGTATGAGCTCATGTAGGACTACGCAAAGTACTTAGAGGTGTTTCTGTGTTTTCCTTTGACTCCATATTGCTTTCATCCTTTGGCTGTGAGCTTCCTTCCTCTCGTTTGTCCATGTTGTTTCAGTTTTTTCTTAGGTCTGCCCTCTTGGTTAACTTCCCACTTATGCACCTTAATTCTAAAGCTATCTCTTTTCAGAATATCTTCTGGAGTAGTTTCTGCCACTTTTAAGTCATCTTTTACTTCACCAATCCATTTCATATTATTATTATTATTATTATTATTATTATTATTATTATTATTATTATTATTATTATTATTATTAGGCCCTATTATTATATTTATATACAGAGTACAATTTTTCTGTACCTAAAGATTTACGTTTCCCGCTATTCGTCTCTGTCAATACAATCCATTCTCTTTACTGATCTCCTGCATCCATGAGTTTCGAGTTTGTGGTGGAGTTGGTAGTTCTAAAACTAATTAATTAGTTTCATTTTTCCAGTGGTATAGTTGAATATATGGTAGTTTTGTAGATTCCGCCTATATACCACTAAATATAACAATAAGCTGAAGTTAATGAGAAAAAGGAAAAAATAATTGAAGCAACCTTCTAGGCATCTTCTAGGCATCGGTCTGACTGATGATGACGCCTTGTTTCGTCGAAATGCATCTCATTTAACAATAAACAAATAAAGCTGAAGATTATTGAGAAAATTCACCACATTAAAATACTACAAGATCCACTATTATTTCAAGAAGAGGAATTGTTAAGCAGACTTTAATTAATCTTTTTACTGACTAAATTTAACATTGACACTTATAGTAACAATAACCGTATCACCTAAGAAGAAAGAAGCAAGAAGCAAGTGTACCTCTTCCAAAAATTTATACTAACCTAACTAGGAAGAAGAACTATTTATATTACATTTATTTTGAAAGACATTATCAGAATTGTTTCTTATAATAGTGATAATTACGTCATATACAAGAGGAAGGGAGCAAAAGGAATTGTATGTGACAAAACTTATATGTCAACAAGTCATCTGCAAATTTATGACAATTATTTGAATGTTTAATTCAAATATGATTATATTTTAATCCAACTATATTTTAACCCAATAAGTGACTAGATTATCTTTATAATTTTTAATATTGTTTCACTAAGAGAAAAACAATTTTTATCTAAATTGACTAATATTCATTGAGCTCAATGGTATTTTAATATTTTAGATTTAATTGATGTATTAATTTTACAATACTTACCTTATAATAACTTAATAAACTCATAGTATTTCATAGTATTCAATTATTTTTTCCTTTTTCTCATTAACTTCAGTTTATTGTTATATTTAGTGGTATATAGGCGGAATCTACAAAACTACCATATATCTAAAACTAAGCTAAAAGTATTCCTAAAGTTTTGAGGTTCAGAGCCATGGAAATTTAAGTAAAAATAAAATCAATTAATATACCTTTTTGCACTCCTTAACTAATTAGTGGTACTTACGAACGTTGTTGCCGTGCATCGTAAGTTGACATTCCCACACAGTCTTGTTGCTAAGGGCGTTGCGATGCGGTTAAATTACTTACGGTCCTTCCGCCACGTCATAATTCATTACGATACACTTCATAATACAAGCCTTTATGAACAAGGCCCCCAGGACAAATATTCGGTTCCCATAACAACAAACACATTCGAATCACTTTCTGAAATAAACATCTCTCTTCAAGAATGTATACACATAATATTTTCAGGTAATATCACAATTAATATAATTAAATTGATATAAATAATCATCGTGCAAAAAATAGCATGCAATACACGTGCCGTAAGCGCATTATGGATCTCGGAAAATTGAAAACACTCGTCGCAAGCGCCTCGTTTTTCAAACTATTTCCTCGATCCGTAATCATGCCTTACGGCACTTGTATCCCAATATACTATTTCAATCTGTGTATTGTAATTATTAAATAGAAACTTAAAAAAGCCTTAAAATGGAAAAAATAAAATAAAACTATTTTAATGTGTTTAAAAACTAAAACAGGGTTCATAGAAAAAAAAAAACCTAAAAATCCGCGCCCTAGTAATAACCACAATTCGTGAATCCGTCATTCATAAAAACTGATAAATAGCTGACAATTGCTGTGTCTGTTGCAATAAATATTTCCTTGAAATTGTGTTTTGTTTCTGTAAAGGGCGCCAGGGAAGCTTACTTTATGGACCCGCCTCTTATTTACTAGATGTCGCATATGGCCTGTAAAGTGACTTACACATGAAAATTGTCAAGTACACACTTGAATCTTGATAAGGAAATTTCACAGCCTGATGATGTTTTCCAGGTAAATGTCCCGCAACCTAAAGTGTTATATTGCGAGATATGCTATGTAGTGGGAAGCAAGTATTTGTGATGTCCACTCAACCTTCCCATGAAGTGGTCAGTAATGAGATTACGTGGAACTGACTTTGAAGTCTCATAACATGTTAGGTGAACGCATTGCCTTTATGCCTAGACATTGAATTCAGGGCGGTTCTGGTTGCGAGTTTCCTATTTCTTCGTATTTGAAGGATGATAGGAAAGAATATCGTTTTAAATTATTTTTCCTTTAACGGACCAAAGATTTGGAAATCTGATGGTGACAAAGCGAAGGGGGTTGCTGGGAGCAGGTGTTTTGCTTCAACATGATAACGCCCGTCCTCATGCTGCTCTTGCAACCATGAAAACCATCGACGACATATGTTTCAAGTAGGGATGGATCCTCGATACTTTCGATACCTCGATACTCTCGATACTTGCATGGTATCGGCATCGAACGATACTTCAGAAAACTCGCTCGATACTTTCCGATACTTTTGTAATTCTGCAATTAAGTGAGAATGCTAGTATTTTTTAACAAAAACTTGTAAGTGGACTGTTTAAAAAACTAATTTTAGTTTTAATATAGAGTTTAAAAATAATTTTAGGCTACTGATGATATTATATTTTGTCTCATTAAATATACAGACTTAATTAATTTAGTTGGTATAACACAGTTCTCTCAAATTTTTATTTTTAATGTACCTATTTATTGAAACTGGAAATGTTGAAGGTATCGAGTATCGAGGAAAAATGTATGTATGAATATCGAGTATCGAGAAAATCTGGTATCGACCCATCCCTAGTTTCAAGTGCCTCCCACATCTGCCATGCTTGACAGGTTTGGCACCATCAGATTTCCACACCTTTATTCTATTAAAGGAGCTCCTTGGAGGGCAGAAGTTCAAGTCTGATGAAGACGTCCAATCGTTTTTGTAGGCCTAACTGTGGCTACAGCATCAACCAAAATAATTTTTCCCATGCGGTATCGAAGCACTTCCTATCTGATGGCATAAGTGCATTGAACTGGGAGGGGACTATGTAGAAAATAATGTACAAGCAAACATTCTTCCTACAGAAAATAGTGGGAAAAAATTAACTGTGGTTTTCATTTGATTCTTCCTCGTAGTTAATCCTTCATTTTTCTGACATAGCAAAACTATTGTGGGGGCAATAAAGTATTTGTGGTGATGGGAAAGTTGCTAGGACGGCCAGAGTTCATTGTGGAGCTTCATACCTTCTGACGTATAAAGATGTGTTTATGGTAAAACAGATATCTTAAGCCATCACATAACAAACTTTTGGGTTGGGAAAAAGAGCTGCTTGGGCGGAAGATGGACGAGCTAGAAGTAAATACCCGGTGATCGTAGGTTGCAAGAAATCAATTCACTGCAAGCCCATCGCTCATAATATGTGTCAGGAGAATTTCTTATCTGAATTCTCTCCTCGGCCATATGATCTGTTATCTGTACAGCTGCTGACCAAAAATATATAGAGATGTATATTCGATTTCTTTCTTGAAAATACTTGGGATATGTTTTTGTTATACAGTTCTGAAAGTATATTCTGACTGCTGTCAGAAGCATTGATAGAGAAAAATCGCCAATCATAAGCAGTCCCTCAAGTTTTCAGAGAAATTTTCCTATGTTCTTCTATATATATATATATATATATATAGAGTGGATTGCTTTTAAGATACGTCAGGAATTTGGGATTGAACTCGGGACTCCAATCAGAGTACTTATGACCAAACTTAATTACGTCCCACAAATTGCAAACGGTCAAACGAACCTTAAGAAACACAACGAAGATTTTATTCGATTATGGCATTATGGATGTGAAGCACGGGTCATTGAGAGCTAAGATGGGGTTTTTCTTTCAGTCAAGGGATGTACTAGAGAAGAACATTTTGTAATAAATGAGGAAATTGTAAAGGAATTTAAAGTACTCTACTTCTAAAACACATAGAAAGCTTTAGAGAAGAATTGGGAAGAATGGGACGAAGGCCGGCTGGACGACCAAGAAAAATATAAATTAAACAGAAATGAACAGCCAAATAACCTAAACCAAGAAGGAGAAGAATTAGGCTACCCCTGCAGGAGTTTTGGTCCTAGAAGTAAATGTTACCAGTTTTTTTTACTGGGAACTTTTATTTTTATTTCGCCAACTCACGCCCTTGTCCGTGACGCACTTCATTGAGGCACAACGCTAAAAACCGGAGTGTCTCGAGTTCGATCCCTGATGATGTCATTGTTTTTTTTTTTACCATTGGCCTAATCCTTCTGGTAGCATTTTGGCCTTGGAGTCAGGCTTCAGCCTCTAACGGAAATTAATACTAGAGTAATCCCTGGAATAATGGCGGCATAAGGCCGAAAACCCAGATTTTCTTTACCCTCTTCACGAGCCGAAAGTCTCGAAGTCTGGGATCCTCAACTTCCCGGAGCCCTAAGGGCTTTCAATACCTTTTACATCTATCTTGCGTGCAGTATGTGCCGAAGTTGCCTACAGCGCTGATCTCTTTCGAAGTAGGCCTACCATCACAAAAAATATGGATGAGTGATAGAATACTTACTTTAGCGTGTTGCTAAAATTTCAGTATAGGCCTATTTGGTTAAAAATTTAAGATTCTTTTTTTCAGTTTTTCTCAATGAAATAAAGGCACAGTAATATCATTAAATAGGAATATAACTCATAAATTACAAGTCATTAGCCTTAAAGAAACATTCCAATGATTTTTAGTTCGACCTTTAGTCTCTTTCCCAACATATGGAATTATTTTCCTCTTTTCTTTAAGTGACATAAATTGAATTTAAAATAAAAATCTGTCCCAGCTTTTCTACAGTTGATTATTGTATTTTTATTCACAATCAGACACAACAATAAATAAAATTGAAAAGGTTCTTTTGTTATAGGCTCTCCAAATTGTTTTGACATCTGCTGTATTGAAATATTTGTCGACATAGAAATCCCATTTCCTCGTAATTTACGAATGTTTTCGCATATTCTACTTTCGAAAAATAAATATATATAGCGTGGGAGTACATATGAATTAACTTTATGACAGCTGAACATTGAAAGATGTATGGAGGGCTTTGTATAGAAGACAGTTATGGAGCGGGCATATCTGTTTCTATGTTGATACATCGAGGGCACATAATTAAACCGTCCGTGATGAATGTAAATGGCGAAATGCAATCGTCAGTCATTTTGAATTGTATGTACTGACTGCCAACTACTGAAGTAATATTCAATTTCATTTCACAGCCCCCTGTGTACATGAAAATATTGATTTTTTTGTTATTATTCCGTTTGAAGCTTTTGTACACTTTATCGTATTATCGATATAGACTGTCATTTCGCTTTTGACAGAATGCATTGTGGGACAGAAAATCCGTCCGTGAGTGACTAACCCACGTATTTCCACCTCTCACCCCTCCCCCTGCCAAAATAATAAAAAGTTTCCAAGCGATACAGAAATGGGCATTTGGCAACGCTGTTGTCATTTTCATATCCTACTGGACCCATTTCAAAAACGCAATATTCCTTCCCAAAGGATGAATTGGAGGCAACAGCACGTACTAGAGTACCAAGGGGTTGGGGGTGGTAACCGGTTGGAGTGATTTAAATGCAGCCCTCTCTGCATTTGGCAATGTTCGTATGCATTCAAAGCGTTATGTATGATCATATTTGCTTCCTTACCATTTCCCTCAACATATGTGCCATGAATCGTATTTTAGCTTATCTTCCTTTATGCTTATTTATCCATATCCTTGCCATCTACACACAAAAACTAGTTTGATGGGTAGTGGAACATGATGGCTTTGTTTAGAGACCGCTGAATTGGATTCACGATCACATACTCCAGCATACAGGGTGTTAATGAATAACACTGAAATATTTTACCTGTGTGTAGAGGGGACATAGATAAGCAACTTTTATTAGGGGATTTTTCCTCTATGGGTTCAATTTTTCCTGTTACAACATAAAATCTCCCAGAGTATGGCCGCCACTGACTTCTAACATTAGGAAAAAATGCAAAACAAAGGAACTTCGTTGTTAACACTGTAGTCAATAGTTAGGAATAAATAAAAGAATAATGCAGTGACGGCCAGTCATGTAATTAGTCTGTAAATTTTGCAGATTATGAAACCTCTAAATTATGTAATATCTGTGGATGAATGATTAAGAATCAGGTTTTTATGGATCATTAGGAAGGCATGAAGTCAATTTAATGAAAATTGTAACCCTATTTCGCATAATTATTGACTTATGAGCACCAAATTATAATGACTTTAATGTCCTATAGCATACCCGTTTTGCGTCATAGAGCAAAAATCTCCTAATAAAAGTTGCTTGTCTATGTCTCCTCTATATACAGTTAACATATTGGGAGACACTCTAGAGACATCTAGGAGCCATAGTTGGAATTACGTCCACTAGTTGTTACCATGGCAACTTTACCGGCCTAGTACGGTAATAGCTATTTATGTATCAAGTACGCAAAATAATGCTTTAGCGGACGAATCTAGTATAGCGGCCGAGGCGAAAGCCGAGGCTGAAATACTGGATGAGTCCGCTAAAGTTTTTGCGTACGTGGTGCATACAATATTTTTAGTAAAAGTTCTATAAATTATATGAAATAAAACAAAAAATACCGTATAATTAATTATAATGAAAGGCAGTCAGTCATTTCTTTAAGTTATATTGTCATGGCCATCTAGATCATAAAACAACAATGACCGTACGTAGCAATACAGTAACAAATGTGGTAGTATAGATGCATAATATATGAGTCCCTTGTTTGTAAACAATATTGCATACCAACTAGTATTTATGAAAAGCTTGTGAAAATATAAATGATAATACCGAGGAAATTTCAATCCAAGCCAGAAACATTGAATAGGAGCTGCTACCAGTAACTTCACGGCAGAAATAGGCTATGAGAAGGGATTTATTACGGCATTTAAATGCTGTTCGTCCATGGTAAGGAATGTTTTTCAAGTGAACCAAAATGTGAAAAATTGTTGACTTATATTTGTTGTCATGTGATGAAGTGTTCTACCGTGTTTTGCGAAAAATCCTGGTAAAGTTTCTGATTATCATAAAGAAACGTGTTGGCTTAAATTTATTGTTTTGTGACCAATTATATGCGTAAATCCACGTTAAAGTTGGTGTGACTGGTCAATGCCGTATGGGTTTTGTTTATAGATTGCCATGACGACTTTAAAGGACAAGGCCGCTAAAAGTGCATTTTGAATGCACTTTTATGCAATTTTAGCGGACTTGTCCTTTAAAGTGCAGCTTTTCGGCGTGTTACCAGTCCGATAAGCAGCTGTTTTAGAGAGCGTGTACTAAAAAATTACTTTACCGGCCTAGTGCGGTAAAGTGCTACTTTACGGCGTGTTAGCAGTTCGAGTAACAGCCGCTTTGCGGAGTGATTGTAATACAATTCTCGAGTGAAGTCACTTGGGAACACCTGTTTGTAATTAATTCTTTTCCGTCAGTATTTTCCCCTATCGTATAAAAAATAGAGTGCGTGGAACGCCACGCGACAGAAGTAAAACTTTATTTAATTTTTAATTTTTTCAATTTTTTATTATTGGATTTTTTTAATTTTGCATTATTGGACTTTTTAATATTGGGTTTTTGGACTTTTTAAAATTTTGGATTTTGGACTTATTAATTTTGGATCTTTGAATTTTTAATTTTGGATTTTTTGAATTTTCGATCTTTGAATTGTTTATTTTTTTATTTTTTAAATTTTTTATTTTTGTATTTTTAAATTTTTAATTTTGATTTTTTATTAAATTTTGGATTTTTGGATGTTATAATTTTTAATTTTGTATTTTTAAGTTTTGGAAATTTGTATTTTTTAATTTTGGATTTTTAATTTTTTTAATTTTGGATTTTTGGATTTTTTAATTTTGGATCTTTGAATTTTTTAATTTTGGTTCTTTTAAATTTTGATTCTTTGAATGTTTTATTTTTTTGATTTTTTAATTTTGTATTTTAGTTTTTTTAATTTTGGATTTTTAGATTTTTCAATTTTGCTATTTTTTATTTTTAAATTTTGGAAATTTGTATTTTTTAATTTTGGATTTGCGCGGTAATGAACCTCCGGGTTCCATAAAATTTATAATATACCTTTAGAGTGCTTAGGAATTGTCTATTGCCACTGAGGAAGTAAGGTCTGAATAATTTCCTTTGATTACTCCTAATCGTTGAGTTGATTGTTTTCTGTGCAGTCCGCACCGAAACAAGTCGGTTTTGAGTGTGACTGATTTCGTGACGGTTTTAGTGTGACTGATTTCCGATTCACCCTCTACCGCCACTAAAGAAGTTTTACTTCAAAAATTGTATGCATACATATGTGTGTGAACTATGAATTTCATTAGAAGATAAAAGTCGAGTTAATCTAATTTCTTCTAACTTTTCCTAGATTCTGTTAAAGCGTATTGCACACAAAGTGTCACAATATATTATTCCATGCTGATAAGGGAAATGTTAGAACTCTGTCGCTCTGCGGAATGGGGTTAGAAGGTAGTGGGACTGCAGAAAGTGTATTTGCATGTACATGTGCGAAATGTATTTAATTCCCAAGACTTGGTTGTGGTGGAGAAACAATGAGGATGCTCAGCACTTAACCCACATCTCTGCAGTACTGGAATTTGTCCCCAATCCCCCTTTTCTGTTGTGATAGCTGTGGAGGGTGTGATAATGCGGAAACAGTGCTCCATTGTAAAGACCTTGTTTATTGTCATCTTATTCTGCTCCAGCATTGGGATGCTGTGCATCTCTGCACATTGCCAGATATGTGTTATTTCCAAATCCTCTTAATATATTCATTCACATAAGCTCATTTGTATTTTCTGCATATTTATTCTAAAACCCTTGTATGTAGAGATATGTCGATACTAGTTTTGTCGACACTGATATCGATATATGCTTTTTGTTCTACCATACTATAATACGCTTACTACGTGCGACATAACGTATCATAATGATACTCATTTCGAAACTGTTATCGATTATTTAGGATTGCCATATGCCCGGTTTTTCCCGGACATGTCCTCTTTTTTAGAGTTGTAATTTCTTCCAGTGGAAATTTTAATTTCTGAAAAATGTCCGGGTTTTCTGAATGGATGCCATTATCAGACTATAAATTCAATGATCTTTTTTATTTATTTATTTTTTATTATTATTTTTTTTTATTATTATTATTTTTTTTACATGAGCCAACAGTCCTCGAGCCTAACTAGCCGAGCAGAGTATATTGCTAGTACAATATAATTAAAAGCATTTCACTTGTAAGGAATTCCATGCCTTGCTGAATAAGATAAGAACTACACAGAAATACGCTTGGTCCAACGAAGGTCAAAGTGCATTAAAAGTGAAAAATCTTGAGGCAACTGTATTTCCACTTGTACTTACAGTTGCATGTAGAGTAGGCCTATTGAAACATAGTATTTTATTCTTTTGTCTTTTGAGTCAACATACCAGTATTTGAATATTATAATTACTTGTTAAATGTAAACTAAATCAGTTCAGTTACACAATTATATATAATTGAAAATTTGAATGCTGTTACCAATACATTATATTTCTTTTGCTCTATGAATAATAAGGGCTATAAAATAACCTCATTTAGTTATTGTGTAGATAGGTATCGACAAATGGGTCCTCTTTTTTACACTTGGAAATATGGCAACCCTAGATTATTACCGAACACGGAACGATCTAGAGTCGTTGAGAGTACTAGCTGAAAACTCCATAATAATTATCTTGTATTTGAAATAAATTCAATTCTATTAGTATTAATTTTAATATCATACTAAAATGAATTCATTCATGTTGTCAAAATCCGTTGGTTTCAAGAAAACAACCAAAGGAAGCTTCGATTTGACCGACATTATGAGCTGCCATCTGTCGTAAAAGACAAGAACTACGACGACCAGAAACCAGCTGATGCGAATGAAAGCAAGGGCGTTTGTTTGAGTGAATCTGAAGCCTCAAAATTTAAACATTTAGACTAATTATGGTCGAACGATAACAGTCGTTTGCAATTTGCTTATAATGGTAATTAAGATTCTCACTTTGCTCGTTTCATAAATAAACTCGTACCTTAATAAATGTCATTATAGACTTGTTGCACAATGTTCTATTTGGTTTCAGTACCATTTAGGAGGCCATTTCTTTGTGTAGGCCTATTCTTTGTTGTTATGTTGATGGTACCATTACAGCACTTAAAACGGCATTTGCTAACTGATTGGCCTATTCCTTATGATCATGGCCCGGATTCTAATGACATGTCATCTTTTTATTGATGCTGCATAGACATTGCAACTTGTAGATAAATCCTAATCATGGTCCCTATATTATAGAAATGCATTTTTGTTAGGTCGTTTTTTGTCATTTTATGCAATTTTATATTTTTATGGCATTTATTTCATTTTTACGTCATTATTTTGTCATTTTCATGTCATTTCCTTTTTTATTTAGTCATTTTCAAGCATTTACATTCAGTATATTAACTTTTTGTCGTATTTTTTTCCTCATAGGATAATATAAATTACTAGGTTAGTATGTTGCAACATTTTTTTTGTAGGATCTATTTTAAAAGCTACTTTCTTACTTTTCTTCTCAAATGCTCCAATCAAGAACAAAGTTTTTAGACCTACAACATCCTTTCTACGTTCACAGTTTTTAGAATTATGTACAAATTAGTCTATAACTTTGTGCGTACAATATTTTTTTTTTATAAATAAAATATCAGTTTTTAGGCCATTCTTTACAATTATTAAGTCATTTTCTTTAAAATTTAGGGTCATTTTATAGATCATTTTTGAAACAATTTTAGGTCATCAGAATCCGGGCCCTTATCATAAGCAATTATTTTTAACAAAAAATATTTTCTATGTGACGGATACCAATGCTGTTACTAATGGAGCGCCCTAAAAATATTATAGCACGCACCAGTGCAATAATGTCTAACTTTTACTTCGTGCGTCAAGTTCTACTTTTAGTTCAAGTTGTATAAAAGAACAGGTTTGATAACATAACTTATATTTGTATAAATTAACAATATTATGTGCCAGAATGGTACTTTACTAGATTTTGTGGGGACGAATAAATGTCTTTTCCTCTGTCTGTCTATCTATCCGTTTGTCTATACGCGCTATAACTTAAATACGGTTTACCAGATTTTCATGAAACCTGATGTACACATTTATAACGTCCATGGGAAGAAGCCTGTTGATATTGGACCAAATCGGTTGACCGTTACTGATGTAATGCCACATTTAATGCCTATTTTATAGTAGTATATTAGAAAGAATTTATCAAATGCAAATCAGTTCTCATGGCAACATATTGTTTTACACTGTTCATATACGACTTTGGAATTAGCTTTGACAAATAACACTTCCCACATATTCCTTCACATACGCTTATCAAACTTCACTTTTGTTTTCCATAAGTCCTGCTTAATGAATCGATCTGCAGCTTAAGTCGTAAATCGATTCAAAAATAACTTTATTTTCTGCATATCATAATTGCAATTATCACTGATTAAACAAAAGCATTCTGGCACTTTGTTACATCAGATTACTGATTTTATTTTAAATTGATATAATGCTATTTGAACTAAAGTACCGTATATAATATTTACGCAAGGAATATTTGCTGCCTAAAATGTTCACAAGCATTATCGGAATTAATAATTGAAAACTTCATAAATAATACAAGCCATAACAACCGTTCGTTTGATGATTGCCGACCGATTTAATAAATTGTACCCTGCATGTTTGATGAATTATTAAGTTTGGGTGCAGTTGCACTGAGCTTAAATCCACTTCAATATTTCACTCACCCAATTACATTGGCAGTGGACTCCGTTTGATCGGATGAATTGTGTGCGCTTTTGTGTCCACTTTGTGGCACAAAATTATTCAATACACTCTTTAAATTAGATGTTTGTTTTGATGATCGGCAATAGCCTGTTGAGAGAGGACTGGATTTCAGTCATCAGGGACTGTAAGTCACCTCTTTTGTACAAAATATAAATTAAATTGCTATTAATTTCCCAGAAAACTGCATACTACTCGAAACGCCATCATGTTCGATTTACTTAAGCGGAAATATGTACTAATGAATGTTAACTATACAATAACAGTGGAAGCCCCGTTACAAAAATCACTAATTAGTGGGTCTCACAGTGGCATAACTTTTCTGTCAGTGAAGTAGACCATTAAAGGCAATCAGTCATAGGAGAGAGGTTCCACCTGGCTTAACTCAGTTGGTAGAGCAGTTCCAGTGGCAGGGATATCCAAAGGTTCTGGGTTCAAATCCCAGTGTCAGATGAATTTGTCTTCTGCAATATTCTCATGCAATGTCCAACAGAGACAAAGATCTGTGGTTCGTGAATATACAGGGTGTTTCAAAAATACTTTTACAAATGGATTCCTTACACCAAAAGAAGGAAAAAGTTCATATGAGAAAATATGTCCAATAATCCTTGTTTTCTCGGATGAAGAAACTTCTCATCGACCTGTCATGGAACCCTGCGAACCCATTCGATACCATCCCGGAGTATTTGAAAAGGTGCGACAGTCCATGATTCGACGAGTGCATGCATGTCCAGAAGCAAGAGGAGGACATTTCAGGCATTTGTTATGAGTTTTGTGTGTTGACGTGTTATGAGTGTACCAATATGTTGAACAGTTCCTGACGGGAAAACAAGGATTATGGGACATATGTTCATATGAACTTCTTTCCGTATTTTGGTGTAAGGAGCCTACGTATGCCCGAAGTTTGTAAAAGTATTTTTGAAAACCCTGTCCATCCGTGTACATAGGCGTACCAAGGGGGGGTTTTGGGGGTTTGATTAAAAAAAGGAAAATTGGATAATTTTTTTTAAGTCTGCCCATAAATTTCTTAATACAAGTATAAAGCGTGGGAAGCTTAAAACTCGTTATTTTGCGTCTTAATTTTTAAAATTTTCCGAGGGAGGACCCCCGGAAGCTTAAAACTCGTTATTTTGCATCTTAGTTTTTAAACTTTTCCGGGGGAGGACCCCCGGATCCCCCTCTCCCGCGGATGTTATAACTCCCCCATATGGTCGGCCTGGTTACTTCTATGTCCGTGTACACTATTTGTGTTAAAAGTGTCATTTCTAATCGTATTACTTTCTTTACCATAGATTAGAAAGTGTTTTTTTTTTTTCGACCCTGAAATTTGACGTCGACTTTCCAAAATAAATACACGTTTAGAGGGTCCCCTAAACTCAAAATGCTACGTTCAGGAACATGTCTGTATGTGTATTTGAGTATGAGTGATCAATATAGCTCCAAAACGAAAAGTCGTATGAAACAACATTTTATATTTGGATCAAATACAATTGGGAGATATGAGACGAAGATTGGCGACGAGTTTCTCTTACTTTACTACCACTTTACTTGAAAAAATTCACAATTTCTGCAAAAGCACCTTTAGCGAATTTGTAAAAAAAAATTGTATATGATGTTCTTATGATAAGTTCTGGAGCTTTTATTTGAAACTTTTTCTTAAAAATGATATTTGGTTACTTCGCACCTGTTGTTTCTTACGCACGTTCTCCAGACGTGATCTTCGGTTTTTGCTCTCTAGAAGACGAGACCGTCATATAGGGTCAGGATTGTTATACTCTTTTCGCTTACAATGCACCAAACTATAGCTATATGTTTACAAACCTATTCTGTATGAACGAGTGTCCAAAGTTCAACTCCGGGAAGGTTCATTGTACTTCACCCGTCCAGGTGTGATTTAACAATAACTATGAGGGTTAAATGAAAAATATTGCCTCCACCTTCATAACTTGGGTTTCCTTGGGAGTATTTTAATAAATCAAACAGAAATAATCCTAGCATAATCATAGCAAGCGTAAATGACCGGGCAGCCATTTCATAAAATATGGGAATTTTTCCCTCAAAGAGAGAAGTTATAAAATTATTGTAATTGGGTGGTCATAAATATGTTTAAACCCTCAAATTCTCTGAATTTTAAGGACTTAGGTGTATTTGAAGTGGTTTCATGTGTAAAATCTTACTTATTTATTGCGTTGAGTTACTTTTTTTTTTTGCCTTTTTTAGCATGATTTTAACACTCTTGAATACCAAGTAGTCAAGAGTAATCAGCTATGTCCATTTTCATTTGAGAAAATATACATCTTAAGGTACAATTTGGTATAAGATTAACTTAAAAAAATATGTGTGGTTCACTACTATGTAAAATAACAAACAAGTCCCACCCCTAATGTCCCACCCTTAATGGTGATAGTTTTGTTAAATTATTGAGTTAAATAAATGTCCTGACAACCTGGAAACAGTTTATAATTTGTATTTAATCCCTCATACCTTCATTAATAACAACATTAAGACCCTAACAGTAATAGCAGAACAGAAAATGAGCTTTTGTTTTTCATCATTAAAATCAGTGTCCAAACTATGTTGTGAAAAACAAATTTAAAATATTTAAAATAAATTTTAAATAATGGTTTGCATGTAGTGTGGAGGAGAAGGTATTGTAAATTTTACAGAATGTGAAGAACCAATTCTAGTTTATTATTTATGATACGTTATAAACAAAAATTTTTTATAATTTGCTAGAATGTCCCAACCGTAATTATGAAATGGCTGCGTGATAGGTCGGTATCCCAGCATTGCTAAACGTTATTGGTCAATATCAACCACTCGCTGTATAGATGGAATAGTCAATCAGAAACTACAGCAGACTTTTAGGGGTCCCCAGCGCTGGCAGCCTCTATAGATTCCATTGTTCTGTTTGCATCTTGTTTGATAATTTATGCTAGGTTTTCCTGGAGTGGTCAACGTTTTCAGTTGTAGTAGTACAGTTGCTTCAGGTGGTCTACTCTACTATAAAAATCTCTCGATAATTGGATTCCACATCCTGTAGGGAATGCTGGTGATGATGATCAATTGATCGACTTAATGTTCCCTTTACGACCTTTGTCCTTTCCTTCTCGGACCAGCTCTATAGCATCTCTCGCTGCATTGTTCCTGCCTCGGCTGGTCATTCAGGAATAATCCTCTCAATTGGTAGCTTTCATATAACCTCTATTAGCCCCTCCCCTCTAAGTTCCGCACAAGTTCCTCTATTGATTACATTGTCTAAATTATTATTAAGTTCCTGCTGGGACGATGAAATAATTGATATTAGCTTTAGTACGATTGTTCTGCATGTTTCCTCTTATTCTGTACAGTCTTGGAATAAAAAAATGGAATCGATGCTTTAAGGGGGACATAGAGCTTTCGGTGAAATTCACAGGTGAGAAATAGGTGAATTTCAATATTTTTTTGCACGACGTAACTAAATAGTGGTACTTACGAATATTGTTGCCGTGGATCGTAACTTGACATTCCCGCACGCAATCTGGTTGCTATGAAAACAAAAGAAATCTCCGTGCGGTAAAAATAACAAAAAGCACAAGTGCCGTAAGTAAAATCATCATAATACAAACCTTTAAGGAAGACCGGAACCAAGGCCCCCTAGTTTGTGGCGACTTTAACAGGACAAATATTCAGTCCCCATAACAACCAACACATGCGACTCACTTTCTGAAATAAACATCTGTCTTCAATAATGTATATACATAATATTTTCAGCCAATATCTCAATTAATATAATTAAATTGATATAAATAATCGTCGTGCAAAAAATAGCATGCAATACTCGTGCCGTAAGCGCATAACGGATATCGGAAATTTTAAAACTCGGCGCAAGCGCCTCGTTCTTTCAAACTCTTTCCTCGATCCGTATGCACCGCTTACGCACTTGTATAGCAATATAGGCTACTATTTTTCCCTTCAGCAATGAATTGTTCTACAATCTTACAATCTGATATACGCTTTATTGATTACTTCTACGATTACATTCTATTTTCAAAATTATTAAAATTTTACAGTTATGGGTAATTATCGTTACAAAATGGCAGCCACGTTTCGTGCACTAAAATGCCGTTTCCATGATAATTTCCACAAATGGCAATATTTTTTAGTGATTTTTTCTATGCAATCATCATGTGAACAACATCATCTACAATCTTCGGAATATCTACAGTTTAAAAATCAGTTTTTTAAATTTTATTTTTCATTAATATATGTGTAGGCTATGTATATAGGCCCCTAAATATATATAAATAAATATATATGTATTTAAAAATAAACTATTAATGTTAAATGTTAAATGAATTGTTTATATGTTAAAAAATACACAGAAAAATAATAACCACAAACATAAAACGAAAAAAGTGGGGTAAAGGGACAATGTGACGTCATAGCTCTTATGAGAAGAGGTTGGGCTTTGCTGGTTGTGACAATGAAGAATTGATTTTAAATTACTTTATAAATGTTGGTTGCTTTTAGGAATTTGTTAAATTTAAGCCGTATAATGGCTTATTTAAAATAGCTCAACGTGATGAATACGCCTAACTGAGCTGCTGGCAGACCTTTTTCCTCGGGAAATTCTATCAACTTACCTAGGCCTATTTATTCAATACAACATTTATTGACACGATCAAATCACGAATAAAATTGTTACCACCTGTAGCGTGTACAGAACTATTCACAAATCGTTAACAGCCGGCACTGAATCCCTCCCATTCGTGTCAAGTAAATCAAACCCTGCTGTGTTCATTTAGCTGCAAAATAAAGTCGCATCGATCGAATGACGAAGTCTTAATGATGAAGGCTTGAGCCACCACCGCCTTCCAGTTCGGTTCCACAGTCTGCTTGCTGAGTCGGGTCACGTGGGCTGTGATCAGATTTGCCAGGTCACGCCACCTCATGTTTTTCACACCCTCGCGTCGCCTGGCCCGCCTTCGCCTTCTGCTACGTTTTTATATTACATCTAACCTTTTTATTATTACCTTCAGTTTCGATACAAGAATGCTCCCAGTCGTAAAATTCATGGAAGTCAACTTTAAAACAGTAACAACAATAAAATAAAAATATAATGGTGAAAATAATAATAGCTAAAATAATAATTTATTTAGGAAGAAAGTACTGTATCTTCCTCAATTGAGGGTATATGCATATAATATTTTTTTTAGTAATCGCTATGTAAAACAGCTGTTTGTCGGACTGTTAACACGCCGAAAAGTAGCATTTTACCAGCTTAGGCCGGTAAAGTAATTTTTATCGGCCTAGGCAGGTAAAGTCGTCATGGAAACTGAAAAATACAGATGGCAGTGATCAGTCATACCAACCGTAACAGGGTTTGAAACAAAATGCTTGACCATAAAACAACAAGTATAAAGCAAGATATTTTCTTTACATAAATCAGAAATTTTACCAGGTGTTTTGTTTTTAAAAACACCTATTAATAATATAACAACAAATATAGGCCTAAGCCAACATAGCTATATTATTCATAAGGAACCCGCACTGCCTTCTCAATCCGAATTTCTTTTTTGCTTTATAGCATAGGATTCAAGCGGCTGTGAGAATATGGCGTCAACAAATGGCTGACTATGCCTTTTATAATTAATTATACGGTATTTTTTATTTCATTTCATATAATTTACATAGCTTTTACTAAAAAAAAAATATTGTATGCACCACGTACGCAAAAGCTTTAGCTGACTCATCCGATATTTTGTCCGCTAAAGCGTTATTTTGCGTACTTGATACATAAATAACTATAAAGTCGCATATAAGGGATTTTAGTAGACCTACTGTACAGTTTCATTTCTAAACTAAGTTATGTTGCGAAAAATAAACTCCAACACATCCAAACCCATGGGTTTGTTTATGTTACATTGTTGTCGAGTCTATTACACAATACTTTGTGTGGTGATAAACCAATAAACACAATCATTTCAGTTATTGGATAACGGTTTTTATGAAAAATACAAAACATATGTGGATTTAATTATGTACCCACTCTAAAACTGCTATGTATTTACACAATGTATTCTATTCTGTTAGCGAAATCCTATTATAACACCCACTGCCTTCTAAACTGTATTAATCGTGTATACACTGCCTGTCCTATATGGCTAATTTTGCGTACTCGGCGACATTACAGATGGCAGCACCTTTCACACCCAGACTGCTTCTTGTTTTTTGCTACGACATTGTTGATTATGTAGTTGCTGTCACCGCCGTCTCATAATCACTGCCTTCTAAACTCTATTACTCCTCGAGACGGCGGTGCTCATAATATAGTCTATCAATGCGTCTAATTAATTTACATTTATTTTAATTATTGCTCCAAAATTCCATTTCAAGGTAAGTGTCATATACTGGAATAATATTACGTTCTAAACAAATAACACAAGTACCTGTGTCTGTTTAATGCTTACTTTGATTAGTGATTGCTGCAATCTGGGTGTGAACTGTGTCTCCTCTACTGGATAAATTAGGCAATTTAACAATACTCTGAACTCCATGTTAAAATAAAGCATAGGACAGGCAGTGTAATTCTCGAGACGGCGGTGATAACACCATAACTTTAATGTATCCGGCATTGAATTATGCATTACAGGCCTAAACATTGCATTACATTTAAAATTCCACATTTACATTCATACTAACGTATTTTAATAATTAAAAACTCTTTAATATGCATAAAAAAAAAAAAAAAAAAAACCTGGGTCTTCCAATTGCTGTATTGTATTTAATGTGCATGAGCATCAAAAGCTAGCAGTTGTATTCAATATACCTTTAAGTAAATATTTTAATATTATGCCAGGCACGATGGGTTTGAATCTTATTACCGCCATTGGGATGGAGAACTGGGAAGACGTTTGACCGCGCCTGCGCTCTTGGTACCGTGCAATGCAAGGGTAGACTTCTCTTCCACTCACTCTTCCCCTCACCAGTGCCAGACGTCTCTGGCCGCTCTCTAGCCTGTTAAAATTATTGGGGTCGTCGTCCGCTAGACTCAATTTCTCATGCAAATTATTGCCGGACTGCGTAGAAAACAATTATTTACACAATGCTTAGGTTCATAATAGGTGTATATTCTTATAATTCATTTTGTAAATTTTTCATGCATTTTAAAATGTGTTTCTAGTTATTAAGTGTTAGAATGGTATTTTATAGATTTTGTTGGGAACTGGAAAATGTTTGTGTCTGTCTGTCTCTCCGTGTGTCTGTACGCGCGATAACTCAAATAACTCGGATTTTCATGAAACCTGGTATACGCATTTATAATGTCTATGGGAAAAATCCCATTGATATTGTACCAAATCGATTGAATGGTATCGGAGGAATAGCCAACTTAGTGTATATTTTATGGTAATAGATTAGATATTATTTATCAAATGCAAATCAGTTCTCATGACAACATATTGTTTTACAGTGTTCATATACGGCTTTGGAAGTTGCAATACAGTTAGCTATGACAGATAACACTACCCACATATTCTTTCACGTATGCTTATCATACTAGAGCTTTGTTCTTCTGTAACTGACTTTTTTTGAGTACCTAGAAAGTAAAAGAGCGGACTGGTTTATTTTTAAAGATAAAAACCGCACACATCTACACAAGACGTAGGATATCATATACGGAAGAGCGTCAGATATCATAGCAACGGCATTCTTGATACACGGTCTTCTGTGACCGTTATTTCAGACTTCTAGAACACTATGTTTTCAACAAACTGCCTTCATTTAATAAACGATGTCATTAATTAGAGGGACTTACGTGGAAGAGGTTTTCCATTAATTCAGCGTAACCACAGCGCAAAAAGTATGAGTTCCATAACAATCTGGGGAATTGGATGGCTGGTAATGGAGACCCTTCTCGTTCGACGCCACTATCAGAATATATGAACTGTGTCGCAACCACCGCGTTTAAACAATCTCCCTTAGGATACAAGTGGATGCAGTCCTTTCGTATTACGTACTCAACACATCCACAAAGTCATACCAACTATCGTTCTGTTTCTATTTCTGTCTTCATTTTCCTCCTCATTCTCTTCCCAATCCTGTCTCTTTCTTCCTATTCCTGCCCTTCCTCTTTTTTCTTTTGCCATCCAGGACTATATCCCTCTCTTCAGTTTTCTCTTCATGTTCTCTTCTATTTTCATGCTGTCATCCTTTCGCTTTCTCTTTATCTTCCACATTTTATCTTGCTTCCTCTTCCTCCAGCCTATATTCTTCCCTTCACTTCCTCTCTTCATGTTCTCGTTTTCCTTCTTTACCTATCTCCTATCTTCTAGGTCATTTTCCTTTCTTTTTCAATGTTTTTATTTATCATTTAGGCCAGTACTTCATTTTCTCTCTTCATATTCTCTTCTTCCTCTTTATAATCTAGCTTTAGTACTAGTATGTCTTTGTGCAAATACCATGCGTTTATGACAGCAGAAAAGAGGTAAAAATGGAAGAAGAAGAGAAAGGGAGATAAAATTACATTTATAGAGAAAGAAAACAAGTCCAAGATGACAAATGAAAAGTGAGGAACAAGAGGAAGGGAAAGAGAGGGGGAAAGATAGAACATGAAAAGAGGAGAGTACATGAAGAGAGAAAGTGAAGGGAAGGGTATTGTCCTACATGACAAATGAAAGAAGAGACAGGAAGAAGAAGAACAGACGATAAAGGGAGAGAGGAATAGAAGGAAATTGGGGACGTCAAAAGAACAGAACATGAAGAGGGAAAGGGAAAAGAATTATATAAGCCTAAGTGACAAATAAAAAAAATATAAAAAAACCATAGGAAGACGACGGATAATAGGAAACACAATATAAATAGATAGAGAGGAAGGAAGGATAGAACAAGAAGAGGATAGAGAAAAATAAGTACGATACATCAGAAATATCTTCTCTATATATATAAAAGGCTTTGTCCTGACTGACAGGAATCAACGTAGAGCCTAAACTATAACAGGTAGAGACTTGGAATTTTGACAGTACCTTCGTTTCATAATGTAGGTGCTCACTAAGAAGGGATTTTGAAAAATTCTGATTCTAAATGCCAAAAATTAAATGTTTTTTAAAATACTTAATCCCTTTTTGCATAGAATTATCGAAACAAATTCACAGAACATATTGTTGCCAATGGTATAGGTGGGTTTGGATTAAATTAAATGGATGTTTGACAAATTAGAGAAGGTATCATTATAATTCATATTATCTATATTAATAAAAGGAACTGTCCTCGATGTTCAGGGAAATCTACTGAACGCAGAGATCTGAAATTTTAAACATAGGTGGGCTGAAGGGTCGGAAAATGCACCGCGAAGCCGGAATTTTAATTTTAGTTTTCGTTCGTGAGTTATGAGTGAAAAACGGGCAAAAAACGTGCATTTTTTGCGTTTTCAAAACATAAGTTTTCAGTTATACATTTCAATGTCAAATCAATTACAGTTGGCTTTGGCTGATTTTGTCATACCTTGAAAATAAAACTTTCGCGATCGCTTGAATGTTGTAAGCCCTAAATATGGTCAAACGTTGTTTTATTTGGACGAATCTCACTATACAGAGGTTTTCTGGGCCAAGAAACTCGAATCTGAGGTCGCTTTTACCAGACGATGCTATCTAATCGTGGTATGTAGTCCACGTGATTTAGGAGTTAATAAATATTATGATTTTACTATTATGCTCTTAATTTTTAATTTTAGAAATAATTATCGCGGGCGAAGCCGCGGGCACATGCTAGTAATAAATAAATCGTGTAATTTCACTTGCGAATTAATTCTTACCAGTCTTATGTATTCTAAGGAAAACAGATATTGAAAATACTAAGAAGAATAAATTGTGTAACTACGAGAAAGTCTGTTTGTGAAGTTTAAATGGTAATTAAAAAGCAAATACAGAAACATTTAGGCCTATATGAAAACAAGGACTCATATCTACTGTTGTACGTTTTTAAGTTCCAAGCCATTCTCACTGCCTTTGTTCTACCATTTCTGTCAAGTCTGAACTACTTAAAAATATCTGGCTTCATCTCTTTTATACCTATATCTTTTGTATTAGTGATGGAAGTCTGCGAAATCTCTATCTCAAAATTGAAAAGCTTTTAACAGTTTCTCTCCTCAGTCTCCCAGACGAATTCTTCTCCGCAGATTTAAACTTTATCAGATTAAAGCTAGACATTGTTTATCCGAGATGTGTGGTACTCTAGATAGAAAGTCTTTCTTCTTTCTTACTTTATCCGAAGGATTGCTTTCTTTTCCTTTCCCTTAGCTGTAAATTCTCTTTGAAACTTGAGAAAAGAAAGTTCCCTCACTCGTCAGAAATATATTACTCAACAGCTGGCAAGTTGGCACGCCTGTGCGTGCAAGGATCAATTACTCCTCACCCCCTACCCTTTGCATCCCCGAAAATCCCTACAGTCGAGTGAAAGATTAATGCCCATCCCATCCGGAAAACACCAACCAATCCTCGGAGCCAAGCTGGAAGATCGAAGGAATCGTAGTTATTGGTGGCATTTAGTCATCTTTTTCTTCTCATCTTTTTTTCTTGTTATCAAGAAAGAGATGAGATTCGTAAATATGAGGATTTGAAAAGCTTTTTTCCGTTCTTCCATTGTCTGTGTCACATGGACCATTGACCAGCTTGAATTGTATCCAAGAAGACACAAAGTCTTTATAAGTGGATTTTTGGGAGTTCTTATAGGAGTTCTGCAGATACAGGCTTCTACAGTACGAGGCGCGTCCATAAAGTAAGTTTCCCTGAGGCCGTTTACAGAAACAAAACACAATTTCAAGGAAATGTTTAATGCAACAGACACAGCCAGTGTTCAGCTATTTTTCAACATATTCGTCACCGGAGTTGAAACATTTGTCTTACCGTGGCACCAACTTTTGAATACCTGTGACGTAGAAGTGTGCCGCCTGGGATTTGAACCACCGTGTGACAACCACCTTTGCTCGCTTTCATTCTCTGTCATTCTTTGTTATTTCGTGAGGTGTAGGAAAAGATGGAAATAACTGGGAGTGAGGTCCGGGCTCTAGGGTGAATGTTTAAACACCTCCCAGCCGAGACCTTGTATTCCATAATCATAACAAAAGACTGTTTGTTTTTACATTTGTTTTATAGGAGAATAGGCGACATCGGAAGCATGGAAATACAGTGAATTAAAGAAGAGGTCCGTGAAAATGGTTCTACTTTTAGGAAAAATTATTTTAAAAATGTAAATATTTATTAATTTGACGGTGTTATAAAATTTATATATATATATATATGTATGTGTGTGTGTGTGTAGAGAGGGAGAGAGAGAGAGAGAGAGAGAGAGAGTGAGAGTGTAGGCTATGATAGTACCAGAGTGCATTTGGTAAGCGCATCATAGGTAGACCTTAAATTTCTTCCTCTTTGGCTTTCTCAGTGAGCTGTTAGTTGTGGAGCGAAAAATTGCTGGTCTACCTTACCATGTAGATAATGTTCTTCCATGACACCATGGCCGATGCATTCATTTGTCAAAATCACTAAGAAATAATCTCAGTTACGAAAACATTGCTTAAAAATGGATCAGTGGTTTGGTTTCATCCAAATAAAACGTTTTTTTGCCGAAATTCTTCTAAAAACTGACACTAGGTTTATTTTTGTGTAAATTCGCGTTATTTTCCGATTCAAAAGTACTGCTTTGAGAGTTATAGGAGGCAGGGAAATTCCCGAATTTCATGGACCTCTAATATTATAGATTTATTATATTATGATTCAAAAGCATTTCAATTTTTAAATTAATATCAGTTGAAATTTCTTCTATTAAATACACCAACAATAGTAACAATTGACAATCAATAGTTCCATGGCCTACTGATACAGAAAGAGATACCGAACTCCTGATATAGCCTCGAAGCTGAAAGGAATATAAACACAGCTGGAAAAAAAAAAAAAAAAAAAAAATTACGGGATTATGAAAAACTAATAAAACGCTGTAGTTCGTGAGCAGTTGGTATCCATAAAGTGATGTATTTTTTCGTATAATGAGCCAGTGATTTCGTAATTAGGTCTCGAACGAACGAGCGTATTGTTTGTAATTACAGCAACACAGGTCCCTTTAATAATAAAACTGCATCAACAGTTGTAATTAAATTTGTAAAACTAAACAACCCCGATGCATAGAATAATTGGAAGCAATAATTTCCATACGAAAAAACTGAGCTTTGCTGAATACCGTTATTCAGGGCACATGAATAATTTAACACCTCTCGTAGCATCGATAAATATAGGGTGTTAGCTAAATGTAGATTATAACTGTAAAAACGTGTTGAACATTTGCATTACTCACTTAGTTATAACTGTCGAACATTATACCACGTTTTATGTTATTTTAAATAATAAATTTTAAAAATATAATAATCTCTGATCGCTTGTGCTTAGAATAGCAAAAAAAGGTCTATATAATTCTGTATACCACAGGCCTATATCTGTGTTTTATTATTATTATTGATTATTGGTGACTTCAATAAATACAATATTCTGCATTGCAATTGAGATATTTCAGAAAATTGGCAACTTAATGATTTTATAAGAGACTCTTTTACGATTTTTAGAACCTATTTCCAATTTTTAGAGCCTATTTTAGGTACCTAAAACAGCATTTTTAGCGACCTTAAAGGCTGAAGTCTAGTCTTTCCCCTTACTTTTACCCTTCTACATAATCATATATTACTGTATGTAGTATTTAAAAAATATATAAGTATAATCCTAATTAATAATAATAATAATAATAAATTAATAATAATCCTAATTTTGACCAAAAATGGTGAATATTCCACCCTTATCTCTCTTAAAGCTGAACAAGTATTCCAACAAAGTTTTGTCTACGGTCCCGTCCATTGTTGATGATGTGTCAGCAACGGCGTCTCTCGTAGAGATTAGTGCAGACAGAGGTATGTCATCGAGTTTACGCGAACCCTGTTAGACACATGTCGGGTCGCGTGTGTGTTTTGTTTTTTTTGTGTTGTCACTTGTTTTAATTTACAAACAACGTGGTGGCGCCCTTTTTTCACGTCAGTTTATTTCAGCTCCCCTTTCCTGATGTGAGCCCACGCCCTAGTTATAACGCTCTTGGTTTTACTGGTGTCGCAGATATTCAACTTTTATTTTTACGTGCCGGTATTTCCATTCTGTTTCATTTAAATTCACGTGTCTGAAAACAAAACAGAGTCATATATTTCCTACGCCATCTATTTTGCATTTTATTGAAGTAGGCGATGGAATGTATGGTTAGGAACCTTCATTCCCTGAAACATTTGTTAAATTAGAGTCCTTATATGTGTGCATTTTTTGGTGTACCCTGGGATAATGCCTTGCTGATTTCAACTGTTCTACTGGTCATTCAGTGACTAAATCTTAAACTTCGCTCCAAATAGCAGTACTTTATTTTATATAGTTTTTTTGTTTGTTTATGTGCTCTTTATGAGTAACTAGCTGAAAAGGCCCGGCGTCGCCCGGGCGTTGTATTTTTTTTTTTTTTGTAATTTGAAATTAACTTATGGAGGACTTTCGATTTTGAAACTCTAAGGCCTTATATAATATGTATACAGAATTTGAAATGAGGAAAAAACTTATCACACTCAAACTGTTCCCTCAGAAAACGTTAGATATAGCTTCTTATGGCTCATAGAGGATGTCGAATGTTGCATTTCGTTGCTTCTACACACCATGCCTGGGAGGAGTGCAAAATAAGAAGAAAAAGAAATTCCGGTTACATAAGATTGAATTGTCTTGACAGAAAATTGTATTTTTCACTCTCATATTACCATACAACCGTTTCGGGGCTGAGGTAAAAAAGAAATTCAATATCACTTTCATACTTTCCTTCCCAAAAACCTGGGACATAATATACACCGGGCTTAGGACTGAAAATGTTCCATCCCATTTTGTCTTCTTTCAGATGCTTAGGGTCTATGATAAACATCCCTTTTTCTCAACTAATACAAAGCCTACAGCTATGGATAACGTATCAGCGGAAAGGATTATTTACCGACTTCTGATATAGCATACTCACACACTTAAGTTGTCCCTGCAATACGACCTCTTATTCTACACCAAAATGTGAAGTGAGAAAATATTTCTTATGTCGAGGGTAGAGAAAGTTATGTGACTGCATCACACTGTGCTTTATTTTCGTGGATTTCATTTTTCAGTAATTATTTTCGCCAATATATTATATCGATGGAATCATAATTCGTTAAAGACCAGTATTATCGTTCAAATTGATCAAGAAATGTAGATTTGTATAAGGAAAATACATACCCACATATCCACATACCCATATACCCATACACATTCGATTTTATATATTAATTACACTGTTTGAGAGTGTTTTAAAGTATTTTTATCGTACATTTTAAATGGAAGCTTGTGTAATTTTATTATGTAATGTGTTAGACAGAACAATGACAATTTTCAATGCATTTACAAGAACTATTCTGATTCTATGATACGACTAGCTTAAAAGACCCGGCGTCGCCCGGGTTTTGTATTTTGTAATTGGAAATTAGCTTATGAAGGATTTTCAATTTTAAATTCTAGGTCCTTATATAGGCATTTATAATTTGAAATAGGAAGAACGACTTATTACACTCAAACTATTCCCTCAGAAAACGCTTGATATAATTTTTTATGGCTCATAGAGGATCTAGAATTTTGCATCCCATCGCTTGTACAGTGCACAGCAAGCCTGGTAGAGGTTTAAATAAAAAGAAACAGAAATTCCTGTAACATAAAATTGTATTATCGAGGCGGGAAATTTCCCACTCTTATGTTACCATAAAACCGTTTTGGGGATGAAATTAAACAGAAAGCATTATCACTTTCATACTTTTCTCTCCAAAAACCTGCGATATAATATAATAATATACACATTACCAAATCTCGTTTTGTTTTCTCTATGTCCAGGGTGGAGAAAGTTATGTGATTCCATTATTTTAGTGGATTTCATTCTGTAATATTTATTTATAACATGAATTATTTTGATAACTTCTCTTATTTGTCAAAAGTGCATTTCATTTGTTTTTTCCAAGCCCACCTGATACCATTTGGCAACAATATATTCTGTGATTTGGAATGGATAATTCTATGTAAAAAGGGATTAAGTATTTTCAAAAACATTTAATTTTTGGCATTTAGAATCAGAATTTTTCAAAATCCTTTCTTAGTGAGCACCTACATTATGAAACGAAGGTACTGTCAAAATTCCAAGTCTCTACCTGTTATAGTTTAGGCTGTACGTTGATTCCTGTCATTCAGTCAATCAGTCAGTCAGTCATTCATTCAGTCAGTCAGGACAAAGCCTTTTATATATATATATAGAGATTGGAGAAGTAAGAATGTATGGGTATCGTATTCACTTGACCTCGTATATGGATTTTCTTGTTGGTGTTCAGAAGGATAAGAACTAGTATTGTACGGACGCTTCTATTAAATATCAAAATATGAAAAGAATATAATAATTGGACGTTATTAGTAGACACACGTAACTTCTTAATTAGATTCCTCTATGATTTTATTAGTGAGCTTTAAAAAAATCACTGATTCAATTACTGGGAGTTGAAACTGTATGTGTTTGCGCCTTGTTCGTCTGGTGATGCATCCCCATTGACACATGGGCTAGGTGGATAATCTCATTACACGGTTGCAGGCGTTATGGCGTATGTAGAACAAGACATTTGATTAATACGTTTAGGGATTACTTGACTGTTTGATATGGTACAGGTGTAGGGAGAGAGACTCCATTTACGAAGGTTTTAGATTAATAATAAGCTGGGCCCGGATTCTGATGACCTAAAATTATTTGAAAAATGACCTATAAAATGACCCTGAATTTTAAAGAAAATTACTTAATAATTATAAAAAAAACTAATATTTTATTTATAAAAAATTATTATTGTACACACAAAGTTATAGACTAGTTTGTACATAATTATAAAAACTGTAAGTAGCTGTAATGCTGTGAATGTTCTTTTCTTACGGAAATTTATACTGGCACTGAGGCACTTGGTGAGTCAAAATTCGGCACATCCTTTTGTGGTCTGCCGGATTATATTGTTGTTTGTTGAGGGTAAACATTAGTTTGCACTCTCAAGTCCAAGCAGGTGGCAGACTCTGGTGCCAAGTCAATCTAATAACAATAGTAATATAATACAAATTTTGACGTTTCTTTTTATTCTCACTTCCGACTGAGACATGTCAACGCTTTAACGCCGATTTTTTCCTTCTTGCATTAAACAAACAACACTTCAAAGACAGCACCACTAGCGACGAAAAAAAGTTAATACACTCAATGCAAATACGTGAAAATTACTAATTAAGGAAGCAAATGACACGAAAATGACAAAATAATGACCTAAAATCGAAATAAATGCCCTAAAAATATAAAATGGCATAAAATGACCAAAAAATGAATTTCTATAATCTAGAGGCCATGATTAGGATTTATCCACAAGTTGGCAATGTCTATGCAGCATCAATAAAAAGATGACATGTCATTAGAATCCGGGCCCTGATAATAAGCATAGTTGTTCTTTTTTAAAATTAGGTTTAAAGCACAAGTCTTTCTGTACTCTAAATATGAACTTTGCTCTTTTCCAATTTTTTGTTTTTTACATTAAGTAAATGATCATGCTATACACTACCGAATTTACTCGAATATAATGCGCCCTCGAATTTAATGCGCGCCCTGATTTTGAAACTTGAAATCATAGAAAAGAAGAGTTTGTTGGTGAATGTAATGCACATCAATGGTAGGATAGGTAGGCTATTTTATCTGGAATTCTGTCATAGTATTAAGGGAATAATTAACCACATTTAAAATTACGGTACCAATAAATTTAACTGCCAGTTTTAGGCCTACAAGTATATTCACTGTCACATTATTCACTGACGTGTTCGTCATTGGAATCCTCGATTTTGTTTAAATTTTACACATGGGGTGCTTATACTAAGAGCTAAGAGCGGCATCATAAGAAATTCTTCTCTTCTTTCCCTCCATTTCGTGACTACTAACTAGTATTATTTTTTTACGCTCTATGTAATGCTAGTAATAGGCCAACGATAAAATTAATGAAGTCGAGGATTACAGCTGTGCATTGTTACGCAGATAACAAGCTTTGCTACTTCGGGCGGCGTTCGAAATCACTTATGTAGCCTATATATTTTATACTGTAATTTATATCAACGAAATTGAAAAATTGAAAGAAAATTGTGCTTTTTTCTGGTAGCGGCCAACCGATTTGGTTTGAAAAATAATAGGCTTCGTCTCATGGACGTCATAAGTACATATATCAAGTTTCATGAAAATATGATAAAGCGTATTCGAGTTATCACGCGTTCAGACACACAGACAAACAGACAGACGGACAGACATTTCCCTGTCCACACTTTGAACTCATTCTGGCACTTAATAAATACGTATAGAAATGCACACTGCTGCACTTTCGACACCTGTAGCTAGTATTATATAGACTTCAGAGGATCACAGCGAAGGAACTCTGGACAACCGTCATCGATGACCGCTTCACGCCTTTTAAATTAACTTCTTTTCTTTTTGCTGTGAAGGAATTCTTCAGCGTAAACGACTAAAAGGAATTAACTTCTCTCTGGGCAAAATGAGATTGTCGCCCGTTCTTAGAATTCAAGAAGCCTTTCATGAAGTAAGAAAAAAGCAATCTCTATATTAGAAGAAGGGTTGACGTTTAGAGAAAAATAATTAAATAGCAAAACCCAACCACGAGAAAAAGGCAAAAAGAAGGGAAATTAAAACACCTTTTGAGGAGTATCTCACAAACGTAGAGGGATTTATAATATCGCCGTTTTAAAAGATGATATATAATTGAATTCTATTATGCGTGGATTGATTATAGAGGGCCTTGATATCAGACCTCAATCAGAGTAATTAATAATGTAAGTAAAGATGTTGATTAAGCGGATAAAAGCGACCCGTCCAAATTAGGACACATGCTATTATAAATATTTAAGTACTTTTTTGCGAAGGTAGTCCTTTAATTTACACTTTTTCGCTGTAAAAATTTAAATTTATTGTTGAATAGGAAGATTCCCTAGGAACGGGGTGTAAAATATTTTTTGCACTTAACTAATTAGTGGTACTTACGAATATTGTTGCCGTGGATCGTAAGTTGGCATTCCCACACGCAATCTTGTTGCTATGTGTGGTAAGAGTTTCCGTGCTGTTAGGAATATTACGCCACACCTCATAATAGGCCTAAAAGCCTTTATGGGCAAGGCCCCCCAGTACAAATATTCGGTTCCCATAAACAACAACAAATGCGAATCACTTTCTGAAATAAACATATATCTTCAAGAATGTATTTACATAATATTTTCAGGTAATATCACAATTAATATAATTAAATTGATATAAATAATCATCGTGCAAAAAACAGCATGCAATACTCGTGCCGTAAGCGCATAACGGATCTCGGAAAATTGAAAAACTATTTCCTCGATACGTATTCATGCCTTAGGGCACTTGTATCGCAATATACTATATACTTTTACTAGATGGTTAACCATACCCGTCCTTCCTGAGGTTGAAAAAGTAGTTTCATGGCTTTTAGCCTTACACGAGAGAGTGTTACCGTATTTCGGTTTTCAGTGCATCTGACGTTCTCCCGGGGTGTGGGAAAGACGCCTGTCTGCATTTAACTCCACGCAAACCTGTTTTTTTTTCACAATATTAGGCTATTTCAATGTTTGAACTTTTATGTGTTAAGCACATTTTAAATATTTTATCAAAAGCCAGTGTAATGTCGTCTGTGCGAGAAAATGGGTCACTAGTATAACAGTATTTTTTTATTTCACTATCGATCATGAAAATGAAAATCATGAATAATTGCATTTTGACATCAGGTATTTTATTGATACAGAAATTTTAATTTTTAAATACGTTCAAGTTAATAAACTCTTTTTGCTAATTTTTGTGTACACACTTCACTCTGAGTATTTAATTTCAACAACCCAACACCAGAAAAGGGGGGAAGAGAGGTTGATTTTGCGAAATATTCGTATGATTTATGTGGTATATAATAAAATGCGAGAAAATGGGTCACTAGTATAACAATATTTTTTTATTTCACTATCGATCATGAAAATGAAAATCCTGAATAATTGCATTTTCACATCAGGTATTTTATTGATACAGAAATTTTAATTTTTAAATACGTTCAAGTTAATAAACTCTTTTTGCTAATTTTTGTGTACACACTTCACGCTGAGTATTTAATTTCAACAACCCAACACCAGAAAAGGGGGGAAGAGAGGTTGATTTTGCGAAATATTCGTATGATTTATGTGGTATATAGGCCTAATAAATTCTATAAATCCTTGAGAATGACCTCACTGAGCTAACTGATGCTTGTAGGCTATTGTGTTGTTCAGTAATTTAATTACACTGGTAGTAACATGCCTGTGTCAAATGCAGAACCGATAACCGCATATTCCTCCAAGACACTGCCATCAATTCTTTGACGTGTGTAAAAGCCTATAAACCGAATGCCCGTGCTTGGAATGCCATAATAACATCGTGAATCGTGTATCGGACGGCAGATTTCCGATACTTTTTATAGCGGTCCGATAGTTTTTACGACGGGTCGCCTGGTCCTGACATTATGATTTGTATGCTGACCGCCAGATGCCTCCTCTTTTCTTCCTTCAAGATGCCTGTTTTTGCACGAAGAAACGGAGAAGTGAAGAGGACACTGTGGCTACGCCCCGGCCATTTTGTCCCTCTTCACATCTATTTCTCTTCCCAGCGTGAGCGTTTACAAGTAAGCAAGTAAAGTTCTTGAAGGATAAATGTAATATTATAGGCAGTGCTATAGTTGGAACAATAGTTGTTTATATGTTGGGTAGGTATGTTCAGGGCCGTAGCTAGGCGGTGGCGAGATGGGCCCCCGCCAAGGGCGCAGGTACAGAGAGGGCGCAAAATTAACCATGAAAGATCACGCCTTTTTTTAGACTGGTGCAATTTATCAAGCAATAAAAATTCCACTTTAATGGAAGAAATCTTCCAGGTTATTAAAAATTACTGCACGTGAACTATCTGTAGTATTATGCCGATTATCTACAAACAAAAAGCAGTCATGCAACGTTCTTTAATTAACACGTTTTTACTGACAGAGTATAACATAAATCATGAACAGTATGGAATGATATAACAATAACAATTTAAATGTACGTTATTACTGAGATGAAAGTGGTTCAACTATTCGAAAAAAATACTTTTGCCTTTTAATGTGTTAAACATTTTTAGTAGGCCTCAGGCCTATTATGTAATTTACTTTTGATACTATATTTTATTATTTAATTCTTTTTTAAGTAGTTCAATCGTCTGAAAATAAGGTGTCCAACACTTAGTTCATTTTCAAATTGAGGTTTAGGTTTTCTTTGATAATAACAGTGTTTTTATATTAAAATAATAAACAATTTTACAGAAATTTAAAAAAATTGTTCAGACCCCCAGATTTGTCAAACTCGCCAAGGGTGCAGAAGGACCTTGCTACGGCCCTGGGTATGATAGGTTTCCTAAGAGCAAAATAAATCATTTTATTGTGTATCATAGGCCTATTATACGATGGACGTCCAGAAAGTAAAGAATGATTTGGCATAACTAAATAATAACTAAAGATATCAACACAATACTTTGTTTATTACTCTATTTATCAACGTTATCGCCATTGCTGTCAAGGCATGTATTGTAACGTGGTACCAGTTTTTCAATGCCGGTGTTATACACTTCTACCACCAAAGACCTGCCGCTTTGATGTCTTCATTGGTTACGAACTCTTTTTCCAGTCAAAAATTCATTTAATTTCAGAAACAAGTTAAAATCGCTGGGTGCCAGGTCAGGGCTGTGAGGAGGATGTCCAAAAATGTCCCACTTAAAACGTTGTCAGTTGTGCCTGTGTTTGAGCAGCCGAAAGAGGCCAAGCGTTGTCGTGAATCAAAAATACCTTTTCAGAACAAATTTCCAAGTATCTTGTCCTGTATAGCGCGTCGTAGTTGTTGAGTTGCAAAAATAGGCCTGTGCGTTTATTCCTTGTCTTCTTGGCAGAAACCTCAGTTCAGGTGTTTGGCGGTAGAAGAGTATAACATCGACATTGAAAATCTGGTACCACGTCACTGACAGCATTGGCAATTGCGTTGAGAAAAAGACTAAGGTACTGTATCTTTGTAAATAAAGTTTTGTGTTGATATCTTTCATTAGGCCTATTATTTAGTTATGCCAAATCGTTATTTACTTTCTGAACGACCCTCGTATTGTAAACAGTGTAATTTGCTTTTTATTTTCTCGCATAAAGGTAGAAAAAAATATTATGAAGGTGACAAACATCGAAATTAAGATTAACACCGAATCTACTTCTCTTATTCTGGACGTGGAAGCGAAACATGTAATAGGAGCCAAAAGCAGCAGGAAACAGACGATGTATAGAAAAACTGGAATTAAGATTAACCGATAGTGAGACGCACCCAGGAGAATGCCTAGGTTCCTGTGGGAAAACCGAGCACAAAAAGGGCAATTGTTCATAGTTTCCGGGCTGCTAAAAGAGAATGGCTGAGGCAAACAGCCAGCTCAATATACATTTCTCAATTGATTTAGGACGTACATGAACGGAAAAAGGAGCAATAGAATAAATGCGCCGAAAAGATGTTGGAACCGGACAAAAGAAATAACAGAGGACCCAAAATCGAGCCCTGTGGTACTCCCTTCTTTACTGTTGCTGGGCTTGATCTAAATTTGCCATTCTTGTGATTTACTTCTACAATTTGTGTCCTCATAGAGAGATAGGACTTAATGCACTGAAGGGCAGTTCCTCGTATTCCGTAATTGTACAGTTTTTCAAAGAGGGTGTCGTGATGAATGCTACCTAAGGTCAACGAATGTAGCTAGAGTCTTGTTTGCCTTTATTCTTTTCTGAATTTATTCTAGAGCCGAAAATACAATTATAGTTATACAGGGTGTTAATGAATAACACCGAAATATTTTACCTGTATATAGAGGGGACATATACAAGCAATTTTTATTAGGAGATTTTTGCTCTGTAGATACATTTTTTCCTGTTACAGCATAAAATCTCCCAGGGCATGGCCGCCACTGACTAATAACATTTGAAAAAAAAAATGCGAAACAAAGGAACTTCGTTGTTAACACTGTACTTATGAATAAAAAAACTAATGCAGTGGTGGCCAGTCATGTGATTAGTCTGTAAATTTTGCAGATTATGAAAACTCTAAATTATGATATAGCTGTCAATGAATTATTAATAATCAAGTTTATATTGATCACTAAGAAGGCACGAAGTCAATTTAATAAAAATGTTAACCCCATTTCGCTTAATTATTGACTTATGAGCACCAAATTGTAATAACTATAATGCCTTGTAGCATACATATTTTACGTCGTTCAGCAAAAATCTCCTAATAAAAGTTCCTTGTCTATGTTCCCTCTATACACAGGTAAAATATTTCGGTGTTATTCATTAACACCCTGTAGATTTCACCAGTTTCTCCTCTTCAAGTTGAGCAAACCAGGTAGGCTATATTTTTTTTTAAGTTCGATGTTATTTCTGCATTAGCTTTTTAAAATAAATTTGTGGTTTAATGGTTTCATTTATATGGAAATTGTCAAATTGTATTGTACACATTAGTAAAATATTTATATAGAGATACATTAACATAGTTATGCCCAGAAACGAAATTCATTTCATATTCAACATTACTTCATTCCCTTTAGTCATTATATTTTTAAAATTATATCATACTCACGAACACCAGAAGCGTAATATACACAATATTTCACACTTTCACAACTAATAACAACACGCCACGCTGCCCTCATTTATTATTCCTACCTTTCCATGCAGAAATATCATAATGTTTTGCCGGCGGTGCAAACACATCCGCCATGTTTTAATTTCCACGTAAGTAAATTCAACGCCTCTCCTTCGGGCAGAAATGTGACAAAACGGTATGGATTCAATCAAAACAGATTCATACGAGGGAAAATGCTGCATAGAGAAAGAAATAAAATCAGGTAAACTATTGTAACAAAGTGACAGAATGCTTTTGTTTAATCACTGATAATTATCATAGGTAATCCCACGAGAGGTTACGAGTTTATCGATAGATTCGCGACTGGGCAGCAGGAGCGAATTTATCTTTTGAAACTCGTAACCTCGAGTTGGATTTATTAAGACTATTTCACGAATAAAATGTAATAGATTACATGAATAATAATTACTTTCTTCTTGTTAGTTTAAAATGAAATCATTAATACTGTCAGTTGTCAGATCACGGCATACTAAATAAATGAACAGTCTCCATAATGGATTACTAATCAATGCTACCAACGTATATTGACAAAATACCGTTGTGGACCACTACCAACGTATATTGATAAAATGCCGTTGTTAACCTAAAAATCAAGATACGAAATAAAGACACATTTTAATTCAAGAACGTAGGCTAATTTTAATATATGAGCAATCTGTTGCATTTCAGTTTCTTTAGTCAATTCGTACTTACGTTCCTCACAAAACTTTTGGAACTGAATCCATATGCATTTTCTATTTCTTTCGGTATTTTGTGGCCTAGCTTCCTTTATAATAATGTCAATTTCGTCAACAGATGCATTACCAAACTTGAGGCTGCCATTTCTGTTTTCAATTTAGCGCCGACAATGGATGACGTAATCTAGTATCACTGCATACCGATACTGTTACAGTTCAGTAACGAACAGCGTGTTTTACCCGATAAAATGCTATCCTCGCGATTCCTACAAGAATATTGTAAGATAAACGGCCGTGATTGGTCTATATCCGAGGATTTGCTAAACGTTATTGGTCAATATCAAACACGCGGCATATGAGTGGAATAGTCGCAATAATAATATACAGAAAATAGGCCTAAGCTATTTTTGTAATCGGTTTCCGACGTAAGCTCCAGACCGATTTATAAATCAGGGATTACGGAAGAGCAAAGGTATATTATGTCTATTGCTTGCACAGAAGCCTTTAAAATGAAACATACTCATATTAATATACAGAGTGTTAATGAATAACACCGAAATATTTTACCTGTGCATAAAGGGGACATAGACAAGCAACTTTTATTTGGAGATTTTTTGCTTTATAGATTCAATTTTCCTGCTACAGCATAAGATCTGCCAGGGCATGGCCGCCACTGGCTTCTAACATTAGAAAAAAAAAACGCTAAACAAAGGAACTTCGTTGTTAACACTGCAATCAGTAGTTATGAATAAAAGAAGACTAATGCAGTGGTGGCCAGTCATGTGGTTAGTCCGTAAATTTTGCAGATTATGAAATCTCTAAATAATGATAAAGCTGTGGATGAATGATTAAGAATCAGGTTTTAATCGATCACTAGGAAGGCTTGAAATCGATTTAATGAAAATTGTAACCCTATTTCGTGTAATTATTGACTAATGAGCACCAAATTATAATGACTTTAATGCCCTGTAGCATACACATTTTACGCCATAGAGCAAAAATCTCCTAATAAAAGTTGCTTGTCTATGTCCCCTCTATATACAGGTAAAATATTTTGGTGTTATTCATTAACACCCTGTATAATATACATACTGGTAGCGTACCTTGCGGTAAAATGCAATATATATGAATAGCAGCTGTGTTTAATTATTCAACTGCTAGAAGTGTTTTAAATTTTTTATTTATACTTGTATTTATTTATTTTGGTAAGCATATGTGAAGGAATAAGTGAGATAACAACAGACCGAAATTACAACAAATGCCTCACATCTAAAGCAAGGCGTGATGTAGGCCTAATAAATTTACAAACATCTGACTGAATGGAAAGTGAAGGCCCTCAGTGATTAGCAACTCGGCTTTATAGTATAGTCATGATTTGTCATTTAAAAAGCATGCTAACTTTAATTAGGTGTTACTCCGGTACCGGTCAATGGGTTTGGTCCAAAATCAATAAGTCTCTTCCATGGACGTTATGAATGTGTATACCATGTCTCATGAAAATCCGATAAAGTGTATTCGAGTTAATGCGCGTACAGTCACACGAACAGACGGAAATACATTTCCCGTCCACCATTCAGTCTCATAAAGTACCATACTGGCACTTGATAAAATCAGGTGTAACTGTAAAACAAATTGCCAAATGGAGTTAATAGGCAATAGTTAGGTAACTATTTAGTTTTTGACCACAGTTTATTTAGAAAGGAAGAAGTAAGCGGGATAACTAGAATATTAGGACGAATTTACAAGAGAAAATAAATAATCCTCACGTCAGCAATATCCCTTTATATTTGCCAAAACATGTCAAGGCCTACAAATACACAGTCACTTGTCCACAGTTCCCAATAGCATATTCACACGAATAACGAAACGAGCTAGTTCTGTATAAAGATGTTACATGATGTTACTTTCGAGCATTATGCAAGTGACTCAGTTCCTCACACAATTTATAATCCCATGGCGGACTGCAGAGAAAACATTATGCACAATGATCAGGTCCATAGTTTATTTAATGTATCTTATTTTGTAATTTTACATGACTTTTTCTATTTTTTAAGTGCCAGAATGGTGCTTTATGAAATTGTCCGTCCGTTTGTTTATCTGTCTGTCCTTGTGTATGTACGAGCGTTAACTCAAATACGCCTTATCATATTTTCATGAAATTTGGTGTACGCATTTATACCGTCCATGGGACGAAGCCTATTGATTTTGGACCAAATCGGTTGACCGGTGCCGGAGTAACGCCCAGTAAGGGTCTAATTTCCGAATATGTTACACCGAATTTATTAAATGCAATTGAGTTCTCATGACAACATGTGGTTTGCAGTGTTCATATAGGGCTTAGGAAGTTGCTACACATGGGACTTTTATATCACGCCTTGCTTTAGGTATGAGGAATTTGTTTTAATTTCGTTCAGATAATATTCTAGTGATCCCACCTATTCCTTCACATATGCATATCAAACTCTGTCAAGAAACCGTGGTTTATAAAACTCAATAGTTTCTGAAATGTGGCCTATTAATTCCAGCTGGTACTTTGATTTTTTAGTTTAGCTAATTTGTTTTCCGTCATTTGAATACAAATTTATGACAATCCGCTGTATCACATATTATGATACATTATGAATTAATGAGTTAAATTAACTCGTTGTGCTTTCATTTGCAGAACAGTTTTCGGAAGCACTGTACACAAAAATACTTTTATGTTCATTATGAAAGAAAGTGGGTACACATTGAGGCTGTACAAATTCCGAATGCTTTTGAAACTCGTGGTTTTTATTTCTCACTCTAAGTTCATCGTTTTAAAAATGTAAATTAACTAAATTTCCCTTTCACTTTTCTTTACGTCAGAAACCTCTTTATTTTACAAAATGTAATTCTTCCACATTCAGCTTTTTCTTTCATTTACCCCCTCTTGTGTCAAAAAGCAACAACTTAGAATTCCATTCAGGGAAGTGGAGTAAATACAGTGTCTTATTCGAGGAGTTTTAACGTCTAAATGTAACCCATTAAGGATCCGGTAAGCAGTGAAATATACAGTTTTGTGCTCGGCGTAATATTAAAACATGGAATGTATAATAGCAGGAGGAAAAGAGGTATATTCCGCAAGGAGATACATTCATTCTGAAGCCTGCGAATTCAGAGTTTTGGATCACGTCTACTTGGAAGAGAATTTATTGCGAAACTTTCCGCCATAAATAATGTTTCAAGGGGTTTATAAGTGAAAAGCAGAATAACTAGTTCCTTGTTGCCAAATCTCTGCTTGTCTGTCCTTGCAGAATGTTATCTGATTCTACTTCCTTTGTCTTATTACTTTTATAAAAGAATAACCCTTTAAATATTTTCAAAATGTCAACCTTTCATTTATACATTTTCTCCCTTATGTTAAGTTTATTTCCGCTTTAGGGTGAGGTTAATTTAATGAAGAACGTAGTTCCGCAAAATCTTCGTGATGGCAGTAATTCACTACTTTTTTCTTCATCTACCCATACCATTGATACTAGGCCTATATGCAGTAAAAGTTAGTATTTGATCCTCGTACAAACTTATGAAGTTTTTAGCATTAACCCTGTAGAACTCCGGGGAAAGGGAATATTTTGTTGACCCCACAGCTTTTTAAAAAATTATTAACATTATCACGAGGCTGTGTGCACCCCGTTCCAGACCTTCCTACCTCAGAAAAATCAGAGGAGGTACCAGAGTCAATGGACAAGACCACTCCGGCGGTCAAGTAAAAGATATAGACTGTATAAGTGTAGATTACAAGTAGGTGCCCGTGGCTTCGCCCACGATAATTAATTAAAAAATTAATTAGAGTATAATAACTATTAAAGCATTATATTTATTAACACTTGCACGCGAATCATTCATAAACTAAGCCGTTAATAATTAATGAAACAGCTAAAATTCCGGCTTCAGAGTACATTCGACGATTAGAAAGCGCCGCCTGAAAAAAACGATCTCATATTCGATTATGCAGTTCCAAAGCTAACTGTGAACACATAATACGTATTGTTTCTCAACTGTTTGTTGACAGATGAATATGATGTGAATTTTATTTGATAAATTCAGTGTAATTTTCAGAAATTATATAATGTTTCAAGGGAAGGAATGGTTTGTTTGGATTTTTATTATCAGCGATATTTCAAGAGTTGAACCATCAATATTTTACAGCTAATGCCCGTGGCTTCCCCCGCCATTATTAATTGACTCCAGGATTTTTAAGAAATTTACACTGGTAGTTTATTAAAAATGTTTGTGGTTGAGAGCTTTGAAAATTGTAAGTAAAAATAAAATTAGAATATTTGTTCATTGTGTTCATTTCACTTAGGCTTTATATAATAAAGAAACGGTTTTCCTAATTTTGTAGTCTTCGTGAAAGTTTAGACTTCGAGAGACGAACATCGCCGAGTATACGCAATGTTTCACGAAGCGGGCGAGCGAGTGAGCACGCTATTTAGGGCCGTTGAATTGTATAAGAGTAGATGTGTAAGTATTTATTATGTGTCTTTTGTCTCTTCTTATTGATTTTCTTACTATACAATTTTTCTTCTATTGTATTTCACAAGAATTCAGGGTTCCTTATTTCAGGAATTAATCCTTTATCATGTAACATTTATTGCCAAGCTTGTGCATTAGCTTTTCAAGTGTTTCGCTTACGCTATTGCTTCTTAAATGCATCGGAAAGCCTGGTTTCTTTCCGGAAGCAATTTAGGAGAAGGGAGTACGCTCATGCATACATGTGGAGTGAGACAGATAATGTATAAGAAAAGCTCTCTATGCTCTGTCTTGATACCCTATTTTCTGTTAGAACATTTTGCCTGTCTTCTTCAGCCTCTTGTTTCATTAGATTGTCATTACTTATGTAGAGCGATGTGTCTGCTTTGCTTTTGTTTTGTTTAGCATAACTTTTTATTTCATCAATGTTTATACACGTACATTTATATTAGATTGAGAAGTGAGAAAGTGATGTTGCCCATCCTTACTGCCTTTAAAAAACATAAAAACAAACGAACAAACAAACAAAAAAACATGTTTTTAAAAATAAACAGTTTACTGCTAATATTAGGTATATTCACTATTAATTTAGCTTAAACTCATCTATATTAATAAAAGTAAGTGTGTGTCTTTCCTTCTGTCTGTCTGTCCGCGATGCCCAGCGAAATCTACTGAACGCAGAGATCTGGTGGAACGCAGGTGGACTGAAGGGTCGGAAAATGCACCTCGAAGCCGGAATTTTAATTTTCGCTTTCGTTCGTGAGTTATGAGTGAAAAACGAGCAAAAAACGTTCATTTTTTGCGTTTTCGAAGCATCAGTTTTCAGTTATACATTTCAATGTCAAATAAATTACAGTTTGCTTTGGCTATTTTTGTCATAGGCCTACCTTAGAAATAAAACTTTCGCGATCGATTGAATGTTGTGAGCCCTAAATATGGTCAAACATTGTTTTATTTGGACGAAACTCACAATACAGGGGTTTTCTGGGCCAAGGAACTCGAATCTGAGGTCGCTTTTACCAGGCGACGCTGTCTAATCGTGGTATGTTGTCCACGTGATTTAGGTGTTAATAAATATAATGATTTAACTATTATGCTCTTAATTTTTAATTCTTTAAATAATTATCGCGGGCGAAGCCGCGGGCACATGCTAGTAGCTAATATTATTAGAAAATATTCTTATGAAACAGAAGATTAATAATGGTGACTGATATTATGTAATTTGCTAATAATATTAGTGTAAAAATTCTATGAAACAGGGCTCTGATGTTTACGATCTTCTGGATTAGAGTATTCAAGGATTAGTTTTTGTAGCCCAGATACGTGTATTCTGAATGAGTAGTTTGTTGGTTGCGCTAGTGTATAAATAAACCCTTTGTTACAGATTCTTCTCTTCCAATTAGAGAATCTCCCGCTTGTTAGAGTTCGCAGTTGTACGTTTTAATGGGGTTTTTGAGGGCAAGCCTGGGTATCATTAAAACCCCAACATGCTTTGCTGAGCAGCTTTAACGATATCATTGTCTGTTTAACAACTCTGGAGATAACAGAAGAATTTGTTTAGAGTCCATTTCTGTAGTTAGTTTGTCAAATTTGTGTTAGGCGAAAGTGCTATTACTTTTGAAATTGTCAGTGAGAACAAATTGTAAGTGTGAACAGATAAAAGACACTTAAGGGAACCCAGTAAACATGAAACAGCCTATCTCTACGATGTCAAATCGTTCTATACATGGTGTTAATGAATAACACCGAAATATTTTACCTGTGTATAGAGGGGACATAGACAAGCAACTTTTATTAGGAGATTTTTGCTCTATGAATTCAATTGTTAAAGTTACAGCATAAAATCTTCCAGGGCATGGCCGCCACTAACTTCTAACATTTAAAAAAATGCAGAGCAAAAGAACTTCGTTGTTAATACTGGAGTTATGAATAAAATAACTAAGGCAGTGGAGGCCAGTCATGTGACTAGACTATAAATTTTGCAGATTATGAAAACTCTAAATTATGACATACCTGTTGATGAATTATTAAGAATCAGGTTTTTTGCAATCATTTTGGAGGTATGAAGTCAATTTAAAGGAAATTTTAACCTTATTTTGCTTAATTACTGACTTATGAGCACGAAATTGTAATGACTTTAATGCCCTGTAGTAAACACTTTACGTCATACAGCAAAAATATCCCAATAAAAATTGCTTGTCTATGTTCCCTCTATACACAGGTAAAATATTTCGGTGTTATATATTAATACCCTGTAAATTATAAGGAACATTTTCTAAAAAAACCCGTATTCAATGGAGATGCGTTTTTAACAGTTATTTCGTAGAAAATGCTAAACATACTATGAACGGATATTTCTCTTTTATCATTTTTAATGCACATATATTTTTTATATTTAATTTTTTTCTTAAAGCTTTGAAAACAAATTAAAAATTCCGATCAAGTTGAGATATACAAAATGCTCCATACCAGAACGTGTACCTTCACAGCCTGAAAATTTTAACATTAGGACTGTAATAGTGTAGTAGTAGGCCTAAATAATTCTTATACGAGGGTTGGAAGTTTAATAGTGGCAACACATCTATAAAATCATGAAAGGAAGTTCAAATCACTTTTGTTGGATGTTGGTTGGATATCCAGCATACTTCAGAGCAAATAGGAGCCTTCTATCACTAGGAATGCCTTCACAGTAACCAGAAGAAATTAAACCGGCTCTATCAACAGGTCTAAAATTAATTTTGGATCTGACAGATTAAAAATAATTCAATACCTTAAAATTATTCTTGATTCACAATAATTCCATACCGGAAAGGAGCAAGGTGGTTCAAAGTTTGTCACTTGTTCTTCACTTCCTTCCGGCGGAGGATCAATCATGCGTTACACTCAATCATTCATCATAATGAGTTAATATTTTTTAACCAATCTTGAAAAAGTTCTATTTTCTTAGAATTTTTCACGAATCCTTGTAGTCATTTAAAAAAGTTTATTCTATGTACAGGGTGTTAATGAATAACACCGAACTATTTTACCTGTGTATAGAGGGGACATAGACAAGCAACTTTTATTAGGAAATTTGTGCTTTATGACGTAAAATGTGTATGCTACAGGGCATTAAAGTCATTAAAATTTGGTGCTCATAAGTCAAAATTACGTAAAATAGGGTTAAAATGTTCATTAAATTGACTTTATGCCTTCCTAGTGATCGATAAAGACCTGATTCTTAATCGTTCATCCAGAGCTATATCATTATTTAGAGATTTCATCATCTGCAAAATTTACGGACTACTCACATGACTGGCCACCACTGCATTAGTATTCTTTTATTCATAACTACTGACTACAGTGTTAACAACGAAGTTCATTTGTTTTGCATTTTTTTTCTAATGTTAGAAGCCATTGGTGGCCATGCCCTGGGAGATCTTATGCTGTATCAGGAAAAATTGAATCTATAGAGCAAAAATCTCCGAATAAAAGTTGCTTGTCTATGTACCCTCTATACACAGGTAATATATTTCGGTGTTATTCGTTAACACCCTGTATAAGGATTTTTGTTTATTGATTCCATTTCAAGATGGTGGCCGTTCTAACTGATGAAAGAGCTTATATTTATATTTTACGCATGGTCTACTGTTCACAGAATCACTAGTTTACCTACGATATGAAAAAGGCGGAAAAGGCAGTGTTGTTGAATTTCTTGTGGAAAACAGAGGAAAATAACGGCAACCTATGTGGCTGAAAAATAGCGAAGCTCAGCCATATCCTGAGCACACGTCATTTAACAGTAGAGAGCCGTACAATGTGGCGCCACGCTGGACAATGCAAGTCTGCATAAAACATTGATCCGAATCTGTCAGAGGCTGGAAAACACATCTCATTAATATAAACTATATGAAACGTGACGTGAACCTATTGTTTTACATTGCCACTACTTGCATATCGAGTAATGGAACCATTTGTCATCACAATAATTAAATTAATTGAATAAATTCAATACGTCCTGTTGTACAAACTGATTTAGATCCATACAATCTAATTTGTGACCTATCTATCGGTTTATTTTACTTTGTAGTACTGTAATAGTATATTGCGACACAAGGGCGGAAAGGCACGTTTACGGGTCGAGGAAACAGATTGAAAACCCGAGGCGCAGCCGAGGGTTTTTAAGTTTTCGAGACCCGTAAATGCCTTTACGGTCCGTGTGTTGCATGCTATTTTTTGCACGACGGTTACTTATATCAATTTAATTATATTAATTGTGATATTACCTGAAAATATTATGTAAATACAGACTTGAAGAATGGTGCTTATTTCAGAAAGGGATTCGCATTTGTTATTGTTTATGGCAACCGAATATTTATAAAGCGGGGAGGCCTATGTCATTTCTGCTCGCAAATAAGCATTTGCGGGCGGTAAAGTAACTTTCCGCCCGTCGCCCCTAGCAACAATTCACTTTCCGCCCGTCGCCCCTAGCAACAAGATTGCGTGTGGTAATGTCAAGTTACGAGCCATGTAAACAACTTTCGTAAGAAACACTTACTAGCTAAGGAGTGCAAAAAATTATATTTATCTGTTGCACGTTGATGAATATGAAAGGTTGTTGGATTTTATTTAGGGATGGGTCGATACCAGATATTCTCGATACTCGATACTCAATACCGATACATGATTTTTTCCTTGATACTCGATACCGTCAACATTTCCAGTGTTAGTACATAGGTACATTAAAAATTGAGTCGGTTAGTTCAAAACTCAACATGTCCACAAATTTTAAAAAATGAGATAATGCAAGTTCCACAATGTTGGCAGTGTAACTCTGAATTATTACTTGTATTGTAGATCAGCTTAGCCTATATCACTTACTTCTAATTAGCCTATTTTTTTTAATAATTTTTATTCCAGTATTAATGTCGTTAATATTTTTTTTCCCCATTTTTCTTGACTTTTATCGTGGACATGTTGAGTTTTGGAACTAACCGACTCAATTAAAAGTTGAGAGAACTGTGTAATACCAACTAAATAAGTATGCATATTTAATGAGACAAAATTTAATATCATCAGCAGCCTATAATTATTTTTAGACTCTACATTAAAACTAAAATTAGTTTTTGAAACAGTCCACTTACAAGCTTTTGTTAAAAAATTACTATATTACTTTATTAGACTACTAAAAGCAGAAAGAGATACCGCATTTTCTTAAATTCCAGAATTACCAAAGTATCGAAAAGAGTTTTCTGAAGTATCGTTCGATGCCGATACCATGCAAGTATCGAGGTATCGAAAGTATCGAAGACCCATCCCTAATTTTATTAATTATCATTTAATCTTTTATTAAGGGGAGAAGGTACCTTCTATATCCGTCATGTTAATTTTGTCAATTTCAATGTACGTGTCCGTTGACCTGGGTGGTTCAAATAGTATCGCGCTGGCTTTCTGTGCCCAAGGTTGCGGGTTCGATCCCAGGTCGATGGCATTTATGTGTGCATAGATTTGACAGGCCCATGTCAGTAGATTTGCTGGCATGTAAAATAACTGCTGCTTAGACAAAATTCCGGCACACCAGCGACGGTCATAGCCGTAAGTTGCAGGACATCCCAGTTGTTAAATAACCATATACCATCCAATCAATGCACATTTTCTAAAGAACTGTAAATAGTAGACAAATTAAGCTTTTTCCACTTACATCTACACTTCTTTAGAATCAAAGTGACGGTTTTAAAGGAACATCTTAAAAATATATTTTTTAAATAATTAGGCCTACTCTTACTTTTTAAATTTGCAAATTTTAGAAATTATTTTTTTATCATTAGTCTTAATCATAGGCGTAACCAGGCCGACCAAATGGGGGGGGTTATAAAGGAATACCCCCCAGGGAGAGGGGGGTCCGGGGTCCTCCCCCAGAAAATTTTAAAAATTAAGATGCAAAATAACGAGTTTTAAGCTTCCGGGGGTTTTCCCCCCGAAAATTTTAAAAATTAAGACGCAAAATAACGAGTTTTAAGCTTCCCACGCTTTATACCTGTATTAAGCAATTTATGAGCAGACTTAAAAAAATTATACAATTTCCCTTTTTTTAATCAATGGGGGGGGGGTTCAAACCCCCAAAACCCCCCCTCGGTACGCCTGTGGTCTTAATACTAGGAAGTTAAAAAAGTCAAATCATGCTAATATAACATGTAAATAAACTGTAAAACTGTGAATGTTCTGCGATGATTAGTTTAAGAGAAAAGGAACATAACGCTATAAAAATGAAACTTAGGGGGAAACTACTTTAATACCCTACGTTAATGTTTGTAGATCCACCACTCACCGCAGGGCTTGCATAATCTAACCTAAATTCAATTCAATCAATTTCTATGTGTATTTGTAATGAGCTAAATATGAAGGAATAGGCAATTACACAGAGTAAAACAAAATGGGCTTATAATACAAGTCATAATACAAGCCGATTATATTCCTGAAATAGTATGTCATAATAGTATATTGCAATACAAGCCGGATCGAGGAAAGAGTTTTTTCAATTTCCGAGATCCATTATGCGCTAACTGCACGAGTATTGCATGCTATTTTTTGCACGATGATTATTTGTATCAATTTATTTATATTAATTGAGATATTAGCTGAAAATATTATGTATATACACTATTGAAGATGTATGTCATATTTCAGAAAGTAATTCTCAATTGTTGGTTGTTAAGGGGACCGAATATTTGTCCTGTTAAAGTCGCCACAAACTGGGGGGCCTTGGATCCGTTCTTCCATAAAGCCTTGTATTACGATGGTTTTACTTACGGCACTTGTGCTTTTTGTAATTTTTACCGCACGGAGATTTCGTTTGTTTTCATAACAACCAGATTGCGTGAGGGAATGTAAAGTTACGATCCACGGCAACAATATTCGTAAGTACCACTAATTAGTTGCGTCGTGCAAAAAAGTTATTTAGGAACTTCAAATAGGCTTGAGGTACAAAACACATTAATTATTCCGTAAAGCATATTTCAAACTAATGAAATAAAAATTGGTATTTTGACCAATTTCAAGGTACCGTCTTCCCTTAACGATTTTTGTAATCGCATTAATGTTTTTCTCATGGTTCAGTACTCTCTTTTAGTAACTATTGTTCTTGAATTGGAATTTAACGTTCTCATTGCTACTGACTTGTAAATGTGTTGTCTGAAAAATTTTATAAAAAGGAGAGATATAAAATTAATAGAGTAATGGTTTATGTTAAAACGGAAGGATTTTGTTTACATGTCATGTTTGTCATTTCTTGAAACCAGCTATTCCATTGTATTTTTCCCAGTCTATTTCAAACATAAATCCCGCAGATGTTTTCGTTCCATGGTAGTCTTATTACCATTGTATAAATTAATCTCTTAAAATGGTTAAAGTACATAATTTCCTGTTATTTCCACTAGATAATGAACTTTAAACCTGTTTCACATAACACCCATGCTAATATCATACCCCACTTTGTATCTAGCTTTTTAGTTTGATTTCTTGGGACACACGGTATCTGCAAAACATGTCCATATTATTTGAGGATTGCCGTTCGCCTCATTTTTCAGTTCCCTATAATATTCTTTATTCGAGTGAACTAAAGGTTTTGCATATCATGTAGGCCTATCATCTGCCCCCCAAACTCCCACTAAAGTTCTCGGGAAAGTTTTTATTATTATTATTTTTTAAATTAATTTTTTAATAAACCCTTTATGTGTACTGTATTGAAGAAAGAGTCCGTGTATTTAGAGTGCAGTAGATTACAGTTTAGCGACAATAGACCTCCAGAAAGTGTGGAACGACAAAGTTGATTCAGGGATAAAAAATTAAAAATCTGAACTTTTTTAATTCCCCCGTCGGTTACAAGCAAAATTAAGGGATATGAGAGTGAGTTGGAGAATTTAATGTTGTGCCGGGATGTTGCCATGGTAGCTCAGGTGGTTAGAACAGCGGCACGTAAAGCCGAAGATTCTGGTTCAAATCCTGTCCATGGTATCGAATTTTTCAGTCTGACTTCACCTTACCAAAATTAAGTCTGCCAAATTTTAAGTTTCTAGCTCATGTGGAAACGGGTAAACAGTAATGTGAGTCATTGAAAACCTTCCAAAGTTTTTTTTTTTTTTGGGGGGGGGGGGTAAAAAAAATGAACTTTTTGAATTTTTCCGTCGATTACAGGTTGAATGTTACAAACCTGAAAAAAATTTCAAGCTTCTGTCTCTTGTAGAAATGGGTAAACAATGTCAATATGTGAGTAATTAGATAGATATATGCTATGTGGTAGACATGTACCTGCTTTTGTGATATAGGATAGATTGAATCACATAAATGTATGCCTCCTGCCGAATTTTATGGATTTAGCTGTCCTATAAATAGGCTACTTTAAAAATTACATAATGCGTGGGAAATGTACGAAATTTATTATATTAAATGTTCTCCTAATTGCTTCTCCTTAACCTTAACCTCAGGAATTTAAGAGACCAAATACCTCTAAGCTATTTAAGAAGTATGTATTTTGCTTTTTGCGAATCAATCATCAGATATGATATCATTCTGTATGGAGGTAGTAGTGGTACTAAGGATATTCTAATACTTCAGAAAAAGATTGTTAGAATAATAAGAAAATGTGATAGCAGAACGCTATGTAGGCCAATCTTCAAAGACCTACGAATTTTAACTATTTTTAATTTGTATATTTATAGCAATTTAGTTCTTTTGCATACAAATGCTAACAATTTTGGTCTAAGAAGTGACATACACACTCATCATACTAGATCTAAAAATATGATCAATTTACCACTCTGCAGACTATCCAAAACTCAAAATAGTTCATGTTTATATTGGACCTAAGCTATATAACAAGCTACCCTACAACTTTAAATGTCTTCATTTGAATGCTTTTAAAAGCAAACTGCATAGATGGTTAGTCTTAAACCCTTTTTATTCTGTGGACGAATTTATGTTTAGTGAAATAATTTTACCATAATTGTTGGGTTATAAGCATAATAAATAAGCAATGTATTTATTTTCTTTGACACTGTCGATTGCCTGCATTTGAGCTTAACGACAATAAATCTATCTATCTATCTTGCAATGCACGTAAGTACGATTAAAATATTTATAACATTATGTATTCTTCTTTATGGCATGTGGAATTACTGTATAAATAAAAACATAATATAAATAGATTTTTTCGAAGTTATAAATGCCTTTTAAACCAGATTAAAATTAATTTAGTCGACCGATTAATCCAGTACAGACATTTGATTAACTGTTAAAGAAATTTTAGGCGATGGAAAGCTGCAATTGTCATCGTCATTGAATAGACCTATATTGGTATGCTGGCACTGTTTCCGGGTTATACGCTAGCGTCAGACATATCTACTGTACATATGTGGGATGGGAAATTTCCCCTCAGGCGAACATCGTACTTGTGGTGAAATTGAAATACGTTCCACACATGAATAGCGAAATAAAAGGAAATCGACTCGATATTATGATGAAAGCAAAAGAAAGAAAAAAAGATGTCGTTAGAGATATTGCAGTGCCATCAGAGAGGAAGAGCGATTTAGAATAAAAGTCTCTTTTCTTGTATGTATATGTATATGTCACGAGATATATCCTTCAACACTCGCTCTTCTGCTTGAGGAAATACCGCTTTTACCATTTCCACTTCCAGAAGAATAAAAATCTTGCGTCAATCTAAATTAATGGAATCTTTGAACGTGGAGATCTGAGCTACACTGGCATTGATGGTACAGAATGTTATTGTATGCATAATAAAATAATGAAATATGCATGCAAGTATTCATGAATAATTTCAAAAATATGCACCTTTATATATTTGATGTTTATTTGATTGGACGTGTGACTGTCCATTATATTCACATGAATTGGTAGATGTGGACAGTGTTTCACCAGCTTTGAAGTCTGAAATATTTCCTATCAAATCGCTGGAAGCAGTACCTTGATCTATAACACTTTGTCCATTTGAACCGATAAAATGTAAAGTTACCTTCTCTGTCGCTTTCAAAATATCCATTAAGCACTGTTGAGTTGAAACTTTCACAAAATTCGATTAATCTCTTTCCCTCGGTGTTTATAATATTGTCTTTACTGGTTCTCTTGTATTCTTGCCAATTACGGTCTTCACATAAATCCGATATTTCTGGTGTTAGTTGACCAATACGACTGTAGAAGTCTCCTAAAACCAATTGCTCTGACCCTGGTAATGTTTCTTGCATATATTCTATTTCCTCTGATAAATTCTCGTAAAACCTTTCATTATAATATGGCGATTCTTTAGGGTGATGGTACGTTATTCCTAGACACAATATCACATTTGCTTTGTTTTCACCATATATACCTGGCCACCATTATATGCAAAAACAAATGAACAAAAATCAATGAACCTTTTTGGGGGAATAATCTTACCCTATTTGTGGCTGTTACAGTAGTTAAGGAAATTTTACCTGATAGTTTTCATGTGTGAAGCTCCTACGTCTGTCAGTGAGGAAGGTTTTATGCAGTGAAATGCCCTTTCTATATCGCAATATGTCACAGGTGCATGTAAAAAAACACATCAACTCTTCTTCCGTCAATTCCTCTTCTGTTATAGCTTTTTGACCATCACCAGACAACATTTTGCTGATTTGTTTTGTAAACAGGATTTGTATTTAATACCTGACTAATTTTGTCAACACCAATGCAATTTTATCAACACCGTATGTTTCTGAAGACTACATTTGAAATTTGATCTATCAGAGAAAGCGAATACTCTAAAGCAGCTGTTCCCAACCGGTGGGTCGATCCTAAAATTATCAGAAACCATCGAATAAACCATCAGAAAAGATAAGAAAAATAGAAACAAATAAAATTGTGTTTTGATTGTTTTATTGGTTCTTGATTTTTGGCATCTGGGGCAGACAACAGAATCACTACTTCCCTCAATGTTGAAAGTGACTTAAGATTAAAAACATCTTCATTCAGTCCTGACAGTGACGTGTTAGTTCAATCGAAACAGTCCCAAAAATCTCATTAATGTGGTATTCTTACTTAAATACAGCAATTTCGCCTGAAAAATTAAAATGGTCTTTGTGTACTTATATCATTGTAGTTTTTATGTTCACCTAGGAATACTTGTTAGTGAGTATGAAACCACTTGTTGCATATATTGCAAACATATATCTATTGTTAAATAAATAAATGTTTTGATACAAAGTGCTTATATTTTGTCAACCATTTTCAAATCAGAATACTTTGTTTATCAATAATCAATCTGTATCTTCAAAAAAGCATATATAAGCTTATATATATTTGCAATATTTGATGGTAAATTATATATACATAAGGAAGGGATACGAGACAAATAAGGTTTTTGTACTCCACCATGGACCGATGGACCGTTGAGGTATTCCGATAAAGAAAGGTGGGTCGCCAGCTGAAAAAGGTTGGGAACCACTGCTCTAAAGAATTATTTTTAGCTTCTAACTGTGTTATAATTTCAGGTAATTTGGAGAACCGACTATGAATATACTGGATGTTTTTCTCAATGCCATCTTTCAGAAAAATATTCCTCAGTTGTAATGCTAGCTGCATCTTCCCCATTTAAGGAATCTATCAGTTTTCACTTCACTGAAATGTTCCGCATAGTATTATAGCCTGTAACTACGTACCCCAGCAAGATAAAACCGGCTCAGGAGGTAAAGGGGAAATATAAATACCACATTTAAGAGTAAAACAAGCACTTTTTCATTGAAAACTTTAAATATGCATTTATCCCCGAAATATGCATTTATATGCTTTAACAAACGCTGATAAAATTGTGGAAAAGTGTTACTAACAAACTTTACGCATACTTTTAAATATATAAAAAAACATGCTTTTTCATACAAATCTGGGCTCTATTAGGCCTATAACCTTTTCAGAGTTGTATTTATTCACTGGTAATGAAGCATTCATCAGATGAAACCATCAGTGGGTTCTAAATTTAAAACCGAATACGAAAACTTAATTTCATTAGCTGGTTTCTGACCACCATAACATGTGAATGAAAACCCTTGTATTTTAACATAAATAATTAATTACTCTTTTAATCCTGCACCTCTGCTTTTATGCTGTTTTGGAGGCTACGCATTTATACTTAGGTTGTAGTGAATAGGTGAAGATATAAAATATAGATTTATTTATTTAAGATTTAATTAATACTTTAATACTCATTGGCCCCTGTCTTGAAGACCTCTATATGCACTATAAAATTTGCAACTTACTAATTTATTATTACGTAGAACAAAAAACAATATTATTGAAGTGTGACGTGAATAAATTTCTTTTTCAAAATTTTCTGAGTAATTTCTGCCATAAATTGTTCGGAAAAGGTCCTAACTTTCGCCCTTATGGGATTAAATTCAACATCTACTGTGATGAGTAAGATTTTCTCATGCATACCCTTCAAACAAGAGTTTTACCCACGTCATAGGCCTAATAGCCTACCTCTCTCCTTCATACTTAGTAGGGCATTCCGGTTTGTTTAAGACCGTGCATTGGTATTAAACTGCTTAGCTGCTAAGGTTTAATGGAATACTAGGAGGCATTGGACTGTTTCACTGTCTTTAGACGCTAGAGAATGCTATCGTCACTGCGCATACGAAACCTTCAACTGTTTTAAACTGCCCTAAACAGAGATACTTCTGTTCAATGTAAAACCATGGCCTCCTAAGTAGTTATTAAACAAATTGCGTAATATGTAGAGTTGGTTTAATCTTTCGTCGTAGTGTTTTATTGTTTGTAACAAAACATGCATTAAAGTCCAGTCTAAGCCGCTTATAATAGCGATCTACGAAACCCAGATCCTCGCAGTCGCCATATTTAAAGCTGTTTAATCCGGCAGAAAAGCTTCAACTAGTTTCTCAGATTATACACTGAGAGCGCTGGAAATCGCACAAAAGACAGATTTAAACTTGCTCGATGTACAAGTCTGCTAACAGGAAGTTATGTCGATGCTCGTTGAAGTTACGAAATCCACTTCTGCCAACTTAACTTGCTACATCAGCACTCAGAAAAATATTTCCCTCTGTTTTAAAGCAATAAATTGCTTACTACTCATAAACATAAAAATAATGTTCTCTCTTGTACTGAGTGAGTCGTATATTTTGTAACGGTTCTCGCAAAATCCCTTCCAGAAACTTGGATTTTCCTCTTTTATTGTTTGCAGCTTTTTGTTTCCTGTCTGAAGTGGGCTATACAAGAAATACGATTTCATTTTTCATCCCTGCTCTTATGTACTCTTAACTCACTAAAGATTATATCTAACGTTTTCAATATGCTCTTCAGAGAACGGGACTATGAAAAACTTAAGAGAAAAAGTTTGTTGTTGTTCTTATCGTGCAAATGGTCTCCCTGAAAACAGTTCAGGAAACTAAAGCTGCACTTCTGCATTGATTTTTGGTACAGTATGTTGTGTGCCATAAATCCTGATGCTATTTTATATATTGCACATTATACATCGAAACTATAATGACATTTATTAATAAAAGATAACATAATTAAATATTTAAGTTTTGCGTTTTTAGAATGCCTCGAAATTGATGAAACAAACGACTGTCGCCGTCAGCTGTTAATAGTTCTCGTCTCTTCCGACAGATAGCCGGCTACAAGGCATGCAGGCCGCAGGACTTCCCCTGAACCTTAACATCAAACAAAACACATTAAAATACTTGAAATCAGTGGCGGACGCAGGGGGGGGGGGGATAGGGGGGTTACATCCCCCCCCCCCGAAATTTGAAAAAAAAGCTATAATGTAGGCCTACTCTAAGTAGCCAGTTTTATAAACTAATTGTATATGTAAGTTGATTAATTTTTTAGTATTCTTTCTACCTATTCAAATCCCCCCCCGAAAAAAATTTCTGCGTCCGCCACTGCTTGAAATAAACTAAGTTTAGTTTAATAATAATTCCACTCATATGACATGTGTTTGATATTGACCAATAACGTTTAGCAATTCCTCGGATAAGCCTATAGATCAATCACGATCGATTACCTTATAAAATGCTGGCTTTTAATATTAGGAAGGGATTTTACCTGATAAAATGGTCTGCTCGTTACTGGACTTGTGCCAGCATCAGTGTGCAGTGATTAATACGTGGCATGTTTCCATTAAATAGCACGAAAACAGATTATTTTATACAACATGTCTTGTTTGGAAATTTAAATAATAGAAATATACAGCGATTAAAGCTAGTTGCAAGCCAGTGCAAGCCAGTTCGTGTGCTTTTATTCTGTTCTGTTGTTAGCTTACCTGAATTAAGTTAACTATGTCTTGTATGTACAGTTGATAGCACTGGTCACAATATGGACATGGTAACTAGAATTGTAGCACTGGACACAACATAGACATGGTAACTCGAATCGATTCATGAATGGTTGATTCATAGTATGCCGTGATCTCGCAGCTGTTAATTTTGTTTTTATATAACAAAGCACGAAAGTAATTATTATTTGTAAAATCCGTTACATTTTTATTCATGGAATAGTCTTAATAAATCCAACTCGAGTTGACGAGTTTCATCAGATAAATTCGCTCCTACTGCGCAGTCGCGATTCTATCGATAAACTCGTAAACTGTCTTGGGATTTCCTATTGAAATGGATAGACTATCATTGTGATACCAAAATGTGGCTTGGTTCTAAAAGGGCCAATGTCAGAATACTTGCATTCTAGATAACTGACTTGGAAGCCTTTGTAGAAATAACATTTTTTGCTGAGAACTTCCGTCATTTTCCTCTAAGGTATCTGTATTGTGTGTATTAACAGCACAAGACATTGACACTTTTAGTATACGAAAAATAAAGAATAGCTGAGCTCAATAATGCATAGATCTCATTTTTGCAAGAAATTGACAATGGCCCTTTTAGATCCAAGCCACAGTTCACATATAATAAGCATGTTATATTATGGGGGAACAAAAATATTTATATTTACTGCTCGTGGGAACATATTATACTCAGAGTACAGAAATAATACAGTGGAATTAAGAGATTATCTTTTAGTTCTAACGGACTTCTCCAGGGCGTGTCCACTGTGAGGTGAAGAGCGGTACGCACTGCGAAGCTCGTTTGTTTTTACTACCGGCACGAAACAACAATCGCCATGTTGTTTCGACCCCAATCAAAACATTTCAATGAGTGAACTGTACTTGACTACGATGACCCTTCATGTAATGGAAGACGTTACAACATGAACTGTATTGCCATGTCGGACATTCACAGTACAAAAAGCTAAATTCTATCCATAGTATGTACTGAAAAGTTGTACCTCCTTATACCCCGTTGAGGGTTGGAAGTTTTAATAGTGGCAACACGCCTATAAAATCAAAGTGAATTACAGCAAATTCAAATAGCTTTAATGGATGTAGGTTGGATATCCAGCATACTTTAGAGCAAATAGGAGCCTTCTATCACTACGAATGCCTTCACATTAACCAGAAGTTGGATGTATCAACTGGTCTAAAATGCTGAATGGTTAGACCGCTCGCCTTTCACCGCTGGGACCCGGGTTCGAATCTTGGTGGATGCATGGTGGAATTTGTGGTGGACAAAATGGGGTCGGGACAGGTTTTCTCGGGGTGCTCCTGTTTCCCCTGCCATATACCATTCCACCGTTGCTCCATTCATCATAGTATGACCATTTGGTTGCAATGAAGAATTGTTGTTTAAAATGAATTTTGGATGTGACAGAAAGCCAACGAACTGTTTCAAAATTGGTTAAAAAATTTTACTCATTATGATGAATGATTGAACCTCAGCCGGAAGGAAGTGAAGAACAAATGACAGGCTTTGACCCATCATGCTCTATTATGTTATGTTGTTTCTTACATTATAGTTCTCTATTATTGAAGGGATATGTACGAGGGATGTTCTGAAAGTAAGTTTCGTCATTTTTTTTTCACATGGAAACTTTATTACCAAAACAAATACACCATGCAATCATGAAAAATACCCCTTGCACTATTTTTCAACATAGTCTCCACCGACATTGAGACATTTGTCATAGCTTGCAATCAGTTTGAAGAAACCACTCTGGTAAAACTCGGTGCCCTGCTATGCAAGGAATTGTCGCACAGCCTTCTCCACCTCAGCATTGTTTTGGAAGTGACGTCCCGAGAGTGCGGCTTTCATTGCATGGAACAGGTGCCTTCCTTCACTGAACATGCAACACCAGCGACCAACAATTTGATGAGACATGACCTCTTCACCATACGCAGTCTGTAGGCCTCCATGGACGATGGGCACACTAGTCCTAAATGCCCATTCATACCGGATAACAGCATGTACTTCCATTGTCGACCACGTTTTCAGTACACGTCCATCTGCCATCGTGATTTGTACTCAAATAACCTCGGGCACGCCAGTCTACTGCTACTCTCTCTTCTTCGGGACTCTACTCATGCATCGTTTCTCCTCTGCTGACGCTCTTTCCGTCGTTGAACCAGCAATAGGTGTCGATTCTTATGGCAGTTGTTTGCTTCATCTGCTTTACCATCTTCACGTTTTAAAAAAACGACGAAACTTACTTTTGGAACATCCCTCGTATATTATTCTTTATGATTTAGTATGAGATTCGTAGTATAATAATTATTACCGCGTTATCGAACATTCTTAACTTTATTCTTTCATTTCTTTTCTCCTCAGGTAAGAATGGATTGATACGTCACATTTGAATACTGATATAGAATCTTTGGGCAGAAAAAGTAAGTAAAATAGATTATACATAGTATTTACTTTGAAGCATTGGGATCAGAAGATTCTCTGCAATAATATTTCTACACGTGAGTTACATTATATATCTAAATTATTTGCGATCCTCACAAATAGTACCAGGAAATCAGTATAAACGTATAGAAATTATAAAATGAGACGGTATTTTTAAATTTTTAAATTTCTATAGTTTCAAGAGCACTAGTGATGCGAAGATGAATTTATGTCCCTAAATATTCTTTAAAAAGTATTGATCAAATGAAAATAATAACATTTATATTTAACTAGCATGTGCCCGCGGCTTCGCCCGCGATAATTATTTAAAAAATTAAAAATTAAGAGCATAATAGTTAAATCATTATATTAACACCTAAATCATGTGGACTATATATCACGATTAGATAGCGTCACCTGGTAAAAGCGACCTCAGATTCGAGTTCCTTGGCCCAGAAAACCCCTGTATAGTGAGTTTCGTCCAAATCGAACAACGTTTGACCATATTTAGGCTAATATTGATTATCCCTATAATAATAATAATAATAATAATAATAATAATAATAATAATAATAATAATAATAATAATAATAATCCTCTTCGGTGTAGGTTGAAAATTTCATATTATGTTTGCGTGCCTTGACATTAAAAACAAATGAATCGACCAGCGTGAGCTACAATATTCAAGAGATCGCGATGCTTTTATGTCGAAGGAATGACAAAAATAGCCAAAGCCTAGTGTAATTGATTTGTATTACTGAAAACTCATGCTTCGAAATCGCAAAAAATACACGTTTTCTGCCCGTTTTTCACTCATAACTCACGAACTAAAGCGAAAATTAAAATTCCGGCTTCGAGGTGCACATTCCGACCCTTTAGTCCGCCTATGTATAAAATTTCAGATCTCTGCGTTGAGTAGATTTCGCTGGGCATCGCGGACAGACAGACAGACAGACAGACAGACACTTCCTTTTATTAATATAGATTTAATATAAGCCTACTTACAAATAGGTAGGGTTCGGATGTTTATGACATGTCCTATTTTTATTCTGACCTCCGTTCTCACCGAAAACACAATTTAAACACGAATTGCACACTTGTTATCCTAATCGGACACTTTTTACTTTGCTTATAAATTCATATTTTGGACATTTTTGTGGTCTTGTCATATTTTGGCCATATTTGTAAATTAAAGTCATATTTCAGTTAAAAATTGGGTAATGGAGCTCAATTATGTAGTGTATGTACTACATGGTCGAGTTAAACTTGAAATTGATTTCATTAGTTTAATCTTTTTGCCAAATTAGGCCTAATAGGTAATATAAAATTTAAAATTAATGCAATTGTTTAGAGAGGAACCACCTAAGATCTACAAAATATTACGAGTATTTGGAGCTGATGGAGCGAGCAAACAGGAGCAAATTCTTTTAAAATGGAAATTAATTACAAGTAAAACTATAAATCACCAAAATTGTTAAAAAGTGATTATCCGATTGAATTCATGTGATGTAAGAATTTAGTGCGTTTGAACGTTTTAAATTGGAACATTTTTTAAAGTTATTTTGTTAGGTCGTACTTAGGATTTTTGGGCCATATTCATTTATTTTGAAGGGCATTTTTGCAGTCGTATTTTTCACTTCTTTAGGTCATAAACATCCGAACCCCACAAATAAGTGACAGGTTTATTTCGCATACTGTATGTACTGCTAACAACCCGATAGACAAATTAAAAATTTAAAAAATACAGACATTTTTTATTTTAAATTGAAGGTCCTAAGGGCGTAAGGCACAAATGTTTAATTTTGAGTTTTTAACATTTATGACTTCTCATATCTCTTAAATACTCAGTGAACTTTTGTACTTATGCCTTACACCTCTGCTCAGTTATAAGAAAAGACCTGTGAGACTGCATATTCATTCTACTTCATAAATCATAACAGTTCCATACAGGCGTAAGGCATGCTTCCTATAATTTAAACGTGGGTTCGCCTGAAGCTCGCGACTAGACTACACGCAATACTCGTGTGCGTTGCACGTAGTCTAATCGCAAGCTTCAGGCGAACCTATGTTTAAATGTTTTACTTTCACATTCCCTTTGCTGTATTCATGGCAAACATGCAATTGTCACTGTATAATACAGGATTTTACTCAAATAAAGTAAAAAATAATATGATACAAAGTAAAAATATTTTGCTACTGTAAAAATACTTCAGTTTTTGTTTAACATGTTTAGGTACCGGTACCTCTGGTTGTAAAAAATCCCAATACACTCTACAATTACAATTACAATTACAATTTATTGTTCCAAATTACACGAAAAATACATAAAAAGAAGTTGATACACCACCCGAAGAAGCAGCTTGTGTTCGGGGGTGGTTCAGTTCAATATATTATAATAACTTATACTAAATAATTACTTAAAACAATACATAATTTAGAGAAGTATGACAAAATATTATGTACAAAAGGTTAGAACATGTTCTATTTACAATACAAAGGTACAAGGTAATACAATAATAATACATAACAATTTATTTGTTCAAATTTTAGTAAAAAAACAAAGAAATTAAGTTCAATCCAAATTTTAAAGTTTAATATGAAAAATGTTATAACAGTAATAGTAGAAAACAGAAGTAATAATTATATAAATTTTCTAATTTTAGACCTAAATTGTTTGTTGTTTAAGCTATTTAGATCAGGATGGTTGGTAATAAATGAATTGAATAGTCTTGGGCCAAAACTTGAACAGTGCTTAGCTCCAGCAGTTGTAACATTTTTTGGTTCAAGTAATAAATTAAATTGATTCCTTCGTCTGTTATATACGTGAGATTCTGACTTGTAATTGTCACGATGTTTATGAAAATAATCCAGTATGACGTACTTGTAAATTTGGTCTATGGTGAAAACGTTAAATTCAGAAAATAAAGGAAAAAATAAATAAATTTACCTTGTAAATTTGCAGAACACTAATTTATCCTGTCCTTAAAAAATATATGTTATAAAATTAACATTTAAACCACCTACTTACTGTTTAAAAACAATATTTCTGGAAACTATGTCCTTGTGCCTTACGCCCTTATGGAACTAGTTCCTTCAATTGTATAGGCATTTCCCCTTCTAGCTTTCATACGTTCTTTGCATGGCAGTACCAGGGAAACGTAATATAGAAATACGTGTAGGATTTATGGGCAGATAGAAAGTTACAGCTGGCAGAGGACACGCGTGGATATGTAGATTATATGCCAGGCCAAGCCTCCAGGGACAGAATCCGCTGCGTTGTGACGTTTGACGCTCGATAGGGACCCGACCTGGCCGAAATCATTCATGCTTTGTTTAATTTATATGCCACGTCTGTTGTTATAATATATAGCGGTATTCTCCATGTATCATACAGTCCGCGCCATAATATTATAAAAACACATTGATACATTTTTTTTTTTTATAAAATGCAGTGACATAATGCAACACAGTTTTATGGGGATACTATGATAATCAGGGCCCGGATTCTGATGACCTAAAATTGTTTGAAAAATGACCTATAAAATGACCCTAAATCTTAAAGAAAATGACTTAATAATTCTAAAGAATGACCTAAAAACTGATATTTTATTTATAAAAAATTATTGTTGTACACAAAGTTATAGACTAATTTGTACATAATTGTAAAGACTATGAACTCAGAAAGGATATTGTAGGACTAAAAACTTTGTGCTTTGTTCTTGATTGGAGCATTTGTGGAAAAAAATAAGAAAGTAGTTTTTAAAATAGGTCCTACAAAAAATGTTGCATTATACTAACCTGAGTACCAGGAGCAATCCTGGGGGTAAAGGCGGCCGGTGCGTGAGGCTGACAACCTTACCACCTTCATGTTCCGAACGTCTAAAAATCTGGGAGTCTCTTGGTCTCCATGGCCTGTAATAGGGAACACTTTGCTTTACTTTACTTTACTTTACTTTTAGTAATGTACTTAAATATTACCCTATGAGAAAAGAAGACGAAAAAAGTTAATATACTCAATGTAAATGCATGAAAATTACTAAATAATTAAGGAAATTACACGAAAATGACAAAATAATGACGTAAAATTTAAATAAATACCCTAAAAATATAAAATGCCATAAAAGACAAAAAATGACGTAATAAAAATGCATTTCTATAAATTAGAGGCCATGGTTAGGATTTATCTACAAGTTGGCATTGTCTAAGCAGCATCAATAAAAAGATGACATGTAATTAGAATCCGGGCCCTGATGATAATAATTAAGGCTAATTCTTAATCGTAATAGGCTAACGAAATCATTTATAAACTTCATTCTGAGGCTGGATATAAATCAACTAGTACAATTATGTAATATAACTTAATCAAATTTTCAGCCTTTGTACTAGTAAAATATTCATTACCACATATGACGTGGTATTGAATATTACGTCATAAGCACTTCATGTACAAAATTTAAACAGAATCGTTGAGCAGTTTTCGAGAAAATAGCTGAAAACAAAATTTCTTCGTGTAAAGTAGCATTAAAATTAAGAAGAAGTCGTCGCCAATCTTCGTGTACATCCCCAGAAGATACCTAAATGCCTTACTTACTTACTCAATGGCAATAGACAATTCCTAAGCAAGCTAAAGGAATATTATCTATTTTATGGAACCAGAAGGTTCATTGCCGCGCTTATCTGAGCCGGCCATTCAACCCTATTCTGTTGCTAAATCCATCCAACCGTGCCTCGCAAATCCTACTTCTCTTAAATCTGTCCTAATATTGTCCTCCCACCTACGTCTAGGTCTTCCATATGCCTAATATATTAAACTTGTGCATAGATTTTATATTCTAGGCGTTCATTATTGGAAGATATGTGAGTTATGCAGCTTTAGTTCGGAATATCTTAAGAGCTATTTTGCCATTACAGGAGGCCGTGGTAACTGCTTTTATACTCGCGCTGTGGTGGTAGGTTCAAGTCACAGTAATGGGCATGTCGATGCCTTGGCTGTATGGCTTTCCCATACTCTACATGTCGACAGCAACCTTTTAAGACATCATTCTATAACACTGTACTAAGAATCTAGTGACAGGAAAAATAATCTAGTTCTTTTTTTTATTGATGCCTTGACAGGCTTTAATAGCCTTTAAGGCTAAGGCTTCGAGCTCTCAAATACTTTCCCTGGTCTTAGAATGGATCTTGCAGGTGACCTAATAATCTAAGACATTGTTTATAATATTTGCCTGTACTGGTAGATGATAGAGAACTGTAGAGACCAGTGTTTCATTCATTGACGAGGGAAGCTAGTTATTAAAAATTACGTTTGTGTAAGGATTTTTATTACTTATTCCTTTCAAGATGGCCCTTTTAAGGGAATATGAAATTGGTTTTTGGATAAAAATTGTGACTTTTTTTTTTAATTAAAAAAAAAATTATTCTCTGAACTTTCCTCTTTGAAATGATGTACCATATATGATTGTACTTCAATTGTATCCATGTTTTTTTTCTGATAAGATCCACGCCATGGCGCAGGTATATTTTAACTTGGAAGCTCGTTTCCCGAAAATTTACTTTTTCTATATCAAAAATACATTTACTCAGCTTCTACTTAACCTACAATATTTAAACTTTCAGGATTCGTTTATTCAGATGTCTTACATGTACATTGAAAAATTATTTTTTGAATTGGCTAATCGGTTAATCTATTAACTATTTACAAGGTCATATGGTATTTAAAATATTGATAAACAATTTTTATTAAAAAATATATTACATTTCAGTTTTTTTAATCCTGTTTTTAGTAATGACACAGAAACTATAAAACATTAAATGCCTAGCTTTAGTGGGTTTTGAGAAAAGGTAGATTGTTTGTTACATTGTCCATAAAGGCTTGTATTATGATGTGTGGCGTAAGTAAATTCTTACCGCACGGAAACTCTTACCGCAAGGAAATTTGTTTTGTTTCCATAGCAACAAGATTGCGTGCGGGAATGTCAACTTACGATCCACGGCAACAACAATCGTAAGTACCACTAATTAGTTAAGTCGTGCAAAAAATAATGTACAAGTAAACGTTCTTCCTGCAGTAAAATAGTGGGAAAAAAGCAATTGCCGTTTTCATTTGTTTCTCCCTCGTATTAATAATGGCCGTTTTCTGCTATTTTAGTTTTTATTGTTAAAACGAGCAGATTTGTACTACCTCCATTTTGCACATGCGTTTCCATTATGTCTAAAATTAGAAACATGCATTAACTGTTATTAGTTTTGACAGATCTTGTTTCATAATTTATATCTGTCAAGACCAGAACCCTGAATCTCATTAATATTCCCGTTTGTTACTGACAGGCAAGCCTTTAAAAAAAAAAAGTAAATCTCCTATGCTTTTTCCTTATCAAGTTAATCAAGACTCAATATCAGTCAAAATACATTTGTGTAATTTGCTTGCTGAACCATTCCTGTTGCACTGATTGAATTCAGTAAACATGTCGTTAAAATCCCCATCCGGTTTTCAGTAACATTAATTTTTATTAAGTTTGCAATGTGTTCGTTTTAATAACGAAAACATATTTATTTTAATATACATCGTATGATTACTGTTTACTGCGCGTCGCTCAGCAGTATATTCAGAACGAAATTTTAATCTATCTTTCAATGTAGGCTATTTAAACCATCATACGCAAACGTAGGCCTATATACAGTGCGTTAATAAATAACACGGAAATATTTTACCTGTATATAGAGAGAACGTAGACAAGCAACTTTTATCAGGAGATTTTTGCTCTATCTCGTTAAATGTATATGCTATAGGGCATTAAAGTCATAATTTGATGCTCATAAATCAATAATTGCACGAAATAGGGTTAAAATATTCATTAAATTGACTTCATGATTTCCTAATGATCGATAAAAACCTGACTCTTAATCAATCGTCAACAGCTATTTCATAATTTAGTGTTTTCATAATCTGGAAAATTTACAGACTAATCACATGACTGGTCGCCACTGCATTAGTATTTTTTTTTATTCATAACTATTTACTACAGTGTTAACATCGAAGTTCCTTTGTTTTGAATATTTTTCTAATGTTAGAAGTCAGTGGCGGCCATGCCCTGGGAGATTTTATGCTGTAACTGGAAAAATTGAATCCATACAGCAAAAATCTCCTAACAAAAGTTGCTTGTCTATGTCCCCTCTATACACAGGTAAAATATTTCGGTGTTATTCAATAACACCTTGTATATTTAACAAAGCATACATAGAACTAAAATGTTCAGAAACACAATTGATTACACGTAAAATTGGGCAAAAATTCTTAGGAAATATTTTAAATTGTTGAGTCTTTTTCCTTCCTGTGCCCGTACCATATGTAGAAGAAGTACTGTTTCCGACCCCCCAAATTCGAAGTTGAGTTTTTAACATAAATACACGTTTTGAGGTCTCCTGAATCCAAAAATACTATTTTCGGAAACATGTCTGTATATGGACACAACATTTCTGTTGTGTCTGTGTGCCTGCGAGCAGCCTAGCTCCATAACGGAAAATGGTATGAAAACATAGGCCTATTTATTTTAATATACTGTTTACAGTATACAGTATTACTGTTTACTGCGCTGCGCTCAGCAGTATATATTCACAACGAAATTTTCATTTATGTTTCAATGTAGGCTATCTAAACCATCATACGCAAACCTGTACATCTTTAACAAAGCACTTAACTAAAATGTTCAGAAACACAATTGATTATACGTGAAATTGGACAGACGGTAAAGGTAAAGTGATCCCTATACAGGCCATGTAGGCCCAGAGGATTCCAGGACTTTGAGGCTCCCAGATTTTGGACATTCGGCACAGGTTATCAGCCTTACGCACCGGCCGCCTTTACCCCCAGAAGTGCTCCTGCTACTCATTTCTGTTAGAGGCTGAGTCGATCCCAGGGCCATAGTGCCACCAGAAGGATTAGGCCAATTGAAAAAATTTCAGCGACCCCATCGGGAATCGAACCCGCGATCTTCCGGTTTGTAGCTCAGCGCCTCAACCACGGCGTACCCCGAATTGGACGGAAATTCTTAGGAAATACTTTAACTGTTCGGTTTTTTCCTTCCTCTGGCCGTACCATAGGTACCATCGGTAGAGGAAGTATTGTTTTCGAAAAAACAAATTCGAAGTTTAGTTTTTATTGAGTTTTTAACATAAATGCACGTTTTGAGGTTCCCCTGAATCCAAAAATGCTATTTTAGGAAACATGTCTGTATATGGACACAACATGTCTGTTGGGTCTGTGCGGCTGCGAACAGCCAAGCTCCATAACGGAAAATGGTATGAAAACAAAATTTTGTACTTAGAGGTACCTTCTGGGATGTGACACGAAGATTGCCGACAATTTTCTCTTGTTTTTAAGGGACTTTTGAAAAGAGTTCTGGATTTACTAATTTTCTACGTCCTCAGTTCTTTACGATAAAAAGTAATGAACAATCAATAAAATTTTAATTTCATTCAGAAAGATTTGTTTTATTAATGCCCGGTTTCTACAAACTTGTGAATTACCTATGGGTAAATTACCCATGGACAAATTAGTTCCATTTAACCTACAATGGTATAATGAGCAAGGCCTTGGAGTTGTACAGTTAATTTAATTCAGAAGGCTTTGATTCTCATTGTTATTGATCCTATGAAAGGTTAAATTTTATCCAGCCATCCATGAAAGGACAAATTAACCCAAAGATTTACCCTTGGACAGATCTAGCCCGAGTTTGTAGGAACATTTTTTCTGTCATTTTCATATTTACCTAGAGGACATTTATCTAGAAACTCGCCACAAGTGTAAGTGATTGCTATCTTTAAATTATTTGTGTTTGTGTGGTGTTATTCTTGTGTAAATTCTGTAAATTCTGTGCATTAGATAATTTACCCATAGGTAATTCGCGAGTTTATAGAAACCGGCCATAAGTGCCAGAATGGTACTTTATGAGATTGTGTGGGGGACGGGAAAATGTTTGTCCGTGTGTCTGTACGCGCAATAACTCAAATACGCTTTATCGGATTTTCATTAAACTTCGCATTTATAACGTTCATGGGAAGAAGCCTATTGATATTGGACCAAATCGATTGACCTGTACCGGAGTAGTTCCCAATTTAGTGCCTATTTTATAGTGATATTTTAAAAAGAATTTTTCAAATGCAAATTAGTTGTCATGACAACATATTGTTTTAGAGTGTTCATATACGACCTTGGAAGCTGCAATACAGTTAGCTTTGACAAATCTGTGGCTTCGTTCTGAAAGAGCCAATGTCAACTTGCTCTTGAGATAACCCACACAGCAAACTACGTATAATATACGTATATTATACGTATATACGTAGATTATTCGTATATTATACGTATATTATAGGCTACGTAGTGTGCTGTGTGGGAACTGACTTTAAAGCCTTTAGAGCAGTAACATTTTTCTGAGAACTTCCGACATTGGCCTCTAAGGTTTCTGTATTATGTCTATTAATAGCAACAGACATTGGCACTTTTAGTATAAGAAACATAAAGACTAGCCGAGCTCAGTAATGCATAAATATCATTTTTTCAATAAATTAACATTGGCTCTTTTAGAACCAAGCCACAGAAATAACACCATTTCTTCACATACGCTTATCAAACGAGACCGATAAACAGAGCGAGGTAACCGAGGTGATAACGTCTTGGACTCGCGTTCTGGAGGTCCGTGGTTTAAATCCCGTAGCCGGCCATATGTTTTTTTCTGTGATTATTTTTTTTCTTTGTATTTTTTAAAATCCATTTCGGATTAACCGGATATTCGAACAAGCGGGGGTCCGGATTAGCGGGACTCTATTTTATAGAGACAAGTTTTCAGTAACTTAACTTCTTTTTTGCACGACTTAATTAATTAGTGGTACTTACGAATGTTGTTGCCGTGGATCGTAAGTTGACATTCCCAAACGCAATCTTGTTGCTATGTGCGGTAAGAGTTTCCGTGCGGTAGGAATTTACTCACGGCACATCATAATACAAACCTTTTTTGGACAAGGCCCCCCAGGATAAATATCCGGTTCCCATAACAACAAACACATGCGAATCACTTTCTGAAATAAACATCTATCTTCAAGAATGTATATACATAATATTTTCAGGTAATATCACAATTAATATAATTAAATTTATATAAATAATCATCGTGCAAAAAATAGCATGCAATACTCGTGCCGTAAGCGCATAACGGATCTCGGAAAATTGAAAAAACTCGGCGCGAGGGCCTCGTTTTGGGATCCGTATGCATCGCTTACGGCACTTGTATCGCAATATACTATTATACATTATACGTAGCATGGGAGAGTGTAAACTCGAAAACTAGACCCAGAAACACATTTACTACCGAACTGGGTAAAATTTACGCACATGTTTTATTACAATTTGCAGCAACCATGAACTACATTAAAACACGTATTTATTGCAAAAGAAATAAAGTCAGTGTAACAAAAAATACTTCCACCAGTTCATAATAAAATGAAGGAAAATAAATAGCTTGAAAATTAAAACCCAGGGCGCTGACTCACGAGGTCATAGAGTTCACGGGGTCACCAATGGCAATAAACAACCACGAGGGATGCATTTCGGCAACGCTGCTACTAGAGGTTATAAAAATAACATTCAATGTACAGACAAACACACAATAAAAATCTGAAATTTTACTATTGCTCCATTACATGACAACTCTTAAAATTTTATTACTTTATGTTTGTCAAAATGAATCGCAGGTTGTGTTAATGTATTGTGTCGTTCACTCTAAACGAGCCATACAAACTATGATATTATTAAAAATCCCAAATACAGAAAATGTATATTCCGGCGGAAAATGTAAGTTAATCTATTACAGGTTGATGGTGATGATTATAGTGGTAGTAATAGCATTTGAAACAATAATTAAGTATAGAATTTATTAAGAACTAGCATGTGCCCGCGGCTTCGCCCGCAATAATTATTTCAAAAATAAAAAATCAATAGCATAATAGTTAAATTGTTATATTTATTAACCCGTAAATCACGTCGTCGCCTGATAAAAGCGACCTCAGATTCGATTTCCTTGGCCCAGAATACCCCTGTATAGTGAGTTTCGTCCAAATAAAACAATGTTTGGCCATATTTAGGGTTACAAATTCAAGCGATCGCGAAAGTTTTATTTCCAAGGTATGGCAAAAATAGCCAAAGCCAACTGTAATTGATTTGACATTGAAATGTATAACTGAAAACTGATGCTTCGAAAACGCAAAAAATGCACGTTTTTTGACTGTTTTTCACTCATAACTCCAGAACGAAAGCTAAAATTAAAATTTCGGCTACGAGGTGCATTTCCGACCCTTCAGTCCACCTATGTTTAAAAATTCAGGTCTCTGCGTTGAGTAGATTTCGCTGGGTATCGCGGACAGACAGACAGAAGAAATGACACACACTTCCTTTTATTAATATAGATTTGTACTAGAAGGTGCCCGCGGCCTCGCTCAGGATAATTAATTAAAAATTAAGAGCAAAATACTTAAAGCATATTTAAAACTAATAATAATTATAACGAAACAGCAAAAAATCCGGCTTTGGAGTGCATTCCACGTTTAGAAAGTGCATCATGGGAAAAACGACCTCAGATTCGAGTTTCCTGGTCCAGAAACTCCCTTCATAGTGAATTCCGTCCAAATGGAACAGTGTTTGCCGATTTAGGCCTACATTCATTATCGCTCTTAGTCTACGTTGAAAATTTCAGATGTCTGCTTGCCTTGACATTGCAAACAAACAAACCGACCAGTGGGTGAGCTCACAGATTTTTTTTCTTTTAAATATATCCGGCCATAGTTCAATTTCCCTGAATAATTCATGTAGTTTAGAGTTTTGTTTTCCTTTTTTTTCTTCTTTTCTTTCTTTCTTTCTTTCTTTCTTTATTTCTTCAATTTTCCTTACTACAAACAAACACTCATTCTCGGCGGGACTCGAACCCACAGCCTCCTTCACCACGGATCTAAGGCAGCACACCTTACATACCTTATCTAAGGAGACCGACCGAATCGAAGCGATCTATAATTCTGTGCGTTATATTGAATAAATCGCGATGCTTTTATTTCCAAGTTCTGACAAAAAACGGCAAAGCCACAAACCGGCAAATCGCGGGTTCAACACTCTGTTAGGTTCAATTACATATCTTTCTTTTGGCATTAGGCTATGTCCCTGGGATCGACTCGGCTTATAAAAGAAATGAGTACCAGGAGCGATTCTGGGTGTAAAGGCGACCGGTGCGTAAGGCTGATAACCTTATCACCTTCTCATTCCGAATTCCTAAATATCTGTGAGCTCAACAGGATGTGAAAGATATACAATAGTATATTGCGATACAAGTACCGTAAGCGATGCATACGGATCGAGGAAAGAGTTTGCAAAAACGAAACTCTCGCGCCGAGTTTTTTCAATTTTCCGAGATCCGTTATGCGCTTACGGCACGAGTATTGCATGCTGTTTTTTGCACGATGATTATTTATATCAGTTTAATTATATTAATTGAGATATTACCTGAAAATATTATGTATATACATTATTGAAGATAGATGTTTATTTCAGAAAGTGATTCGCATGTGTTTGTTGTTATAGGAACCGAATATTTGTCCTGGGGGGCTTTGTCCATAAAAGCTTGTATTATGATGTGCCGTAAGTAAATTCTTACCGCACGGAAACTCTTACCGGACATAGCAACAAGATTGCGTGCGGGAATGTCAAGTTACGATCCACGGCAACAATATTCGTAAGTACCACTAATTAGTTAAGTCGTGCAAAAATTATTATTTAGAATAGTGTGTCCTTGAAAAGCTATATAACGGAAATCCTCGTTTCTTTCATTTCAAGTCACAAGGTTTCCTAATTAATTTAATTACACTATATAATTAAACTTGGAAGCTTGGCTAATTGATGCATCATCTCCCAGAGAGACTGACTAATGAGGCACTAACGGACAACAAACAAGACTCGTGACCTCTCGGGTATTCGAACTGGGAAGATGAAGTAAGCACGTTGTAATTAATTCACAGAGTATAGAGTTGTGAATATTCAAAATTGACCTGAAAATAGTTTAACAACAGTAATTGAACAAGTAGAGGAAAGTAAAATATTAAAATGTTCACAACCTTAATCATACTTCACCTTACTATGTTACCTTACACGTAGTTAATATGTATTTAGGATGCAACGTCAGTATAAAATCAGGTAAACTGATCTAACAAAGTGCCACAATGATCTTTGTTTAATCAGTGATAATTGCAATTAAGATATGCAGAAAATAAGTTGTCCACCGCTGTGGCTCGTTCCTCTCACGCAGCTGGCCCGGGTTCGATTCCTGGTCGGGACAAGTTACCTAGGTGAGGTTTTTTCCGGGGTTTTCCCTCACCTGTGAGACAAATGTCAGGTAACTTTAGGCCCTTGGGGGTCCTCGGATATCATCTGGCCGTCATTATCATCTTCATCCCCATCCTCGCCTTGTTCTGAGTGAGTGTGTGTGTGAATGGTGTGTCTCGTTCTATGTGTTTGTTTGTCTCAGAGGTGGCCCCGGCATTGGGCTGATCACTTATCCGGGGAGGCCCTCCACGTCATTGTCTGGTCAAAAAAGTATGTATGTGATCCATAGATAATCCCTCTCCCGAAAGGTCGCGGCCCTGTAAGGCCCGGGCGGCTTGGGTAGCTTAAATCCAAAAAGGGAGAGGTAAAACTACGACAAAGAAAGAAAGAAAGAATAAAATAAGTTATTTTTCTAATTGATTTGCGAGTTATGCTCCAGATCTATTCATTAAGCAGAGCTTATGGAAGAACAAAGGTCTAGTTTGATAAGCATTTGTGAAGGAATATGTGGGTAGGGTTATTTGTCAAGGCTATCTGTATTGCAACTTATAAAACCGTATGTGAACACTGTAAAACAATACATTGTCATGAGAACTGATTTGCAATTGATACCGTACATTCAGTCTAATAAAACTATTACGAAATAGGTTATCACAAAAAGAACCTTGAAGTAACTGGGTTACCTATCAGAAATATGATTCCATATTGATACAATATTATCAGTCTCCCTAGCAACTGTAGTTAAGGCCTTGGGGCAATTGAAAAGGAGGCTGCGGGTTCGAGTCCCACCTCTGACATGGGTGTGCGAAAAGAAAAAGAAAGAGAAGGTAAATAAGAAATAGTATATTGCGTTACAAGTGCCCGTGTGTTGCATGCTATTTTTTGCACGACGGTTACTTATATCAATTTAATTATATTAATTGTGATATTACCTGAAAATATTATGTGTATACATTCTTGAAGAGAGATGTTTATTTCAGAAAGTGATTCGCATGTGTTTGTTGTTATGGGAACCGAATATTTGTCCTGGGGGCTTTGGCCATAAAGGCTTGTATTATGAAGTGTATCGTAATGAATTATGACGTAGCGCTTGGACCGTCCGTAATTTAACCTCATCGCAACCGGCCTTAGCAACAAGACTGTGTGGGAATGTCAACTTACGAGCCATGTAAACAACGTTCGTAAGTACCACTTACTAGCTAAGGAGTGCAAAAAGCATTTTTTGGAAATTTGGTCTAAAATAAATATATTTAAAAAAATGACATCCCAAAAGCGAATTTTCGCTAGCCTTTATCGCCTGTACTAAATGTTCTGACTGTGAATTTTGTGGCAGTAAGTGATGCAGCGCTCGAAAGTGGAAACATGTTATTCCGAATTTAATTATATGTTAATGTTTCATGCATAGCATTTGTTGCTACAACGAATTTTCAATGTGATGGATTGAAAGCACCGTGTTCATAGTACTGAAATATTTAATTCGTTTATAGTTAAAAGCAAAAATGTTTGTATTACATTGCGCAGTTTATTAATTATTTTGCCCACATAAAATGAACATGAAATTTCTGGCCGCTCTATTTAATCAAAGGGTAATCCACCATTATAATTAGTAGTGTTAAAACTCAGCATTGTTTTCCATTTGACAATGCAAGATTAACTAATAGGCCAAGTAGTTGCATACATGCCATTCTTTGAAATCATCCTGTCGAATGGCTGCCCATAGTTTAGCGTACGTACATTAATTTTATTCAATAAAATTAAAAACTACTTTTGACCAAAAATGGGATACTTTTCAGCCATCACACCTTTTAAGAAGATCTGCTTGAAAACCTAATTAAACGATCCATTTATAACAGCCAAATAAATAAAATATGTAAGTAAAAACACACAGACTTTGTGGAATAGCACCACATCGGAGAGAGTTCCATGAATAGCTTGTCAATAGGGTTAGGATATTTATAACATATATTTTTATCTCCGTTCTCGCCGCAAAAATAAATTAAATACGAATTGCACGCTTGTTATCCTAATCGGACCGTTTGTATTTTGCATATAAAGTGATATTTTGGTCATTTTTGTGGTCTTGGTATTATTTTAGCCATATTTGTAATTTAACGTCATATTTCTGTTATAAATTGGGTAAAAGAGCACAATTGTACAGTGTATGTGCTACATGGTCAAGTTAAATTTGAAATTTATTTAATTAACTACACGCTTATGTCAAATTAATACGTAACTTCAATTTTAAAGTCAATGCAATTGCTGATATTTTATAGGGACACGCAAGGTCTACGAGTATTTGGAGCTGAAGAAGATAGCAAACAGGAGAAAATTCTTTTAAAACATAAGTATATTTACAAGTGAAGCTGTGAATCACCAAAATTGTTAAAAAGTGATTTTCCGATTGAATTTATGTGATATCTTTAAACTTTTTAAATTTGAACATTTATTTTTTGAAAATACTTTATTTCATTCGGTCATATTTAGGATTTGGTTCATATTTAGCAAATTTTAAGGGCATATCTGCAGTCATATATTCCACTTTTTTAGGTCATAAACAAGCCAATCCTACTTATGAGTGTGTTCTTTTCCCCAGTTACATTACTAGAGAGCTGAAGGCTGCATTTCTAGAAAACAAAATTTCCGGACGCGGACATGCGCAGAGAGTAATTAAATGAATGAGATCTGTAAAATTGCTCTTCTCAATATTGTTTTGAATTGAAGTTTTATTCTGGGAGGGTTCGAATGGAGATGATCCATGTTAAACTTGCAAGGCCATTCGATATTATCCTCATTCCACTGTCACCGTTCTAATTAAATAGCGATAGAGGGCTCTGCCAAAGCTTTTGTTATGCGATCATGATGACCTCTGGTGCTCAGATAGTGAATGAATGTCCCCTGGAAATCAAAACGTCTGCTCTATAAAGCAAATAGTTATTGATCCTCTGCAGAGCTCATGCTCTTGTGTCTGCCAAAAGAGGGTTTCTGCTTTTAAATTCAGCTACTCATGTTCAGTGGGCTATAGCTAGTACAAAAACGTGTGAAATAAAATCACAATTCAATCATATACACCTACTAGCTTAAAAGGCCCGGCGTCGCCCGAGTTTTTTATTTTGTAATTGGAAATTAACTTATGAAGGACTTTAGATTTTTAAATTCTAGGTCCTTATATAGGTATTTATAATTTGAAGTAGGAAGAACGACTTATCACACTCAAACTATTCCCTCAGAAAACGCTTGATATAGTTTTTTATGGCTCTTAGAGGATGTAGAATTTTGCATCCCATCGCTTGCACAGCAAGCCTGGTAAGGGTTCAAATAAGAAGAAACAGAAATTCCGGTAACATAAAATTGTATTATCGTGGCTGAAAATTTTGTTTCTCACTCTCATGTTACCATAAAACCGTTTTGGGAATGAAATTAAACAGAAATACAATATCACTTTCATACATATCTTCCCAAAACATATTAAATTACCTCTTATTGTTTTCTCTATTTCCAGGCTAGAGCAAGTTATGTGACTGCATTATTTTCGTGGACTTCATTCTGTGATATAATAATATATATATATATATATATTACCATACCTCGTATTGTTTTCTCTATGTCCAGGGTAAAGAAAGTTATGTGACTGCATTATTTTCGTGGATATTGATAGTTCTCTCATTTGTCAAATTTATTCTACTTTTATTTTTTTTCCGAACCCATCTGAGACCCACTGGTAACAATATGTTTTAATGTCAAATGTGATTTGGATTCGATAATTCTGTGTAAAAAGGGATTAAGTATTCTAAAAAACATTTGATTTTTGGCATTTAAAATCAAAATTTTTCAAAATCCTTTCTTAGTGAGCATCTACATTATGAAACGAAGGTACTGTCAAAATTCCAAATCTCTACCTGTTATAGTTTAGGCTGTACGATGAGTCTCTCTCAGTCAGTCAGTCAGTCATTCAGTCAGTCAGGACAAAGCCTCTTTTATATATATAGAGATATACACTAAAGCTTGCTATCTGTGACCGTGCAAAATCCAAGGACACCTATTAACAAGACTATTCAGTTTTATTCTGAATTAATTGAAGATGGCCTTGCTCGGTTGCTACCTTGATTCATTTATATACGACTTGCAAAGAGATGACTTTTTTCACATAGGTGGACAGAAGGGGGTCGTGAATGTACGCCTAAACGGGAAAGCAATGAATAATTTGGACGAAATTCACTTTGCGGGGTTTCTTTGGGGTTTGAGAACTCGAATCTGAGGTCTTTTTTCCTCCAGCCGGCGCTTTTTAACCGTGAAATTCACTTTGAAGTCGGGGTTTTAACTTTTTAAATTGTTAATAGTTTTAATTGATTATGCATTATTTAAGTAAGGTCATGAATATGGGGTACTTTTAATCGTTTCATTCCGAATCTGCATGGTCATATGTCAAATCAAGGTCAGTGTTAAGTTTCAAATCGTAGTTCGGTGTTAAGTTTAACGTCAAAATTTCAGTTCAGCGTCGAATATGACATAATGTCTTTATTGTTAGGTAAATTTTGAAGTGCCAGAATTGTACTTTATAAGATTGTGTGGGAGACGGGGAATGTCTCTCCGTATGTCTGTCTGTCTGTCTGTCTGTCTCTTTCTTTGTCCGTGTGCCTGTACGCGCGATTTCTCAAATACGCTTTATCGGATTTTCATGATATTTAGGATACGCACTTACAACGTCCATGGAACGGTCCCTATTGATTTTGGACCAAATCGGTTGAACGGTACTGGAGTAGTGCCCAATTTAAAGCCCAATGGTAATATACGAGGCTCATTCAGAAAATAAGTTCCGATCGCCGATAAAGAAAACAAAAACATTAATAAGTAAGAAATATTTATTGCAATATTCACAGAGATTCATTGGCTACTTCTCTATATAGTCGGCACCGTTATCGAGGCATTTATCTTTTCGGTGTACCAACAATTGTGTGCCCGTGTCGTAGGACTCTGCCGCCAGCGGTAAGAAGAGAAAGGTGATGAGTTTCCCGACAATGTTTTCACTGGGGATGAACATGGGTGAAAATCGGGAAAGCGATCCAAATGCTGGAAGAGACGTGGAATGCTGACAAGAGGCATTATGCTTCGCACGACAATGCATGGCAAATACAGCCAACACCACATGGAATCAGTTGCTTCAGTTTGGATTGGAGATCTTTGACCATCCACCCTACAGCCCCGACTTCGGTCCAAGTGACTTCCATCCCTTCTGTTTCCACAACGAAGACGGCAGTGATTTCATGACTCGAGACGTTGGCGGCAGAGTCCTGTGACACGGGCATACAAATGTTGGTGCAGCGTTAAGATAAATGCCTCAATAACGGTGGCGACTATGTAGAGAAGTAGCCAGTGATTTCTGTAAATATTGCAATAAATATGTTTTGCTTATTGATGTTTTTGCTTTCTTTATCGGCGATCGGAACTTACTTTCTGGATGAATCTCGTATTAGAAATAATTTTTCAAAAGCAAATCAGTTGACATCACAACATATTGTTTAACAGTGTTCATTACGGCTTTGGAAGTTGCAATACATTTTGCTTTTACAAATAACACTACCCACATATTCCTTCACATATGCTTATCAAAGCAGACCTTTTTTCTTCCCCAAACCTTGCTTAATGAATCGATCTGGAGCTTAACTTGGAAGTCGATAACAAAAATAACTTATTTTCTGCATATCATAATATTGCAATTATCACTGATTAAACAAAAGCATTCTGGCACTTTGTTACGTCAGTTTACCTGATTATATTTATTTTGCAATGTGGTATAGTACACATCAAGTGCCAGTGGTGCCATATTAAACTTAACTTAGATCAACACTTATGCTGGTAGTCGACCAAGAGCTAAGCTAAATTAGCTTAGCTTAGCTCACATACAGTGAGGGATTTCATATATAGTTGTGCCGGATTTCATATGTAGTTTTGTCAGCACAATTACATAGGCTACGAAATCCCGCACTGTATGTGAGGTAAGCTAAACTAACTTAGTTTAGCTCTTGGTCGACAACCGGCATAAAACTCTATAAATGTAAGTGATTTAGCCTATCATGAAACGTCCACACATTTAAACATTTTCATGTTATTTCTTAAGGAACAAAATAGGCATTTGCCTTAAAATCCCAGGTCTAGTCATGACTTAGCCTATATATATAAACGAGGTTTATTAAGTAGATTGGATTAAGTTCGTAGGCTTCCACGGTCGGTGTCAACTATAAACTGGTTATATTGGCTATCCGGGTTGGTCCGCGTCGTGTTTTTGGTACCTAACGTTTTGGGCATCCTGTCGTGTCTTTCGGAGAATGATTCACACTTAAACGAAGTTCCTGTAATGAAGAATTAACAGACGCAGTTGTCATGACGTCAGTGGGTGCATTCTTTAAAGTTTTGATAGTTTCCCTCCAGATATTACTGATCTTGTACCCATCTTCCCTGTTTATGATATGAGGTTGCTTAATAATTTCTATGGCTTATGTAACAAGTCTAAGGAATCTTCGGTTTTCATGTTTTAGTAGAGTTACGTCTTCAAAAAGTATTTTAGATGGGCTATATCTAAGGAACTGGCAGCCAGAATTTAAAAATTAATATATGAAATGAAAGAGAAAAGAACAATCTAAATACACCGTTAAAAAAATCAATTCTTCATATTTTTTGGGTTTCTGGTTGTACATATACGTTAAATTCATAGCTTTCAGAACTGTATATGTATAGCCTACTAGATATTGTCAACTAACATATCTGCTTTATAATTTATACAAGGTGTTGTAAACAGTAAAACAGTTGCAAATTTTAACACAGACTGCACATAAACAATTAAAAAAATATCCCATAATCTATTGTCATCAGGTTATGCACTTAGCCAAACAATGCGTCCGTTGGCAGGAGACTGCACAAGTAATTTACGAAATTGTTTACTGTGCGGTTCAGCATTGGTCTTTATAGATGAGAGGGCACTGAAACCATTTGGGAAAATGTTTACTGTGCGGTTCAGCATTGGTCTTTATAGATGAGAGGGCACTGAAACCATTTGGGAAAATGTTTACTGTGCGGTCCAGCATTGGTCTTTAAACATGAGAGATTGTTAGAAGAACTTAACGCTGGGCTCCCAAGTACTGGCGCGATACAGTAAGGGAGCTTACAGCAAGGCGGTGTCTATAGAGCTGGGTGGATCCAGTGATGCCGCATGGTCCGCTGTCGGGTGACACAGCTGGTTCCTGACCCGGGCTGTTGAGACACAGACGGGTCGAAAAAAATATCAAATATACTTAACCTGTGTCAGTCACTGCCGCAGTGTTACCATGAAAACGTCAAACGTAACCTATATTGAAATTAAATACAATTTTTCTTTTAAATTTGGATCTTATATTTATTGGGGTATGAGATGTGGGATTACCTATGGCTTTTAAATTATATGCATTTCGGCGCAATATAGCTACGCCATCATCAGTTCCCTGTGTTGTAGAGTCGGAACTTGGGCGAATGACTACGCATGATCAATATCAAAACAACAGTGCAACACACTGGGCATTTAATCCTGCAAGAACTTCACAAAACAATCAAGAGAGGAACACTTGACGATCCTGTAGATTTGGACATTTCCGTAATAAGTATGGTGCAAAGACTCCCAATAATAGGGAAATTCATTTTATATACACATTTTAGTGTTTTTACAGCATAGACCTGTGTGTAATTTGTGATTCATTTTAATCTGTACATATATAATAACTAGCATGTGCCCGCGGCTTCGCCCGCGATAATTATTTCAAAAATTAAAAATTAAGAGCATAATAGTAAAATCATTATATTTATTAACACCTAAATCACGTGGACTACATACCAGGATTAGATAGCATCGTCTGGTAAAAGCGACCTCAGATTCGAGTTTCTTGGCCCAGAAAACCTCTGTATAGTGAGATTCGTCCAAATAAAAAAACGTTTGACCATATTTAGGGCTTACAACATTCAAGCAATCGCGAAAGTTTTATTTTCAAGGTATGACAAAAATAGCCAAAGCCAACTGTAATTGATTTGACATTGAAATGTATAACTGAAAACTTATCTATATAACGTTGTGTAGTGTTAAAATCAAATAGGCTATATTTCGACCAACTTATATGCTGGTTGTCGACTAAGAGCTAAGCTAACTTAGCTTAGCTTAGCTCACATACAGTGAGGGATTTCATATATAGTTGTGCCGGATTTCATATGTAGGCCTAGTTATGTCGGCACAACTACATATGAAATCCCGCACTGTATGTGAGCTAAGCTAAAACTAACTTAGCTTAGCTCTTGGTCGACAACCGGCATTAAACTTTATTAAAATACGGTTTTAGTAGGGGGAATTCCCTATAGGATAGGTGCCTTAAATTAAGACACAGCCAGAGAAAAATGTCTTGAATTATTGCTTACTTTTCAACATTAATATATTTTAGGTAGATTTTCGAAGAAAAATCTACCTATTGCAATGGATACCACTTTATGATTTTCGAAAAATTCTTTCATATCTTTACGTTTCATGCTCCCCTAAGTACGAAACCACCGCCCGTTCAAAAAAAATTTTGTGATATTTATATATATATTTATATATATATATATATTTATATATATATATATTTATATATATATATATTTATATATATATATATTTATATATATATATATTTATATATATATATATCTTTACACGATAGCGGCCGCAATTTTGAAGATATTTGAACCAAATTTTATTATGTTATTTCTAGGCCCAATAGTTCGGACAAGTTCGTTAATGGGCAAAATTGGCCCAAGGGGGTGGTCGGGGGAGGGGGTTGAAATTTTAAAACATTTATATCTCCGCCCCTATGAAGTATAGAGGGAAACTTTGTTTGAATAAATTAGAGTACTCTATATGGAGTTCACAGTGACACCAACAATTCGGGGGTTCGAGTGAGGGTGGTGGTGGGGGGGGGGGGATGAAAATTCGAAACTTTTGAAACCTCGTCTTGTGGGGTATCGTTGAAAAGCTCTTGATGAGTACTCTACAAATCAATAAATAGTTTCTTGATAGCTCTCATATGACGCGAGATTTTAATGTTTGAAAATAATAACACTTAAAAGAATTATTATAATATCATAATTTTGTCTTGTTTAGAGGCTTTGCTAATTTTATTCATTGCTGATCTTGCGCACGGCCTCCCAGAATATTATATCCTATTCTTGTTGTCAAAACAAATGATTGTAGGCTCTTCCTCTTTACCGAATTCAGTTCTTATTACTGCAGGTTTACCATGCCAAGGCTAAAGAAAAAGAGTGCTATGCAGCGACAATAAATTAAACCAAAAGCACTTCGAAATCTACCTCCGCCTGTAGGCCTGCCTAAAGGGATTTTTTGTATTACGTTTTATATAAAGCAACTCTTTGTAGAGGACTTACTTTCTGTTTATTTAAAATTTTAGAATTTAAATGGTTAACAATATAGAAAGAGTCTTAATAAATTATTAAGTCTAATTGCTATAATGTGCCTGAAAATAGTATATCAAAACGCAGGAAAAATTTACCCAAAATTTCGAAATACCCCTCTCGCCCCAAATAGCAAACCAACCACTTCCCAATCTCTTTTCTCACACTTCTCCTTCAAGTAGGCCTATTGCAGTTTCTTTTCCAAGTCTACCTCCTTTGCATGGTCTCCCTCCCTCTCAAAACGCATTGTCGAGTCAATAACCAATCCAATAGAGGCTAGTTTGCAATAGATAGAACTACAATCACTTTTCTACTTTTATCTTATCTCTTAATTAATTATTTGAAGACGTCCCGAAGAGGACGTAAATTTCAGAATAACCAGTTTGACTTCAAATATATCTTAATTACTTTCACCAAAGTGTCCTGAAATTTGCAGCATTTCAGAAAAAATTGAAACTTTGTAAGGACGTTGACACTTACATTTTACGATATATTTTACTAGCGTTGTAAACATGTCACCCGCTAAATGATACAGTTATGACATTCATGAACCCTGATTGCTTTCATCACGGAATTTTACAGCTATATTATTTCACGTAGTTGTCTCCGGATAGAATAAAAAAATGATATCGTCTAAAATTGCTACACTGCTTCCGCTTTTACGACATTGCTATTGATTTTTTTTAAAGGTATGTTTTATTTTTTACGAGGTATGCGTTTATACGCGGGGGTGTAATTTAAAATTGATGTTAAATTACCTCCATAAAATTTTATTTGTGTATCCTATGAAAACTGTAGGGCCAGCTTCATAACAAATTGCTGCTGCATAAACCAAATATATTTCTCCTCCCCTTTTCCGCCCCTACATGCGTCTGGATTAGCAGCGAGAACAATACCACGAACTTTAAAACAGAACAACAGGAAAATATTAATTTCAGCTGAAGAATTCCCGTACTGCTGGACAATAACAGACAGCCCTGTAAATATTCAGCAAAACCAGAATTCAACAGGACAGAATATTCCAGGATATTGAGTAAAATTTTTGTGTTTTATATAATAATAGCAGGTGCCCGCGGCTTCGCCCGAGATTTTTTACTCAACTAGCCTACTATAAGTTTTGTTGTGTATAAAATATTACCACCTATTCCCTCGTATAAAATCTTTTTGTTAAAAAATCAGCTCATAGCTTTGTCAAAATTAAGTAGTCCATTATAGGAAAATTATTTTACAAAATTGACAGACATAAATTTTAACTATGTTTTATAATATTGACAGATATAAATTTTAATTTTGACAAAGCTATGAGCTGATTTTTTAACATAAAGATTTTATACGAGGGAATAGGTGGTAATATTTTATACACAACATACAAATCCCTCGTAGGAGATAAATAATATGAAATTTATCAGTACTATATGTTTTGTTTAAATTATTTATTTAACAGAACAATAATTTAAAAATTACATTTATTAACATTGACATCGATATACATAAATTGCAGGAATACATAATTTTATTCTTAATTATATTGTTTAAGAATATAATTGAGTAAACGAACAAAACGGATCTTTTGCTGACATATGGGCATACAAATTCGAAATAAAACTATTAAAATGAACCATAGATTCATGAACCTTGCCCAAATCATGTGTAAACAATTCTATTACAACGATTGCTAATATAAAAAAACTGAAATCCGGTTTCAAGGTGAATTTCACGAATAAAGTGCGCCGCCTGGAAGAAAAGGCCTGACATTCGACTTCCCTTGCACAAAAACCACGCATAGTGAATTTCGTCCAAATCATTAAATGTTTTCCCATTTAGGCGTGCATTCATAATCCCCCTTGAATTAGTTTCACAATTGGTTAACATTTTCCACAACAATCGAATTGCTCTTGTGTTTCTTAAGCAGAGCATTTCTTCTCGAAATATTTGAGTTTTAAAATTATAAATAAAATTTGTTGCTAAATCCTATCGCAGTGTGCACTTACATTATCAGACGGATTTACTGTCAAAATTCCAAGTCTCTACCTATTATTGTTTAAGCTCTACATTGATTCTCTGTCTTTGAGTGTATAAAAACACACATATGATATTAAAATTGAGTAATACTTGCTGAAAAATACGAGGATTTTTATCCGCGTGCTGTGCCTGTCATTTTTTGGATACCATATATTTCCCTCAATTTTTCGTTGTTGATTTTAAACTTGGAGCCCACTGATGATTTCAGTTGATAATTGCTTACATCACCATATAAATTCAGCTGTGATAAAATTAATTACATTCTTATTGCATCAAAATTTCTTCCAGCCAGTCTACCGCAGGGTTGCCATACGTATACGTACGACTATTTCATAGATTTTTCGACGTACGATGCAACCATGAGTCGCACGCCTATTTGTATGACTATTTTTAACATAGCATTTTATAATTTTTTAATCAATCTACTGACGAATTTTAAATTTTGATATATATCCAGCTTTTTCTTTTCTCGTGGTTTTTGTTGTAAGCAAGTTGCTAAAATCAATGTGATTGGAAAGCAGTCCTGTTCTTTTTGCAATAATTACAACATTGTGGTAACTACTGTTTATTTAATTTGGTTGTATTTTATCAAATTTGGCACATCGAAAAATAATGAAACACGCCTAATCGTTTACAAATAAGATGATTTATCAATAATAATTGCATGACATATGCAAGGTGTATAATGCCGACTATTTATTATTATTATTATATTATTATTATTATTATTATTATTATATTATTATTATTATTATTATTATTATTATTATTATTAACGCAATACGTTCATTACACTGAAAAATCGTGAAGTATACGACAGTTTTAACTAGCATACGACTATTCCAATATTGGTACGACTGTTCTACGTTTCTGATCTGGTAACCCTGGTCTAGCGAGTAGATTAAAAGATAATTCGTAACAGCGTACAACATCTAGAACTGCGATTCAGGGATTCTCATCAAGGAAGAACCAGGAAGCTGTTCGGTGTGGATATGTCGTGAAATGTTGGTTATGCCGTTTTATATTCGAGCTATGAGGAACTGAAATTAATTAATCCTCTATTTTGGTATTGATACTAGTATCAGCGCTGTTGGTGGAGTAGTGGGGAACTAAATCTGGTGAGTGTGTTAGATTCCATGGATATGACACCAGGGATCCCACTAATAATATATGCAGACATAAGCCTTCGCTATTTGTATTGATTCGAAACCACTGCATACTAGATTATATCTACTCTAATGCTTCATAGAATTCTCTCTGCTAAATGTCTATAATATCACATTTTTTCTTGATCTGTCAAAGTGATTGCTTACATTCTACTTATCGAATGTCACGGCTCGTTAAAGTATATATTTTTAAAAATATTTAACAGTCGATAAATTGAATTCACATTTTAGTGATAAAACTAACTTAGTTTTTTTCTGTATTCATTTCCAACTTCTCTCCAGGCATCGAAAAGACTTTCTGAATTTGCCCGATTTTTTAGAAAAGTACCGTAACTAGAGATGCATGAATTTTTTTTATTTTAAGGATTATTTTTTAGTTTGAATATTTCGTTTTTTTGCCCATTTATTTTAATACAGGGTTCCTGGGCCAGTGGCTATAGGCCTACCCCATTATTGGTCATTCTTGTCCAATTATGTATTCTTGACTCCATATAGCATGTGACACTGCCAAAAATGGAAAATAATAGGCATAAGCATAGGCCTAAATGATGGTAATGGTGATGGGGTTAATGATCACACACTTTATCTTTTACATAATCCCGAAATTGGCCCCTTGCTGTCCATGCCTCTTTACAGAACTACACATTATTGGAATTCGTTTACAACAACAGCTATTCGTCAATGGAATTCACTGCCTAGCCATCTCAGGAGTTGCCAAACCACTTCACAGTTCAAGCGTCATTTAATAAATTTAGTATTTAGGAATTAATACTAATTAGTAATTTTTTAAAAATTCTTATTATATTTTGTAATAACTAAGAATGTATTTATTCAGTCTTTCACCTTTTTTCATTTCTTTATTTTAGTAATTTGTGTTACATATTATTAAAAAGTACTTGATGTCTGAATTTTTCTTTGTATTTAGTGTACGTTACTTGTATTCAGGTATATCATTTCTTGTTTTAATTTATTATTATCATTATTATTATTATTATTATTATTATTATTATTATTATTATTATTATTATTATTGTGTATTTCATGTGTTTGCCCTGGCTGAGTGGTAGAGAATGCCTTATGGCCTTAACTCCGCCAAGTTAAATAAATAAATAAAATACATTGTAAGATGGGAAGGGAATTGTTAATGAATATAATTTGTAAATTCAAATGTATGACCATGTGTATAGCCACTGGCCCAGGAACCCTGGGTTCAAATAAATGGGCAAAAAGAAACCGAAATATTGAAAATAAGAAAAATCCTTTAAAAAAAAAAAATTCATGCATCTCTAGGTAGGAACAGGTAGAGAAAGTAAAATTTATAATAATATGGAAATTGCTGCACACGTACATAGCCCTAGTTCTGCCAGTGTCCCTGAATTTTCAGTAGCGTTGCAATTGTATTCTGGGGGGTTGGTGACAGTAAATTCCAAGTCGTGCGGTTTCTACAGTACCCGCCGTCCAAACGCCTCGAATACCAATTCCACATTATGGCACATGCACTATTTATTTCGTGCATGCATTGCCTATAGATGACGTCGTTTGCATAACCATTCTCCACGCTTTGGCCTCAAGATGGATCTGACCATTTGCTCTATTCTTGACACCATATAGGCTACTGAATTTCGATATCCGTAAGTATTGGAGATGTGAATATTAAACTTCGCATTTTTCTGAACAATCGGGAAAAATGCAGAAAGTCTTTTCGATGCCTGCATATAATAATAATAATAATAATAATAATAATAATAATAATAATAATAATAATAATAATAATAATAATAATAATAACAGTTTATTTAACCTGGAGAAAGTTAAGACCGTAAGGTATTTTCTTCCACTTCACCAGGGGCTAAAAGTACATTAGTTGTTACATTTTAACATAATAAATAACATAAAATACATAAAATGACATTACATAACACATTAAATGATTTAGGATACATTAGATGACACACTAATGCCCGGTTTCTACAAACTTGTGAATTACCTATGGGTAAATTATCCATGGACAAATTAGTTCCATTTAACCTACAACGATATAATGAGCAAGGCCTTGGAGTTGTACAGTTAATTTAATTCAGAAGGCTTTGATTCTCATTGTTTAAATTATTATTGATCCTACTAAGAGGTTAAATTTTATCCAGCCATCCATGGAAGGATAAATTAACCCGAAGATTTACCCTTGGAAAGATCTAGCCCGAGTTTGTAGGAACATTTTTCCTGTCATTTTCATATTTGCCCAGAGGACATTTATCTAGAAACTCGCCACAAGTGTATGTGATTGCTGTCTTTAAATTATTTGTGTTCGTATGGTGTTATTTTTGTGTAAATTCTGTCCGTTGGATAATTTACCCATAGGCAATTCGCGAGTTTATAGAAACCGGCCATAAATGATATGAAAGAAATTAAGTGGTACAAAAATAATGTAGTTACACAATAGTATTAAATGATAGAAACCTAATTAATGTAGGACATGAAAAAATACACTATTAAGTACTATGTATATGTGCTGTATATGTGTTCGATTTGAAATGAATACAGAAGAAACTTAATATGTGGCCATGAAACTTAAAAACAAAGCGTTATAAAATACTACAATAACCGATAAAGCATTCGAACAAGTGGAGCAATTCAAATATCTAGGAGCAATAATTACAGATATAAATAATGTTAAGATATAAGTTAAGTGTCAACTAAAATCAGGAAATGCTTGTTTTTATGCAGTTCAGAAACGTTCATCTTCTCGTTTTCTGTCCAGAAATCAAAAAAATAAAAATGTATAAGACAATTATCCTGCCTGTTGTATTATATGAATGTGAGACATGATCGTTTACTCTTCGGGAAGAACAGAATCTGAGAGTACTCGAAAAAAGGGTGCTTAGGAAAATATTCAGACATAAGAGAGATGAAAACGGGGACTGGAGAAAACTGTCGAATATATTCTGGGTGATTAAGTCAGGGAGGATGAAATGGGCTGGACATGTTGCGCACATGGGGACAAAGACATATTAAAAAAAATATTGACCCGAAGGAAGAGACCGCTTGGAAGACCTAGACGTAGGTGAGAGGATAATATTAGGATAGATTTAAGGAAAGTAGGGTTTGCGATGGTTGGTTTGATGGAATTAGCACAGAATAGGGTTGAATTGCGGGCTGATGTAGGTTCGGCAATGAACCTTCGGGTTCCATACAATAAATTATATTCCTTTAGCTTGTTTGGGAATTGTCTATTGCAATTGAGCAAGTAGATATATTTTTCTGATCCATTTCTATGAGCCCATTTGTGATGTACGCAATAAGTAGATGAGGGCTTTTTGTGGGTAGTCATGTCACGGATTTTTTGCACGACTTAACTAATTAGTGGTACTTACGAATGCTGTTGCCGTGGATCGTAAGTAGACATTCCCACACGCAATCTTGTTGCTATGTGCGGTAAGAGTTTCCGTGCGGTTATGAATTTACTTACGCCACACCATAATACAAGCCTTTATGGACAAGGCCCCCAAGGACAAATATTCGGTTCGCATAACAACAAACACATGCGAATCACTTTCTGAAATAAACATCTATCTTGAAGAATGTTTATACATAATATTTTCAGGTAATATCACAATTAATATAATTAAATTGATATAAATAATCATCGTGCAAAAAATAGCATGCAATACTCGTGCCGTAAGCGCATAACGGATCTCGGAAATTGAAAAAAAAAAAAACTCGGTGCAAGCGCCTCGTTTTTTCAAACTCTTTCCTCGATCCGTAAGCATCGCTTACGGCACTTGTATCGCAATATAGGCCTACTATTAGCCTACGGGCTATCCACGATTTTGTAGTGTACAAACATGTCCAGGCCAAAAAAAAAATTAACTCAACTCTTTATTCTGTAACATTAACATGTTCGTGATTCTGAGTAACCGCTCGGAGGTAGGGGCTTTTAACATAGAAAAATGTTACAAAAAGTGGATTTTAATTATCATCGAAGGAAATTTGATTCTCAAAAGGTATTCCGTTATGTATTAGTTCGCAGTAAGTCATGCTTCTGTAATTCGTTTATAGCAGGCCTTGCTTGCTATCTTGTTTTTATTTATAATTGAACAAATGAATCTCAAATGTTTTTTATTTATGGCTATTGTAATATCAAATTATATTCTTTGTGTCTTGTATCCAATCATAGACTGGATATCTTGTCCTATTGTTTTGATAGCCAATAAGGCTTTAGCTTTTTTCTTCTTCATTATCATTCAAGTTTCAACTCTGTCTCATCAAGGCATGAGTTTTTTCTAGGCCTTTAGTGCCTATTCTTCTTCATTATCAATTCAAAAACTGCTACTCATAAAGACATGAGTTTCTTCTGGGCTTATCAATGCCTATTTTTACCTACCAAATAGATCTGGTGGTTCATTTTCAATAGCTGAAGCAATCAGCTCTTCGATATATATTAAGGCTTCATATGCCTTATTTATTCTGATGACTATAAATGGTCTAAAATACTACAATCACCCATCGTGTGATTCATCCATTCTACTTCCCTATGGTGTTGGCGTCGCAAGATCTCAAGCTAGCATCTTTAACAATTATCAAGAAGTTGTAATTATAATTAATTCAAAAGGTACGTCATTGTTACTACTTAATATATCTGAAGAACATTTTGGACATAAGTTCATCATTGAAATAAGATACGTGTGGTTTTGATCGAAATGATTAAGCCATCTCAAGGATATTTCATGACCTTTAACTAAGGAGGTTGTATTAAACATTTGTGATATTTTACAATTTCATCAGTGTTTATAAATAATAATATATTGTACGTCCAAGGAATACAGATTTTATAAACTGCGCATGAGTTATGTAATTTTTTTTTTTTTTTGTGACAATAAATTGTTACATACCAGAGTAATCTATCTAAAATGTATTGGGCAAGTTTGGCTTAATCTATTCATAGCTTAAGTCTTCATCTCAAGAAGTGCTTCGTCCTAGGAATTTCGTATACAGTCCGCTTGTTCCCTGCTTGCCCTTACAAAAGGTTTAATTACTGAAGCATTATTCTTACACCATCATTTTATTTGAGTTTTCAAGGCATACATCTGAGTCACTGCACCAAAAAATGCAATGAAATGCACAGCTTCGAAGATGTGTTAATATTTTCCAATTTAATAGCTAATATACACGGAAGCTTATGTAGTATCGTCATTCATATAATTCCCAATCAGACAGCCTAGTATTCAAAGTTGACCACAATAAGTGGTTATGTTATGAATTACAGTGGCTTCTTACATTTTTACCCTCAAAACATTCACCGAAATAATTCAACATAACTGTCACAACATAGTCTTAAAACTATGGGCTTAACAGTTTTGAGGGTCCCAGTCCTGGACTTTTTATTTTTAAATTTTTGATCTTTTAATTTTTTAATTTTGGAATTTTGGATTTATTAATTTTGATTCTGATTTTAATTTTGGATTTTTAATTTTTTTTAATTTTAATTTTTTAATTTTGGATTTTTAGATTTTTAAAATTTTAGATTTTCGATGTTTTAATTTTGGATTATTTGATTATTTAAATTTCGAATTTTTTTATTTTTCAATTTAAGGTTTTTAGATTTTTTAAATTTTGGATTTTTAAATGTTGGATAAGCCTAATCATTGAGTTGATTGTTTTCTGTGCAGTCCGTTCCGTCACAGCCCCACAAATTTCGCCACGATTTTGTTCGTAACGCAAGTTTGGATTAGCTCTCGATTTACTCCTAGCGCGGTTAAAGAAGTTTCACTTTAAAAAAAAATACATGTCACGTCTGGCGGGATGAAATGGCTGTTTTCCGATAAAAATTAGATATTAGCTACTAAAAGGAATTTCATTTGTAATACCAGCAAGATCACTGAGACCATTGCGGAACATTTACACACGTCTCACGGACACAGTTTGGGAAACACTGTGCTAGATAGTACATGTCAGATCCTAATACTATAATACCACGGCCTAGCATTATTATAAATTGGTAAACGAGCATAGATATATTCGAACGTCCAGTCTATTGGCAGGGTAGGATTAAGCTTGGGGTGAACGAGCTTGAGATTAGGCAGTAGAGTAGGCCTACACGAGTATAAATTACTAGTAGATAGCAGCGCTCTCTAGGATTGACGCTCCAATTACATCTGCTTGCTTTAATCGTGCCTTCACAATGCATGTGTCCATCATGTCTGGCTGCTGATCCACAATTATATGTATGTATGTGTCGAGTTCAAACATTCCTCGATGCCAGATTATGCACTTTCCACTTTTGTTGTCCATGCTACAGTGACACATCTCCCAGAAATGTGTAAATGCTCAAGCTATACTAAATTGAAACTAATAATATTACTCGTATAAACTAGTAGTTATGTGTACAGTAGACCTAGCGTCCATAAAATCTAACATCTGCTCTTCATCTTGAAAGATAATAAAAAAATAAAAGTCCTTATACATACGTCTCTTTTACATTTTAACTGCTGTTGCCGTGTCCGCGATGAGAATTTGCTCAAGGTGGAGGGGTTCACATGAGTTGACCGGTTTGTATGGGATTGAATATAAATATTAATATCTCCCAAGTTATTTAATCATTTCCAATGAGATTTACTGTGTATTCATTTGAACTTATATTACATTTTTAATGAATATTATTTATTTATTTATTATACTAAGAATATTACAGGCTAATACCCAATTACAATATTCTCGCTTACATTAATACACCAGATTCTAAAATTAAATATTTAAATTGATATTCAAAATAATTAAGCCAATGCTATAACAATAAGGAAAAAAACACACAGAAAAGAAAACCAGAAACACAAACAATATGACAATTACACAAGGGAACATAATATGAAAAACAAATAATAATATAAATAACAATATAATAGTTTTGGAGGAAAATATACATATCAGAAAGATTCAAGTAAAGAAAATGACATGGAGCAAAATTTAACAATTACTATTTTAAAAAAAGAATGAAATAGCGGTTATAAGTCGTGGTAAATAGGCCTAAATTTACAATTAGGGATTTGGCTTTACTGTGACAAACTCACGTAAAAACAGTAAAATTGATACGTGTTTCCTTTGTGTATTCTTGGTTGGTGTTAGGCCTATGTTGATGGTGCAGTAATTTACTGCAATTGCTGGTAGACAATTCTATTACAATTATCCTGCCGGTTATATTATATATATACTAGCATGTGCCCGCGGCTTCGCCCGCGATAATTATTTCAAAAATTAAAAATTAAGAGCATAATAGTTAAATCATCATATTTATTAACACCTAAATCACGTGGACTACATACCACGATTAGATAGCATCGTCTGGTAAAAGCGACCTCATATTCGAGTTTCTTGGCCCAGAAAACCTCTGTATAGTGAGATTCGTCCAAATAAAACGTTTGACCATATTTAGGGCTTACAACATTCAAGCGATCGCGAAAGTTTTATTTTCAAGGTATGACAAAATCAGCCAAAGCCAACTGTGATTGATTTGACATTGAAATGTATAACTGAAAACTTATGTTTTGAAAACGCAAAAAATGCATGTTTTTTTGCCCGTTTTTCACTCATAACTCACGAACGAAAACTGAAATTAAAATTCCGTCTTCGAGGTGCATTTTCCGACCCTTCAGCCCACCTATGTTTAAAATTTCAGATCTCTGCGTTCAGTTGATTTCGCTGGACATCGAGGACAATTCCTTTTATTAATATAGATAATATGAATTATAATGATACCTTCTCTAATTTGTCAAACATCCATTTCATTTAATCCAAACCCACCTATACCATTGGCAACAATATGTTCTGTGAATTTGTTTCGATAATTCTATGTAAAAAGGGCTTAAGTATTTTAAAAAACATTTAATTTTTGGCATTTAGAATCAGAATTTTTCAAAATCCCTTCTTAGTGAGCATCTACATTATGAAACGAAGGTACTACCAAAGTTCCAAGTCTCTACCTGTTATAGTTTAGGCTGTACGTTGATTCCTGTCAGTCAGGACAAAGCCTTTTATATATATAGAGAAGATGTAAGACATGGGGCTTACTCTTCGGGAAGAACGTAATCTGAGAGTATTCGAAAACAGGGTGATCTCTTCACCTTATATAGTAAGGGTAATTATATCACGGAGGATGAAATGAGCTAGACATGTTAAGCCCATGGGGAGGATATCTAAAAAAAATTAACTGGGAGGCGGAGAAGAAATTGCCGCACTATCTAAGCTCCAGGCGTAAGTAAAAACAATTATTAGATCTAACGCCTGCAGCGATTGTTTAGAAAACCCGCAATACTCCGGTGGAGAAGAAATTGCCGCGCTCTCTAAGCTCCAGGCGTAAGTAAAGATTATTCTTTCTTGTTCAATGTGACTTGATTTTTATTTCCATTGGTCCTATTTAAATGCAGAACAGAATAGAAGAACCGAGCTAGGTGGGTGTTACTTCTTGGTCTCGCATTGGAAGGTCCCAGGTTAAAAACCCCGTGGCCGTTCAATTTGACATGGGTTTTTTCACGGTTTCGCCAGCCGTAAAGGCAAAATCTGAATTTGATATTTTGATACCATGAATCATCCACAACATTTCATCCTGTATCGTATCCATTTAAATTAATATCACTTGAAATTTACTCCATAAAAATACACCAGGAATAGAAACAATCATTAGTTCCATGGCCTACCATGCTTTATAGACAAATCACGAACTCATGATATGGCCTCGCAGCTAAAATGAGTATAAACACAGCTGAATAAATAAAATAAAGAAATAATTTATTTTACTATATAACAAAGAACTGAGAAATATATCTGAACTCAAGCGAGATGTGCTAACATGGCAGTGTAAAATGCTTTATATAGTTATATTATCTGCGTCTACAGATCGAACAGTCCGCCGTCCGGGCGGCCTTGGGCAGGGCAACAGTTCTGGTGTCTTCGCTTATAGCTGTTCACACCAATTGGGTTTTATCTGTTGCTTGTGAAGGACAGTTCTGGACAATAAATGCGCATAGAAGAATATCGGACTCATATATTTTAATGCGGCCGGTGCGTATGGGTGACAACCTTGCCTCCTTCCTGGGAAAATACTACTTGGAAGACCTAGACGTAGGGGAGGACAATATTAGGATATATTTAAGAGAACTAGGATTTGAGAGGGATAGTTGGATGGAGTTAGCACAGAATAGGGGCTGAATAGAGGGCTCAGGTAAGAGCGGCAAAGAACCTTCGGGTTCCATAAAATAGATAATGTTCCTTTAGCTTACTTAGGAATTGTCTATTGCCGTTGAGTAAGTAAGTGCGATAATATCGAACTTTTACTTTTTGTGTCTTATGTTAGAAGTTCTACTTTGAGTTCAAGCTTTCTAAAATGCTATCTTCCGCCTTCGCAATGAAAACTACTGCAGTCAAAAGTTTAATGACTTCAAGGAACATTCATGCCAAGCTAAAAGAAAATGGAACAAGAAGTCCCTTTAGGCAAGCCTACAGTGCTTTTGGTTTGATTTACTGTCGCTGCGTAGCACTCTTCTTCTTTAGCCTTGGCATGACAAACCCGCAATAATAACTGCAAAAAAGAGGAAAGAGCGCTTTTCTAAACTTTCAAATCTCGCCTTATATGAGAACTATCGAGAAACTAGATATTGATTTGTAGAGTACTCATCAAGAGCTTTTCAACGATACTCCACAAGACGTAGTTTCAAAAATTTCGAATTCCCATCCCCCCCCCACCCCCACTCGTACCCCCAAAACCCCCGAATGGTTGGTGTCACTGTGAACTCCATAGGGAGTACTCTAATTTATTCAAACAAAGTTTCCCTCTATACTTCATAGGGGCAGAGATATAAATGTTTTAAAATTTCAACCCCCTCCCCCGACCATCCCCTTGGACCGATTTTGCTTATTAACGAACTTGTCCGAACTATTGGGCCTAGAAATAACATAATAAAATTTGGTTCAAATATCTTCAAAATTACGGCCGCTAGCGTGTAAAGATATATATATATATATATAAATTGTAGAAAAAAAAATTGCGATATATATCACAATTTTTTTTTCAACTGGCGGTGGTTTCGTACTTAGGGAGGCATGAAACGTAAAGATATGAAAGAATTTTTCGAAAGTCATGACATGCTATCGATTGCAATAGGTAGATTTTTCTTCGAAATCTACCTAAAAAGTGAGTAGATCAAACGCACGTGTATTTCCATTCCGGTATTATTTAAGTCTGAGTGTGTGTGTATCACAATACAAAACATAAAATTTCATTTCCATTTATTCTACAGAGATATAATTACGTAGGAAAGGCGAGATGGACACTCCACCGTCACAAGAGTTTTATTACTTTTTTAAAAAACAATCTGATGAATAAAAAATTGATTAAAGCCGTGCAATCAAGCGTGCAGTTGTCTGGATAAATAAAATGGACGAGCGCGGAGGAGATTATAACAGGATCACAGGAACATTTCAAATCGCAGACAGGAAAAAGAGCGACGCTGTCGTTAAAATCAACTGCGCTTGCGTCGTAGAATGTTCGCCGTAAACGTAGATAATAATTTGATTTCAAAAAATGTTACCAATGAATAAAATACACATAGATATGGACTGGGTTTTTTAATAGAATTAGCTCATAATGTTGGCTAATGTTATTAAAAACCATAATATAATTTACTACTTGATGAAATTATGTTTCATATGAATTTATACATTTCTGATATAAACCCCTTCTCTAATATTCGACCGCGATTATTTACTCAACTGCTATATATTTTATTTAAATTACTTAAATTATTCAAAAGGAAAATAAATGAAATATTATATTTATTAAGACTCACATAAATTTTGCATGAATTACATGATTTTATACTTAATTATACTGTTGAAATCATGCATAAACAATTAAAACGTTTCATAATTAAACAGCCAAAAACTCTGCTTCGAGGTGCATTTCGCGATTAAAGTGTACCGCAGTTGGGGGGGGGGGTGACAACTACCTTAGATTCCAGTTCCCTAGCAACCCCCCCCCCAAAGAACCTCATAGTGAGTTTCGTCTAAATCATCCAGTGTTTTCCCATTTAGGCGTGCATTCATGATCCCCTTCTGTCTACCTATATAAGAAAATATTATAATTAAACAAATAAATCAAGTAGAGCGAGTTAGCATCGAAGCAATCAACACATTGATGTGTTATATGCAAAAATCTATTTCAGCGTTGCTCTTTTTTCCTTGATTACTATGGCAACCGAGCGAGGCTATCTATAGTTAATTTCACAATTCAATACCGTCTTGGGTGGCGTTGGGTCTACACTGAAATGTCAGTTCAAATATTATATTAGATTCGTAGGCGATTTTTTGAAGTGAAACTTCTTTATTTATGTTACATTTGGATTGCTTTTTGTGTTTAGTTTTGTTCTTGTTTTCCTTACGACTTCAAACACTTGGTCTAGTTGGCTTGGTCTTTAAATTTGTTGTTACACAGTCACTATCAATGGAGTCGTTCTATTTTCTTTAAATTTTTTCATGAATGTTCCTTGTGATCGTTATAAACGATTTATGTACGCGTATAAGAATTTTTATTTGATTATCTCGTTTAAAGATGGCGGCAATGTTAATGGTCTGATTTCATCTAACGTTTAGCTTATTTCAAACGACATATTGATGTAACATTAAGAAATATAGATTATTTTCTATGTTGCCAGTTTTAAATCAAGGTACTTCGGTTTGTATTCAGACCATGGCTAGTATTCGTTTTAGAAATCACAGAGATTCGAACCTCGGCCACGGCTTTAAAACCGTGTTCAAGCAGTCGATCCGTTGTGTTCTGACGAAAACTTGTTTTTCAAAGTATTTTTATCATCATTGAAATAGGTACTTCTGGATGTGTAAAATGAGTAGTTTTTGCAGTGAGATGTGTGCTACAAGAATAAAAAGCAATGGCGGCATATACGCTCTTTCGTGACCTGACTGTTGTGTGGATTTAGAGAAAGCTTTGGGACTTTGAACGATTATGAGCAAAGTTTCTGGAAACTTGGTTGTGAGTAGGGAACTTTGTTGCAAAGTAGGGTTGGCAGGACTTCACAGCTGCACGACACATGATGACGATGTAAGAGGACTTTATTATCTTGGCCACTTATCTGCGCTGCCATTGCCTTCTCTATTTATCCACCATTGAATATCTAGATCTCCATGGAAAGCCTCTTTTAGGGTACATTTAATGTGTAATTTCCTGAAACATGTGATATTATGTTCATGGCCGACTGTAATAAAGACGTACGTTTCATGATAATTCTATTGAATTCATATTTGATTAAATCTACATACAAGAACAGAATGGAGTGAGAAGGCCATGCCTTTAAAATTTTTCTAAAATTGTATAGTGCGTGGGGCATTTAGGAGAAATATGTGATATCAAATCTTCATTCGCCTAGCTGAGGTCACGTTTTGAGCCTTTCCAGGAAAATCTTTTCTAAAAAGCTTTTATTAAGTGCCAGTATGATACTTTATGAGATTCTGTGCGGGACGGGAAAAATGTCTGTCCGTCCGTGTGTCTGTACGCGCGATAACTCAAATACGCTTGATCGGATTTTTATGAAACTTGGTATACGCATTTATAACGTCGATGGGAAGAAGCCTATTGAAATTGGACCAAATCGGTTGACCGGTACCGGAGTAATGCCGAATTTAGTGCCTATTTTATGTTAACATATTAGAATTGATCAAATGCAAATCAGTTCTCTTGACAACATATTGTTTTACAGTGTTCATGTGCTACTTTGGAAGTTGCAATACAGTTAGCTGTGACAAATAACTCTATTCCTTCACATACGCTTATCAAACGAGACCGTTAAATCGAGCTAGGTGGCCGAGATGGTAATATCTTGGACTCGTATTCTGGAGGCCGATGGTTCAAATCCCGTAGTCAGCCAATTCGATAGGCTATATACATCATATTTATGTGAGTTCGTGATTGTCGAGATATCACAAATCTGTATAGTTCTGCTGATGCTGGACGATGTTAATCTGATTTTTTTAAAAACTAGACCTTTGTTCTTCCTTAAGCCTTGCATAATTAATCAATCTGGAGCCTAACTCGGAAATCAATTGAAAAATAACTTATTTTCTGCATATCATAATTGCAGTTATGACTGATTAAACAAAAGCATTGTGGCACTTTGTTACATCAGTTTACCTTAATTTTATTAAGTGCCAGTATGGTACTTTATGAGATTGTGTGGGGGACGAAAAATGTCTGTCCGTCCGTCCGTCCGTGTGTCTGTACGCGCTCTAACTCAAATACGCTTTATCGAATTTTAATGAAACTTGGTATACGCGTTTATAATGTCCATGGGAAGAACCCTATTGAAATTTGACCAAATCGGTTCACCGGTACCGGAGTAAAACCCAATTTAGTGTATCTTTTAAAGGCGCCATAACTCACATACGCTTTATCGGATTTTCATGAAACTTGGAATACCTATTTATAATGTCCATGGGAAGATGTCTATTGATATTGGACCAGATCGGTTGGGCGGTACCGGAAAAATGCCCAATTTAGTGCCTTTTTATGGTAATATATCACAAAGGCGTGGATAACTCAAATACGCTTTATCGGATTTTCTTGAAACTTGGTATACGAATTTATGACGTTTTTGGGTACAAGCCTATTGAATTAGGGCCAAATCGGTTGATCGGTACCGAAGTAACGCGTATATCAATATTAATTTTGTAATCAATATTCTTTCAAGGCCCACAATGTAAGCTTATTAAAAAACTTAACAAATTGCCAATCGTTTATTCATATTGTTAGCAGCCTTCATTGATTTGTTTCTTCATAACGATGTCAGTGTGGCTAAATAATAACTTAAATAAACGATTTATAACAACTAGCCGTTGAATATTGATATTATAATGTGTATTCTATGGTTATGTAGACTACCGATATTTACATTAGGCTATATTTTACTGTGAGTATTTTTCTTATCGTTCCTGTGCAGCAATATACCTAATGTAATTCCTGACAGATAGATTTCATATGCTTATTATTCATTCATAACCTTTAAGGCTGCTTTAAATTGAAACAGAGATATCAGCGAATCGTAGGTCTATTGCATCATTATTATTATTGCCGGCACATTTTGTTTTTGGAGTTAACTCGGACATCTATTACAAAAATAACTTTTATGCATGGGCCTATCATAATTGCGTGTATCACTGATTAAAAAAAAAAAAAAACATACTGGCACTTGGTTATATCAGTTTACCTGATTTTATTTTTATTATTGAATTGAACTTTATTGTTCCAAGCACATACAATATTTAAATTACTATATAAATAAAAATTATATGGAACACGCGTAGTATACACATAATCAGGGTACAAATGTTAATGGCGACAGCTGCTTGTCGGACAGGTAACATGCCGAAAAATTGCATTTTTGCAACCTGGGCCGCTAATATTGCATAAAACTGCATTCAAAATGCCGTTTTATCGGCCCAGTACTGTAAAGTCGTCATGGCTATCTATAAACAAATTCCAGATGGCATTGACCAGTCACACCAATATTAACATGGATTTAAGCATGTAATTGGTCATAAAACAACAAATTTAAGCTAACATGTTTCTTTATGATATTCAGAAACTTTACCAGGGTTTTTCGCTAACAGGGTTATATAAGAACAAATATAAGCCAACAACTTTTCACATCTTGGTTCACAAGAAAAACATTGCTTACCATGGATGCACAAGCATTTAAATGCAATAATGTATTCCTTCACATAGTCTACTGCTGCCGTGAAGTTGCTGCCAGCAGCTTCAATTCAATGTTTCTGGCTTGGATTGAAATTTCCTGGGGATTTTCGCCCATATTTTCACAGGCTTTTCATAAATACTAGTTCGTGTGCATTATTGTTTACAAACAAACGACTTACATATTATGCATCCATACCGAATTTCATATTAGTATGGTTCATTGTTGTTCTACGATTCAGGCGGCTGTTAGAATATGACTAGGGGGCGGATTTCTATGACCTAAAAAATAGGATATATGCATGCATTCATGACGAAAAAAAACATTAAATATGACCAATAAAATTTAAAATATCACTTTATCACTTACATATTATGTATATTTTTTTTAAATTTCATTAAAATTAATTTTATTAAAATATAATGTTATTTATTGAAAATATCTGTAAATTCTCAAAAAGTATCGTATAATACAAAATTTACAAAATATGATATGAAACTTCAAAATTTATTTAAATATGCACACAAATATGCCAAAAATGTGACCTAAATATGCATATTCATACCAAATATGCTACAATAGTTGAAAATGCCCTAAATATGCAGTTATATGCACAATAAAGGCCGTTCCATTTTCACCAGGATGCTTGGAATCGGGTTTAAATTATTCGGAAACCTGAAATAATGCAAAGGGGGAAAAATATGACATGCCATAGAAATCCGCCCCCTAAATATGACGTTAAGAAATAGCTGAATACACCTTTCATTATAATTAATTATACGGTATTTTTATTTCATTTCATATAATTTAGAGAGCTTTTGTTAAAAATATTGTACTCATCTAGTATTTCGCGGCCTCGACTTATCTCTCTATACTAGATTCGGCCGTTAAAGCGTTATTTTGCGTACTTGATACATAAATATCTATTACGTCATTTTACGTGTAAAATATTTATGGGTAAATGACTCACCCAACTCTCGATACTGTGTCTTTTGAAGATAACATGTTTACATGTTTTGGAAGTGTTAATAACATGTTGTTTCCTATAAAAGATAAAGCGTTACAACTTCAAAGTCAATTTCTGCGCTGTTAATTTTCTTGGTCTGTTATCAAACGTGACTGCTTCAGATATGTCGAAATTTCCCGGAGAGAACGCTTACTGAGCGATTCATTCTATGCTGCAGAAAATTCTTTTTGCAGCTGAGTAAGTTCTCTCGGTGGAAATAAATTTCCCAGAAGCTTAGGATATTAATCACGTGCTTTGATTTCCAAGCTTGTAGTTACGATATGTGTTTACTGTTATACGTAGATTGCAGGGTTTCCTGAGCATCATGCTCGGTTTGCGGAATTGATTAAATAAGGAATTACTGTTAGCGGAATGTAACATTTAACTTTTTATGGCCTGGGCCGTGTTTCATAGAACTTGCTAATAATATGAGGGAGAATCAAATGAAAACTGCAATTAATTTTTTCCCATTATTTTACTGCAGGAAGAATGTTTGCTTGTACGTTATTTTTTGCACGACTTAACTAATTAGTGGTACTTACGAATTTTGTTGCCGTGGATCGTAAGTTGACATTCCCGCACGCAATCTTGTTGCTATGGAAACAAAACAAATTTCCATGCGGTAAGAGATTCCGTGCGGTAAGAACTTGCTTACGCCACACATCATAATACAAGCCTTTATGGACAAGGCCTCCCAGGACAAATATTCGGTTCCCATAACAACAAACACATGCGAATCACTTTCTGAAATATAACATCCATCTTGAATAATGTATATACATAATATTTTTAGATAATATTTCAATTAATACAATTAAATTGATATAAATAACCATCGTGCAAAAAATAGCATGCAATACTGGTGCCGTAAGCGCACAACGGATCTCGGAAAATTGAAAAAAAAACTCTTTCCTCGATCCGTTTGCATCGCTTACGGCACTTGTATCGCAATATACTATTTCCACATAGTCTCCTCTCACTTCAGTGCACTTACGCCATCTGATAGGAAGTGCTTCGATACCGCTTGAGAAAAATTATTTTCTTTGGCACTGTAGCCACTCGTGCACTGCCGATTGGACGGTCTTCATCAGACTTGAGCTTATGCCACCAAGGTGCTCCTTTAATGAACCAAAGACGTGGAAGACTGATGGTGCCAAAGTGAAGGGATTGCTGAGTGCAGGTGTTTTGCTTCAACATGATAACGCCTGTCCTCATTCTGCTCGTGAAATCATGAAAACCATCGATGACATTCGCTTCAAGTGCCTCCCATGTCCTCCATACTCGCCAGATGTCCATTTTTCTTAGCCTATTCCATTCATACGTTTAGCAATTCCTCGGATATAGACCGATTACAATCGTTTATCTTTTAGAATGCTTGCTATTAATATGAGGACGGGGTTTTACCTGATAAAATCGTCAGCTCATTACTGGACATGTTAGCATGAATGCGCCGTGATTAATACGCCACAAGCTGCCATGAAGGCAGCACTAAAACATATTATTTTATACAACATAACTTGTTTAGTAATTGAAATAATATAAATATACATTGATTAAAAACAAAATTTCGATTTCGTGCAGATCAGTTCGTGTGCTTTCATTCTATTCTCTTGTTAGTTTACCTGAATGAAATTAACTGTGTCTTATATCATAGGCGTAACCAGGCCGACCATATGGGGGGGGTTATAACATCCGTTAGGTCCTCCTCCGGAAAATTTTAAAAATCTAGATGCAAAATAACGAGTTTTTCGCTTCCGGGGATCTCCCCCGGAAAATTTTAAAAATTAAGACGCAAAATAACGAGTTTTAAGCTTCCCACGCTTTAAACTTGCATTAAGTAATTTATGGGCAGACTTAAAAAAAATTATACAATTTTCCTTTTTTTAATCAATGGGGGGGGGGTTCAAAACCCCCCCTCGGTACGCCTATGTCTTATATGCACCATTGGTAGCCCTGGTTACAACATGTTAACTCGAATCGATTCATGGATGGTAGAGTCATAGTAGGCCGTGATCTCGCAGCTGTTAGTTTTTTTATACAACAAAGCACGAAAGTAATTATTATTATTATTTGTATAATCCGTTACATTTTTATTCATGGAAAAGCCTTAATAAATCTAACTCGAGTTGACGAGTTTTTTTTTCAATTATTCAATAATTTTATTATTGTTACATACATTATTACATTTTATTGTTTACATTATTTGAACATCAGTACAGGTAAAAACAAAAACCATCAGAAAATACTATTTCTAATTTAGCATAAAAATATGTAATGTATGCCCCTAGATGAGCAAAGCACGTGTTTAGGTGTATAATAGATTAGTATAAATCTAATTATATATCAATGCACAGTATATTACAAACGAAAATTATAAATGTATAAGTACAATGTATATAAAATAATTTTGCATCATTAACCAGTGGTTTATAGAAATTACAAAAAACAAAACAAAAAATTGTATAGAAATGAATTGGGATGAAACATTGAAAAACAAAAGAAAATTAAAGTTGTGCTACTAATATTATAATATATTATATTATATATGTATAACTTTCATCTTGAAATGTTTGAGATTGTAATTTATATGTTCCGAGAGCTCAGCAAGTAACGTTTTATACAATTTCAAACCATAGTTTTGACCATGTAATTGCCCCTTGGTCGCCTTACATTTTGATTCAGCGAAACGAAAAATTGCGTTTTTTCTTGTATTTTGACAATGACTGAAGGAAATAAATTTAGATATGTTTTTATGGTAATTAGATAAATTCATTTCGATAAACTCGTCAACTCTCGTGGGATTACCTATGATAAAATGAAAATTTCATTAGTCCGTGTTTTTACTTATAGTATAGGTCCTACATTAAAGAAACTATTTGCTACAGAAATAATATCGAAGACAGAATGAAGCTGACAAATGACAACTTTTGTCCTCGTGTGTCTCACGTCGTAGCGTGAAGGCGAACTTGTCTGATGAAGATAATCACATCTTTTGCAGTTGATACTCTCTGACATTTTGTTCCAACTCATCTCTAGCTTCTAATTTGACCAATTACGCTCACAGTAAAATCGATAGAACAGACAGGATTAGGCGCGACAGCACTATCTGAATATCGTCAAGCTGTACGCAGAGAATATTGTCACATCTGCTGAATTGTCCATGCCATTCCACACAATTCAGCTATGTCAAAACGCATGCATATTCTAGCACAGCTGAATATGGGCCCGCAGGCCAGGGTTCGAACCCCGGTTCCTCTTTGCATATGCCATGTCATTCCACACATTACAATTCTCTCAGAAAACATGCATGGTCTCAGTGCCAGATTTATACTTTTCATAAGTATAGGCCCTTTATTTGCACTTCCTAGAAGTTCCCACCTATCATAATCATTCAATTGTAGGCCTTTATTAGGTAATAAACAATTTTTAGTATTTAAATATAGGTTACGTAGGTATTGAAAAGTGAAATAACAAATTAATTAGTCATAAAGTAAAAGTTAGCAAGCGTCCTCTGAAATCTGCCACCCCTATGCAGCCGCCCCCAGGCCGCGGCCTATACGGCCTATTGACAAATCCAGGACTGCATGGTCTACTCACTTTAGTGCTAAGCACAGCTACCTATTACGCCGTGCGCTACATACCGAAATGTCGCGGGTTCGATTCCCGATGAGGCCGTTGAGATTTTTCAACTGGCCTAATCCTTCTGGCGGCACTATGGACCTGGAGTCGACTCACCCTCTAACAGAAATGAGCACCAGGAGTATTCCTGGGGCTAAAAAACGGCCGGTGCATATGGCTGACAACCTTACCAACCTCAGGTGCCTTGTCACAATCTGGGAGCCTTAACCTCATACTGGGATCACTTTACCTTTATCTTTACAACTACCTATGGCCCGGATTCGAACCCTGATTCTTTGTCATATATTTCTGAGGTAGAGGGATGTGGAACGAGGTCAATGCCAGATTAACCCTTCCGAGACCCCTGGAGCGGTAATATAGTAGCCTACATAGCCGTGACAATCTAATGTAATGTCCAAGTATCCTGTGGTTCATGAATGCCTATATTAATCCAGGCGTAAGTAAAAACATTTACTAGGTCTTCCGCCTGCAGCGATTGACTAGACAACCCGCAATACTCCGGCGGAGGAGAAATTGCCGCGCTATCAGAGCTCCAGGCGTAAGTAAATATTATGCTTTCTTGTTCAATGTGACTTGATTTTTATTCCCATTGGTCCTATTTAGAAACAAAACAAAACAGATGAACCGAGCTAGGTGGGTCTTACTTCTTGGACTCGCATTGGGAGGTCCCAGGTTAAAACCCCGTGGCCGTTCAATTTGACATGGGTTTTTTCACGGTTTCGCCAGCCGTAAAGAGTAAATTCTGAATTGGATATCTTACAATGAATCATCCGCAACATTTCATCCTGTATCGTATCCATTTAAATTAATATCACTTGAAATTTACTCCATAAAAATACACCAATAATAGAAACAATCATTAGTTCCATGGCCCTCTCTGCTTTATAGACACACATCCCGAACTCATGATATGGCCTCGCACCTTACATAAGTATAAACACAGCTGAATATAAAAAAAAAAATCCCTTTAGGCAGGCCTACAGGATGAGGTAGATTTCAAAGTACTTTTGGTTAATTTATTGTCGCTGTGCAGCATTCTTCTTCTTTAATTTGTTTACATTTTTGTTCGAAATCTACCTAAAAAAACTTTTTTTTATCAGTTTACCTGATTTTATTTGTGATTTTGATTGCAGTAGTTCCAATATAGTATCTCTTATGTAAGGAGGTTTTCTCGTATCACTGTGGATGTAGGTTGGCATTGTTCTCGGTGCTACGAAGGGGGGGAGGGTGGTTATTATCCTGCAGGGAGCGTTCACGTGGCGCCTAATTAAGATTCCTCCCTTTCCTTGCAAGACATAACTAAACGAGAATATAAGAGAAACTCCACGATCTGTCAAATTCCTCTCGTTGCTATTAATTACATCAGCACTTCTTCCAGTTATAGCTTCCTGTTATTCTAGGCTATGTATAAGGGTGTGAGAGTCCTACAGTATTTAAATTGAGTTCCTTATAGAAGGAAAGTATAGAATTGTGCTAAGTAAAGCTACTGGATAATTTCAAAGAAGTTAATATTTTAATAAGAGAGTACATATTTAGCTAACAAATAATAGCTTAATTTACATTGCAAGTAAAAATGGAGTCAGCACCTGCTAGACTGAAACTCATGCGTGGTATAAATTATCTCAATATTTTGAAAAGCCATTGCATTAAGCAAGAACAGCTTAGATATTCAATATACAGGGGAGATGAAGAACAACAGCCACTGAAATAGAAACTGGAGAAGATAGGTTAGGTACCACAAGTTGTTCGCATGAAATCATTAGACTGTTCTAATGATCGCCTGGTACTTGGTGTAAACACAATCGGAACGATCAGGTTTCCCCTTCCTAGGCTATACACACGAAACAATAGCAACATCCATATAATGTGTTAGTGATACCAAAGTGATTGGCAGCAAATCTTGCTAGATTTAAATTAGTAGACGAGGAACTCTGGTGCTGCGAAGATTCAGAACCAGACAGAAATTTTGTCAAGGGAGGGGGCAATGAACAAATTACTGCCACCACCACCACCACTATGCTACTAAACTAAACTAAACTCCGTGGCGCTACATCCCTAGAGGGGACTCGGCCTACCACCCGACCGCTGCATCATCTCCCGTAGGCAGATGACAGGATTGGGGGGCATGTGGTCAGCATGCCGACACCCACGGCCGTTAATGGTGGTTTTCTTGACCGGAGCCGCTACTTCTCTATCAAGTAGCTCCTCAATTTTGAATCACGAGGCTGAGTGCACCCCTACCAGACCTCCCGACCTCAGAAAAATCCGAGGAGGTACCGGGAATCGAATCCGGGCCGACAGATCTGTAGTCAGCGACGCTAACCACAAGACCACGCCGGCGGACACCACTATGCTACTACAACCATTTTATTATTATTTTTGCTATTATTATTACTATTATTATTATAAATATTATTATTATTATTATTATTATTATTATTATTATTATTATTATGTAATCAACATTCTTGATTTACTGCACCTGGACCTATGACTATGGACAATGAAAACATCTGATATTTACACTCACATCTCTTTTTCTGCACCTTACAATTTCACAGGTAAAAGAATATAAAATGCAATACTTTCTTGCCTTATCTTCATTATAATAAAATGTTAGGCTATAAGTGGTTTCAAGTTTAGGGGAAGTAATTATTCCTACGTGCTCACATCTAAGCTGTTACAACTCGTTTTCATCCAAACAACACTAACTACAGTGTGTGGAAACTTAATTCTCTCTTCACATTAGTTGCTTATAAGTCATTTAGTTTAGAGGTTTATGTGTAAATAAAATTTCCAGAGAGGGGCAGCGGCCCTACCCTGCCCCCCTTTTCCGGACGGCCATGTATGTATCACATGCTCTACGCGTGTCCAAGATATGCCGAAGCCAGGCAAGGGTTTAAGGGGGGACATAGGCCTACAGCTTTCGATGCTGAAAAAATAGGTGAAGTTTCATTATTTTTTTCTCACAAGGAACCCTTCACTACCCTCATATCGAAACATGCCTCAATATTTTTCCTGGGTCATCTAGATGCTGTAAGAAGTCCACGCTCCAAAAATTAGCTGCTGGTTTCAACTGCAAGTACCCTAAAATGCTCTGCAAATATCTTGGAACATATAGGGAAAATAACATGGTAATCTAGAGATGGGACTGGACATCCCTGACTGGCGGGAGTATTACGTCATCCATTCATTTTGAGAATATAAACATTGCACTGGTATCATTCCGCCCTTATCTGTATTTGATTCGTCAACTCCTTCCCGCGGACAACGAAAGATTTCTAGTAGGCCGTGTTTCCTTCCATAATAATTAATATCCACGAGGGCTACTTTCAGCTGTCATATGCGTAAAAAACAAAGACATGTTTATTTGCTTATTTCGTTGTTCAAGCTGAAATTGAGTGCTAAATGAATAATGGTATGTACAGAATATATACAGAATATTACTGTGAAATAATTAGGCCTACGTACATTAAGCGGAGTTCTCCGGCAGTGGCGTAATTCTCAAATCAGAAACATATCGGAACAAGCCTTCGAACTTTCACGTGCTTTCACCTAATTATTCACAACAAACTTGCAAACTGAAGGATTATATTACGAATGCCATGTTTCGCAATATACTGAAACATTTGTAATAAGTTAATATTGTTATCTTAATAATTTTCGTCCCATATTATGAGTTTTTAATTATATAAAAATCGAATGTAGTACCGCACTGTACTGTCTTGAAGCATGACGTGTGCTGCGGTTCAATTCACATGCATTTGTTTACATGGGCTTGGATTCGCAAATGAAAGGATCAAGCTTTTAACCTACCTTCTGTTGTCTGTCTAGTTGCAATCAAATATACAACTCAGCGATCGAATTCTGTCTACAGACAAATGTGAAAACATGTTAAGAAGAATGTGATAATTACGCGATTATTTATTTATGGTGCAGAATGAACTGTATCAACACCAGTCACTTCTGTTTTGTTTTCGACCGTCAATTGTCTCCGCGCATCCGGAACTTGGAACTGCAGATAAGGGTTGTCCAACTTCTCCCACTGCACTGCTTCAACCCGACATTTTCCAGGTTCGATTTAGGGTACTTGAAGTTGAAACCAGCAGCTAATTTTTGGAGCGTGGACTTCTTACAGCATCTAGATGACCCAGGAAAAATATTGAGGCATGTTTCGATATGAGGGTAGTGAAGGGTTCCTTGTCAGCAATGAATTGTTCTGTAGGCTTGCAATATGGCATGCTCTATATTGACTAGCTATACATATGCATACTTTTTTCAGAATTAATTTATCTATTACAGTTGATGGGTAATTATCATTACAAAATGGCAGCCAAATTTTCTGCACTGAAGTGCCGTTTCCCTGATAATTTTCATAAATACCAATATTTCTGAGTGATTTTTTTTCTATTTATTTTTAAATATCATATGAACAAGATAATATAGGATCTTTGGATCATCTGCAGTATAAATATTTTAAAAAAATAATGACTTGTTAATTTTTTTAGGAATTTTTACATCAGAAATATTTAAAAAAAAATTAGAGTTGCATCAACGATTCTAGATAGTGTTGTTCACTAATATCAAATATACTTGAATGAAAAATTTCACTGCAATATGTTAATAAATGTTTGAGTTAGCAGGGAAACTGCATTTCAGTGCCCAAAATTTAGCTGCTATTTTGTAATGATAATTACCAATTAACTGTAATAGTTAATTTAATTCTGAAAATAGTATGCAATTGTGGAACCAGTCAATATAGAGCATGCCAGATTACAAGGCTACAGAACAGTTCATTGCTAAGAAAAAAAATGAAACCTCACCTATTTTCCAGCATCGAAAGCTGCATGTCCTCCCTTAAAGAAGCATCAAACATGGGTTATGAAAGATGGGCTGCGGATCTCAACTTCTGGACTCGAAAAGAAAATTTCCATAAATTCAAAGAGTTCGCTAGAGTAGCCTGCTATAAAAAGACAAACAAGATAATGATGAGTAAATAATTGGGCAACTCTCAGAGATCCTTAGTTTAGGAGGCCTAGGATCGGTCCTATGCAACCAATCCGAGTGAGGTTTTCAACAGGGGTTTTCCCTCACTGATAGGTGAATGCCGGATTGGAGATACCTCTGTATTTACGTTATAAGGAATCGCTAAATTTAGAAATTAACTTCACTACATTAACAATAGATATAAAGAAAAACTGCAACAAATGAAAAGAATAAGATCCCACAAAGAAATACGGATACAGTTACCTCAAAATAAATCATAAACGACATACCCACATTTCCCAGACTACAGAAGGCAGAAGCTAGAGAGTAAATAGGGACATTTAACACTCTGCAAAGGTGACCGGAGCTATGGTCCATTGGCCCTTGCTTCGGTGGAAAAGGGCGGGCACAAAAAGTGGGATTTATTTCATAAATGTTTAGTATAAAGTTTGCTATAGTTCAGCTGTTCACAACCTGTGGTACGAAGAAATGGGTCCATGAAGAATACTTACAATATCCTCATTTTTTAAAGTGGGATAGACTATATCGGTGACGCAGCCGTATGGTGCGTGAAACGTCTTGTCATCTTGTAATGTTATTGATGACTATATACTTTTTTTCAAATTACACCTTATTAACTTAAGACAATCATCTAAATTATTTAACCGTTGCAAACTTCTCTCAATCTAGCATGCTCTCTAAGGAGACTAACATGTTCCGCCGTGGTGAAAGCAGAGACATTCAAAATCCATTTTCCAGTTAGTTTGTTTTTCTTTAGAAATGTTATTTGACTAGTTTATTACCATTTTAGATGGATTTGGATAAGAAAATTAGAAGAAATCTAAAAACCTAAAGTAAATGAATAAATTTTTAAAATATGAATCCATAACACTGTGTGCTGGAATGTTCGTTAAATTTAAGAATTGAGGTCTTTCACTGTAGAGTTGAAATTTAAAATATTGATTTCGAAATTTTTTAAAAATTATTATAAATTCGAACTAGTTAAGTCTGAAATTTCACACTTCCGGTTTTCTGTTTGTTTACGTGATAAACACTGTGTCAAAAAATTTCGTACAAATATACGGAAGACTTTTTCAGCGGAGTGTCCTTTAAGTTTTTCTCCTCCAGAGGAAGAAGTTGAGAAAACGTATCTTATGGCTGTCAAAGTGATAGCTTTCTTACAGCATTACCTTCTAGTTCTGTTGGATTTTGGCCAGGACTAGATTTAGCACCTCTATTTCTTCATCCTTTTCCGCCTTCCAGATAATTCATCCATTTTCTGCAGCCAGTAAATGGCTATGCTGTGTTTAGTCGCCATGACAACAGAGGAAAATTCTCTGCTATGTAGTCGTTTGTTTATTTTCCTGGTCCCCTACCACCACGTTTTGTCACATTTGAAGTAGTAACAAAATACCTCCATTATTTTTACTCTCTCCTACTCCATAGCTAGTGCTTTAAATGGAAGACTTTGACGGCAAAGCTGAAAGATATGCTGAAGGGGTTTTGTATGAAGTGTCCATTGCAGAGCTTTGTGCAATGAGGGCACTCTATTGAATGGAGGTTTAATTTTTGACATTCTAATGGTGTGGTTTAACAGTGGTTGGTTTGAGCTTTAAGGGGTACATACAACTTTCGATGCTGAAAAATAGGTGAAGTTAATTTTTTTTTTTCAGCATTGAATTGTTATGAAGTCTTGTAATCTGTCAGGCTCTATGTTGACTACTTCTACAATTGCATACTATTTTCAGAATTAATTTAACTATTGCAGTTATGGGAAAATATCATTACAGAATGGCAGCCAAATTTTGTGCACTGAAATGCCGTTTCCCTGATTATTTTCATAATTACCAATATTTCTGAGTGATTCTTTTTTCTGTCTATTTTTAAATATCATATGAACAGCATAATCTAGAATATTTGGATTATCTGCAGTATAAATATTTTCAAAAAATAATTCATCTCTTGTTAATTTTGTTTACAAATTTTTACATCAAAATATTTAAAAATAATAACTATTAAAGTTACATCAATGATTCTATACAGTGTTGTTCACTAATATCAAATATACCTGCATGCAAAATTTCACTGCAGTACGTTAATAAATGTTTGAGGTATCAGGGAATTGGCACTTCAGTGCACAAAATTTGGCTGTCATTTTGTATCGATAATTACCCATAACTGTATTAGTTAAATTAATTCTGAAAATAGCAGGTAGTTGTAGACCTAGTCAATATAGAGCATGCCAGATTACCAGGATACAGAACAATTCATTGATGAGGAAAAAAATAATGAACTTCATCTATTTTTTGCTCGACTTAACCAATTAGTGGTACTTACAAATGTTGTTGCCGTGGATCGTAAGTTGACATTCCCACACGCAATCTTGTTGCTATGTGCGGTAAGAGTTTCCGTGTGGTAAGAATTTACATACGGCACATCATAATACAAGCCTTAATGGGCAAGGCCCCCCAGGACAAATATTCGGTTCCCATAACAACAAACACATGCGAATCACTTTCTGAAATAAACATCTATCTTCAAGAATGTATATACATAATATTTTCAGGTAATATCACAATTAATATAATTAAATTGATATAAGTAACCGTCGTGCAAAAAATAGCATGCAACACACGGGCCGTAAAGGCATTTACGGGTCTCGAAAACTTAAAAACCCTCGGCTGCGCCTCGGGTTTTCAATCTGTTTCCTCGACCCGTAAACGTGCCTTACGGCACTTGTATCGCAATATACTATAACGAGTTATTCCATAAAAAATATATAAACGCAAATGGATTCCTGTATTTTTATTTTATGGAACGCAGAACATCTGCATAGAAATAGACACAGACTAGTATGATAGACAACTGTTGTTTTATTGATAACAGTGTGTTTGCTTTTCATTAGCACTGTAGTTCCTGTGATGCCCTTACGGGTTAGAAACTATAGCCTCATGCCGTTGCTATTACTATTTTCCTAACCTAATATAAAGTTACGGTGGCCGGGATATATGCAACGTATGCAATGACACAGTTTGTTTCATACGAGTATACGCTACCTCTATGGGTTTTGCGTGCTCCTGATTTCCTCGTTTTGTATTACAACTAGGAGGTGCCCGTGGCTTCGCCCACGATAATTCATTTAAAAATTAAAAATTAAGAGTATAATGATTATTAAAGCATTATATTTATTAACACTTGCACGCGAATCATTCATAAACTAAGCCATTAATAGTTAATGAAACAGCTAAAATTCCGGCTTCACAGTACATTCTACGATTAGAAAGCGCCCCCAGGGAAAACTATATCAGAATCGATTATGCAATTCCAAAGGAATCTGTGAACACATAATACGTATTGTTTCTCAACTGTTTATTGACATGAATATGATGTGAATTTTATTTGATCAATTCAGTGTAATTTTCAGAAATTATATAATGTTTCAAGGGAAGGAATGGTTTGTTTGGATTATTATTATCAGCGATATTTCAAGAGATAAAACCATCAATATTTTACAGCTGTTGCTCCCGGCTTCGCCCGCCATTATTCATTGACTCCAGGATTTTTAAGAAATTTACACTGGTAGATTATTAAAAATGTTTGTGGTTCAGAGCTATGAAAAATGTAAGTAAAAATAACATTAGAATATTTGTTCATTGTGTTCATTTCACTTAGGCCTTATGTAATAAAGAAACGGTTTTCCTAATTTTGTAGTCGTCATGAAAGTTTAGACTGCGAGAGACGAACATCGCCGAGTATACCCGATGTCTCACGAAGTGAGCGAGCGAGTGAGCACGCTATTTAGAGCCGTTGAATTGTATAAGAGTAGATATGATATCTCTATGGGTTTTGCGTGCTTCTGATTGCTTCGTTTTATATTACAATGTTGAATAAGTTTCAGTGGCCTCGGGTTATACTAGTTAAATCTTTATAATTTAATGATGAAAATAACACATTTTTTAACAAAATGAAACTGAAGAAATTAAAAAAAGAAACATCAGTTGTTTGGCTGAGTATTTTTAATGAGGCTGCATGTAAACATTTTTTACACAAATGTCATCAAAACGTTTAAAGTAATTTTCCCATACTTATTTTTATTTAATTCTTACATTATATTCAGAAATGAATGGCTTATACAAATTTAAAGTATAGTATGACTAATAAATAGCGCATTTTTTAAAATTTAGTTAATACCTTTTACAATTGTAGAATAAAATATAAGTGGTGAGCATTAACTTTTTTCGTAAACTTCAGAATTGAATTGACTATTAGTTTATTTCTCTTTTTGTAGTTTCAGAACACCAGTACATAATATTTCTCTAAATATATTATTGGTTATATTTTTAAAAAATAAGACATTTTACTGAGAAATAAATTGTATGCAAGTTTCATTTTTAAAATTGCAAATTTTTTAACGTAATTTTTTTAATAACTGAAAAGTAATAAACTGATAGTGAAGATCGCCCATAAAGTAAAGAACGATTTGACATAACTAAATAATATCAAAGCAAAACTTCATTTACAAAGATACAGCACTTTACTCTTATTGTAGGCAGGCCTGACGTCACAGCAACGAAACTCAACTCACACTGAGATGTGATAAGGAGCTAACTAGCGCGCGTGCGATCGTGGTGGCTGGGGACCGGCCCGGAGAAGACAATAGCTGCATTTTAGAATAAGACTATTATTTTTGTGGACTTTAAACACAATAGTGTTAAGAAATCTTAGTAATATTTATGACTAACTTATTGTTTGTACATAAGTTTTGTATTTCTATACTAGTAGCTTATGCTACTTATATATGTTACAATATAATAAGATATGTTTTGGAATAGGTTACGTGTCTATTATTTTATATACTGAGCATAGGTGAAAATTATATAGCTCATTGGGAAGATGAAAATAATTGAAATTGTGTACATTAGTCTGAGTAGGATATTTAATGCTTACTTTGTTTACCTAATCAACTGGGTCCCAACCTTTTTCACCTGACGCGCCCCTTCAAATATCATGAAATCCTAACGACCCCTTTGATAGTGATGGGGAGAAGAAGGCCTAAAAACGCGATTGCCAGTACTTTTGTACTTTAAAAGATCCCTATAATGCTTGTAAAAATAAAATAAATATTGCTCACCACTTTTATTATTCTTATTTATCCTGTGATGCTTTTGCTGTTACACACACACATATAAGACACGAAAATGCACATCTAATAATTGTGAATCTTATTTGAGTCTCAGTACAGTTCGTGAAAAAAGTTAAATGTAGAAACACAATGTCCAATGTAGAATTAAAAACTTAATATTAAAAATGATTGATACTGTTTTACTTTCACCAGCTCTGAGATATTAGGTTTTATGTTTGACAGAGCAGGTTACTCGTATCTCGTATTTGGATTTCCAAATTATTATAAACGTGTTGAGGACAAGATATGACTATTTAATATGACAGGTAAAATATAGTTACAATTTATAAGATTATAATATGTAAATTCACACTGTTCTGTTATTGTTGTTAATTTATTACGGTATGTGTATGTGTATTTCTTTGGTGGTTAAAGTTAACCTATTAAAAATTCTTGTCGACCGACAAGGCAACAACACTAAATCAAAATATGAATTTCAAATTATTGCACGCCCCCCTGGTTGGGAACCCCTGACCTAAAGGAACACTTGCTTCTGTAATTAGGCTTCCGATTACGAAGCATATAAACTAAATCGTTGCGACGTTTAAGATCTACCGGAAGTGTGTCTCTCCGAATACAGGAAATTACGGCATTGCTTTAACTTTTATGACCCGGAAAGAGTCGATTCTTCCTTTAATGAGGATTTATGTCGAAAGCAAGGTGTTGTTTTTATTATTGCAGACGGCTGCGATTTATTGGATTGGAAAAAGGGACTTAATGAAGTCTTGTGAGAGACCCCGATCTAATGGCTGGCGTTACACAAAGGGGGTTTAACAGCTCCATCTGTCTGGTGTTCCGGGAAACTGCAATATTAAACACGGCAAGTTTGCAATAAAAGAAAGCAATGCGATTTAAAACGACGCAGTAGAATGGGTGATAAAAAGAAGAAATAAAACAATTTCCCATGCATTGAACTAGATTTCAATACATGTAGAACAGTCGGTGTAGCAGTACTGGAGTGCATATGGTAGCAGACTTTATATTATTCTTGAAAAGTCTTTAAAACACATAATAGCTATTTATGTATCAAGTACGCAAAATAACGCTTTAGCGGACGAATCTAGTATAGCGGCCGAGGCGAAAGCCGAGGCTGAAATACTGGATGAGTCCGCTAAAGTTTTTGCGTACGTGGTGCATACAATAATTTTTAGAGATAGCTCTCTAAATTATATGAAATGAAACAAAAATACCGTAATTAATTATAATGAAAGGCAGTCAACCATATTCTCACGGCCCTCTCAAACGCAAGACAACAATGAACCGTACGTTCCAATACGAAATGCGGTAGGCTATAGATGAGTTATATGTTTCGCTGATTTGTAAACAATAATAAATACGAATTAGTATTTGTGAAAATATGAATTATAATCCCGAGGAAATTTCACTCCAAGTCAAAAACATTGAATTGGAGCTGGTGCCAGCAACATCACGGCAGAAGGAATAGGGAATATATTGCAATTAAATGCTGGTGCATCCATGTAAGCTATGTGAACGAAGATGTGAAAAGTTGTTAGCTTATATTTGTTGTCATGTGATGAAGTGGGCTACCGTGTTTTGCGAAAAATCCTGGTAAAGTTTCTGATTATCATAAAGAAACGTGTTGGCTTAAATTTGTTGTTTTATGACCAATTATATGCGTAAATCCATGTTAAAGTTGGTGTGACTGGTCAATGCCATCTGGGTTTTGTTTATAGATTGCCATGACGACTTTAAAGGACAAGGCCGCTAAAAGTGCATTTTGAATGCAGTTTGAATGCACTTTTATGCAATTGGTCGCTAAAATGCAATTTTTCGGCGTGCTACCAGTCCGTTAAGCAGCTGTTTTAGAAAGCGTGTACTAAAAAATAGGTTTATGTTCAATATTCTTACACTCTAGTATATCTCTGCAGGTATCCAGTATCATACTGGAAAATCACGAATACAATGTATGGGATTGCCATTATTAAATTTATTTTTCCTTTACTTCTTCTTCTTTAACGTATGAATCGAATAGCTTTCCTATTGAATTCGTGGGCTATATCACATAGTCTTTATTAAGTGCCAGTATGGTACTTTATGAGATTGTGTGGGGGACGAAAAATGTCTGTCCGTCCGTCCGTCCGTGTGTCTGTACGCGCTCTAAGTCAAATACGCTTTATCGAATTTTAATGAAACTTGGTATACGCGTTTATAATGTCCATGGGAAGAACCCTATTGAAATTGGACCAAATCGGTTCACCGGTACCAGAGTAAAACCCAATTTAGTGTATATTTTAAAGGCGCCATAACTCACATACGCTTTATCGGATTTTCATGAAACTTGGAATACCTATTTATAATGTCCATGGGAAGATGTCTATTGATATTGGACCAGATCGGTTGGGCGGTAACGGAATAATGCCCAATTTAGTGCCTTTTTATGGTAATATATCACAAAGGCGTGGATAACTCAAATACGCTTTATCGGATTTTCTTGAAACTTGGTATACGAATTTATGACGTTTTTGGGTACAAGCCTATTGAATTAGGGCCAAATCGGTTGATCGGTACCGAAGTAACGCGTATATCAATATTAATTTTGTAATCAATATTCTTTCAAGGCCCACAATGTAAGCTTATTAAAAAAACTTAACAAATTGCCAATCGTTTATTCATATTGTTAGCAGCCTTCATTGATTTGTTTCTTCATAACGATGTCAGTGTGGCTAAATAATAACTTAAATAAACGATTTATAACAACTAGCCGTTGAATATTGATATTATAATGTGTATTCTATGGTTATGTAGACTACCGATATTTACATTAGGCTATATTTTACTGTGAGTATTTTTCTTATCGTTCCTGTGCAGCAATATACCTAATGTAATTCCTGACAGATAGATTTCATATGCTTATTATTCATTCATAACCTTTAAGGCTGCTTTAAATTGAAACAGAGATATCAGCGAATCGTAGGTCTATTGTATCATTATTATTATTGCCGGCACATTTTGTTTTTGGAGTTGACTCGGACATCTATTACAAAAATAACTTTTATGCATGGGCCTATCATAATTTCCTTTATCACTGATTATAAACATACTGGCACTTGGTTATATCAGTTTACCTGATTTTATTTCTAATTTTATTTGCTCATCTTTACGATTAAGATGTCTTATAGTTTGATATTGTATAAATTTGTCTACCTTCTGTCTTCAGTATAGCCTAGGACGTCAAGGGAATGTTGCCAATAACATAATATTTGTTGTAGTCTTTATACTAATATGTAAGTTATAATGTGAATGACTGCCTAATCCGAGACTTAACCTACGAATTGTTTTATCTAGGTCTATGCATGAAATCCTGTTTACAGGAATTGTCATATATTTGTCACATATAATTGTCACATTCTCCGGACATCCTAGGCTATATATTGGGGGCATAAGATAGACAAATTGACACAAAATCAACTAATACTCGGCAGTGTAAACTTTCACGAAGAGTACAAAATTAGGAAAACCGTTTCTTTATTATATAAAGCCTAGGTGAAATGAACACAATGAACCAATATTATAATTTTATTTTTACTTACAATTCTCATAGCTCTGAACCACAAACATTTTTAATAAACTACCAGTGGAAAAATTTATTAAAAATCCTGGAGTCAACTAATAATGGCGGGCGAAACCGGGAGCACCAGCTGTAAAATATTGATGGTTTAACTCTTTAAATATCGCTGATAATAAAAATCCAAACAAACCATTCCTTCCCTTTAAACATTATATAATTTCTCAAAATTACACTGAATTGATCAAATAAAATTCACATCATATTCATCTGTCAACAAACAGTTGAGAAACAATACGTATTATGTGTTCACAGTTAGCTTTGGAACTGTATAATCGAATCTGAGATCGTTTCTTTCAGGCGGCGCTTTCTAATCGTGGAATGTACTCTGAAGCCGAAATGTTATTAATTAAATATTAATGGCTTAGTTTATGAATGATTCGCGTGCATGTGTTAATAAATATAATGCTTTAATAGTTATTATACTCTTAATTTTTAATTTTTCAATTAATTATCGTGGGCGAAGCCACGGGCACCGTGGTCTTATCTTCTTCTTTCTTCTTTTTCGTAGTTTTACCTCTCCCTTTTAGGATTTAAGCGACCCATGCCGCCCGGGCCTTACAGGGCCGCGACCTGTCGGGAGAGGGATTACCGATGGATCACATACATACTTTTTTGACCAGACAAGGACATGGAGGGCCTCCCCGGATGAGTGATCAGCCCAATTCCGGGGCCACCTCCGAGACAACACGAACACATAGGACGATACACACCACTCACACACACACTCACTCAGAACAAGGCGAGGATGAGGATGAAGATGATAATGACGGCCAGATGATATCCGGGGACCACAAGGGCCTAAAGTTACCTGACATTTGTCTCATAGGTGAGGGAAAACCCCGGAAAAAACCTCACCTAGGTAACTTGTCCCGACCAGGAATCGAACCCGGGCCCGCTGCGTGAGAGGATTAGACGCATCCCCTGCGTGGTCTTATACAAACATAATTAATTTCCAGTGCATTCTGTGAAGTCTGTATACATTTTTAAGCATTTGTTGTATGAGTATAAACGAATGTGTAACGGTGAACCTGATTACTTAGCTAAGTTCCGGGTTTTCTGTCAAAAAGGGGAAACAAAATAAAGCTCGAAACAAAATGAGGTCAAAAAGGAAATTAATTTTCTACGACTCGGTTACAGTGGGAGTTTTAGAGATCGATTTGGACTCAGCATGAAGGGAATTGAAACGTATTTCTCTATCATTATCAACCGTACATGTATGTTGTATATTGATCTAGAAGATAGTCTATATGTACTTCAGCCAACAACACAATTAACTCTCATTAGTTTTGATAGCTTAATGATCCTATTACAGTCTGTATACTGTAATGAGGACAACACGAGTTCATACTTGTGGTCTACTTCCGCTATTACTGTAATGAACACAACTAGCAAGGTTAACAACAATACTGGATGTTGCTATGCAAAGAAGTGAAACAGATTCAAACGTAACGATAGAAAATCATTACAGTACTAGCAATTCGTGGTAGCTAAATTTAACTAGATTCATAATGTTGGTATGATTATTTATCAATTATCCAGTGAGTAGTGCATCTACTCATCTACTCAGCCAACAGTGCATCTATTCCACACTTTTTACTCTTTTATGTGCCTATATTAATGTATTCGCTGACGAATTGTATACATCTTGAAGATTATTTCGGTGTGTTGTATTATTATAACCTGTACCGCAATTATTTTGCATTTTTTTTGGCCTAAAATTTAATTTATATTACAAACTTTCGCATTTTCCCCCTTCATGACAAAAGCTAGAAAAAACAGGAATTTAGCTAAGTAAATAGCTTCACTAGTCGTTTATAATCACACTAGCGTGTGCCCGCGGCTTCGCACGCGATAATTATTTCAAAAATTAAAAATTAAGAGCATAATAGTTAAATCATTATATTTATTAACACCTAAATCACGTGGACTACATACCACGATTAGATAGTGTCGCCTGGTAAAAGCGACCACAGATTAGAGTTCCCTGGCCCACAAAACCCCTGCATAGTGAGTTTCGTCAAAGTCGAACAATGTTTGACCATATTTAGGCCTATATTGAATATCCCTCTTCCGTGTAGGTTGAAAATTTCATACGTCTGCGGGCCTTGATATTCTAAACAAATGAATCGTCAAGGATGGACTTACAAAATCAAGCGATTGCCCGCGATAATTATTTCAAAAATTAAAAATCAAGAGCATAAAAGTCAAATCATTATATTTATTAACACCTAAATCACGCGAATTACATACCACAATTAGATAGCGTCGACTGGTAAAAGCTACCTCAGATTCGAGGTCCTTGGCCCGGAAAACCCCTGTACAGTGAGTTTCGTCCAAATCGAACAACGTTTGACCATATTGAGGCCTATATTGATTATCCCTTTTATAATAATAATAATAATAATAATAATAATAATAGTAATAATAATAATAGTAATACTCCTCTTTGGTGTAGGTTCAAAATTTCATATGTCTGCGTGCCTTGACATTATAAACAAATGAATCGACCAGCGTGAGCTACAACATTCAAGCGATCGCGATAGTTTTATGTCCAAGGAATGACAAAAATAGCCAAAGCCTACTGTAATTGATTTGACATTGAATGGTATTACTGAAAACGATGCTTCGAAAACGCAAAAAATACACGTTTTTTGCCCGTTTTTCACTCATAACTCACGAACGAAAGGAAAAATTAAAAATGTAATATGCCAGAAACCTTCCCGGGAATGTACTCAACAACTTCCCAAAGTTTCATGGCGTTCGGATGAATGGTGTAGTAATGCATAAAGGACACACACACACACACATACATTCATTTTTATATATAGGCTATAGAAGATAAAAAATTATTAAAAATATATTCCGCTTTCACAGAAGGCACTGGCAATTAATGACGTTTGTAATGCGATTCACTGAAGCTACCTTCAAGCTGTAAACAATCCGACAGCGAGCACATTAATACTGGAGCATAAATCAAATGTTTAAATTTAAATATAGGCTAATCATTAATTTTAGCCTCATAGCTGTTGACCATAATTGCTAGTATTTACGTTTTGTTTCATTGTTTACTGTTCTATGACTGAATCACTTATGCTTTGGATTGAGATATTTTAATGTAATATTTTATCCAAAACACATAATATAAATTTTTGCACGACTTAACTAAATAGTGGTACTTACGAATGTTGTTGCCGTGGATCGTAAGTTGACATTCCCGCACGCAATCTTGTTACTATGGAAACAAAACAAATTTCCATGTGGTAAGAGTTTCCGTGCGGTAAGAATTTACTTACGCCACACATCATAATACAAGCCTTTATGGACAAGGCCCCCCAGGACAAATATTCGGTTCCCATAACAACAAACACATGCGAATCACTTTCTGAAATAAACATCTATCTTCAAGAATGTATATACATAATATTTTCAGGTAATATCACAATTAATATAATTAAATTTATATAAATAATCATCGTGCAAAAGATAGCATGCAATACTCGTGCCGTAAGCGCATAACGGATTTCGGAAAATTGAAAAAAAACTCTGCGCGAGCGCCTCGTTTTTTCAAACTCTTTCCTCGATCCGTATGCACCGCTTACGGCACTTGTATCGCAATATAGGCCTACTATTTAATTATTTTGCTCTTAATGTTTAATCTTCGAAATAATTATCGTGGCCGAAATGCGGGCACCTGCTAGGAACTTATATGATTATAGATTCCAAAGAATGTATGTAGCTATTACGTGATATTCTTACGAGGATTTCGAAAATCCTTATTCCATGTGAAACACTTATTCTCCAACCGTAATAACGGTAAAATGCCAAACACTGCTATCCATCAAACTGGTAATATCGAAAAATGCAGACCGAGAGTTTTTGCGAGCCACAGTTTGTATGGGTCAGCATGTTCCCTAGGGGGTTGTTAGTGGTGTAATCCTTACGGGGATGGGGGCCGGTAGTTATTGCTGTAATCCCAGACTTTAAACTGCCCTCGTCATATTGGCAGACCTGACTGGCATGCATCACAGCAAGATTGTACGACAGCAACGTATTTTATTATTTTCAACACGTTGCATGTTAATAGCATCTCATCCAGCATCTGCTGGCCCAGTTCTACTCGTACTTCTAATCCAGGCCGCTATGCAGCGCTCTTTTATCGACTACCTCGATCACTCAGGGTGTTTGCCTGTTACATATGGGTCTTACATAGGATTGGAACCTGACCCGTAAGAAAAGGCTTTCTTCTTGACGTGTAGATTATGCATAAAACACGAAATTAACTAGTGATGGAAGCTGGAATGCAAAAATTGGAATTATTCGAATCTTGAAAGTTCTTGAGTTATCAAGAATCGGCAATGCTGTGCACCGTTTCCATTCTGAGGAAGCTACTCATCTAATTATCATAGGTAATCCCACGAAAGTTGGATTTATTAAGACTATTCCATGAATAAAAAAGTAACGGATTATACAAATAATATTTTTTTAATTTTTATTTTTATTTGTTATTTCTTCATATGCAAAATATTACTTATTAAAAATTACAAATTAATACAATTACAAATATTATAAATACAATTTTTACAATTACAAAATGGAGCATTGTTTACCCCGCAAGAGCATAGCTCGTGTTCGGGGTCAGTTCAGTCATACTAAATTATATTGCGTAAATTTACATAATTTATGTAACAAGTAGTCCAAGTAGGCCTATGAAAAAACAAGTAGGCCTATGTTAGTGAGCAGGTAGAAAATTTGTAAGCCAAAATTTATAAAAGAGTTCAGAACAAAAATATTATAGGTCTAAGCAGAAACAATAAGATTCTTCAATAAAGAACAATAGCATAACAGAGATACAAAAGAAAATACCTCTTGTTAAAAATTACAATTGAGAAAGAGTAATGGAATGAAAAATGGGAAACGAAGTGAGTAAACGTACAATTACAAATAAGTTTTAATCAATTCAAGTGCTTGTTTTTTAAGCAATTTATTATTTAGTGGTGTCAGATTAGGGCTTCTTTTTGTAAAATTGTTATATAACCTTGGTCCTTACTTTCGTGCTTTTTTGTATAAAAACAAAACTAACAGCTGCAAGATCACTGCTTACTATGAATCAACCATCCATGAATCGATTCGAGTTACCATGTTGTGATCAGAGATACCAGTGGTGCATATAATGCATAGTTAACTTCATTCACGTAAGCTAACAGCAGAACAGAATAAAAGCACACCAACTGCCTTGCACCGAATCGAAATTTTGTTTTTAATCAATGTAAAAGATCTCGCACGAAATCTGTGCCGATGAGACCGTTACTCTCTAGAGAGAGACATGCTATTGTGCGAGAGAGAGAGAGAGAGAGAGAGAGAGAGAGAGAGAGAGAGAGAGAGAGAGAGAGAGAGAGAGGTAGCTGGGCCTTTACAAATAGAAAGGGAGGTACTGTTGTGCGAGAGAGATAGGTAGCAGGCCAATCGACGCTACAGTCCCCACGAAAACGTAATGCAATGACGTAGGCAATCGGCACAGATTTCGTGCGGGATCTATACATTTCTGTTATTCAATTTCCAAACAAGTTATGTTGTATAAAATAATCTGTTTTCGTGCTGCTTAGTGGCAGCGTGTGACGTATTAAACACGGCACATTGATGCTTACGTGTCCAGTAACGAGCAGACGTTTTACCCGCGATTCCTACAAGAATATTGTATGTTAAACGGCCGTGATTGGTCTATATCCGAGGAATTTCTGAACATTATTGGATATATGCATGCATTTATGACCTAAAAAAAACATTAAAATATGACCAATAAAATTTTAAATATGACTTTACCACTTATACATTATGTATATATATATTGTTAAGTTTCATTACATTTCATCAAACACGCGGCATGTGAGTGGAATGGTCTCATATAAATATTCTCAAAACCCAAAATACATTTTACAATTATTTTAACGTAATATATTGCCCCCTTTAATTCATTCATTTCATTCATGGTACTTCTGCCTTAGGGCAGGTCTACACTCCCATGTAAAATTCCATTTTCCAGCTCCTTCTATTTTCTGCTGCATCCTTTAACCCTCCATAGTTTCTTTTTCTTCTTGATGTCATCCAGTATCTCAATTCTTCTTCTTCCTAGTCTTCTCTTTCCTTCTATTTTTCCTTCTATGACATCTAGCAAGAGTCCTCTTCTTCTCATAATGTGTCCCATCCAGTTGGCTTTTCTCACTCTTAATCTTGCAAAGATGTGTCTCTTTTCTTCCACTCTTCTTAAAACTTCCTCATTTGTGATTCTATCCGTCCATCGAATGCCCATTTTTACTAATTCCGGGGTGCGCGGGCAAAGAGAGTTAAGTCCACTTTCTTGTTGCTGAGAATTAGAGTGACTTAACACACTATACCAGCCAAACATAGCTTTAGAGATGGATAAACCCATGAGGCACACATCCATAACTACCGTACAATGTTCAATATGACTTACTGGACTTAACACAAATGTAGAGAACATTTTTATCTATAACTCTATGGACATATCTAATTTTTTAGGATGGTGGACTTAACTCTCTTTGCCCGCGCACCCCGGAATTTATTATTACCCTTTAATATGCCCAGTTTTACTATTTCCAGTCTTATCGTCGTCGCAGCTTCCTCAGGACTGTAGACTCGAATAATAAAGCAATTTACACTAAAAAGCAAATTCTGTTATGACCAATGCTAAATTCATATGCAGACCACAGCTTTGTATACTAACATAGAAAATTGCATTAAACTTCAACTGCTATGTAAATCGCAGTGTTAGCTGTAGTTCTAAACTCCTCTCTACAAATGAATAATAATTCAGTCTGTTAGGAGAAACAACAAAGCTTTGATTTCATAGTAATAGGAACGTATTTGCTATGCATTGGTTTAGCATTTGGATTGATTTAACTCATTGTTTATAACGAGTTCCGACAATAGTCCCTATAGACTTTGAGATACACAAGTAGCCCTATATTGCCCTGATAAGACTCTAACCCAGATCTTTGTTCCACATTATGCTTATAATCAGGGCCCGCAAATTAATAGTGTATAAGTAGAGTAAATAGGCATTCAAATATGCTCAAAGTTTTATAAAATATGCTCCCGAACTGTTGAAATATGCTCAAACCGTGCTATATATGCTCAATATGCTATTTACTGTTGAAATAGAGTAAATAGGCATTCAAATATTCTCAAAGTTTTATAAAATATGCTCCCGAACTGTTGAAATATGCTCAAACTGTGCTATATATGCCCAATATATGCTCAATATGCTATTTACTGTTGAAATAGAGTAAATAGGCATTGAAATACGCTCAAAGTTTTATAAAATATGCTCCCGAACTGTTGAAATATGCTCAAACTGTGCTATATATGCTCAATATATGCTCAATATGCTATTTACTGTTGAAATAGAGTAAATAGGCATTGAAATATGCTCAAAGATTTATAAAATGTGCTCCCGTGCTGTTGAAATATGCTCAAACTGTGCTATATATGCTCAATATATGCTCAATGTGCTATTTACTGTTGAAATAGAGTAAATAGGCATTCAAATATACTCAAAGTTTTATAAAATATGCTCCCGAACTGTTGAAATATGCTCTACCATTGAAAATAGTTTATCACGCCAAATTTTTAAAAGCTAACTCAACTACATTATATAGTGCTGAAAAATAGCTAGGCTGGACATGTTGTGAGCATTGGGGAGGAAAGACGTATCTCAAAAGTATTGACTGGGAAACCCGAAGGGAAAAGATCACTTGGAAGACCTAGACGTAAGTGGGAGGACAATATTAAAATAGATTTAAGAGAAGTAGGATTTGCGAGGGATGATTGGATGAAGTTAGCATAGAATAGGGTGGAATGGCAAGCTCCATAAAATAGATAATATTCGTTCAGCTTGGTTAGGAATTGTCTGTTGCCATTTGAGTAAGTAAGTAAGTAATATGACATTTAAATTATTCTTCCAATATCTTTTCAGACCTCTTAATGCAAACTTGTGGTATAGGTATAGGACGGGGCAGGCCCATGTAAAATAAGCGGTTTATGGCATCGTTATACATGTCATAAAGAAACAGATAATTATAATTGACTGATTATAAATTCTAGAATAACCTGTCAGTCAACTCAATAACTTTTCTAGAAAAAGTTAAATGACAGTAATATATAATTAACACAAAAAACTAAGAGCCAAGAAATAGACCACTGGACGGTAATGGGTTAAAACAAAGATATATTATCAATTTAAGGGTTAGGGCAACATTTATGTGAGAAAGTAGCTATAAGGTTGTGACAAAAAAAATAATATTACGACCCTTTGTAATCAAGTTCATTAATATTGTTAGGACCGAGCGAGGTGCTCGAGATGGTAACGCCTTAGAATCGCATGCTCAGATCCAGTGGCCGGCCAATTTGACATAGGTTTCTTCATGGTGCCCCCAGTCGTAAAGGCAAATGCCGAATTGGATATTTACATACCATGAATCATCCTCACCATTTCATCCTGTGTCATATCCATTTAAATTAATATCAGTTGAAATTTACTCCATAAAATACACCAGTAATAGAAATAATTGACAATCAATAGTTCCATGGCCTACCCTACCTGTATAGACACAGATCTCGAACTCCTGATATGGCCTCGTTGCTAAAAGGAGTATAAATACAGCTGAATTAAAATATATATATATATATATATATATATATATATATATATATATATATATATATATAAACTCCTTGGCACCACATCCCTGAAGGGAAAAGGCCTACCACCCGACCGCTGCTTCATCTACCATAGGTAGATGATTGGGGGAGCATGTGGTCAGCATGTCGTCACCCAAGGCCGTTAATGGTGGTTTCCATGACTGGAGCCGCTACTTCTCTATCAAGTAGCTCTTCAATTTGAATCACGAGGCTGAGGGCACCCTGTTCCAGACCTCCCTACCTCAGAAAAATCCGGGGATCGAACCCGGGCCGACGGATCTGTAGTCAGCGACGCTAACCACAAGACCACGCCGGTGGTGCATTTCTGCATTACGGTGATGCCATCTTTCTATTTTAGTTAATCTATAACTCGTCATTTAGTTAGTTCAGTATTTCACTATTGATCTAGATATTCATTAAATTTGCTGGAATACCCGAAATACATTTTCTAATAAATTGCTGAAAGCTTTAGTGCAGTATAACTTACGACATGGGGTTACAGTTTCTTTCAGAGACTGCCAAATTGCCGGGATACCAGGCGCCAATAACATGTTAACAGTAATATTTGATAGAAATTAGGCACACCAAACAGTATTTCATTGATCGTAATCCGCACGAAAATGAATGCGGTCTGTATAAAACAGGGGCAATCAAATTTAATGATAATAATGATTTCATGAATGGAAGTTGATTGCTTGCATTGTCCACAATCCAACTCACTGACCACTCATACTGTGCCAATTAATAAATTAAGCTATTACATTATCTCTCCATGCGGGGAAGCAATCGCCTTTGTGAATGCTGTACAGCATGTTTCGTATAGATTTAACATATTAGCCTATGCAATATTTCAATAAATTAATTTTCGTAAACTGGTATTATTCGCAGCATCGCTCGCTTTATCCAGTAATTGAAGAATTCAACACAAATTCTTGCTAAGTGCCATTAAAAAACTTTTTAATACACGCTCTCTAAAACAGCTGCTTGTCGGACTGGTAACACGCCGAAAAATTCCATTTTAGCAACCTAGTCGGTAAAATTGCGTAAAACAGCATTTTATGCATTTAAAATTCACTTATAATGCATTTTATGCATTTAAAATGCAGTTTTATCGGCCTAGGACGCTGAAGTCGTCATGGAAATATATAAACGAAATCCAGATGGCATTGATCAGTCACACCAATTTTAACTAAAATTTAAGTATACTTAATATACTTCAAAATATATATACATATACTATACTAGATTTGTCCGCTAAATTTTATTTGCGTACTTGATACATAATAGCAATTATCACCGATTAAACAAAAGCATTCTGGCGCTGTGTTAACTTATTATCAGGTACTTGATTTTATTATATGATTATTTCGTTGTAAATTAGGTGATTATTTTGTAATACGGAAGTTAAGATAGTTTTGGTACATGAATTTTATTATAGCAATGAACTTGAGCTTCATGACGTGTTTTTGATTTATTGTTTGGTTAAATGCTATATCATAACAACAGAATAAGGAATTTAGGCCTACTGATAAGATACGGGAAGGGTGCGAGGAAATTGTCAAATCCGGGAATGACGCTCATCTGTCATAGAACTGGACGTCTGTTCTGCTTTGGTCTACATGATCTTCCGACACTACTATTGTGTCTATGTCGGCAGTGTTGTGCTATCATGTTATACGCTTTTAGTTATTGTAATTTACATGTTAAGGCGGAAATCCGTTAGTTGTAGAAATAGAAATCCATCGTTAAGTATTTTTTGCACTCCTTAACTAATTAATGGTACTTAAGAACGTTGTTGCCGTTGATCGTAAGTTGAAATTCCCACACGCAATCTTGTTGCTAAGGGCGTTGCGATGCGGTTAAATTACTTACGGTCCTTGCGACACGTCATAATTCATTACGATACACTTCATAATACAAGCCTTTGTGAACAAGGCCCCAAGGACAAATATTCGGTTCCCATTACAACAAACACATGCGAATCACTTTCTGAAATAAACATCTATTTTCAAGAATGTATTTACATAATATTTTCAGGTAATATCACAATTAATATAATTAAATTGATATAAATAATCATCGTGCAAAAAGTAGCATGCAACACACGGGCCGTAAAGGCATTTACGGGTCTCGAAAACTTAAAACCCTCGGCTGCGCCTCGGGTTTTCAATCTGTTTCCTCGACCCGTAAACGTGCCTTACGGCACTTGTATCGCAATGTACTATTTTGCACTCCTTAACTAATTAGTGGTACTACGAACGTTGTTGCCGTTGATCGTAAGTTGACATTCCCACACGCAATTTTGTTGCTATGGGCGGTAAGCGTTTCAGTGCTGTTATGAATATAACGACACACCTCATTATTCAAGCCTTTATGGACAAGGCCCCCCTCAGCACAAATATTCGGTTCCCATAAACAACAACAAATGCAGAATCACTTTCTGAAATAAACATCAATCTTCAAGAATGTATATACATAATATTTTCAGGTAATATCACAATAAATATAAATAATCATCGTGCAAAAAATAGCATGCAGTACACGTGCCGTAAGCGCATTACGGATCTCTGAAAATTGATAACACTCGGCGCGAGCGCCTCGTGTTTTCAAACTATTTCCTCGATCCGTAATCATGCCTTACGGCCCTTGTATCGCAATATACTATTTTTCTACAATAGCGTTTTTCATCAATTTTCCATTCATGATGGAAATTCGAATTTCCTTTGCAGGTTACCTAATCTACCTACGTCTTTTTGCTTGCTTACAGCAAGTGCGCTTGCATGTATCCAAGCCTCTAACTTTTGACGTGTTTATTATTTCATGGATGTTAGACATGGGAAGAATATAATCTGAGTGTGTTAGAAAACAGGGTGCTTAGGAACATATTTGGGCCTAAGTGAAATGAAAACGGGGACTGGAGAAAATTGCATCCCTACGTAAATTGGGTGGGTTTCGGATGACTTAACCGGGTATTATTTTTGTTGACCAATGATAAATATGTGAAGCCAGTTTCATCAAAATCGTTCCAGCCTTTCAAAAGTGATGCTGAACCATATATATGTACGTCGAGTTTTATACGTGTAGATTTCCATGTTAGAACACTCGAAGATTGGAAAAAAGAAACATTTGCATGCAACTATGGTTATGTGGTCCTTAAAAACTCTCAGAAAAGTACTTGAGTATTTCAATCTAATGCAGAAAATATTTGAAATACACACAGCCACTGTATTATTCCAAGCATTACATCGATTTCAGAATGTAGTTACCAATACAGTGTCATTGATTACAGATCGGCGTGTCCAGTGATGAAGAGTTTTTATACAGTGAACATTGGCAGTTAATAATGAAAGAACTTTAATACTTAGAAACGAGACAAAATAAAACTACTGTGCGATCCTAGGAAAGTGTCAACATGGACGTCGGAGAGCTGACAATCATTATAAACTGGATCACAAAGTAAAGCCCTAAATCAAAGTGCTAAACCAGACAATAGATTTAGTACTCGTTTCAACCCTTTTTTGCTACAAATAATATCTGTCGTTGAAGCAATTTCGCAAAAAGTTTTGCCGGGATGACGTTATTTATGTCTGGACGTAAATCAAAAACTGGAAACTAAAATTGTGCTTCACCTCTCCTCTAGAAATTAAACTTGAAGGGGTAAAAAAAAAAAGGAACTGAATGGAATGGTTTATGTTAGTGAATTAAAACATTCGAACTGTTCGGACCATCTGTCATAACGTTCTGTTCATGAAACATAAGTAATATCATCAATACATTTGCACAAGAAAAAAACTCAATGAAAGGACAATTTTTAATACGTGAAGTTTTATACTGTGAAAGTTTATATAGTAAAAAATGAAACATTTAAAACATTGAAACCTGTGAAATTATTAATTTTCATTGTGTTTAAAACAGTTCCAATGATAGATAACAGATCTTGTTCAGAAACATTTTGATCAAAATATTAGGGAGTGAATTAAATCCATATTATACTCAAACGCACAAACCTCAAACATTTTATTAACATTTACAGCTCTAAAGTGTTAGTACTTCAATTCAGTGGAAATATAAAATCAATAATCGACTCAATTGTCTCTTAAAATCAGTTGTACGCCGTTTCGTAATGCAAGAAATTGAGAACTTTATTTTGGATACCAAGAATTACTTTACTGCTCTTGCTTTCTAAGTCATTTATAATACATTTTCTATTCATCATTTCCTTGTCAACGAGTGACTCTATAATTCTGACCACACACTGACTGAGATATAGATTTCAAAGACTTTATAAGCATCTTATTTATTCATCGATTTCTTTATTCTGTGTTTCGATATCAAACAGTGAAGTCCAAAACTTACTTTTTCACTATTTCATTCGTTTTTCAACTTAGCATTTCCGGTGATAGCAACTCTATCTTGTGGCAAGATACTAATTTCACAGAGAACTTTGTTTGTGGTTGAGATCACTACCTCAGCTTTAAAGTGCAGTGCCAGTGCCAAGTTATCTTTGAACGATTTTTTTTTTTGGCGTTATACATTAACTGATATTGCTTGAAAAACAGTGACATACTGACAGTAAAATTTATAACATTGACTTCATAAAAAAAACTTATTTTTAAACGTTTTTTGTTGGATGTTTATATTGCAATATCCAATTTTCTTGTAACCTCTTCCACGCTGAATTGCTCAATTTGAAAGGCGTTCCCCCAGTAGTGTTATGGGACGCCTTTGCGCGGAGATTCGAAGTCAGATCTTTATCTTTGAGTGAGGCATGAGTCGTACGGATACACCTGCTAGTGATGGTGATGTCTATAATGAAGATATTGGTCCGCACAGCATCAGTACAGATTGTAACTTTATGATGGCTGTGCTGTTGGGGAGAACCGAGGAAGAGTTCTGCAACAAGATGGCGCTCTTCGGGATGGTGTGGCTACTGCGCGTGCGTGCCGAAATGCGCCGTTGCGCAAAGTGTCGCCGTGAAGAAATGCAACAAAAACAGCAACAGCAACAACAGCTGCAGCAACAGCAGCAACAACAACAACAACAACAACAGCAACAGAGACAAGAAAGTCTGCAGTCTAGCCAGGATCATATATCCGCTTCTTCTGCAACCACGTTTTATACTTTGGATACTCCGGGCCCGGGTGGAACTTACTGCGAGGTGCATGGCTACGTCCCGCCAAAAGAAGGTAAGTCAGATTTTGTGTTTAATTGACATTTATAACTTCTTAATGTTTATTGATAAATTTCATCTTGGATTTCTATGAGGGAAGATATAGAAGTATCAAGTAGTATTTTAGTCTTATACCCTCAAAATTACATTAATAAGATGCCGTTAACCAAGGAAGTGGGGACAACCTTTTACAAATATCTTATTAAGTGATATATTTGATAAGTCAATAATTTATTAGAATTTAGTTGATTACATGTATTGAAAAACTATGCCTATTTGTCAGTTTTTGGTAGGATAGAATTGTTGTTTAGAAAAAAAAAATTTCTTAGTATAATTGTACACATGTATAATCTAGGACTAGTATAGGTTATTACTATACATAAAAAACAATTACATCAAGTTAGAATTGTTAAACAGTCATATAAATGTCTGCAATAAATATATTAGCAAATTTGGTGTCAACATGTGTTAGATTAGAAATATTTTCATAATCGTGTCATTATTAGGGCCCGGGGGTTTAGCCAATAATTCGTCAAGTTAGTGGTGCACAAGGCATAGAAAGCTTTCTGAGTTAGTAAACAAGTTGCACTGCATGTGGCAGTTTAGTGTTCTTTTGACGTCGTTGTGTGTTGTGCGTTCTTGACAACCAGTGGTGGATCATAGCTAAAATGAGTGGGGGTGCTGCTCCAGAAAATGTTTAGCCTTTGTTTTAAAATTATGTAAAAGGAAACCTACATAATATAAGAAGAAAATTTATTCAGAAACTTGATAAAACCCTAAAAGAACAAACTATTTTTTTACTTACATTAATCTAAATTGTTACAGTTCAAGCTTGATCTGTTCGTTTAAAAATGAAATCCATATTTCTTTATTTAATTTCCGCGAAAAGATCAATAATTTTCTCCTTGATCTGCCATGATTAAAGTTTTCTATTAATTAAAAGAACCGAAAGAATCCGAATCAAATAGAATAGCTGGAAACAAGATAATAATCTAATTCTACACTTTATCACATTCAAGAATATGGTAATCACAACATGCACGGAATAAAAACTTTCACCAGCCAAGGTCGGCACTGTGGATTTTCTTTTACCTTTTTAATAAACTGGGGGATGGCTACTGGCATCAAGCTTAAGGATGATATATTATACAAGTATAAAGAAAAGAATTAAAGAAAAAAGGACTCATTATATTAAATGTTATCGACAGTATCAAGTGGAAATAGGGGAACTGCAGTTCCACAGTGCCTGTACACGAGCAGCCATAGTTGACAACGAACAAAATGCGTCAATAAAACAGGCAAAAGACCTTGCATCAGAAAAGCTACTAAGTAATATCAAGTTCATTGCAAATAATTTCGGGAACTGTCTCGATGTATCACTCTTCTAGAGAGACAAAATATGTAAATGACACAAGCGATCAGACTCGTGGAGGAATTATTCATTTGTAAGAGTCAACCTGAAGATGGAATACTTCTACAGGTGCAGCAGAAATAAATAAAAAATCTCCAGAAAAATGCCAGATTTTTTCTACTGTTTTTACCTTTCGAGGTGCACTGGAAGGTTCTACAGGAGACCATGTTGTGAACCCACACAAGGGAAGCACTAATATCTCATCCCCCCGTCACGTCATGAGACGTAGAGAGAAGTTTTTACCAATATAGATCTTCTTTGAAGGAAAATAGAAGATATTTTTCTTTTGAAAACTTCAAGATGTATATTGTCAGTCACTGCAACAAAGCGTATGCACAGTCATATTGTATAATCTGCCTTTTCATTTTCACTGTGAGTATTATTAACAAATATCAAAGCATACGTTGTGTACATTTATGTTCGTTTTACTAGGAAATATATTTTGTTTCTGTGATTTACGATTAAATGTGCAAACTATTCTATGACGCTGTGTCTATCATTTCACTGCCTTTGAACTTGAATGTTCGCGTATTAAAGTGCGCCACTGAAAACGAGTCACCCCTTCCTCATGTTTACAAGAGAGCTATAACCCAGTCACCACTAACCTGATGTAATGTTTTTGTGGCTAAACCCCCGGGCCCTAGTCATTATACAATAAGAGTTAAATATATCACTTAATAATATATTTGTAAAAGGTTGTCCCCACTTCCTTGGTTGACGGCATCTTATTAATGTAATTTTGAGGGTATAAGACTAAAATACTACTTGATACTTCTTAATGTTTGTTCTGTGCCTCTCTTTCAGGAAAACACTCATAAAATGTTTAAGTGCACAGGTTTAACAATTTATGTACTTGCACACACACAAAGTGGGGTAATTAAATCACGGAGGATGAAATGGGCTGGACATGTTGCGCGCACGAGGGAGGAAAGACATTTGTCACAAATATTGACTGGGAGACCTGAAGGTAAAAGACCACGTGGAAGACCTAGACGTAGGTGGGAGGACAATATTAGGATATATTTAAGGGAAGTAGGATTTTCGAGGGATGATTGGATGGAGTTAGCACATAATAAGGTTGAATGGCGGGCTTAGGTAAGCGCGGCAATGAACCTTCGGGTTCTATAAAATAGATAATATTCTTTTAGCTTGCTGAGGAAGTGTCTATTGCCTTTGAGTAAGTAAGTAAGTAACTGTGATCATCAAATAGTTGGTCTAGTTAAAAGTTATGGAAAAAAAATGATAGATTATATCCATGGTAGTTGGAGAGCTTCTGTCATATGCTACTAAAGTCGAAAGGCAGAAATAGATGACGGCATAGGTCCTCTTCTACCATGTCAAGTAGCGCCAGGGAATTTTAGTTTCATTTTAGATTAGGAGTTTGTTACGCCTGTTATTATTATTATTATTATTATTATTATTATTATTATTATTATTTTATTGTATGCCACTAATATAATTTCCATCTGACGATTTCTTTTGATCTGTTTACTCGATTTATTTTATTACAAATTGAAGGCAAATTAATGTATCCTGTAGGACAGCGTTTCAACCTATGGTCCGCGGACCACTGGTGGACCGCGAAGATGGTGCAGATGGTCCGCAGACATAATTTTAAAATATCATAAAGCAAGTGGAAAGTAAAGAAGTAAATTTTTTCACATATTTCGTTATAATGAACTATAATTAATACCCCAAATATTAAGAATACAGGTCTTCTTTTAAAAATGGGATGTAAAATTAAGGGTCCGTACATTTTTTTTAGACATTTTAGAGGTCCTCGGGTTCAAAAAGGTTGAGAAACGCTGCTGTAGGATACATTATGCATATATGGGTTAATATACTAACAGCAATATAGCCTCTTTGTTTATTTATTGTCCCTTACTGTGCTTGTAATTTATTTGTGCCGATCTATTGATTTCCGAGAAACCTGACATTTCATATGTTTCGAATCACCCTGTATAATCCGCGGCTTAACTCTACACGTCAATATTAATACCCGAGAGATAGTGCCTATGTCAAAACAATTTGAAATTAGTTTGGATTGTAGTTGGAGTGCAGCAGAAGGATAGAAGGATGTTAGCGGTGAGACATAATACATGGCTCTATAAACCCTCACTGTATGCGAGGCGTAGCAAGGAATTGGGGAGATAGAGCTAGGGAGGGAAAGAGGGAGAAAACAAGAGAGCATAGGCGTAGCGAGGGGGGGTTTTGGGGGGTTTGAACCCCCCCCCCATTGATTAAAAAAAGAAAAATTGTATAATTTTTTAAAGTCTGCCCATAAATTGCTTAATACAAGTATAAAGCGTGGGAAGCTTAAAACTCGTTATTTTGCGTCTTAATTTTTAAAATTTTCCGGGGAAGGACCCCCGGAAGCTTAAAACTTGTTACTTTGCATCTTAATTTTTAAAATTTTCCGTGGGAGAACCCCCGGAAGCTTAAAACTCGTTATTTTGCATCTTAATTTTTAAAATTTTCCGGGGGAGGGCCCCCGGACCCCCCTCTCCTTCCATACTCGCCAGACCCCGCGGATGTTATAACCCCCCCCCCCATATGGTCGGCCTGGTTACGCCTATGCAAGAGAGAGTGTATACAGAATGCAATTTAAAGTAAACAAGGAACAATCGTTACCTAGAGATCAGTGAAATTCGCAAATTGTTATTATTTTGGCAAATATTTGCAGAATTTCATTTTCCTGCTACCTATAACCCCAAAACGAATACTTTTGAGCCGCGATATAACGGGAAGGCATATAATAACGCGAAGAATAAAATTAACAGAAATTTAAAACTTTTAGCATTGAACAGGTCATGAATATTTTCATTATACAGTCAACCCTCGATATAATGCCCCTCTTTATAGTGGTACCCTCGCACTGCGCCAATAAATGCAAGTGAACGAATGTTCTCCTATATAAAATACATAATAAACCTCGTTACTGTGCCAATTCATTTAGTGCCAGTGAATATAAGACAAGATTTTTACAAAATTATAGCTTGCAGTGATTTTGTTTTAGTTGCAGATTTTTTAAACTGGCGTGAATGTTAGAAGAATTATTTTATGAACATACTGTACTTATTTCCAATAAGTATGTGTTCCCCTGCCAGTAATTGTAATTGTAGTGAAGTGGAATTAGAAAGAGGTTATGTCTGTGAAATTTCGTAGGATTGTAAATAATTACATTTAGTTTTTTTTCTTTTAGTTCGGTAATATTTGGGTAATGATTTTAATACTACAGAGTAATTTCATATCTATTCTCTTGAACGATAATAATAACAATAATAATAATAATTTTTTTTTATTACGGAATATTCCACAATACAATGGTTTTCCTTCATCCCACAACAATCTTTTGCCTCCATAAGTCCCTGTCCATAGCATCTTCTTCACTTATTCCTTTTCTCGCCATACTCCTTTTCACTCCATCCATCCAACACTCTTTGGGCTTCCCTCTTCTTATTTTTCCTTCTACTTTCCAATCCAAAATTTCCTTGGGTATTCTATCCTCTGTCCTTCTGAGTACATGTCCATACCATATCGACCAATCGTCTTTTTTCTACAATTTCCAAAATAGTCTTTTCAACTTGCATTATTTCCCTTGCAAACAAATGAATGGTATTAGAAATGGATTTTTGGAGGCGTTCAGCAAGAAAATCCAGGAAAGAAAAAATTCGGATAAATAATAATAATAATAATAATAATAATAATAATAATGTTTTATTTTTCCTGGCAGAATTAAGGCCATAGGGCCTTATCATCCACTCAACCAGGATAAAGACAAAATACATTAAAGGAATACCCACGAAAACAAATACAATAGATACCATACATAATAATACAAAATGCTAGCAATATAATAATAATACAATTTTTTACAATTACTATTACAAATTATTGTTCCAAATTACACGAAAAATACATACAAAAGTTGATACACCACCCGAAGAAGCAGAGCTTGTGTTCGGGGATGGTTCAGTTCAATATATTAGAAAACTTATACTAAATAATTACTTAAAACAATACATGATTTGGAGAAGTATGACAAAGTATTATGTATACAAGGTTAGAACATGTTCTATTTACAATACAAAGGTACGAGGTAATACAATAATAATACACAACAATTTAGTTGTTCAAATTTTAGGAAAAAACAAAGAAATTAAGTTAAATCCAAATGTTAAAGTTTAATATGAAAAATGTTATAACAGTAAATTGATCTGCCTATGTTAAAACATAAGACGAAAATGGGTCCAATAATATACAGAGAAAACAAATTGTTTAAAAAATTACATACAATTAAATGTGTGTGTATACTTATAATATAGTACTATACCTAGGTACTATACACTAAAATTGAAACCTATAACTAAGACAATAACAAATTTAAGCAATATAGGCTAAGTGATACAAAGGTATTGTAAAATTAAATTAATCTAGGCTGGATAACAAGACATTCCTTCTAGTTAGCAGCGAGATTCTTGAGTAACTTTGACCTAAAAACTTGAGGCTCCGATAGGTAGGTAGTAGGATCCTAGCTTGTGTTATCTGATTAACTTGTTTCTAGCTAAACAATGTTCGATTGTAGCAAAATGCACAAAGCACGTTACAGAGTGTTAATTGAAGGCAGAGAGGGTGTGAGCTCTGTGATTGGATGAATGCAATTAGGGTGATTCGTGGTCAGTGTTGTGGCACTTGCAGCTGTCACTTCCCACTTCACCCGATACCTACCTCAAGATCCATCTGCCCAACACATTATTCGTATTCCAGATTTTCCTATCTTATTAATGATAGCCTATCAAATTTATATAAGTTACTACAGTTTTATACCAATAATAATAATAATAATAACAATAACAATAACAACAACAATAATAATAATAACAATAACAATAATAATAATAATAATAATAATAATAATAATAATAATAATAATAATAATAATAATAATACGGCATTTTATGATTTTGCATCTTCTTTATATGAAGGTTAAAAGATAGCTCGAATATATAAATATGTATAATAAAATAATTGATTAAAGGGGCCAGTTTGTTTTTGCATTTTTTGAGAGAGAGAGAGAGAGAGAGAGAGAGAGAATGCATGATTAGGAGATGTGGAGGGTATAACAGAAACAATGAGGAATAAAAATAGTCTTTACCAATTTTATTCTTATGGACTGTTTCTTTCTTTACAGGTAAGAATCACAGCCCGTTTTCTTTGGCCGTTTTTTATCTCCAACATGTAAGTACGTATTGCTCTTTCTGTGTTTTGTTCAAGTTTATAACTTAAGTTACTTCTAACAATATAACCTAAGGAAACTTTGTCATAAGAACGGCATTGTAGGTAAACTATTACGAGAGCCTGTAATAGGCCTGCTTAAGGCCTGGTTACTAAGAATTCTGGCAGATCGCAGCGATCTTCCAGTATCTATTTATAGGTTTGATTAAGTTGTTTGCACATAAATTCCTTACTTGAGCCTTATTCTCATGGTCTTGTAGTAGGCGACTTATATAGTCTAATACTGCACAAAAAATCATAGGAGAAGGGGTGGCGAGTGGAACCGGTTATGTATTCCCTTATCAATAAAATCACTGTGCATTTTAGGCCTATCCGTGCACTGTACAGTGCATAGGTTCTACTTCGTCTGCTGTGGACCTTTTTTTGTGCACGCAATATGCTCAGGAAGAGAATTGCGCCCATGTACTGTAACGTAAATCTATATTGCATCAAAGACTGAGGAGGAATAAGCTTTACTGTTGATTTGAATATTATCATTTATGTTTATACTCCTAGAAGTGGTACAGCAAAGTTTCTGCTGCTTTGTGACGATTTCAGCAAGTTCCCTTTGTACTCAAGTTCACAAAGTCTGCAACTTTTTTTGCTTTCTATTAAAGCTCAACGTAATGAGTTTCTGCAGTGTTGCAACATCTACACAAGAAATTCCTCCGAACAAAATTTAATGCTTTCTACAGAAGCAGTACTTAGGATAAAAGATAATATGAATCTTCTTTTACTTTTAAAACTTTCATTTGTTATTTCGTGTTTCTTTCCCCTCCCCCTTTTAATGTTGAATGACGTCAATTTATGGCGGGAACAAGGCTGAAGCACAAAAGTAGAAAAAATAAACTTCGGGTTATCTTCAGAAGTGAGTTTTGGGAGAAATTCAATGGGAAATTAGTACTTAAATCGACACGTGCACTGTAAGAGCTTCATTAATATATTGCGCAATGGGTACAGTAATTATCAACAGTTGAATCAAGAGTACGACAGCCTCATTGATAATTTAATTAAGTCTAATGAATGTTTCTTATTTCGTTTGAACTATTAAAAATTCCCTAAGTTTATAATAGATATGGCATTGGTAGGTAAACTAAAAGGGAGACGTTTCAAAGCAATTTCTTAGGACTCACAAATTTCTGCAACAATAACAACATTCAGTGGCGGACGCAGAAATTTTTTCGGGGGGGGGGGGATTCAAATAGGTAGAAAGAATACTAACAAAATTAATCAACTTACATATACAATTAGTTTATAAAACTGGCCACTTAGAGTGCATTATATAGCTTTTTTTCAAATTTCGGGGGGGGGGGGGATGTAACCCCCCTATCCCCCCTGCGTCCGCCACTGATAACATTAGCACTAGATTCTTTCCAGTCCCTACTTTCGTTTATTTCTCTGTTGGTCTATACTCTAACCGTCCCTGCACCAACATTCGAAGAAACTCTTAATTTCAGAACACAACAAGATATATTAATTATTTTTTCAAAGTCCCTCTACCTTTTTTGTTCATTTCAGTCTAAAATTTCCGTTAAGAGTTAAAAGGAACATCAATTTTGAATTGTATAAGTACTCTAAATCTTTCTGTTTAAATTGAAACTCGGAAGATGTAAAGAAAACTGCTATAAACATCTTCTAAAGAAAAAGATTCCACTCCTTCCGACATTTAAGCAATAATAGTAAATCACCTACCAATATAATAGTTTTGGGAGAAGTCTTACAATAAAAGGGCGGAATAAGGGAGTTGAATACCCTCCATTTTGAAGAAAAATCGTTTTCCTGGTGACACCTACAAGCGATTCCATTTAAAATACGAATTGAAGATGCTTTTCCACATTATTGGCACTCACAAACACAATATGTCGCATCTAGCTTTTGTGTACCGGTCAAATTTATTGTAAAATCCTAATCTACGAGTTTTCACCTTATAGGAGATCCTTTTTATCCTTTTTGATATTGGGAATAATGCCATATCTTCCATTGTCCTATTTCTGGGATTGCTTTCTGATTGGATGTGAACGCATTGTCATTATCCAATAAGGACCGCCCAAACATAGACTACTACCATCCATTAATTTAAGACAACTTTCCCTTCATGAGTTAGTGGTTGTTTTTTTGTGGTTTTTGTTTGAGCTGAATGCCGTCGTAATGTTCCACTATCAGAGGGTACTTTTTATGAGCAGTGGTTTTAACGATTTCCACCCCATGCTTACTTCTTGAGTGACACTTAGAGAGTTTATGAGGATGGTAAGGGTTTTAGCTTCAGATCTTAATGACGTAGGAGGCATCTATCTTATGAGTAGACCTGGGATTTTAAGGCAAATGCCTATTTTGTTCCTTACGAAATGACATGAAAATTGTTAAATATGTTGACGTTTCATGATAAATCACTTACATTTATAGAGTTTTATAGTGCCCTAAAATGCCTATTTGGACCTTTGGAGCCTATTTTTACTCTGTTAGTGCCTAAAATGCCGATTTTGTACATTTAAAATAAAATTCAACTTCCGTAACTTTTATAATCTTTTAATGGACATCCCTGAATGAAGAGCAGAACAGCAGAGGGTGGGGTTTTCACAGAAACTTGATTTTCCTAAACAATGTCGCCAAACGAATGCTGACTGATGGATGAGGGGGAATATTAGCAGGTATATAGCTTAGTAAGAAGGGACATACTGTGTCAAATCGCCAGTGAAAGACCATCTGTTTAAGTGAATATAGTTCGTGATGTCAAAAAACGAAATCATCTAAGAGTTCGCTTATACGACAATGGCTTATACAATTTCCAGGGATGACTTTTGATGGCAGGATTTTTTCCTTCAGTAGTGCAATGAACAGGCAGGCCTATGTGCATTTTTTCATATTAATCTGAAATTATTGCTATTGGCTCCTCTAATTAATTTTAGAGACCCAGTTAAGAATAGGTATACCACGCTTCTTACAGTAAAAAAAAAAAAAAGATCATGTTACAGTTTAAGAGCATATTGTAGTATTTTAAAGTCTATTTTCTGTCTAGATACACATTTTTAAAGCAGCTTTTAAGTGCCTATTTTATCTTTTAAAGCCTATTTACTTGTTTAAAAAGCCTATTTTAGGTGCCTAAAAGTAATTTTTATAGAGCCTAAAATCCCAGGTCTACTTATGAGGTAGGTTTACATTTAAGATATACTTTATTCGCACACACAACTTTAAGAGGAGTAAGGGGTGAAATAGTAAAGTGTTCTTTATTACAGGCCATGGAGGCCCCAGAGGGTTCCTGGATCGCGAAGCTCCAAGATGTTTAGACAATCGGAGCATAAAGGTGGTAAGGTTGTCAGCCTTATGCACCGGCCGCCTTTACCCGCAGGATTTCTCCTGGCACTCATTTCTGTTAGAGGCTGAGTCGCCCCCAGGGCCATGGTGCCACCAGAAGGATTAGGACAGTTGAAAAACTCCAATGAACTCATCGGGGATCTAACCCGCGACCTTCCTCAACCACTACGCTACGGTGTATCCCCAATTTTCCTGGGTGATGTACAGTCCTGAACCCGGGGATTTTTTGTTACTGAAAACCCCGCTACCTGGCCAGGTGAAAGGCAAGTATGCTACCTATATACCCATGGCGGTGGACAAGGGGTGAATTATTCATCAATTTTGGTAAGAATTAGCATTATTAGGTTTTTTATTAAAAATAACCATTAAAATATTATGCACTTTTAAAATGTAACCATTGAGTATTTCAAGAACAAAAAAAATGTTGAAGTCATAGATTTAATGGTTGGTAGTAGAGGAACAATAACAAAGTTCTTTCTTAACTTTGGTAAACGTTTCTCATTGACAAAAGATTTCCTTCATTTCAAGCCTAGTGTAGGAGAGTTATTAACATCGCATAAAGTGATTTTGAGTAACATTTACCCTTATGGCGAGGTTCAGTTTCTCACACAATATGGAACACCGTGTCGGACTGCACAAAAAATAGTTTTCACATTGATTTGTCCCCTAATAAGTCTACACTAAACTAGTGTATAAAAACTCCCGTTCAAGTATAATCATATTTAGCGAGTGTTGCTACGATAGGAGGAATATTTGAATATCACGGCAGAGCTGGTAGTTAGGCATGCTCCAGTGTGGCTGCGAGAACCGGGTTTTGAATCAATAGACCAACCTTCCTCAATCTCTCATTCTCTCTCCCTCTCTCTCTCTCTCTCTCTCTCTCTCTCTCTCTCTCTCTCTCTCTCTCTCTCTCTCTCTCTCTCTGTCTCTCTTTCTCAGAGGTGAGTTAAAACCCATCAATCAAATTTAGTCACTGGTATTTAGTCAGGCATTTTATTTACTGGTTTATTTATTCATAGATTGTTTTTATTTAAGACATTATTTGGCAGCCATTTTGTAATGATAAGTACCCTTAACCGCAATAGTTAAATTAATTTTGAAAATAGTATGCATGCAATTGTAGAAGTAGTTAATATAGAGCATGTCAGATTACAAGGCTACAGAACAATTCATTGCTGAGAAAAAAAAATAATGAACTTCATCTATTTTTTAGCATCAAAAGCTGTATCAATCGCTGCAGGCGGAAGACATAATGAATGTTTTTACTTACGCCTGGAGCTTAGATAGCGCGGCAATTTCTTCTCCGTCGGAGTATTGCGGGTTGTCTAGTCAATCGCTGCGGGCGGAAGACATATTAAATGTTTTTGCTTACGCCTGGAGCTTAGATAGCGCGGCAATTTCTTCTCCGCCGGAGTATTGCGGGTTGTCTAGTCAATCGCTGCAGGCGGAAGACCCAATAAATGTTCTTGCTTACGCCTGGAGCTTAGATCGCTTTATATTGACTACTTCTACTATTGCATATTATTTTTAAAATTAATTTAACTATTGCGGTTATGGGTACTTATCATTACAAAATGGCTGCCAAATTTTGTGCACTGAAGTGCCGTTTCCCTGATAATTTTCATAAATAACAATATTTCTGAGTGATTCTTTTTTAAGTGAAACTTCTTTAGCTGCGGTAGGGGTAAATCGAGAGCTTGTGTAACGTTCAAAGTCGTCATGAAATTAATGTCTCACTCAAAATCGTCACGAAATTAGTGAGGTTTGACGGAAGGGACTGCACAGAAAACAAATATAACAATGATTAGGACTAATCAACTGCTATACGATTTAAAGGACAAAATAAAATACTCAAAGGGAAAACTAACGATAAAAGGTGATGGAAAGGAAATTTTTCAGACCTTGTACGAGGACCTGCAAATGGAAATGGTAGTAGTAGTAATAATAATAATAATAATAATAATAATAATAATAATAATAATAATAATAATAATAATAATACTTACTTGCTCAATGGCAATTTACAATTCCTAAGCAAGCTGAAGGAATATTATCTATTTTATGGAACCCGGAGGTTCTTTACCGCCCTTAAAAAAATACAAAAAATCAAAGATAAATTCGAAATTATAATTACAAAATTAAAAATTTCAAGGATCCAAAATTAAAAAGTCCAAAAATCCAAAATATATAAAGTAAAAAATCCAAAATTAAAAAATCCAGGTATCCAAATTTAAAAAAATAAAAAATTCAAATGTCAAAAATCCAAAATTTAAAAATTAAAAATCCAAAATTAAAAATAAAAAGATTAAAAATTAAAAAATCCGAAATTCAAAATTGAAAATCTAAAAATCCAAATTTAAAAAATCGAAATTACAAAATTAAAAAAATAAAAAATTCAAAGAATCAAAATAAAAAATCATAGAAGCAAAATAAAAAATCCAAAATTAGAAAATTAAAAAATTCAAAGATGCCAAATAAAAAATCCAATAATGTCGATTGTCTCGCCATCGGCGATAGACACTTGCGATTGCTTGAAATGCCAGATATTCTTACACTGGACTGATTCATGAGATAAACAGTCACCATAAGATATCGACAGGTAGAATACTTGAAGGTAGGATTGGATTAGGACAAGTGACGGCAGAGACATACAGAGCACTAGTGTGCTGTGAGCCTAGAATCAATACCAACTCTCTCTCAACTGAGATTTAAATTCCCATCAGTCACCAGATGCTGGAGCCAGCATCCTCCGTCACTTCAGGGATTGATAAGAGCAGTGCCATAAACACTGGAGTTTGAGTTAAGGCTAGTTTACACGACGAAATTAGGTTTCGTAACTGAGTTTCGCAACTGTTTTTTACTTGAATGCGCAAGCGCTAGATGTACAGGCGACAATGAGTTACGACACTACGCAGTTTCGGCTGATTCCAACTTTTCACGAAACTATAATAGTAATTTTGAGATTATACGCTTATTTAGCTTGTTCGCATTTCGTAAAATGAAATGGGGAAGTGAGGAAATTGTGAAATGCCGGTATTAATACGTTTTTCAAACGTTTGTATGGGATTTTAACAACTTTAACTTCAGAAATAACATGAAATGTGCGGTTGAATTGGGAAGAAAATGTGTGTAATTAGTTTCATGAAAGTGGTTACGAAACCTAGTGTCATCGTGTAAACTAGCCTTAACAAGCAGTACTTTCACTGTATCTCCACGCATATTCTTTATACAGGGTGTTAATTAATAACGCCGAAATATTCTACCTGTGTACAGAGGGGACATAGACAAGCAACTTTTATCAAGAGATGTTTCCTCTATGGATTCGATTTTTCCTGTTACAGCATAAAATCTCTCAGGGCATGGCCGCCACTGAATTCTAACATTAGAAAAAAATTCCAAACAAAGGAACATCGTTGTTAGCACTGTAGTTATGAATTAAAAAATCTGATGTGAAAGTCACATAACTTCCTCTGCCCAAATAAAAGTTAGCAGTATTCACATATCCTTGTACAGAATCGCAAGACACAATTTTACGCTGATTATCCTATAAATACCTCTTCTTTCAATGATGCGACTAAAAGCGCAGTCTATATAACAAACTTAAAAAAAAAGAACAAATGACTGCAGACGTTTATTGAACTTTCTGCCGTAAAATATAATTTCCGAAATTTATCGAATATTTCCCTCAGATACATCTTTACTATATGCATGGCCAACAACACATCTTTCTCACTTCACATTCTTATATAGAATAAGAGGCCGTGAAAGAGCGCGAATTCAGTTGTTCATCACGTAAGACAAACTTTCTACAAACAGTGGGTGAACAGTGGGTGGCTTGTAACTACCCTCAGAGAATTTTCTCGAAAAAATGTTTCAAATAAAAGTTTTAGCTCTTAGTATAAGCAACCCATGTGCAAAATTTAAAGAAAATCGTTGTAGCCGTTTTCGAGAAAATCGCGAAAAACGAAAATTTCTTCATGTAAAGTACGGTACCCTTAAAAATAAGGGAAATTTGTCGCCAATCTACGAATCACATCTTCAGAAAGTATCTGACCCAAATACGAAATTTTGTTTTCATACGATTTTCCGTTTTGGAGCTAGCTTGTTCACAGATATTCCACACAGACACACAGACACACAGACACACAGACATGTTTCCAAAAAAAACTCAACTTCGAATTTTGGGGTCGAAAACAATACTTCCTCTACCTATAGTACCTATGGTACGGGCAGAGGAAGTAAAAACACAGTGTAGTGGCGTCCAGTCTTGTGATTAGGCTGTAAATTTTGCAGATGATGAAAACTTTAAATTATGATATAGCTGTTGATAAATGATTAAGAATCAGGTTTTTTTATCGATCACTAAAAATGCATGAAGTTTATTCATGAAAATTTTAACCCTATTTCGCTTCATTATTGACTTATGAACACGAAGTTGTAATGACTTTAATGCCTGTAGCATATGTATTAAAAACCTTTACTTTTAGGATCATTTATTCCCATTGTCACTAACGAAAACAATGTTTTTTTTTTTTAATTCCTATTTATTAATCCTTAAATGCATAATGTATGCTATAGTATCCAATAATTTGCCTTAAAATTGTAATAAAATAAAGTCAAATAACTTGAAAAACTTAAATGCATGCAAATTTTACAGAACAGAGAACAAGAAATAAAAGATGAGCCTTATAATTTTCTTTGCAGTCGGGCAAGGATTTATAATTTGTTTGAGAAATTGAGTCTCTTGCATTTAAGGGTTAATAATCATAATTTAAACTGTTCTTATTTAAAGACCTGAGTGAATAGACCGTTCGCCTTCCACCGCTGGGACTCAGGATTGAATCTCGGTGGATCCATGACTGTGGTGGAATTTGTTTTGGGCAAAATGGGATCAGGGCAGCTTTTCTAGGGGTGGAAAACGTATTTGATCTATTGATGCTACGATCGCTCTAATGCAGCGTTTCTCAAACTTTTTGAACCCGAGGACCTCTGAAATGTCGAAAAAAAATTTTTGCACTCCTTAGCTAGTAAGTGGTACTTACGAACTTTGTTTACATGGATCGTAAGTTGACATTCCCACACAGTCTTGTTGCTAAGGCCGGTTGCGATGAGGTTAAAACACTTACGGTCCAGGCGCTACGTCATAATTCATTACGATACACTTCATAATACAAGCCTTTATGGCCACGGCCCCCAGGACAAATATTCGGTTCCCATAACAACAAACACATGCGAATCACTTTCTGAAATAAACATCTATTTTCAAGAATGTATTTACATAATATTTTCAGGTAATATCACAATTAATATAATTAAATTGATATAAATAATCATCGTGCAAAAAATAGCATGCAACACGTAAAGGCATTTACGGGTCTCGAAAACTTAAAAACCCTCGGCTGCGCCTCGGGTTTTCAATCTGTTTCCTCGACCCGTAAACGTGCCTTACGGCACTTGTATCGCAATATACTATACGGACCCCTCATTTTACATCCCATTTTTAAAGAAGGCCTATATTCTTAATATATGGGGTATTAAGTATGGGTCATTATAACGAAATATGTGAAAAAATTTACTTCTTTACTTTCCACTTTCTTTATGATATTTTTTAATTATGTCTGAGGACCATCTTCGCCATCTTTGCGGGTGGTCCGCGGACCATAGGTTGAGAAACGCTGCTCTAATGCAACTAAACTGAAGCTAAACAGCTACAGGAATGGCGTCGAGAATCAGGTGACTTTAAGATTATGCATTTTTTCGGTAGAAGCCAAATTCTGGTGTATTTGGCGCCCGCTCTAGGATAAAATCACAATTATTTAGGCTATGATAAATGCACAATAATTAAGTTATTTCCCTCTTTAGCCCTCAGGTATTTCTAGAGCTTAATATAAAGTGAGTTTAATATTTAATTATTAAATTACTGATTTCCCAGATGCTTGCTGGCATTGCTAAAATACCTTTAATAAGAGATTGTATTACTTTTTTCAGTTGAACACGATATTTAGAACTTATATTCTGAAATTTTACTGGAGAAGATACACTGCAACAATCAAACTGCTCTGACCCGAAGCAGACTAATTGAAATGCCCTCTGCGCATGCGTGGATTTCTTGCTTGATACGAGGTTCATTAGTCTCCATCTTGCTCTTGCTAATCCGGTTATGTACTGCAGGCCAGCCAACTGAGCGAGGGCCGTCATAAAAAATTTACTTCTCCTTCTCTAGTCTGACATTCCTTAACAACGTGCTAAATTAATTTACGTCCAAGTATGGAACCTTGTGTTATCATCACAAATTCATTGTCTGCCTTCGTTGTAGCTACTGGCATTTCTTAATATTTCATCGTTCGATAGTAGTTCGGTTCAAGCCTTATAAACCAATTCATTGTCTTCTATCAGTATTCCATTGAAGTTTCTTAATATTAAACCAACCCGATCTATTGTTCTATCATATTTCAACGAGGCATCAAAGATTGTACAGTTCCCTTTGGCTGCGATTTGATCCAACGCAACGTCGCAAAAGGCTGGGACAACAAAGGTTCCACGTATAACTAATGTGTAGTCTTACACTCAATTTATGAGGGTTTATTGTCTGCCAGTGTTTTAGCTACTGGCATTTCTTTATATTTCAACCATGAACTAGACAATAGACGACATGGAAAACGATGAAGGTCCAATTTTTCTGATTAGTAGATTTTAATGCCAGGCCGAGGCAGGATTTAAGGGCAAACGGAATAGCCGATTTTATAATGTTAAATACAAAGTACCTTTTCTAAAAAAATACTAATGCTAGGCACTTGATCTTTCCACAGTGTCTGGATACCTACCCTATGTCAATACTGAAAATAAGATGTTTCATAAATATACAAATTTACTGAAATATGATTTTTTATTTACATAATTTTTCAAACAATGTTTTAAAGAACCTTATGATCTATAAATATGAGGCGCGTCCATAAAGCAAGTTTCCCTGGGACCGTTTACAGAAACAAACCACAATTTGATTGACATATATATTCCAACAGTTACAGCAAGTGTTCAGCTATTCTTCAACATATCGCCACCGGAGCTGAAATATTTGTCATACTATGGGACCAACTTTTGAACACCTGTGTCGCCTCTCTGTCATTCCCTGTTATTTCGTGAGGTGTAGGAAAAGATGGAAATCACTGGGAGCGAAATCCGGGCTGTATGGTGGATGTTTAAACAGCTCCTAGCAAGTCTCCTGCAGAAGTTCGGCTGGGAGGTGTTAAACATTCACCCTAAGGCCCAGACTTTGCTCACAGTGATTTCCATCTTTTCCTTCGCCTCACGAAATGACAAAGAATGATAGAGAATGGCAGAGAGGGGAAGGTAGTTGTCACACGGTGGTGGTTCAAATCCCAGGCGGCACACTTCTACGTCACAGGTATTCAAAAGTTGGTGCCACGGTAAGACAAATGTTTCAATTCCGTTGGCGAATATGTTGAAAAACAGCTGAACATTGACTTTGTCTGTTGCAATAAATTTTTTACTTGAAACTGTGTTTTGTTTCTGTAAAAGGCCCCAGGGAAACTTATTTTATGGACGCGTCTCGCATTTCGTAAATTGACCAACCCAAATAGCTTTTTTCAGTGTAAGAGACTGTTATGGATCGAATTTGTAACCCAGTAAACGAACTGTTCTTGTGAGAAATAGGAATAACGTAGAATTGTTCGTTCTTATCTATATATGTTTTGCCAAGACCTTCATAATTCCATTTTGAGATGTGGGGCTGAAAGGAAAATGCCTTCATATCAGATCTGTGGAGATGGAAATCTATTGTTATCGAACCTTCCATTCGCTGCGGAAATTCGGAAAGATGTTGGTACCTCTGAGATGATCTTGACAGCGTGAGGTAGGGAGAGTGGGAATGCGGGGCCTCAGTGACGTAATATCCGCTCGCATATTGAACTGCCTCCTTCCATGACGTCACGAACAGTTGATAAACACATTGCGAGGACAGGTAGAATTCTCTCGCGGATGTCGAACCACAGTCTGTGTAGGCAGTGGCGGACGCAGAAATTTTTTTCGGGGGGGGATTTGAATAGGTAGAAAGAATACTTAAAAAAATTTAATCAACTTACATATGCAATTAGTTTATAAAACTGGCCATTTAGAGTACTTTTTTCAAATTTCGGGGGGGGGATGTGACCCCCCTATCCCCCCCCCTGCGTCCGCCACTGTGTGTAGGATCTACCTAGTAATGCTTCAAAATGCTAGACATAAACTAGGAATTTTTATCAATAGCTTCATCGATAATTCCACCAGTGAAAAATGTATATCAAGTGTTTCCCAAATAAAATAAATTATTTGACCATTTTTTAGATTTATTTAATAACTTACCATTCTAGAAAATATAACCTCACTGAAAAATCATAATATTAACGATGGTGATGGCAGTAATTATTATACATACTCGTGTGTGTGTGTATATATATATATATATATATATATATATATATATATATATATATATATATATATATATATATATATAGCGTAGTGGTTGAGACACCGCGGTACAAACCGGAAGGTCGCGGGTTCGATCCCTGACGAGATCGTTGGAGTTTTTTAATTGGCCTAATCCTTCTGGTGGCGCTATGGCCCTGGGGTCGACTCAGCCTTTAACAGAAATGAATACGAGGAATAATCCTTGGGGTAAAAGCGGCCGGTGCGTAAAGCTGACAAGCTTACCACCTTCATGTGCCGATATCTCAACCTCCTGGAACCCTTTGGGCCTCCAAATCCTGTGATAGGGATCACTTTACTATATATATATATATATAATCAAACTAATGTAGTTTGTATTTTAGTAGTTTATCAAACTACTAATGAAGTACATATATTTATATGGGGCAAGGCATTTTATGATTTTTTTTATATGAAGGTTGAAAGATGTGTATTGTGAATTAATTTATTTAATATGGACAATTTTATTTTCCATCTTTCGTCATTTATAGAGATAGGTCAGTTTTTAGGTGTTTATGCTATTTTTTAAACTTTTTTTTTAAATTAAAGTGTTACATTACGTTATATTTTGAAGTTTTCATTATTGAGTGCCAGTATGGTACTTTATGAGATTGTGGGCGGGACGCGAAACTACCTGTCTGTCCGTCCGTCCGTGTGTGTACGCACAATAACTCAAATACGCTTTATCGGATTTTCATGAAACTTGGTATATGCTTTTATAACGTCCATGGCAAGAAGCCTATTTATTTTAGACCATATCGCTTGACCGTTACCGGGGTAACGACTAATTAAAGGTCACATGCTTTTTAAATGGGAAATCCTGGTTATACTACACGCCGCTTTGCTAATCATTGAGGGCCTTGACTCCAATGCAGTCAGATGTTTGTTTATTTCCTTGATCAAGTAGAAATCAAAACTACATGAATACGGTACTGTTATATACAGAAGGTATATTAATTTGGCCTTCATACATTAATCGGAGATCTTTGCCAGTGCATTTTGTGAAATGTTGACATATTTTAAGAATTTCTTTGAATTAAGGTTAAGTATCAAACTTACATTTTTTTCTTCCGCAAGCCCTGCTTAGTGAATAGATCTGGAGCTTAACTCGGAGACCGATTACAAAGGTAACTTATTTTCTGCATATCATAATTGCAATTGTCACTGATTAAACAAAAGCATTCTGGCACTTTGTTACATAATTTTACCTGATTATGTCTATTCTGTTTTTAATTCTTGTCTATTATAACTTTATGAGCAAATAACGTTCTCAGAAAACAAGGTCTGTATATTTCATGGCACCCTATAGGAAACACTTCAAACTAATGGGCTTCATTCATATGGATAAAGAACAGATCCCTGCGGTAATTATATCGCGAAGGCACGCCATCTCTATACGCCTCAGTGCTGAAATGTCACAGCATCCCTAAGGAACACCACTCTCTTCAGGCGCATGCGTGCGGTATTGCAATACCCACATCTCCCCAAGCACAGTAATGGATTCCAGTGATATCTATACAGATGTGACATGGTTAAAATACGATGAGTTCACATAGCTTTACCGTACTAAATTTTAAAATATTATTAACGCTTATATTACAATTGTCGATAAGTATTCAGCATTGTGGCATTATAAAATCAGATTTACAAAACTAATTGAAACATGATTCCATTTGGAATCTGCAAAGTATGATCTCATATTACACTTATAATAACATAATCTATATAATAAAAGTTATAATTAGGGGGCGGATTTCTATGAAATGTCATATTTTCCCCCTTTGAATTATTTCAGGTTTCCGACTAATTTAAACCCGATTCCAAGCATCCTGGTGAAAATGGAACGGCTTTTATTGTGCATATAATTGCATATTTAGGAAATTTTCAACTATTGTAGCATAATTAGTATGAATATGCATATTTAGGTCATATTTTTGGCATATTTGTGTGCATATTAAAGAAATTTTGAAGGTTCATATCATATTTTGTAAATTTTGCATTGTAATTATACTTTTTGAGAATTTAAATAATTAACACTATATTTTAATAAAATGTATTGTAATGAAACTTAAAAAAATGTACACAATGTGTAAGTGGTAAAGTCATATTTTAAATTTTATTGGTCATATTTTAATGTTTTTTAGGTCATAAATGCATGCATATATCCTATGTTTTTAAGTCATAGAAATCCGCCCCCTAGTTATAATAGAATAGCATGTCCTGTCTGACTGTTTCATCTTCGTCGAGTCGACATCGCTGAAGTTATAAATATGGAAGCTGGTCAGTAATTTTATTTTATAATATAGAAAGTCTTATGAAAGGTTTTTCCAAAATTCCCTCTCTAAGAGGATCACAAGTGGGTTAAAAGTTTATAATGCGAAACATTTAATGGTTCTATTTATTTAAACTTGGTAAAACTACTCCAGAACATAAGTAATTACCTTTTTTTAATCAACCCCTAAGGGGATGAAAATGAGGTACAAATGTGTAATTTGGAAACAATAGTTTTTTTTTGTAGGATTTTATTAAAATTTAACAAAAGTACTTTGAAACAGAAATGATAAAACGCGTATTTAACCAGTTTTCAAAATTCAACTAATAGGATCGTAAGGCGGATAAAGAATTGTGTGGCGAAACATTTTTAAGGATTTTATAGACTTAAAACTTGATAAAAGTACTCCAAAACATAATATGTTAAAAATGCAATTTTTATTTCGTTGGGTATGAACCCCTAAGGGCCTGAAAAGGGGGTATAAAACCTGGAAAAATAAATTGGTAGAATACCCTTGAAGTAACTACCTAAGTCCGTGGTGCTAACATCCCAGAAGGGACAAGGCCTACCACTCGACCGCTGCGTGATCTACCACAGGCAGATGGCAGGATTGGGAGGCATGTGGTCAGCATGCCGAGACCCACGGCCGTAAATAATGGTTTCCATGACCGGAGCCGCTACTTCTCTATCGAGTAGCTCCTCAATTTGAATCACGAGGCTGAGTGCACCCCGTTCCAGACCTCAGAAGTATTCGATGAGGTACCGGGGATCGAACCCGGGCCGACGGATCTATAGTCAGCGACGATAACCACAAGAAACCCTTGAAACTTGGCCTAAATACTTTACAACACAAATAATTTCATGTGATTCATTTTTTGACAAGTATAGAAATTACAGGCACAAACTTACGTTTATCCTCTTTGAAACGAATTCAAGATTGAGGCGCTGTGTCTTTTGTCAGCGGAATTCTTGAAGTTTCCAATTTGCTTCAACAGAAACTGTCGCTCAATTTTGCGCAGCATCGATTTTAAAGACATTTTCACGTCAAAATCAAGACATTATCTTAGATAAATAATTTCCATTGCTCTTCAATATTGCCCAGTTTCTATAAACTCGTGAAATACCTATGGGTAAATTATCCATGGGCAAATTAGTTCCTAATCACCCACAATGATATAATGAGGAAGGCCTTGGAGTTGTACAGTTAATTTAATTCAGAAGGCTTTGATTCTCATTGTTTAAATTATTATTGATCCTACAAAGAGGTTAAATTTTATCCAGCCATCCATGAAAGGATAAATTAACCCGAAGATTTACCCTTGGAAAGATCTAGCCTGAGTTTGTGGGAACATTTTTTCTGTCATTTTCATATTTACCCAGAGGACATTTATCTAGAAACTCCCCACAAGTGTATGTGATTGTTACCTTTAAATTATTTGAGTTTGTAAAAGTTATTCTTGTGTAAGTTCTGTCCAATGGATAATTTACCCATAGGTATTTCGCGAGTTTATAGAATCCGGGCAACAGATAAAAATTGAGGTTGGTAAAACATGCCCTCTGTACTTTGCAGTTGATGAGCCCACATGTACAAAAGCTATCATGTCGGAGTGTCGCACTTTTTATTTGTGCTGAATCCAAACCGAGAAAACAATAATTCATAACGTTTCAAAACATAAATTAAACGCGGAATATTGCAAGTTCCGTATGATACGATGCTTCCAGTGTAATATTTGGTTCTCTTTTGTTCTTGCGTTGTTCAGATATTCATATACATGACCTCCTTCATTATCTTCAACAGCAGGCTGTGATTATTAATACTACCTGCGCAAATGTTAAAGGCCTGTTTATGAAACTTCTAAATTGCACTCGAAATTGCTGGAGCAAGCTTTATGTGGTAATATAGAAAAAAGAGATGTTGGCTTCTATTAATTAGTTTTATCCGAGTTTCTGTTTCAATCTCTATATATATAAAAGGCTTTGTCCTGACTGACTGAATGAATGACTGACTGATTGACTGAATGACAGGAATCAACGTACAGCCTAAACTATAACGGGTAGAGACTTGGAATTTTGACAGTACCTTCGTTTCATAATGTAGGTGCTCACTAAGAAAGGATTTTGAAAAATTCTGATTCTAAATGCCAAAAATTAAATGTTTTTGAAAATACTTAATCCCTTTTTACATAGAATTATCAATTCCAAATCACAGAATATATTATTGCCAAATGGTATATGATGGGCTTGGAAAAAACAAAATGCACTTTTGACAAATAAGAGAAGTTATCAAAATAATTCATGTTATAAATAAATATTACAGAATGAAATCCACTAAAATAATGGAATCACATAACTTTCTCTACCCTGGACATAGAGAAAACAAAACGAGGTATGGTAATGTGTATATTATTATATTATATCGCAGGTTTTTGGAGAGAAAAGTATGAAGGCTTTATGGTAACATAAGAGTGGGAAATTTCCCGCCTCGATATTACAATTTTATGTTACAGGAATTTCTCTTTCTTCTTATTTAAACCTCTACCAGGCTTGCTGCGCACTGTACAAGCGATGGGATGCAACATTCTAGATCCTCTATGAGCCATAAAAAACTATATCAAGCGTTTTCTGAGGGAATAGTTTGAGTGTAATAAGTCGTTCTTCCTATTTCAAATTATAAATGCCTATATAAGGACCTAGAATTTAAAATTGAAAATCCTTCATAAGTTAATTTCCAATTACAAAATACAAAACCCGGGCGACGCCGGGTCTTTTAAGCTAGTCTCTATATATATAAAATGCTTTGTCCTGACTGACTGACAGGAATCAACGTAGAGCCTAAACTATAACAGGTAGAGACTTGGAATTTTGACAGTACCTTCGTTTCATAATGTAGGTGCTCACTAAGAAAGGATTTTGAAAAATTCTGATTTTAAATGCCAAAAATCAAATGTTTTTGAGAATACTTAATCCCTTTTTACACAGAATTATCGAATCCGAATCACATTTGACATTATTATTCGCACACTTTATCTTGAGCTCTGCACTCCATAATGCTGAAAACCGTCCATATAAAGAAGGGCTCGCTTGAAAAAATGAAGATCGCGACCCGTCCCCAGTATTGCCATACCCAAAAACTTCCCGTTGAGGCATTCTTGAGCAACCGTCAATTTGTTTTATTGGTTTACATCATATTATTCTGAAAATGACAGAATAAATCCAGGGATATTAAAAGAACAGTACTGGTGTTGTGGAAATGGTCGATATAAGTGACAACGAAGTTAAAAATAAATATTCTTTAAACCAAGAAGTATCGGAAATCAGCGAAATAATAAACCAAATAAATGAAATGGAAGGAAAAGCAATTTAATGTGTTTTAAGCTGAATCTGTCGTTGGAGAAAAGAACAAGTCAAGTTTTATTATTTCGTTGTTTTAATTGTGTTGTATTAATTACCTACAAACTTTCGCGAAAGGTATTTAGTTAAATTACATCAATTCAGGCATGTGAAACTGCGTATTCAAGTAGGCCTACATGTATAATGCTACGACTTTTAAACGATTTTCTATATTCTGAAGACCGGGAGAGAAATTGTCTAAATAGGCGTAAATATATTACTTTATTCATTTCTCCAGCGATATATTCTACTATAATATCTGAATCAATATAAAATCTTTAGTTTGGTAGCGAGAGTTGAAAGTGCTACAAATTACAGTTAGTTCCATTGTGTACCAGCATAAAACTAAACACGTTATTTTTCTGGTAATTGGCAACCCTTCAGAAACAACGTCAATTTCAACTCACCGCCTTCTGCAATAGTCAGTCTCTTATACTGCATGCAATATCAGCTCCCCTCACCCCCGCATTTTTTCGGCTCAAGATAAAGTGTGAGCATAATAAAACATATTGTTTCCAGTTGGTTTCAGATGGGTTTGGAATTAAATTAAATGGAAGTTACAGTTGGCTTTGGCTTTGTCTATTGTTGCCATACCTTGGAAATTAAACTTTCGCGATCGCTTGAATGTTGTAAGCCCTAATATGGTCAAACATTGTTTTATTTGGACGAAACTCACTATACTGGGGTTTTCTGGACCAAGGAACTCGAATCTGAGGTCGCTTTTACCAGGCGATGCTATCTAATCGTGGTATGTAGTCCCCGTGATTTAGGTGTTAATAAATATAATGATTTAACTATTATGCTCTTAATTTTTAATTTTTTAAATAATTATCGCGGGCGAAGCCGCGGGCACATGCTAGTAATATTATAATGCTTGTAATTGAGCAATAGTGAGCTATCTCCACCTAAAGTTAAAAATCAACTAAAGCCGTATTTCTGTACTTTTCTGAGTTATCCGTCGTGTATTAAAATGGTTCATCTCCATCGTTCACCATTTATAAATTGAAGGGCTGAGGACCTACAAATAATTGCCTTACTGAAACTAGAGCAATAGCGGTACAACTCCATACAGCGAGTGATATTTGGTGCATTTCCTTGCGGTTTTAATTTTTTCACTACTACAAGCTGAAACTTTTCTTTGAATTCATTATTTTTCATAGACATTTTCTGGTGAGCTATTTTGCTTAAGGGTAGACCGAAATGTTGTGATTTTCTAAACTAATTGTGCTATAAACTTGAAATCTGACACAGATGACCAGAAATTATAGTATAAATTTTCAGTTAAAAATCACAATTTATTTGTGAAAAATTTATTTTATTGATCTTTTGTAATAACAAATTGGAATCCTTCTCCTGTGACAAATATTAAGATATGAATGTCAATATTTATATAGGCCTAATATTATTTGTGATCCCTTTACAGAATTACTGACAGGTTTTTAATCATATTTGTAATTATTCTTTAATAAATATTTTTCATAGGAAAATTAAACATTTGAAGATAGCTTAGTAAAAAACTAAGTCGTAAACAAAAAATCTGATTACTAATTTTACTGCACACATTATGCAGTAAAAGGTAACAAAAAAGTAAAGTATTCCCTATACCGGCCATCGAGGCCCAGAGGGTTCCAGGAGATTGAGGCTCTCAGACTTTAGACATCCGGAACGTGAAGGTGGTAAGGTTGTCAGCCTTACGCACCGGCCGCCTTTACCCCCAGGATTTCTCCTCGTACTCATTTCTGTTAGAGGCTGAGTCGACCCTGGTGCCATATCGCCACCAGAAGGATTAGACCAATTGAAAAACTCCGATCACAGTGGGGATCGAATCCGCGACCTTCCGGTTTGTAGCGCAGATCCTCAACCACTACGGTATGGCGTACGCCGCACATTGTGAAGTACTTTGTGAAATTTCAGAAAAAGTACCTATTTTTAATTTGACTGAAAAACATAGAAATTGAAAATAAGACGAGCCTTTAAATTTTGGCAGTTAAAAGCGTTATTATTATTTACTGTTATATCGATCTTAGTTATACAGTGGTTTGACTGTATTAAAGGACGGTAGGCCTATGGTCTTTTACCAAAAAAATCACAAAGTCAATTATATAAGAAATTATTAGGAATTGTGTTAAATTCACAATTAAAGCTACTCATACAGAGTGTTAATGAATAACACCGAAATATTTTACCTGCTTATAGAGGGGACATAGACAAGCAATTTTTATTAGGAGATTTTTGCTCTATCACGTAAAATGTGTGTTGTACAGGGCATATAAGTCATTATAATTTGGTGCTCATAAATCAATAATTACGCGAAATAGGGTTAAAATGTTCATTAAATTGACTTCGTGCCTTTCTAGTGATCGATAAAAACCTGACTCTTAGTCAGTCGTCAACAGCTATATCATAATTTAGTGTTTACATAATCTGCAAAATTTACAGACTAATCACATGACTGGCCGTCACTGCATTATTCTTCTTTTATTCATAACTACTGACTACAGTATTAAGAACGAAGTTCCTTTGTTTTGCATTTTTGTCTAATGTTAGATGCCAGTGGCGGCCATGCCCTGGGAGATTTTATACTGTAACAGGAAAAATTGAATCCATAGAGCAAAAATCTCCTAATAATAGTTGCTTGTTTAGGTCTCCTCTATACACAGGTAAAATATTTCGGTGTTATTTATTAACACTCTGTATAGAAGAAGAAGTTTGCAAAAATTTATTAAAGTTATAGATACTTTATACCCACTTTAAATGTGGCATTAGTAACACTTTTCCAAGCGCCCAAACGACATAAAATTTTACAGGACAGCGATGGATATTTTTACATTAAAATTAAAAAGTTGAATTTAAAATAAACCAACACGTCTGACATCCCTTAAGGCTGACGCAATTGAATTCGAATTCTCACAATGTGCGTTTACTCTTTGTTGGAATGTAAAGCGAGAAAATTGCCTGAAAAATATTAGTGAATGGAAAAAAGTTGTGTGAAGATTTTACAATATAGGTTTTTTTTATTTATCCTGAGGGACGATACTCTTTCATGACAAGTACGCCTATATGAGTCTTTCAGCTAAATAAATACTTCGCTCTCTACGCCGATGGATGTTTTATGACACTGGGGTGGTTGAATATGAACGTGATATTGATTAAAGGACACTCGCGGCCGGGGGAGAGAGGAGCCAGAAACAATGACGAGCAATTGTGTTTTCACTGTTCCCTGTTCACATCCCGCCGGAGGTATTGTCTCCCATGTCCAATTGCTTGTGTGCATGTTGAAACAGAACTTTTTCACATTTGTTGCGATTTTGAAATGTAAAACTATACCGAGCTATTCTCGAAACTGGCAGTAGTCTGGCTTTTAAATGTTTGAATGAAAATGTATCTAAATCTATTGTTTGGGTTTTGTTCCCGGCTGGAGGCATTTATGTGTATGGTTCCATCTTACGTTGCATTATAATAGCTTCTACTTCTTATAAACCAGGGTCGGGAACGAAGGCACTGAAGGCGCGAAGTTGCCCTCCCTCTCGTCCCCACTACTCTATTTCAGCAGTGAGGTAATGACAACTAAACCGGTTGACTCAGGGACTAGTCGCGTGGCAGTAATCCTGTTCAGTGCTGGCTTGTGTGCAACATGAATGAACGAAGAGTATTTAATCGGGACTGGGAGAACAAGTGTTTTCTTTTCTTGAAGATGATAAAGCACAGGGTTTGATATGTCCTACTATTATTGACTACATTACAAGCTTTACCATCAGGAGGCATTTCAATTCGGCTCATGTTGGAACCTAAGGTGAGGTTCTATTACCAACAGAATTGTTGATCTGGGCAAAAGTCTGGAGAAACGGTTGATAGACATTGTTCCTTTTCCCTTGCCATGGACAAAACTACTGAAAATAAAGATACTGCTCAACTTGCTGTGTTTATAAGACGTGTAGATACAGAATTAGCTGTGATCGAGGAACTGCTGGATATTTATTCAATGAAAGATCACGCACGCGGTGAAGATATTTTTGAGGCAGTGATGATGATAGCGTGAAAGTTTAAGCTTGAATGGGACAAGTTGGTCTGCGTTGCCACAGATGGGGCTCCAGCAATGGTGGGTACAGAAATGGGTCTAATAGTGAGACTGCGAAAATTTCTTTGTAAAAATGGATTTCCCTCTAATAGCTCTGTAGCCATTCACTGCATTATTCACTCAGGAACAGTAATGGGAAAGTAAAAAAAAAATGCATAAATCAGAAGAGAAGATGAATAAGATGAAATAATTCCACTTCTGTTTCCAATTTTGCAAAATAAAATAAAAATATACTGCGAAATTAGGGGTACTGCGAAATTAGGCATGTTTGCTATACTTTCCTAGCAACCAAAGGGATTGCAGTTCCAGAAATTAAAGATGATATTTTTGTTTATGATTTACCGTTCTTAAGCGATTTGACGGTTCACGTAAATGAAGTTAAACAATACACGATTTTACATTTAATTTTTAACAGACTGTGTGAAAGCATTCAATCAGAAATTAAATATGTGGCAGAGTCAAATAGAAGAGAATAAATTGCACCATTTCCCATCCTTAAAATCGGTTATGAAAGATGAATTGCTTGATAAGAAAGAAAAATATGTGGCACTATTACAGGAGTTATCAGGAGCATTCTCAGATAAATTTGTAGTAGTGCAAGCGTTAGACAACGACTGCAGGCTATTCGAAAATCCATTTACATATGATCCTTTGGTGGGCCATGACGAACTAACTGCAATTGGAATCAATTAACCTTCAAAGCAGCATACCAATGCGCAGTTCAGGAAAACTTGGTTTGGATTTATACACTTCACTGCCGAAAACATTTCCCAAGCTGCGCCTTTTTGCAAGTAAAATACTGGCCATGTTTGGTACTACTTATCAATTTGAACAACTTTTCAGCCTATTGACCTTGAACAAGAGATTGCTGGGCAGTCACATTTCTTATGAATATCTACGATGTGTTCTATGTTTAAGTTCATCGAGTTTGCAGTCGGATATTAAAAAGGTAGTATCTGCAAAGATACTAAAAAGATGCCAACTGTCTAAATTAACACAATGCCATTAAGAATACGCCAATATGTAATAATATACGTTTAAATAATTTCACTACACTATTCAGCTAAATTGTGACGTTTATTTTGAGAATTGCGGTGTAGAAACCACTTAAATGCCACTAGTAACATAAGGGAAATAAGTAGAACTAATTAATAAATAATGTTAATTGTGTAGACCTGCTTCTCTGAGCAGAAGGCTTGGCTAGAATATTAGAACTGTGCTTCAACGTTGCCATTGCGTCTTTCCTCATGGTACCTAATTGTCCCATTACATCTCTTAGTACCTTCCTTGCAGTTCAAGAAATATTCATTTCATTACTTAAAACATCTCTCCTCCAATATCTGAGGTACCACCACTGTGGCATGCGTCACGAGTCTGCCTACCTCTCAGGTGGAAGGAATGGGGTTGGGGCGAGTGTAGGGGTAGAGAACTTCGCACTCTCAGTGCATTGCTTGCCAAGCCTGTTATAAACTGTTATTGTTAAACTTTTTGCCTATAGGTTTCGGCTGCAGTAAGCTTCGTCCGTTTACAGAAACAAAACACAATTTCAAGGAAATATTTATTGCAATAGACAAAGTCAGTGTTCGGCTATTTTTCAACATATTCGCCGCCGGAATTGAAACATTTGTCTTACCGTGGCACCAATTTTTGAACTGTATACTTACTTACTTACTTACTTACTTATTTACTTACTCAATGGTAATAGACCAAGCTAAAGGAATATTATCTATCTTATGGAACCCGAAGGTTCATTGCCGCGCTTACCCTATTCTGTGCTAATTCCATCCAATCATCCCTCGCAAATCCTACTTCCCTTAAATCTATCCTAATATTATCCTCCCACCTACGTCTAGGTCTTCCAGGTGGTCTTTTCCCCTCTGGTCTTCCAGTCAATGCTTTTGAGATATGTCTTTCCTCCCCCTTGCGCGCAACATGTCCAGCCCATTTCATTCTCCGTGATTTAATTACCCTTACTATATCCGGTGAAGAGTACAGGTCACGAAGCTCGTCGTTATGCAGTTTTCTCCAGTCCCCATTTTCATCTCTCTTAGGCCAAAATATTTTCCTAAGCACTCTGTTTTCGAACACTCTCAGATTATGTTCTTCCCGAAGAAAAAGTACCTAACCCAAATACAAAAATTTTTTTCATAAGATTTTTCGTTCTGGAACTAAGCTGTTCACAGGCACACACAAGAGATATTTCTGAAAATAGTATTTTTGGATTCAGAGGACCTCAAAACGTGCATTTACGTTAACACTCAAACTTCGAGTTTCTGGTCGAACAATACTTCCTCTATCTTTAGTACCTATGATACGGGCAGAGGAAGCAATAACATTGCACGAGTCCCCAAATCCAGGGCCGTCGCGTGGTTTGTTGGCGCCCGGGGCAAGATTTCGTCAGGCGCCCCCCCCCAACTCAATCCCACGTGCACCCTCCCGACATTCCACCTATCTGTAGGGATTCAAACAAAAACACACAGCGAGCGACGTGACGCGACACTATAAAATACGTATAGCCTAAACATAAAACACGCAATGAGCGACGCGACTTGGGGCGACGTGGACTGGACAAATTCCAAGCCGCATCGCGTCCAGTCGCTCATTAGCAAAGTTGCGCGTCAGGTTGCTTCTCTGTCTGTGTTTTTGTGCCCAAAAGAGACACCTAATCGGATTACCTTACAAAATTACCAGAAATAAAATTATTTAAATTTTTTAATAAGATTGTATTGAAAATCAAATTAATACAAGTTTAGTAATGTAAGGAAATCTTAACAATCATAAAAAATACTATAGGCGTTATTAATTGACTACAAATTAATAGTGTGGGAAACCTCGTTACATACATTGAATAGAATATAGAAAAGGGAACCGCGTTTATCAAATTAAGATAAGGTACTAAACATTAAATGGCATTCGCCTGGATTTTGCACGAGCAAATGTCGTTAGAATTTCCATCAAGTTTATTTTTTGTGCTTCATCGTTTTCAATGGACAAGATGGCCAGAGAATTCAGTCTCTCCTGTGACGTAGTTGATCGTAAACATGTCTTTATAAGCAAATATTTATTTTGGGATAACTTAGCAAATATAGGCCTAAAGTTATTGGTGTCAAATATTTATTTGTTCAATAAAAACATACAACGCAATATTCAACATTCAGTTATACCTAACTTTAAAAATACGTTATGTACATCCTACATATTTTTTCAAATGTTGTTTTATTTTTGCCGTTGCCACGGCGCCCCCCTGGTCGCGGCGCCCGGGGCGATCGCCCCGCCCACGCGACGGCCCTGCCCAAATTCTAGCCCATACACTGGTGTGTTAAAATGTTAATGATTGCATACAATAACTCTGTAACAGTATATTGATTTTCAGTTGGCTTTATAATACATACTGATGGAATAAAACAAATTTCTTCTACCTACAGTCTAGGATTCATGGAATGGGTATTCGAAGATAAATCCTATCCTTCCAGTCAGCTCAGCTGCGCACTGTTCAATTTCAGCAAAATTCTAAAAACACTGAAAAGTGTTGTAACCACACTGGCAAACTTTTACTCTGTTCTCGCATTTGCCATGCAAGAACTAGGTTATGTGCAGTGAAAGCGAAATCACGACACAACTTTCCCCTGCTTTTCATTTTCCCGCCCATAAACTTAGCAAGTAGTTTATTGCACGTACTTGGTTCTGCACCACAAAGTTCACAAGATGTTCATCAACAGACTGTATGATGCTGTAATCTGTTAATGTTAGTAGCAACACATAATATATTTCTGCACAAAACATCATTCTAAAACTTTCCGGGCTGTTGAACGCTTCAGGTCTGGCGCGCGCTGATACTTGCATCAAAATAATAGGAGGCGCCCAATCTTGCGGAAAAGGTTCTCTCTACAAATCATGGAAACGCAAGAACGTTGGAAGCGGCAGAGCTGGGGGTTGTTGATAAGAATGCGCGCGCACGTTTGTTCTGCCGGCATGAACAAGTGGAATGAATGACTAGAAACAAGTGTGTAACAGGAACAAACCCTCTCTTGTCTGTTGTGATAACAATGACCCTTGTGCTGTTTTCTCTTCACAAACAAGTTGTTTGTTTGTCGGACTCATGCTTTTCGAGTTCTAAAATATCGCATTTCATTATTTTCTGTTCCATGGTCAGTTGATTACTAGATTACTGTTTCAAAATCAAATTAATTTATTTATTTAATCAGGTTATACAATGTCCTAGACATCTTCCTGCACCCATTTCAGGAGTTTATCATTTTTCTCCATAATTCTCGATTCCTTTAGTTTTTGATTGATGCCTTGTGTCCATGTCAATTTGGGCCTGCCCCTCTTTCTTCGTCCTTTCGGAGTCCACTCAAATTAATTACACACAGAATTAGAGCATAAATAAGAGCTTGATGTTTGGTGAAATAAAATGACTGAATTCGGTTTTAAATTCCTTCTATTTCGATGGATATTTCACAAAATAAGTTACTTTAAAGAATAGTCCCAATACATCCAACATAGAAAAAGTTTACTTCTTCATTTAGTCCTACCGTAATATTCGATATATTAGTCAGAAATAAGCTACAATCAAATTTATTATAAAAAGTAAGTGGCAATGAAAATAAATTTTAGTTTTAGTGTTCAAAGATAATACATAATCAACTATAAATATATTTTTCAATTTTCATTTACCTAAATTCTAGTGTTTATAATCACTTTAAAGATAAGTATTCATAGTCCATGTGGAAGTATCTAATGAGGGTTTTTTAAGATAGCCATTTGTAAAAAGAAGTTACAAACACATTCCATGAAATATGTGATGAAATCTGTTGAATTCCGTAGTCCAATCATTGCTGTATTCGATCTTAAGTATCAGCAACATCTCATAGGGTCAGCGTAAAACAGAAATTGTAATCACTAACAAATTCGAGCTGGGAGCAATAATTACAGATACTATTAATATTAAGGCAGAAGTTAAGTGTAGACTCAAATCAGGAAATGCTTGTTTTTATGCAGTTGAGGAACTCTTATCTTCTAGACGTGGGTGGGAGGACAATATTAGGATAGATTTAAGGGAAGTAGGATTTGCGAGGGGTGATTGGATGGAATTAGCAAAGAATAGGGTTGAATGGCGGGCTCAGATAAGCGCGGTAATGAACCTTCGGGTTCCATAAAATAGATAATATTCCTTTAGCTTGGTCTATTGCCATTGAATAAGTAGGCCTAAGTAAGTATACAGTTCAAAAGTTGGTGCCATGGTAAGACAAATGTTTCACTTCCGGCGGAGAATATGTTGAAAAATAGCTGAACACTGCTTGTGTCTATTGCAATAAATATTTCTTTGAAATTGTGTTTTGTTTCTGTAAACGGACGAAGCTTACTGCAGCCGAAACCTACAGGCAAAAAGTTTAACAATAACAGATTATAAGAAGTAGGAACATAACATGGAATCATACACACAAATGCCTCCAGCCGGGAACAAAACCCAAACAATAGTTTTAGATACATTTTCTCTCAAACATTTAAAAGCCAGACAACGGACAGTTTCCAGAATAGCTCGGTATAGTTTTACATTTCAAATTCGCAACAAATATTAAAAAGCTCTGTTTCAACATGCACACAAGCAATTGGACATGGGAGAAAATACCTCCGGCGGGATGTGAACAGGGAACAGTGAAAACACAATTGCTCGTCATTGTTTCTGGCTCCTCTCTCCCCCGGCCGCTTGCGTTCTTCAATAAATATCACGTGCATATACCTGTAAGACCTAGACGTAGGTGGGAGGACAATATTAGGATATATTTAAGGGAAGTAGGATTTGCGAGGGAAGGTTGGATGTAGTTAGCTCAGAATAGGGTTGAATGGCTTGCTCAGGTAAGCGCGGCAATGAACTTCCGGGTCCCACAAATAGATAATATTCCTTTAGCTTGCGTAGGAATTGTCTATTGCCATTGAGTAAGTAAGAATTTTTATTGCGTTACATATGGTTTGATCATATATAAGTTTAATATTTATTTGGAGTTGAAAGATTTTCATTGTCAATCATCAAATCATCATTCCAAAATCATCAAAATCCGAAAATGAAAAAAATGGATTTACGTGATTTCCTTATGAGAGTATCAAAATGTTAATCTTCATCATATTAGGTAGGTAGGTATTTGTGTATTTATTGCTCACAAAAATTCTTACATATAAACCACATTATTAGCATTAACCGGTGCACGGGTCGGTGTCGAGCATAAGAGCTCACTTCATACACTTAAATTATTACCCATAAAAATACCCAATTAAAAAAATTATATTCTATTATTTACACAACTACGAGCATCTACAGACGTAACCCCCACCCCCAATCAGTAAAAAAAAAATACCCTAGAAACACATAGACATTATTAAAACAAAACAAAAAAAAATATCATTTAGATTTCCTTAATTCTCTAAACATACATCTAACTTTCTGCAGAAATTTACATAACCCGTGCCAATTGTGCTCATCCAGTAACAGATTTAGACATGCCTCCCTACTTCTTTGCGAGTTTAAAAATTTGTCGGGTCTTCATAATATTACTAACAAGGAATCTTTCCTCCAGCAGGCCTACATAGAAAATCGAGTTTCTGCCTTGCTTGCAAATACTGCGGAATATCGTCACAGAAGCTTCAACGCGCATGTGCTAAGTTTGTCTGAAGTGAAAGATTATTTATTTTAATTATGCAGAGCTGCTCTTGTTGGAGATACACCGTGTTTCAAAATGAATATCGGGGTTTTAAGGCTTTGTAGAATTTTGTACATTTAACATACAATTATAAATAATACATCAAATGAAAGAGCAACTCAAACAGTTTTGTTGGTACTCCTGTGCGCATGCACTGTTTTCTCCGTATGCCATTAGAATGCGCTAGTAGCAAAGGTGGCGACTATTGAGCAGAAAGTTTTTTCTGTCTTACAGTATGCAAAGACGGAATCTGTAGTAACAGTGCAACGTGCTTTCCGTATTTCCTTCTTTATCCTTGAAGCAAGTGTGATTGGTAATTCTTATCTTGATGCAATACAACTAGGGCTCTTTCCTCAATTGGATGAAGCTGAACCAGAGAACTTTATTTGGCAGCAAGGTGGTGCACCACCTCACTGGCATCACTCAGTACGCGAATGGTTAAACGACGTTGTACCTGACCACTGGATTGTCAGCAAGGGACCGGATGACAGAGCCTGTTTCGCATGGCCTCCACGTTCACCTGATCTGACGCCATGTGATTTTTACCTTGGGGATTCATAAAGGATCAAGTGTATGTGCCACCACTACCAACTGACCTACCCTGCTTAAGACACAGGGTTGAAGCAGTTGTTGCAACAATTACTCCAGACACATTGATCAAGGTTTGGGAAGAACTCTCCACTCGATGTGTGCCGTGTGACGAATGGTGCTCACATTGAACAGCTGTAGGAAAAACTGTTTGAGTTGCTCTTTCATTTGATGTATTATTTATAATTGTATGTTAAATGTATTAAATTCTACAAAGCCTTAAAACCCCGATATTCATTTCGAAACACCCTGTATTTTGCGTACCATGAGAATTGGCTGTTTTACGATCTTTCTATTTACTTATCTCAAACGAGTGGTTAATTGTAAATATCACATCCCCTGTTTTCCTGTCTGTCTTTCTGTCAGCCGAGCGTCCTGGCGGGGTTAGCCGCAGTGGGTATCGAATTATTGGAAAATCCTAAATGTTTAATTTAAACCACGAGGGAAATTCAGCGCTTTTGACACTGATGGGTCCTCTGAGAGGATTTGCTGGACGGATACGTTGAGTCTACCATGTAATCTCTCAAGTCCTGAGGTTCTATAGGGCTACTCAACTTGAAGAATTAAAATACTTTTTTTCAAGGATTTTTTCTTCGCAATTGTAATACTGTGTAACTTACCAAATTGGTAAAACGGAGTAGGCTATGAGTAGATCATTGGTAAAGAAGGGGGAAATAAATAAATAAATAGAACAATGGACGTAATAAAACAATGATTTGAATACAGAAAATAAAATTAATATGGACCTAAAGATTTGAAATACGAGATAACTTCCAATATACAAAATGAACGAATAAATGGAAGTATATGGCTAAAGAAGAAAGCGCATAGTGTAGGGAAAGGACTAAGTAGTAAACAGAGTCAAAGATAGCAAAGATAGCAAAGATGATAAAATATAAAAAAAAGAAGAACTAATGCATTGAAAGACATACAGAAAAAAGTCACAAAAAAAAGGAAAATCAAAGCATAAGAGAAATATAAGTAAACTTAAAGAAAAGGAGCATAAAATATAGCAGAATAAGGATATAAACAGATAAACTATTAAACAATACATAGTAAAAGTAGAAAAATGTAACGGAAAAGGAGATAATAAAGGAACACCGAAAGGTGAAAGAATCCATTATAAAACAAACCATAGAGGAAAACGGGAAAGTAAGTTACTTAGTTCTGTTTTCATTACTCGGAACTGTGTTTTTCATTGTACAATAAAGTATGTTACATACAATAATCAATGTTCATTTAATATTTAATACATTTAACTTTACTAACTTACCCTTTATATACAAAATACCGAGCTTGGTGGCCGAGATGGTAACGTCTTGGACTCGCATTCGGGAGGTTTCAGGTTCACATCCCGTGGCCGTCCAGTTTGACATGGGTTTTTTCATGGTTTCTCCAGTCATGAAGGCAAATGCGGAGTTTGATTTTTACATATCATGAATCATCCTCGCCATTTCGTTCTATATCATATCCATTTAATTAATATCAGTTGAAATTGACTCCATACATATACACCAGTAATAGAAACAATTGACAATCAATAGTTCCATGCCCTACCTTCTGTATAGACACACATCCTCAACTCCTGATATGACCTCGCAGCTAAAAGGAGTATAAACAAAGCTGGAAAAAATAAACTCATAATATGCAATATTCAATTAATGTTACAGTATAGGCCTAAGCAGCTCATATTTTAAATGTGCTAAATTAAAAAAAAACTATGCTTCGTTAATACTATACATCTGATTACTTATATATTAAAATGTTTACAGAACAATAAAAATTATCCTGTTAAAAAGTGTAACTTATTTTTCCTAATGTAAAATTTAACTAAAACGATAAATTAATAATAAAATGTCAGGAATTGCACATAGTAAATATGAGTAATATAATAATAATAATAAAAAAGTAAATAAAGTGAAAGGAGCACATAAAACATACGAAATAAATAAAAAAGCAAATGTGGAAAAGGCACTACAGAAATATATTAAGGAGGATATGTTACATTCGATGTAAAATAGAAGTACAAATTATTAATCGATTTTGAAACGTGAATCAAGAGAATGTTGTGAGAAAATACTTAAGAATATAACTATAGATATGAATGAAAAATACATATTAAAAGAAATATTTAAGCAGAATGCTTATATATAACAAAGTAAAATATTTACTACAGACGAAACTAAATCTTAAATATCTACACAGACTGTACACTACAACAACGAAACATTCCTAAATCGTACATTTTAGTTTCATATTACTATACTTCGATATCATATCCACCAATGAAATTTACTGAAGAAATACTGGCCTACCATTCTCATAACCAGGAAGCCAGATGAAATGAAAGTCTGGTAAGAACACGGTCACAGAAGACTCTGTCCGGCTGATGAAATTTATCGACCACATTTCAAGTTAAACAAGAAAGGGTCAGTGGATAGAACCACTATATCAGGAACTGAGTAACCCTATCCTGCGGTGTATAAGACAGGTCTTTTTATAATATGTTAGTGAAGGTAGAAGAGAGAGAGAGAGAGAGAGAGAGAGAGAGAGAGATAGGGAGAGAGAGGAAGTTAGAGTTTCTTGGGAATATGAGACTCGTTCTGTCAAACGCAAGGTTCCGTTTTGGGCCTCCCCCTTTTCACTAAGCCAGCTCCGCTGCGATGTCAGCAAGAGGTAATGCAAATAACCAGATTTAGGGAGATCTGAAAGCCCATATCCAACTACCTAGTTTGTCGATAGAAAACCAGTGTAACACGCAGCTATGTGACTATATCTAGATTCTAAGGGAAAGACGTTACAAAATTCATTCAAGATGTTACTTCAGTGCAACCAGACAAAGAAGTGGTTTGAAAACTGGTAGAAATGTCAGTTTTTAATACATGTGTCAGCTTTCTATGACTTCAATATGAAATATTCCTTACTTTCACACTTGGGTACTTAGTCAGTTACAATCTGACGCAGGGCGCAAAATTCACGGTCGCCTGATCGCCATTGGCGACCAGAATTCTGTCGCAAGCGACAACAATTCAATTTTTATAATTGCTATTTTGCTTACCTTCATCTATATATATATGTAAAAGGCTTTGTCCTGACTGACTGACTGACTGACTGACAGAGCATCAACGTAGAGCCTAAACTATAACAGGTAGAGACTTGGAATTTTGACAGTAGCTTCGTTTCATAATGTAGGTGCTCACTAAGAAAGGATTTTGAAAAATTTTGATTAAATGCCAAAAATTAAATGTTTTTTAGAATACTTAATCCCTTTTTACACAGAATTATCAAATCCAAAACACAGTTCACTTGGCAACAGTATTGTTGGCAGTCTTCACATAAGGCTTTGGAAATAAATGAAACGATACTTGACAATCGTTATAATAAAATTGTTTATGCATGATTTTGGTAAGGTTCTTGAGTCTATGGTTCATTTTAATTGTTTCATTTCGAATTTGTATGCTCATGTGGCAGCATATGATTCGTTTTGTTCGTTTGTTTATTTATATTTTTAACGTTAAAATATATAATTAAGAGTAAAATTATTTAATTCCTGCAATTTACGTAAAAACGATGTCAATGTTAATAAATGTAATGTTTTGATTACTTTCCTGTTAAATAAATGATTTAAACACAATATCTAGCAGTTGAGTAAGTAGTGAAGCGAAGCCGTTGGCACCTGCTAGTTATTTTATAATTGATGAACTTCATACCGTTTGTGGTGAAATGTAATATAGTAAACAATATCCAACTTATACCACAAAGTATATTAAATTGCAGAATTTTTTTAATACAAGAGAAAAACGAGAGAAAGAACATCCAAATGCAAATTAGCTTGTATTAGAAGAAGTATCAAGAATTCAGAGTAGGCCCTACAATAATTATTACACTAAGAACTTCACCTTAGGCATTCGGCCCTGGTAAAGTCATGAATATATAAAAAATTATTCTACCCAGTTATAAGTATGTATTATAATAGTCGTTGAGTATATCGTCATGAAGTAACACAATGTGGATACTCGTATGTAAAATATATCCCTATTTTAAGTTTATGGTACAAGACAATTATACTCCTCACTGTAAATTAATGATAATTATATACGAGAATGAATAAAATGAAAACCACAATTAATTTGTTTCCACTATTTTTCTGCAGGAAGAAGGTTTGCTTGTACATTATTTTTCTACATAGTCCCCTCCCAGTTCAATGCACTTATGCCATCAGATAGGAAGTGCTTCAATACCGCATGAGAAAAATTATTTTGGTTGACACTGCAGGCACTCATGCACCACCGAATGGTTGTCAGATCAACAGACCTGAACTTCTGTCCCCCAAGGTGCTCCTTTAATGGACTAAAGATGTGGAAATCTGATGGTATCAAACCTGGCAAGTATGGCAGATGTAGGAAGCACTTGAAGCATATGTCGTCGATGGTTTTCATGGTTGCACGAGCAGCATGAGGACAGGCGTTAACACGTCGAAGCAAAACACCTTCTCTCAGCAACCCCCTTCGCTTTGCCACCAACATATTTCCAAATCTTCGGTCCGTTAAAGGATCTTCTTGGAGGGCACAAGTTCATATCTGATGAAGACGTCCAATCGATGGTGCAGGAATAGCTGCAGCGTCAATTAAAGTAATTTTTCTCATGCAGTATCGAAGCTCTTCCTATCCAATGGCGTAAGTGCATTGAACTGGGAGGGGACTATGTAGAAAATAATGTACAAGCAAACATTCTTTCTGCAGTAAAGTAGAGGAAAAAATTAATTGCTCTTTTCATTTGATTCGTGACCGCCGGTGTGGTCGTGTGGTTAGCATCGCTGACTACAGATCCGTCGCGTCGGCCGGGGTTCGATCCTCGGTACCTCCTCGGATTTTTCTGGGATAGGGAGGTCTGGTAGGGGTGCACTCAGCCTCGTGATTCAAATTGAGGAGCTACTTGATAGAGAAGTAGCGGCTCCGGTCATGAAAACCACCATTAACGCCCGTGGGTGTCGGCATGCTGACCACATGCCCCCCAATCCTGCCAACTGCGTATAGGTAGATGACGCAGCGGTCGGGTGGTAATCCGAGTCTCTCCAGGGATGTCGCGCCACGGAGAGTTAATTTGATTCGTATTAATATTTTGTCTTCTAGTCATAATGACACATGTGTAATATAGTAAGCCACGTACACTGTTATGTTCTCAGCATATTGAAGTAATTTGCATCAAACAAGCTGGATCGTGCTTCAAGAGAGGAGAGGAATCTGAAGTGGACTCCACATAACCCAAAGCGTGGGTGTAAAACCAACCCACACTACCCCATTTTCATACATATACACTAGCAGCTACAAAATTTAGCTACTCCTGAAACGGCACTTCGACTTTTATTCCGTCATAAACATGCGATACTTTGGTTATTTGAAAAGCGACTGGCTTGGAAGAAAGAAGGGCATATGGAACGGATTTCCGAGTTCAGGCTATTTACTGAGAGGGAAGGAAGGCTGAATTCTTCAGTAATATTACGTAAATATTATCTTAGATGGAAAGATGAAGTCAGACTGAAAAATTCAATGCCATAGCCGGGATTTGAACAAGGCTTTCGGTGCCAATTGACCAATTGAGCTACCATGGCAACATGCCGGTACAGCATTAAATTCTCCAACTGCCGGTAATGTTGTACTATACATAATATATTACGAGGGAGAATCAAATGAACCGCCGGTATGGTCTTATGGTTAGCGTCGCTGACTACGGATCCGTCGGTCAGGGTTCGATCCCCGGTACCTCCTCGGATTTTTCTGAGGTAGGGGTGCACTCAGCCTCGTGATTCAAATTGAGGAGCTACTTGATAGAGATGTAGCGGCTCCGGTCATGGAAACCACCATTAACGGCCGTGGGTGTCGGCATGCTGACCACATGCCCCCAATCCTGCCATCTGCCTATAGGTAGATGACGCAGCGGTCGGGTGGTAGGACTTGTCCCTTCGGGGATGTCGCGCACGGAGTTTAGTTTAGTTTTAGAATCAAATGAAAACGCAATTAATTTGTTTCACTATTTTACTGCAGGAAGAATGTTTGCTTGTACATTATTTTTCCACATAGTCCCCTCCCAGTTCAATGCACTTGCGCCATCGGATAGGAAGTGCTTTGATACCGCGTGATAAAAATTATTTTGGTTGACGCTGTAGCCACTCGTGCACCGCCTACTAGACGTCTTCATCAGACTTGAACTTCTGCCCTCCAAGGTTCTCCTTTAATGGACCAAGGATGTGGAAATTTGATGGTGACAAATCTGGCGAGTATGGCGGATGTGGGAGGCACGTGAAGCGAATGTCATCGATGGTTTTCATGGTAGCACGAGCACATTTAAGTGCAGTAACTTTGTGTCACATTGCTTCAATTATTTTCTGTGATTTTTTTATTTTGAATTTTTTTTTACAAAATTTTCCATGATCTTTCAATTATAATATTTTTATATTCTTTACACTGAAATTCTGTGGCACTAAATGTGCAAGCTGTTTCTAGAAACAGGTGTGCAAAATTTCATCAAAGTCCTTCCGGTAGTTCCTGAGAAACATGTTCCTAATTCATGAAAGTTTTGTTATTGTATAGTCGACACATAGAACTTTCCATGTTAAATTCACTTTACAATTATAATTCATCCAAGGGCGCCAATATGATGTTTTCTAGGGGGGAGGCAATATTTTTAATTAATTAATTTTTTGTCGCTTTAACTTCTTGGGCCACTTTGTAACATTATATTAAAAAAATAAAAAGTGCAACAATGACATAGCCAGAAAATAACTGCGGGGAGGGTCCCAAGTGCCAGGGGGGTTTGGAATACCCCAAATAAAGGGGGTCGGGGATCCATCCCTAGAAAATTTTTAAACATTGAACTAATGAGAATCACATTTTAGTCTATTTTAGCACTGAAAAACTAGTTAGCAAATTTGTTTACTATACTCTAAGACATGACAACTTAATCAAGAAATTGTTATGACAATATTATAGGAGAAAAATTCCTCCGACACTGGGACTTGAACCCAGGACATTTGGCTTTTCGCGCCAATGCTCTACCAACTGAGCTAAGCCGGAGTTCAATTCACAGCGCCAGATGGAACCCCTCTCCTATGATTGATTGCCCTAATGGTCTACCTCACAGACAGACAAGTTATGTCATATGCAGTACTGTGAGGCACACTAAGTAGTGATTTTGTGACCGGGCTCCCACTGTTATTGTACAGATAACATTCAAGATAGATATATACACACTATCACAAAATCACTACTTAGTGTGCCTCACAGTACTGCATATGACATAACTTGTCTGTCTGTGAGGTAGACCATAAGGGCAATCAATCATAGGAGAGGGGTTCCATCTGGCGCTGTGAATTGAACTCCGGCTTAGCTCAGTTGGTAGAGCATTGGCGCGAATAGCCAAATGTCCTGGGTTCAAGTCCCAGTGTCGGAGGAATTTTTCTCCTATAATATTGTCATGTAATGTCCAACAGAGACAATAATCTGTGGTTCATGAATGCTTATATATCTATATAAGAAATTGTTACCTAAGTTATAATACTTATTACTATTTATAAGAAAAGTTAAATAACACATGGAACAGTGGACATAATAGGCCTACTCATTGTGTTATGAAAAGAAATAACTGCATTATATCATATTTGACACACCAACAAATCTTGTTTTACTAAATAAATATTTTTTAAAATACAAATATAGCATTTTAGGTTTTGACTTTTGGGGGACCAAACCCTCTGGGCCCCCCTTTCCTAATCCACTATGGATTCTGCTTCCATGTTGTCGATTTGGTAACTGCAAACTTTTTATATCTCAACTGACTTTCAAATAATTGTCTTAAAAGAAAAACACCTGACTATAATTATTAATATACATTTTTTCCTTTTTCTAGAGAGCTAGGGGGGCCGCGGCCCCCCTGCCCCCGGGTATGGGCGCCCATGAATTCATCTGCTTTCTTCTGTAATTTTAATTTTACCAATTGGATTTTATTCATGTCCTGTGCGGTAGGAATTCGATATGTACTTGTGCATTCAATCTGATACTATGTGTTAAAAAGTTCCTACAAAGCCAATAACTCCGGCAGGTGGGAAGCAGGCTAGCGTTATCCTGAATGAAAAATAAATGAGCTTTATATTAAACACGTTCCAAACTTTTCCATGAATTGAATATCCGTTTATTAAAATTCAGCGAACTCAGTCCAGGCTGGAAAGATATTCACTCTAATTTATTTCTCTCTCTATCGATTTTGTTTTAACTGTTATAATTTAGGATTCTTGGCGTAGGAACTCTGCCATAGCCTATACTATACAGCAGCGTTTCTCAACTATGGTCCGCGGACCACTGGTGGTCCTTGGTCCACGAAGATTATGCAGATGGTCCGCAGACATAATTAAAAAATATCATAGAGCAAGTGGAAAGTAAAGAAGTAAATTTTTTTCACATATTCGTTATAATGACCTATAATTAATGCCCCAAATATTAAGAATATAGGCCTTCTTTTAAAAATGGGATGTGAAATTAGGGCTCCGTAAAATTCTGTAGATATTTTAGAGGTCCTCGGGTTCAAAAAGGTTGAGAAACTCTGCTATACAGGATCATAATGGAATAATTGTATACCCGAATGGAAAATCGTTGCAAACAACAAATTGTAAATTTCACAGGAACATGTAGTTTTTAAGAATTTTATTCATTCATGGACAAAAATCTTTACTGTAGTAGAATGAAGAATACATGCTTGTTTTTATGCTTGTTTTATGTTTTTACCATCGCGTCTTCTGTCCAGAAATCTAAAAATAAAAAATTATAAGACATCCTGCCGGTTACATTTTATGGATGTGAGACACGGTCATTTTTTTCTTCGGGAAGAACATAATCTGAGTGTTCGAAAACAGGGTGCTTAGGAAAATAATTGGGCCTAAGAGAGATGATAATGGGGATTGGAGAAAACTGCATAACGACGAGCTTCATAACCTGCATTCTTCACCGGATATAGTAATGGTTAATAAATCACGGAGGATGAAATGGGATATACATGTTGCGCGCTTGGGGGAGGAAAGACATGTCTAAAATATATTGACTGGGAGACCTGATGGAAAGAGACTATTTGGAAGACCTAGACCTAAGTGGGAGGACAATATTAGGATAGATTTAGTGGAATTAGAATTTACGAGGGATGGTTGGATGGAGTTAGCACAGAATAGGGTTGAATGGCGGGCTCAAGGGGTATGAACCTCCGGGTTCGTAAAATAGATATTCCTTTAGTTTTTTTTAGGATTTGTCTATTGCCATTGAGTGAGTAAGTAAGTAAGTAAGTAAGTAAGTAAGTAAGTAAAGAACACTTTTGAGTTAATACACTTCTGGTGTTTAACATGTTATGGGAAACTACCTGTTTGGATTTCTTTTATAAAGGAAAAACTGTACTGTACTGTACTCTTGGACATAGTATTATTTCCTATAATATACTGATTTGGGGCATGGCAACGACCATAGATAGTGTGTTTGTTGCACAAAAGAAAATCTTAAGACTTATTTTTAACTTGGCACCAAGGGAGTCTTTAAGAATGGTTTTAAAAATAACAAGATTTTAACAGTAACTGGAATTTTATTATACATGGCTGCTTTATTTTATTTCAAGAACAAAGATAAGTTCATCTTTAATTCAGAATTACATGAGCACAACACAAGGAGCAAAGACGTTATACATATTTTTAAATATCGAACATTTAGATACACTAAATCGCCAGTTTACATTGTTAGTCAAGTTATAAATAACTTACTAGCTAGTATTTAAATGTCAAAAATATCAGGTGTTTTAAATCTAAACGGAAAGAGTATTTGTGTGAGAAGACACTTTATTCTTTTAAGGATTTTTTACATAAAAGATTTTGCAGTTCCTTTAACCTTTATTTGTTCGAAATAATATTGACAATGTGTACCTATACAATGTATAGCTACAAATGCAATAAATTATTATTATTATTATTATTATTATTATTATTATTATTATTATTATTATTATTATTATACGAAGGGGATAATTGTGATTTCCTTCATTCATGCATTAGTCAATTTAAAAAATAGAAATAAATAATATGAAATTGGCGAGTAAATTCCAATAATGTTTTTTCTGATTTTCATTGTACTGACCCTTAGCTTATTGAATGTAAATCACATGACTAAGAGTCTATAGGCCTATGGGATGGCATAAAAGCATTAGTAAAGCAATTTAGTGGTAAAAACAGTTCAAAGCGACTTTGAGTAAGAGCTTAGTGCCCTGAGGGAGCTGTGGCGAAGACAGACATGCCTTGAGATGAGGAAAATGCACTAGGGACCAGACAGGGCTTACGTACATGTCTGGGGGGACGAGGACTTAATAAATACTGCAACGCCGCCACTACAAGAGGACTTAAAAATCGCTCCACTCCGCTCAAAATATTAATTTGCGGGTGCGCGGGAAAAGAGACTTAATTTTGAACAGAATTTACCTCCTTATACCCTCTGATAATAAAAATAAACACACAACACACTGTGACAATGATATTTATGTATAGAAGCATTAAAAAAACCATTAAAAATATGTAAAGATTAAAATTAGTCACACATTACACAGGTCTATGTTGTAAAAATACTAAAACGTGTATATAAAATGAAATTTCCCTATTGTCGGGAGTCTTTACACCGTATATGACGGCAAGGCTTGTGGAGTGTTCCTTTCTTGATTATTTTTGTGAACGTTTTCTTTTGTAGAATTGGTTCATAGTCATTCGCCAAGTTCCTACTCTACAACACAAGCAGGAACTGATGATGGCGTAACTATTACGCCGAAATGCATATTCAGTATTTAGACAATACAAAACACTGGACATCCAATTCTACAAGAAAACGTTCACAAAAAGAATCAAGAAAGGAACACTCCACAAGCCTGAAGATTTGGACATTGCCGTCATATATGGTGTAAAGACTCCCGACAATAGGGAAATTTCATTTTATATACACGTTTTAGTATTTTTACAACATAGACCTGTGTAATGTATGATTAATTTTAATCTGTACATATTTTTAATGGTTTTTTAATGATTCTATACATAAATATCATTGTCACAGTGTGTTGTATGTTTATTATAATATCAGAGGGTATGAGGAGGTAAATTCTGATCAAAATAATCCTCCCTCTGCAGCAAACATGAAATTTATCAAAGAGAGTTAAGTCCACCATCCTCTAAAATTGAGATATGTCCATAGAGTTATAAATAAAAATGTACTCTACATTTGTGTTAAGTCCAGTAAGTTATATTCCAAAATGTACGATAGTTACGGATGTGTGCCTCATGGGTTTATCCATCTCTAAAGCTATATTGGGTGGGTAAAGTGTGTTGAGTCCCTCTATTTCTCAGTAACAAGAAAGTGGGCTTAACTCTCTTTGCCCGCAAACCCCCCGAATTTATTCCTTTACTGTCTTACAAATATCAATTTCTCGTTTCATATTTTAGATATCATCGTACATATGATTTCTGTTCTCAATATCCCTTTTTTAGAACTAAATACAAAGCCTATAGCAATTAACATGGTACTGTGTACTGTGCTATTTTTGCCGTACTATATGCCTGTTTTTATGCAGTTCAGAAACTCTTATCGTCTCGTCTTCTGTCCAGAAATCTAAAAATTAAGATTTATAAGACTATTATCCTGCCTGTTGTATTATATGAATGTGAGACATGGCCGCTAACTGATCAGGAAGAACATAGTCTGAGAGTGTTTGAAAATAGGGTGCTTCGAAAAATATTTGGACCCAAGAGGGATGACAAAGGGGACTGGAGAAAATTGCATAACGATGAGCTTCAGAACCTGTACGCATCACCAGATATAGTAAGGGTAATTAAATCGCGAAGGATGAAATGGGCTGGACATGTTGCACGCATGGGGGAGGAAAGACATATCTCAAAAGTATTGACTGGGAGACCCGAAGGGAAAAGACCACGTGGAATACCTAGAAGTAGGTGGGAGGACAGTCTTAGAACGATTTAGGGGAAGTAGGATTTGTGGGGGATAATTGGATGGAGTTTTAGCACAGAATAGGGTTGAATGGCGGACTCAGGTAAGCGCGGCAATGAACCTTCGGGTTCCATAAAATAGATAATATTCCTTTAGCCTGCTTAAGAATTTTCTATTGTCATCGAGTAAGTAAGTAAGTAAGTAAGTAAGTATTTTGCCTCTGAGCGCGTCGCTCTTTAGCGGGTTAGCCAGTTCGGGCCCCGCGTCCGATATTAATCTATATCGGATACTGATCTTATCCGAATTGTCTTTAATCCGTAAAGTGGTGCATAGGGCCTCAAGTCGAAGATTGCAGTACCTAGATTAAATCTGTTACGCTTATTTTCCATGAGAAGACAGAAGGACAGGTGTAAACCGATCGTCTTACAAACCCTCCCAGGGAAAACTAAGGTATTATTAGGACGTGAAAGTGCTATACCGGATATGCCTAGTTGGCAATCGATAGTTCGAATTATCATAATAATAATATTAATAATAATAATAATAAAATCAGGTAAACTCATATAAAGAAGTGTCAGAATGCTTTTGTTTAATCAGTGATAATTGCAATTATGATATACGGAAAATAAGTTATTTATGCAATCGATTTCCGAGTTAAGCTCCAGATCGATTTATTAAGCAGGGCTTACGGAAGAACAAAGTTCTAGTTTGATAAGCATATGTGAAAGAATATGTGAGTAGTGTTATTTGTCAAAGCTAACTGTGTTGCAACTTCCAAAGCCGTATATGAACATTATAAAACAATATATTGCTATGAGAACTGAATTGCATTTGATAAATTTTTCTAATATATTACCATAAAATAGGCACTAAATTGGGCATTACTCCGGTACCAGTCAACCGATTTTGTCCAAAATAAATACGCTTCTTGCCATCTTGCCATGGACGTTGTAAATGCGTATACCAAGTTTCATGGAAATCCGAAAAAGCGGATTTGATTTACATTGATAGATAGGCATCCCCACACTATCACATAAAGTACCGTTCTGGCACTTAATAACAGTGTTTTAATAAACGCCACTACTTTAACGTACCTGTATGTCATTATGACACCGTTTCGTCACATGTAATAAGTATATTATAGTATAGCCGAACAAAAAGGAGATTCTTTTACACTCTTAAACAAGTATTTTCCCTCTCAAAAGTAAACTCTAGATGCTTCATTTTGAGATTTGACTGAAGAGTAGTTCACGAAGCTTCTCAGTATGCCTGTAGGATTTTGAGAGCGCTATTCGTTTTAAATAAATTGTGTTCAAGTAGAATCTGTTTATTTATTGCAATTTAAAACCATATAGCTTGAACCGCAGAAACAGGATATGAAGCAGGGTCTCTTTGCTAGTACAACGAGGGAAAATGAAATTTCTTTAGAGAATAGAAAAAGTTCCCAACAGCTTAAGTCTTATAGATGCCGTGCTTTGTATGGAAAACAAGCAAACTTAAAATAAGGTCTTATCACTATGACAACGAGAAACTAAGTGCATCCAACAACAAAAAGTGGAATTTTCCTCGGGAATTTCTTTCTTCACTTGTTCTTGCTACGTTGTAAAGATAAAACTCTTGAGCAATAAATTATGCATCATTGTAGAAATTATTTTTCAAGTAAATTCGTGTCTGCAGAGATTCGTTCCTGAGATTTCTGTTTCTGTTTGTTTATTTACATTTTTAAGAAAGCACTCCTTATTCTTAGTTTTAACATTGCTGGTTAATATGTCTTGTATTCTTTGTTACTGATTTTATTCTTCTTTTTCTCTATTATTTTCTCCGTATTATTTCCTCTATTTCTGTCGACCTGAATGGAGCATTCGGTAAGGCATTGGATTTCTGTTCCTAGTTCGCGGTTCCGGCCCAAGTCGAGTGCATAAATGTGACAGTCCCATGTCTGTATATTTACAAGCATGTAAAAGATCTTTCTGCGGGATATAATCTGGTACTCTGGAGCTTACTCCAGACAGATAAATGTTTATGAAAATTCCAGTTTTGGATTATGGGGAACTCAAATCGTGTATTAAGTGCCAGTATGGTACTTTATGAGATTGTGTGGGGGACGAAAAAATGTCTGTCCGTCTGTCTGTCTGTCTGTCCGTGCGTCTGTACGCACCATAACTCAAGTACGCTTTTTCGGATGTTCATGAAACTTGGTATAAACATTCATAATGTCGATGGGAAGAACCCTATTGATATTCAACCAAATCGGTTCACCGGTACCGGAGTAATGCCCAATTTAGTGCCTATTTTAATAGATTATGGCGCCTTTCTCATAGAATGGCGCCATCACTCATATACGCTGTAACGGATTTCCATGAAACTTGGTTTTCCCATTTATGACGTCCATGAGAAGTGCCCTATTGAATTTGAACCTAATCTGTTGACCGGTACCGGAGTAAAACCCAATTTAGTGTATATTTTAAAGACGCGGTAACTCAAATACGCTTTACCGGATTTTTATGAAACTTGGTATACACATTTACAATGTCCGTGGGAAGACGCATATTCATAATGGATAAAATCGGTTGATCTGTTTCGGAGTAATGCTCAATTTAGTGCCTATTTTATGGCAATATACGTATTCGAAAGAATTTATAAAAAAAAATGAAAATCAGTTATCTTGACAACTTAGCCTATTGTTTTACTGTGATCTTATAAGGCCTTGGAAATTAAAATACAGGTAGCTATGACAAAAAACATTATTGTTTTACATGCGCTTATCCAACTAGACCGTTAAAATGACCCGGGTGGCCGAGATGGTAGACCTTTCTTCTTCCGTAAGCCCTGCTTAATGAATAAATCTGGAGCTTAACTTGGAAATCAATTTAAAAAAAAAACATATTCTGCATATCATAATTGCAGTCATAACTGATTAAACAAAAACATACTGGCACTTTTTTACATCAGTTTACCTGATTTTATTTATTTTATGTGTGTGTGTGTATATATACACACACACATAAAATAAATACAAATATATATATATGCATTCATGAACCACAGATTATTCTCTCTGTTGGACATAGCACGATAATATTATAGGAGAAAAATTCCTCTGACACTGGGATTTGAACCCAGGACCTTTGGCTATCCGTGCCAATGCTCTACCAACTGAGCTAAGGCAGAGCTCACTTCACTGCGCCAGATGAAACCTCTCTCCTATGACTGATTGCTCGTAATGTTCTACCTCACTGACAGACAAGTTATGTTATATGCAGTACTGTGAGGCACACTAATTAGTGATTTTTGTGACGGGGCTTCCACTGTTGTTGTAGTGTAACATTCAAGATAGTATTCATGAACCCCATAATTTAGTCTCCGTTCAACATTATATGATAATATTATAATATAGGATAATATTATATTATAGGATAGTCAAAGGTCCTGGCTTCAAAACCAGGTGTCAAAGAAAGTTTTCTCCTATAATATTATAATGTAATGTCCAACAGAGACAATAATCTCTGGTTCATGAATGCATATGAATATATCTATCTTGAATGTTACTGTACAATAACAATGGAAGACCAGTCACAAAAATCACTAATTAGTGTGCCTCACAATACTGCATAATGACATAACTTATCAGTCAGTGAGGTAGACCATTAAGGGAATTCAGTCATAGGAGAGAGGTTCCATCTGGCGCAGTGAAGTGAACTCTGGCTTAGCTCAGTTGGTAGAGCATTGGCACGGATAACCAAAGGTTCTGGGTTCAAATCCCAGTGTCAGAGGAATTTTTCTCATAATATCATGTATTTATTTTGTTGAAAACTCGACATGGAGTTTGAGGGTCGAACTCAATACTTCTATTTATAGTACCTGTGGTCATAGGCGTAACCAGGCCGACCATATGGGGGGGGTTATAACATCTGGGGGGTATGGAATACCCCCCCCCCCGAAAAATTTTCAAAATTAGGACGCAAAATAATGAGTTTTAAGCTTCCGGGGGTCCCCCGGAAAATTTTAAAAATTAAGACGCAAAATAACGAGTTTTAAGCTTCCGAGGGTCCTTCCCCGGAAATTAAAAAAAATTAAGACGCAAAATAACGAGTTTTAAGCTTCCGGGGGTCCTCCTCCGGAAAATTTTAAAAATTAAGACGCAAAATAACGAATTTTAAGCTTCCCACGCTTTATACTTGTATTAAGTAATTTATGGGCAGACTTAAAAAATTATACAATTTTCCTTTTTTTAATCAATGGGGGGGGGGGGGGGTTCAAACCCCCAAACCCCCCCCCCCTCGGTACGCCTGTGCCTGTGGTACGGGTAGAGGAAGTAAAAATACATTCACAGTGGTTGGTCTCTGAATTAAAAGACGCGACTTCCCTCGATATTTTCTCCGCATGATTCATTTAATTAATTAAAGTTTCAAAATATGAGTGTTTTATGTCTTTCGATAATGTAGAGAAAATTAATAAACTGTCTATTTTGTACGTCTCGATATTTCTGTACAGCCCTAAACATGTGCTGCCATCTGTAATTACAATTTCCAACTAGAACAGCGGTTTGAGTATAAGTCTACAGGATCAGTGAATGATGAAAGATCGAATCCAACGATTACAGCATCTGTATCGATACGGACATCGAGAAACGCGGTAATCAGCTGTAATGTTTTTTTAATATGGCGGTTGTGATATGTGAATTGTAATTGCGAGCGTACAAAAACGCTCTGCAATTAGACGTACAGGTTAGTGTCGTGTGGAAACAAGCGAAAATCAGTTATTTGTGTGTTTATTTAAGTGCAAACATATTTCGTTGGCAAGAAAAGTGTTAAGTAAACAAGAGAGAAGCAAAATATAGTTGGCATGGCAACATCTTTGGTATGTACAACATCCATTCTCAAATAACTGATGCTGCCTTCAATCTTTAAACATCTAATATACTGTCGGGCACGTCTTTAATTCAGTATTATGTATTTAACTTTTAAGATGTTCTCTACCCGTAACATTTGAACTATGTAGAAAGAGAGTGTGTTGTTTGGAACTGTTGAATTAGACCTCGTGTTTTAGCTTCAGTACCTGTTTTAAGGTTGGTTCCTAGTGTGAAACATTTTCAAAAACATGTGTTTGTGTATGTCTGTCTGTGAGCAGCTTAGATATCTAAACTGTAAACTGTATCCTTGAGATCTATCAAATATAAAACAGCACAGACATGAACAGAAAAAGATATCTACTTGTGTATTGTCAGTAGACATGACTGAGTGGTTAGACCGTTAGCCTTCCATCGCTGGGACCCGGGATCGAATCTTGGTGGATCCATGTGGAACTTGTGGTGGACTAAATGGGGTTGGGGTTGGAGCAGGTTTTCTTGGGGTGCTCCTTTTTCCCCTGCATATAGGCCCTATCATTCCACCAGAGTTCCATTCATCATACTATGACTATTGGTTGCAATGAAGGGATTATTATTATTATTATTATTATTATTATTATTATTATTATTATTATTATCATCATCATCAATAGACCTATGAAGGTTACACGCTAAACCATGTTAACAATAATAATATTATGAATAATAATAATTATTATAGTAATAAATATAATATTTTAGAACAATAATATTAATAATGACAATAATACCGGTATTAATGTTAAATTTAAAATAAATCACGTTATGAAATGTTGATTTTACATGCTCTCTCTCAAGATTGCGAATAAAATTATTTTTTGTATGTTTTAATCAGCCCACTGTCGTAGATTCTTCTGCTTGCTATAATTTTATTATAACTTTTGAGTGGATTGTATTATATAAATAGTTTAAACTTGATTTCGGTAGTCGTTTTTAAGGTAGAGAATTATTGTGTTTCATTGAGGTTGAGTATTCAATAGGTCTAACATTTTGAGGCGCCCAGAATTCATGTCCATTAACATAAACTTCCTACAATTGTAGGGTGCCCAAATTAACAAGTATACCGCAGTATATGCATAATTATGATATAAACTGTTTAAATTATTGCAAAGAATAGAGAGTACTAAACTTAATAAAGTATTTGAACATTAATAGAAATGAATAATCTTAATAGGATCCGCCTAATATAGGCTACCACTATGTTTTGTTGAATTATAGCTGGAAGTTGAAGGTGAAAGTATTCAGGAATACAATAGAAATGATTGCGTCTGTTAAGCAAATTTATTTATAAACTTGTATGTTTATTAGAATCAGGCTATTGTTTTAAAATAACACTTTAAAGTTAGATTAAAATTTCATATAATAAATTATGGCCCAATATGAGTTAATGTCTGTAAATGTATTGAATCACTATTATGTTTACCCTTGAGCTCAGTGTCATAACAATTCTTAGTTTTTAAAAACTAATAAAACTTTGTACTGTCTATTTTGGGGTACGCCGTAGCGTAGTGGTTGAAGCGCTGCGTTACAAACCGGAAGGTCGCTGGTTCGATCCCCGATGAGGTCGATGGAGTTTTTCAATTGGCATAATCCTTCTGGTGGCACTATGGCCCTGGGGTCGACTAAGCCTCTAACAGAAATGATTATCAGGAGCAATCCTGGGGGTAAAGGTGGCCGGTGCGTAAGGCTGACAACCTTACCAGCTTCACGTGCCGTTGTCTAAACATTTGCGAGCCTCAACTTCCTGGAACCCTCTGGGCCTCCATGGCCTGTAATAGGGAACACTTTACTTTTACTGTCTATTTTAAAATGTAAGAATCTGACAAATATGCTTAATATATTCAATATATTTATATGCCTATGCGTAATACATTCATGGTGATTCAGTACATTTATTATACATTAACCCATATTGGGCCACAATTTATTATATGAAATTTTAATCTAACTTTATTGTGTTGTTTTAAAACAATAGCCTAATTTTAATAAACATATAAGTTAATAATTAATTTGCTTAACAGACGTGATCATTTATATTGTATTCCTGAATACTTTCTCCTTCAGCTTCCAGCTATAATTCAACAAAACATAGTGTTATATTAGTCGGACCTCTTAAGATTGTCTTATACCACTTGAAATATGAAATTAGTCAATTCTTTATAAAAATGGTTATGTATAATATGCACTGGACACATAATGGTTAGGTTTTGATATTCCAAGTTAAAAAAAAAAAGGAAACTAAAAATCTAGGTCGACTATGAACATACGTAGGCCTACTACGGTACTATACAGATGAAGCTTTTAACAATAACAGACTGTAGTCTACAAGGATCCTTACAAAAAATCCTACAACAGGCATTCCATGCTATTACCATCAATCTAAACATAAACTAAATGTCTCTATAAAATATATCCACAGAGATGTATAAATATCTCAACTTCCTGACATAAAGCTGTGATGGAACCTCTCTTACGAGATGCCAACATCACAAAGCTACTGTTTCCAAAAACTTTCCCTTTTAAGATACTGTATGTTCTTACTGTTATCGTAGAAATGGACAATGCTGGCCCATAAAACAGTATAAAAGCGTTTGTTATGTTCTTCGTAATGTGTCCTATCCCACATAGATAACGCAGGAGTGGGGAAAGATAATTTGAATATCTCCTACTATTCTTTTTATGATGACCATCGAGGGACCGTAAAAGTGAGATTTTCCTCAGCTGCGGAAGAGATGTGATCCTAGTCAAACGACCCAGAGACGGTTATAAGAAAATAACTTTAAAACGCACAACATTTTCTTGCGTTTATTTCACTTCGCATCTTACACTCGCTTTTATATATGTTTATACATGTCATATAAGCTCCATTCTTCTTATCCTGGATTTTATTTTCTAAGGGAGGCATATATTCACTCTCGAATGCTCGAATATAAATTGAGATTATTATTATTATTATTATTATTATTATTATTATTATTATTATTATTATTATTATTATTATTATTATTATTATTCTCCTATACAAAGGAGCCCTATTTCACGAAGTGTAGGTATGCAAGGCGGTATGTTGTTCATCAGATTCATAAATAGGATATATATATATATATATATATATATATATATATATATATATACCATTATATCATACATCGTTTAAAAGAAGACAAATTAAACTTTTAATCCAAAATTCTTAATTGTGTAAATCAATTATAACAGTTATAAAAATCACATGTTTATATATTGTAAAATTTTCCAGCATTAGTAATAATAATAATAATAATAATAATAATAATAATATTTATTTATCTGTCATTAAACTTATACAAAGTGTAAGTACATCATCAGTGTAAAAATTCTAAAACTATTAAAACACCAGATCATCCAGATTTGTCTCATCGAACTCCTGTATAGTGTAAAATGCCTTGCTTTTTAGCCATTGCTTAATTAATGTTTTAAATCTTTTCGAATTAACATTTCTAGCATTTAGTGGGAGCTTGTTAAAAAGTTTGATTCCAACATGCTTAAAACTATTCTGACTTTTATTCAATCTTGTAAAATTAGGGACTAAATTGGTTTTATTTCTTGTTTGTTATTTATGTTTATCTGAACTAATATTAAAATCATCGTAATTATCTTTGACAAACTGTAGCACATGTAATATGTAAAGACTAGTCAAGGTCATAATGTTCATTTCAATAAAGCCTACATGCAAGCCTACTACAGAATGACTCAGCGCTCAAAGTGTTAAAAACACAATTTCGATTCGGTGTAAGCCACTCTTCCTGTGTTTTTATGCTTTTGATTTCAGCTTATCTTAATTAGGTTGGTAACTATTTCTCAATCCCACTGTTTGTTTGTTTGTTTGTTTGTTTGTTTGTTTGTTTGTTTGTTTGTTTGTTTGTTTGTTTGTTTGTTTTTTTTTTTTTTTTTTTTACTGTTCTCCAGTGAGCTTTTGCTATTCATATTCCTGAACATATTTTGATGTTATATTATGTTCTCTTACAGATAGCCTATCTAGGCCGAAGTTCTCAAATTACTTTTTCAAATCGTCCATTTTTAATGTTAGTATTTGATGCAGTCTATTTACAACAAAAGTTGAATATTTCATCTTCCTTCATTTTCTAGAATTCTCTACCAATACTTCCAGTACTACTTATCTCTCTTTGATACTTAAGTACTGCATAAGTATGATTACTAAATTTAAGAAAATATATAAGAAGATCTAAATCACTGATGGACGCCCGAGTAGTGTAGATTGGGAACTAAAAAAAAGGAGTATGAAATTATGTTATGGAAATACAGTTTCCATCAATGAACAGATTAAAAGCAAGGACGCAGAATATGAAATCCTGTGGTGCCCTCATAACATGTGTTGTGTGCTACATTGAGCTCCCAGGCAAAAACTGCAACAGAGCTGTTAAAGTGCTCGACAGGTTATTTTGCAACGTTGCAAAAAAATCAAAACATAACTGTCTAACATTATTTCAAAGTGGCTGTATTGTTATAACAAAATGCCCCTAAAGTACTGTTGCATGTACATTTTTGCATACTATTTTCGTTTAGTATAAAATCTCTATGATGTGATGTGCAATTTTTCTAGTTTTTTTATCTCTTTGCGTTTCAAAAGAAGGAAATAATGAAACTCCCTGAACCATTTTTTTCTGCATGGACAGTAAAACAGACATTTGTGTAGCCTAGAATCATAATGATAAAATTAGCATATTTGTACATATTTAGGTATAATATAATCCATATATATATAATCATATTAATTTAAATTAATATTATTTGAAATTTACTCCATAAAATACACCAGTAATAGAAAGAATTGACAATAGTTCCACTGTACCCTACCGTATAGGCACACATCCCGAACTCCTGATATGGCCTCACAGGTAAAAGGAGTAGCCTATTTACAAAGCTGAAAAAAAACACAAAATATGCAATATTCAATTAATATCACAATATAGGCGTACGTGGCTCATATTTTAAATGTGCGAAATTTAAAAAAAAAACTATGCTTCGTTAATACTATACATCTGATTACTTATATATTAAATAGAAACAATTGACAATAGTTCCGCTGCACACATCCCGAACTCCTGATATGGACTCGCAGATGAAAGGAGTATAAACACAAAGGAGTATAAATTTATAACCTGATGTTACAGTACATAGGCCTATTTCATCTGGTTATTCACAGCCTGGTGTATTGAGTTATCATAGAACGTATTCTGTTGTTCAGCTTCCCAAGTTGTTATAAACAAGAAAAGCAATTTCATCACTACTAAGCACTAAATTTCACTTGCTAAGAGAGAAAAGTAAAATGGATAATCATTATTTATCATAGGTAATCCCTCGAGAGATTACGAGTCTATCGATATATTTGCGAGAACGAAGTTCGAGCAAATTTATCCGATGAAACCCGTAATCTTGACTAAGATTTAATAAGACTATTTCATGAATAAAATATAACGGATTTTGAAGATAATATTATTTAATAAATAAAAAAAATAATTTGTTGTCAATATTTTGTGAGCCGTAAGCCGTAAGTCCACGAATCCATTCGATGAATCGATCCGAGTTTCCAATGCTACCAATATCGCGCGTCACAAGATGGAGGGCGTCGTGGTAATAGCTTACATCAAAACGCTATTAAAGCACACTAACTGGCTTGCACCGAATGGAAATTGTGTGTTTATTCAATTGACATTTATATTATTTCAATTTTCAAACAGGTTAGGGTATGTTGGATAAAAAAATGTGTTTTCGTGCTGCTTAATGTCAGCATGTGACGTATTCATCACCGCACGTTGAAGCCTTACGTGTCCAGTAACGAGCTGACGTTTTATCAGATAAAATTGCATTCTTGCGATACGAGGAAGAATATTATAAGATAAACGATCGTGATTGGTCTATATTCGAGGAATTGCTAAACGTTATTGGTCAGTACGAAACACGCGGTATATGAGTAGAATAGTGCATCAAGTACGTGGACTTTCATCGGGTTTTCTATCTCCTCATATAGGCCAGTCGTTAAATGCGAATGTAACAGGTAGGTTAGGAAACAGAAAACTCGCAAAGAATTATAAATCCATGCCGAACCGTGAAGAAAACAATGTCTTAAATTTCATGAAATACACTGTACTTTGTAATGTCATCTATTTTTTTTTCTTCTTTTTTTTTTTTTTTTTTTTTTTGCACGACTTAACTAATTAGTGGTACTTACGAATGTTGTTGCAGTGGATCGAAAGTTGACATTCCCGCACGCAATCTTGTTGCTATGTGCGGTAAGTGTTTCCGTGCGGTTATGAATTTGCTTACGGCACATCATAATACAAGCCTTTATGGACAAGGCTCCCCAGGACAAATATTCGGTTCGCATAACAACAAACACATGCGAATCACTTTCTGAAATAAACATCTATCTTCAAGAATGTATATAGATAATATTTTCAGCTAATATCTCAATTAATATAAATAAATTGATATAAATAATCATCGTGCAAAAAATAGCATGCTATACTCGTGCCGTAAGCGCATAACGGATCTCGGAAATTGAAAAAAACTGGGCGCAAGCGCCTCGTTTTTTCAAACTCTTTCCTCGATCCGTATGCATCGCTTACGGCACTTGTATCGCAATATACTATTTCTAAATAAAATGTATTTTAATGTTATAGTCGCGATATGACTTTTTAGTTAAAGCGAATTTAATATGAGTAAATTAAAAAAACCCATTTAACACAATGATTACATTCATAGTGATTTCTTGTAGGCCTACTCTGTAAATGTTATTACATTTTAAATTTTGTTTCGAAACATTTTTCAATTTAGTCATTTTATTTAAATTTAAGCCAAACTGTTGCATCTTTTAGGATACATCAAGCATTTAAGGGTTAATAGATGGCGTTAAAATCTAAAAAACCAGAAAAACTTGACCTTCTTCGTTATTCTCCTATAGTTTCAAAAGATGTATCCCATAGTTTTTCCCCTCAATAACAGACATTATGATTCACTAATGCCCGGTTTCTATAAACTCGCGAAATACCTATGGGTAAATTTTCCATTGGACAGAATTTACACAAGAATAACTTTTACAAACTCAAATAATTTAAAGGTAACAATCACATACACTTGTGGCGAGTTTCTAGATAAATTTCCTCTGAGTAAATATGAAAATGACAGAAAAAAAATGTTCCCACAAACTCGGGCTAGATCTTTCCAAGCTAAACCTTCGGGTTAATTTATCATTTCATGGATGGCTGGATAAAATTTAACCTTTTGTAGGATCAATAATAATTTCAACAATGAGAATCAAAGCCTTCTGAATTAAATTAACTGTACAACTCCAAGGCCTTGCTCATTATATCGCTGTAGGTTAAATGGAACTAATTTGTCCATGGATAATTTACCCATAGGTATTTCACGAGTTTATAGAAACCGGGCATAAATAAGAGATTATTGCTTTCGTCAGTGGCATACTGCTCAAGCTTTCGTAGTACAGGGGACAGCCGACAAAATGCGGTTACCGTTCTCTTTTAGGAAAGCACAACACTGATTCTGCTCTCTAGTGGATGCTTGCAAAAACGGAAACAAAACAAGAACATGAAGCGCGTGGCTTATCTTATTCTCATTGTTGTTCTAGGATGCATGGGGAAGATAGTACACAAGCCACTTGGAGGCAAAAACAACGAGGAAACAATAAACCTATTAATACGTCCCTCGTAATCCTACAAACATGGGAAATTAAAGTTTCCTTTTGAGCGCGTACGTCAGAGATTGCGGTCTTAATAATGTAAAACCATGGTTTATTCTACGAAATTGTATTTCCCACTTGTTTCGTCATGTATTGTAGAGGTAAAATCTATCCAATGTATGTTAGTGGCATTATTTATTTAAATTTAACTTACCAATTTTTTTAGATTCAGCTGTGTTTATATGTTTATACTCCTTTTAGCTACGAGACCATATCAGCAGTTCAGGATCTGTCTCTTTACAGTATAATAATAATAATATTTTTTTTTATTAAGGAATATTCCACAATACAATGGTTTTCCTTCTTCCCACAACAATCTTTTGCCTCCATAAGTCCCGGTCCATAGCATCATCTTCACTTAATCCTTTTCTCTCCATACTCCTTTTCACGCCATCCATCCAGCATTCTTTGGGCTTCCCTCTTCTTCTTTTTCCTTCTACTTTCCAATCCAAAATTTTCTTGGGTATTCTATCCTCTGTCATTCTGAGTACATGTCCATACCATTTCAAGCGTCTTTATTCTACAATTTCCAAAATATGCTTTTCAACTTGCATTATTTCCCTTATTCTATTATTCCGAATTTTTTCTTTCCTGGAATTTCTTCCTGAACACCTCCAAAAATCCATTTCTAGTACCATTAATTTGTTTGCTTGTTGTCTACTTATGGTCCAAGTTTCAGCGCCATATAATGTTGTAATTTGGAGTAATGCCTGATATATTAATTTTTTGGTTCTATGTAAAATATTTTTACTCCATAAGATTGAATTTAGCATTCCCATAATTCTCTTCCCATCCGTTATTCTTCTTTGAATCTCTAAATTTGTAGGGGCATCCTTTTGTATAATAGACCCTAGATATTTAAAATATTCAACATGTATAATAATAATAATAATAATAATAATAATAATAATAAGGTAGGCCATGGAACTACTGATTGTCAATTATTTCTATTGTTATTGTATTTTATGGAGTAAATTTAAATCGATATTAACTGGTACCAATCCAATTTCGATTCTGCTTTATTAAGTGTACAATTTATCTAGCAATGGATATCATTTTAACTTTCTGCATGAACATTAACACAGCATTGTTCGTTTGATACATGTTGCCTTATGTAATTTTGAGACGTCGCTAATGAACCACTTATTTATTTATTTATTTATTTTAAAATGACATACAAACATACATAATATACAAGGACCTGAAACCCATGCTTATAATCTTAACCTAAAATTACCTTAAAACTAAATAGAGAAAATATTTTGAAATAGTTCTAGGGGAGAAGATAAAAGCTGAGAGGAAAGACATGACTCAGTTAATATAAAAATAACTATAATAGTGAAAAATAAAGTATTATGCAAGTAGTACATTCCAAAATATTTATTTATTTATTTATTCAAATACAAATACAGAGTTATACAAATACAAATACATATTTATACAAGTAAGGTTAAACAGAACAAATACAAATTTCAAAAATAACTACAACTGCTATTTTTTAAAAAATGAAAAGAAAGATAGCCTAAGCTAATCTTACGTAGATTAATAATTCTAGAGTGATAGGGAAAAAGAGATTAAGTCAAAATACCAAAGTTTCAGGAAAGACAAAAAAGAATTTATTTTCACAGCATTGTTACACTATTTAGATCAGCCCACCCAGATATTTTTTCCTAGTATAAGATACTCTGTAAAAATGTGTTGTGGACTGAATTAAATATTGTAACAATGCTGTGAAAATAAATTGTTAATTGGCTGTCCTAAAACTTTGATATTTTGACTTATCCGCTTTTTCCCCTATCACTCTAGAATTATTCTAGCACAAAAAGTATTAACATTTAGAAATACACCCGAATGAGCAAGATTGCTCGTGCTCAGGTGCAGTTTCAAAAATATAAAACATATTTTTAAAGGAATGAAAATCTAAGTTATAAGTTTTTTTAAATTTTAGATTTAAAGACTCCATAACTACATTTGGCTAAAACTGGATGTAATGTGATTTTATAATTATACAGACGAGGACCGAAACTAGAGCTATGTGAGAGACCAGCAGAAGTGAAATATTATTGTAGTTATTTAATTATTGTAGTTATTATTGTAGTTATTTAAACAGAATAACTATTCATTAAAGCATTTGTTTTCTTTCTTTACAGGTAAGTCCGGAGCTGGAAATGTAACAGAGTTCGATAACCCTTTCTTGCATTGAAGGTATGTGTGTATTTATAGGTCTACCTCTTTTGTAGTATTTTAAACCAGTACCAGCGTATTAGATTCCTCCCAATACAGAACACGCGATAAAAATACATTTTATTCCTAAAATACACATTATCGTGCATAACTCGGTTTTAAAAATGCAATGCCAACCACTCATTCACGCTACGTAGGCTGGATCATTAGATAAACCTAATAAAATGTACAATTTGTGCGTACCCTATATCGAAACAACTCTTATTATCAAGTAGGCCGTGAAAAGCCTTCGAAACTCTAGTTTATAGTTGGTGGTATCAAGCCAGTCGTGTGAAACTTGTTTTTCCAGTAGAACGTAAATAAAACAAAAGCGAGTTAGTGTTTTTTTTTTATATGTGAATTTCAACAAGGCCGTGTTCCTTGTACAAACATCATTCAGGATTCTATCGAGGGGGCTGTGGCGATCGATCAGAAAGGGGGATTTTATGTAGGTATCCAAGAGGCCTCGTTTTATTGTGGTATAAACTGTATCCTAGCCTTGATGTATGTTCAGTAATCTCTTGATACAGAGTGGGACAGAGAAGGGAAATATGAGAAACATGGAGGGAAATTTCTGTCTCTGATAAATTTGAACCACGCCAAATGTCGTCCGTATGTACCCCTGAATGGTCTCTGTGACATTCGCCAATGTCACTCTTGCATTTAATAGTATTAATTCGCAAGATTTTTCACCATCAGACTGTGTAATGGGAGGCTTTGGAATTAAACAGGTCTCTCTAACTCCATTTTATTTGTCAGGACGTTTATCACAGAATGTAAAGTTTTTTTTTCTTCTTTTTAGCCACCATATTTATAAAACAAAGTTAACTGCAGATGAAGAATAAAAATTCGACTGGAATTTACTATATGGTTTCCGTGACATTGTAAAAAGCATTATAAAGCATTCTAGGACAGGAAATGGGAACGATATTTTTTTTTTTGTAGACTGAACAGGCAGAGAATCGTGGTGGTCGACAGAGTTTGAAATTTAACTACCTTAAATTTTATTGCAGTCACGTTAGAGCTCGGATATTAGCTTTCCAATGAAATGGAATACCAAAAAAATCAAAGAACGCAATGTGGAAGGTTTTAAAATATGGGAAGCTACAATGACACGCAAAAAATTGCGGGTAAAATATATCGGAATTGGTTCTTCGTGTGTTGTAAAATGGAGCAAAATACAATCTCTGATATTAAGGTTGCGGAGAGAATAGCTTGTGTAAGTTTTATTGTGAAGAACATATTGGTCTGGACTTCCAGATGATTGCTTCTATTGTGAAGAGACAACAAATACTTTACACAGCAATGTTTGTGTACGGAGCAAATAGGTTAAATTAAACCAACTTTGTACATTCGATGCAAGAGAGCTTTGTACAGTCGAAATTTACCAAAGACATAAACCCACAATAATTTGAAGGGCTTAATCAAAACGTAAACACCAGGGTTGGAATGTTTAAAACAAGTGTTTAAAACATGTTTAAAACAAGTGCTTGTGTTTTTTTTAAGTTTGTTTAAAACGTTTTAAACAATCTGTTTTAAACATTTTTTTAGCATATGTTTAAATCATTTTTTAATTGCGTGTTATATTTAATTATGAAGACAATTTACATTTTGTCAAGTCAGTGACACCCTGTTAGTGTTGTAAACAGAAAACAAACAAAAAACTAGGGCCAGAATACCAGAAAATCATGTGAGGTGGTGTCTTTTGTATCCTTTTCCTCCAGACTTCTCTATCCTCTGCCGCCAGCTTCCAGTTTCTGATTTCGAGTAATTGATTTGAATTTTTGCTGACTGCATCCTACCATCTATTTTGTGGTCTTCCTTTTTAAAGAAAGAGATTATTAATATTAAATATTGAATGTGTCAATTTGGCAACACTGTAGTAGGATATGTTAAAAATTGAATGTGCCAATTTGGTAACACTGTAGTAGGATAGGCCTATTCCTTGTAAGTTTGATAATGTAAGGCGGCTAAGACCACGTAAAGCATGGTGAAAGTCAATCATCAGTTGAACAGTATAGGCAGTAATTAAACAGTAGTTTGTATTATTTTTTATTAATCATGAACTATTAAATCATAAACAAATACTACTGGTACAAAATGTATTTTCAAATACTATTAAGTCTACGACTCGTACATTTTGAACATCTTAGCACAGGGTGTCATTGGCTTGACAAAATGTAAATTGTCTGCATAATTAAATTTAACACCCAATTAAAAAGTGTTATAAACATATGCTAAAAAAATGTTTAAAACAAATTGTTTAAAATGTTTTAAACATTTCAACTATATATATACATATATATATATATATATATACATATATATACATACATATATATACATATATATATACATAGATATATATATATATATAATAGGCCCTATAGGCTACATTAAAATGGTTGATTTAACAAAATGAACAATTTAAACCTTTTTTTAAACAAACAACATTGTTGTAAACATAAAAAACGTAAAAAAACACGTTTAAAACAACCAACATTGTTGTTCACATATAAAACGTTTTCTAATATACCTCCGGGTGGAATAGGGTTTAAGTAATTGTATATTCAATAAATAATAAATAAAACAAAAAAAACATGTTTTAAACAAAAAAAAAACTTTTTTTTGTTCTTTTTAAAAAAACATGTTTTTTTCCAACCCTGGTAAACACACATAGGCATTTAAGGTAATTTCATTTTTGGCATCTGCTTTTAATTAACCGAAATACATGACTACAATTATTATATTTATCTTCTTTTGTAAAACTATGCAACCATACACTAATATTGTTCTAATATGTATTACTGGTTACTATACAGAGGCGTAACGAGGGGGGGTTTTGGGGGTTTGAACCCCCCCCCCCCCATTGATTAAAAAAAGGAAAATTGTACAATTTTTTTAAGTCTGCTTACAAATTACTTAAGACGAGTATAAAGCGTGGGAAGCTTAAAACTCGTTATTGTGCATCTTAATTTCTAAAATTTTCCGGGAGAGTACCCCGAACCCCCCTCTCTCTGGGGGGGTATTCCACCCGCAGACCCCCCGGATGTTATAACCCCCCCATATGGTCGGCCTGGTTACGCCACTGTTACTATATGTATTGTTAGTATCTGTACAGTCGCGATTAGATTCCTATGAGTCAAAGCGAGAGTAAATAAATCATTTTAAAAAAATATATAAAATATATATTTTTTTATATTATACTTTTTTTAAATTTATTTATTTAAGTTCGCTTTTTAACAACTTGGGTCACCTGCAACCACAATAATTAATACATTAATACATGGACATGAAGTGCGAAAATATCATTAACCTTTAAATTTGAATAAAGCTCAGTTTCTCACGAAAAGTAAAAATACTTGCCGGACTGCAAAGAAAACTGTTAATGATAAGGATCATAGATTATTTCTTGTACTCTATACTGTAAATTGTACATGCATTTTTAATTTTCTTTCTAATTATTTTACATTATTTTATTGTAAGTTTAAGGCAAACTATTGTGTCGTATATTGTGCATTATGATTTAAGCGTTAAAAGGCAAATGCCGCATTGGATATTTACATATCATGAATCATCCTCACCATTTCATCCTGTATCATATCAATTTAAATTAATATCAGTTGAAATTTAATCCCTAAAAATACATCAATAATAGAAACAGTAGACAATCAGTAGTTCCATGGCCTACCCTGCTATATAGACACACATCCCGAGCTCCTGATATGGCCTCGCAGCTTAAAGGAGTACAGGCCTAAATACAGCTGAATTTAAAAAAAATCAATTCTTTTTTCTCAAGAATACCAATGTTAGACCTATAATGAAAGTCTGTATCGTATATCATTATGATATCATTATGTCACATGTAGGCCTAATAAGCATATTATAGTATGATCGAACATGTTCAGAAACTCTTATCTTCTCGTCATCTGTTCAGAAATATAAAAATAGAAATTTATAAGACAATTATCCTGCCAGTTGTATTATATGGATGTGAGACATGGTCACTTACTTTCCGGGAAGAACATAATCTAAGAGTATTCGAAAACAGGGTGCTTAGGAAAATGTTTGTGCTTAAAAGAGATGAAAATGGGGACTGGAGAAAACTGTATAACGACGAGCTTCATAACCTGTACTCGTCACCGGATATAGTTAGGGTAATTAAATTACAGAGGATGAAATGGGCTGGACATGGGAGAGGAAAGACATATCTAGAAATTATTGACTGGGAGACTCGAAAGGAAAAGACCACTTGGAAGACCTAGACGCAGATGGCAGGACAATATTAGGATAGATTTAAGAGAAGTAGGATTTGAGAGGGATGGTTGGATGGAGTTATAATAATCCACGATATGAAAACGCCGACTGGGAAAACGATCTCAGATTTGATTATGCAGCTCCAAAGCGACCTGTTAACACTGAAAATACGTATTGTTGCTCAAATGTTTGTTGACAGGTGAATATGATGTGAATTTTATTTGATAAATTCAGTGTAATTTTCAGAAATTATATAATTTTTCAAGGGAAGGAGTTATTTTGTTTGGATTTTTATTGTCCGCCGATACTGCCCGCGGGTTCGTTGACTCCAGGATTTTTAAGAAATTTACACTGGCACTTTATTAAAAATGTTTGTGGTTCAAAGCTATGAAAATTGTGAGGAAAAATAAAATTAGAATATTTGTTCATTATGTTCATTTCACTTAGGCCTTACATAATAAAGAAAAGGTTTTCCTAATTTTGTACTCTTCGTGAAAGTTTAGACTGCGAGAGACGAACGTCGCCGAGTATACCCGATGTCTAACGAAGTGGGCGAGCGAGTGAGCATGCTATTTAGGGCCGTTGAATTGTATAAGAGTAGATTCCTTAGCTTGCTGAGGAATTATCTATTGCCATTGAGTAAGTAAGTAAGTATATTAGTATCGAGTATTGACTATTGACAGAAACTGGTATCGACTCTTCTCTAACCGAAATGTGTAACTTCGAGTTATGTTCCTGTTTCACATCCACTGGGATAGGTATCGGTGGCAGGTATTTCTGACACCCTAATACAAGCTGTCATGGGGTCGGGGGAAAGGTTTCATTAGCAGAAATGCAAATCACTTGACTTGTGCTTTGCGCGTCACCGTGATTCTTGCTTTGATGACATTCGCTGTAATGGCTTCGGTGTGTTAATGGATTATTAAGGCTTGCTACACTCAAACTTGGTTTGATTTATACCACTCCAGAAGCATTATTTACATATGCCATACATGCAGAAGAGCGGAGTTAATGAATTTATTGCAGCGAGAGTGCTGTATAAAAGATCGGTGACGTGGGTTGTGAATGGGCTTTTATAACTCAGACGTATCCTGACCTCATTTAAATGATTCAATGGAATTTCAGGAACTGTTTTTGATATTCTATGTAGGGGAACATAGATGTAAATTATGAGCGGTGTCATGGAGATATTCTATTCATCGTTACAGGAGATGATTTGAAAGCTAACAGTGTTGAAATGTACATATTGAAATTAGTTTCAACTTTCAAGATATTTTGATATTCCAATATGCTGGATTTTCAAGACTGTCTTTCTATTTTTAGTTTTATTATAGTTATTATTAAGTGCCAGTATGGTACTCTATGAGATTGTGTGGGGGACGAAAAAATGTTTGTCCGTCCGTCTGTCTGTCTGTCCGTCCGTCTGTCCGTGCGTCTGTACGCACCATAACTCAAGTAGGCTACGCTTTTTCGGATTTTCATAAAACTTGGTATAAACATTCATAATGTCGATGGGAAGAACCCTATTGATATTGAACCAAATCGGTTCACCGGTACCGGAGTAATGCCCAATTTAGTGCCTATTTTAATAGATTAGCGCCTTTCTCATAGAAAGGCGCCATCACTCAAATACGCTGTAACGGATTTTCATGAAACTTGGTATACCCATTTATGACGTCCATGAGAAGTGCCCTATTGAATTTGAACCTAATCTGTTGACCGGTACCGGAGTAAAATCCAATTTAGTGTATATTTTAAAGACGCGGTAACTCAAATACGCTTTACCGGATTTTTATGAAACTTGGTATACACATTTACAATGTCCATGGGAAGACGTCTATTCATAATGGATAAAATCGGTTGATCTGTTTCGGAGTAATGCTCAATTTAGTGCCTATTGTATGGCAATATACGTATTCGAAAGAATTTATTAAAAAAATGAAAATCAGTTATCTTGACAACATAGCCTATTGTTTTACTGTGATCTTATAAGGCCTTGGAAATTAAAAACAGGTAGCTATGACAAAAAAACACTATTGTTTTACATGCGCTTATCCAACTAGACCGTTAAAATGACCCAGGTGGCCGAGATGGTAGACCTTTCTTCTTCCGTAAGCCCTGATTAATGAATAAATCTGGAGCTTAACTTGGAAATCAATTTAAAAAAAAAAAAAAAAAAAAAAAAACATATTCTGCATATCATAATTTCAGTCATAACTGATTAAAGAAAAACATACTGGCACTTTTTTACATCAGTTTACCTGATTTTATTACAGTATTATATAGTTATTGATTCACAGATGCATAAATTTAACATACCAGACGAAGATTTTTGAAACAAATGACTTGTAAATAGTAGGCCTACATTTATTACTCACTTATGATACCACAGGCAAAACAGATCACTGAATTGCATAATTTTTTATGAAAGTATTTACCCATTTTAATTAGTATTAGAATTACGCCCAAAATATATTACCGTATATAGACCTGTTTTCAACTAATAAAATAAAACTACATAAAAAGCAAAAATTCTCTCATTGTAAAGGTGGTCCACAAATTTAAATATATATATACTTCCTGGCCTTTCATTGCTATTTGAGGGTATAAGGCGTAAAAAGATGTTAGTTGATATATGTAATCATTTTTTACTTCAATTTGTAAAACTATTTCCCAGACCCTCTTTTTTTGGGGGGGGGGGGGGTGATATTCCACACCCTACTAGCAAACTTTCGTTTATGTCGACCTCTCCCTTCAGTTCTGGATCCGCCACTGGTTTCATGGGTTGTGAATATTTATTCTTGTTCAGAGATGTCTCTATGAAATAGAAGAGCTTTGATTACAAACCAATTTACAGACACACCGATATACTCAGACAGGTTTTTATTATTTTCGGAGAGTTGAGTTTGAAATCCTGATCACATATAGAGTGGTAGCAAATGTCGGTACACAAATACGAGTGCGATCGGCAATTGTATTATCTGGTGGCGTGTTTTTACAAGTAAACACAGAATATAAACTGTAAATAGCAAAGCACTTGTGCAAGCAAACATTATTATCCTGCTTTGCCCACTAACGAGATTGTCAACACGTATTTCGGATTCAGAAATAAAAAAAACAGGATACAGGATCACAGGGAGTTTCTCTCTTCCTGTATCAACGTATTCTCATGTTTTTTTAAAAAACAGATTTGTTTATTTGCAATAAAAAAAGCAAACCTTTTGTGATATTGGGATTGATATGAACTCAGGTGTTTGCTCTGGTTTTATGCGGATCAAATTTATCCCCACATATAAGCCTTATGATATTGAGGTAGAAAACTTGAACTCCTTTATTAAGTGCCAGTATAGTACTTTATTAGATTGTGTGGGGGACGAAAAAATGTCTGTCCGTCTGTCCGTCCGTGCGTCTGTATGCACCATAACTCAAATACGCTTTTTCGGATATTCATGAAACTTGGAAAACACATTTATAATGTCCATGGGAAGAACCCTATTGATATTGAACCAAATCGGTTCACCGGTACTGGAGTAATGCCCAATTTTGTGCCTATTTTAATAGGTTATGGCGTCTTTCTAATAGAAACATTCTGGAGTTCCATGGTTCAAATCCCGAAACCGGCCAATTTGACTTTTTTTTTTGTATTCTGCATATCATAATTGCAATCATAACTGATTAAACAAAAACATACTGGCACTTCATTACATCAGTTTACCTGATTTTATTTTCTCTAGGAATAATCATGACGTAAATGAAAGTAAAAATTTACGTGCATATTTTTCTTTCCCACAAATAGGCCTATACCGAGCAAGGTGGCCGAGATGGTAACGTCTTGGACTCGCTTTCGGGAGGTCCCAGGTTCAAATCCTATGGTCGGCCCATTTGACTTGGTCTTTTCATGGTTTCCCCAGTCGTAAAGTCATATACCGATTTGTATATTTACATACAATGAATCATCCTCACTATTTCATCTAGTATTATATCTATTTAAATTAATATGAGTTGAAATTTACTCCATAAAAATACACCAATAATAGAAATAATTGACAGTCAATAGTCCCATGGCCTAGACACACATCTCGAACTCCTGATATGGCCTCGCAGCTAAAAGGAGTCTAAACACAGCTGAATTTTAAAAATAGGCCTATAAATTGGCTTCTGTTTGTTCCGAATTATCGCGCAAACTACTAACTGATAGAGCTGAAATTTTGCACGAACATAGTTTTATACCCGGAAAGGATATATAACTATAGACTCATCTTTGCTATGTTACCTAATATCATAATCGTTAAAATCCAATATCAGTTAAAATATACACAAGCCGCAACACACTAATAATAAATATTTACTGAGAGAGGTGGCCGAGATGGTAGGCCCTAACATATTGTACTCGCTTTCGAGAGGTCCCAGGTTCAAAATCCTTGGACAGCCAATTTTATGTAAGTTTTTCATGGTTTTCCCAGTCGTAAAAGCAAATTCCGAATTGGATATTTACTTTCCATGACTCATCCTTGCTATTTCTTCCTGTATCATATTCACTGAAATTAATATCAGTTGAAATTTACTGACTCCATAAAACACATCAACAATAGAAAACAGTTGAGCAGCAATGGTTGCGTGACCTACTGACATACACACAGAATGTGAACTCATCGATGTTCAAAGGAGTATAAATAAAGCTGAATTTAAATAAAGGCATATAAACAAATGCAAATCAGCATTTCACGGCCTTCTGATGAAACTTAATAATATAACGTATTTTGTTTTGAGAGTGAAATCGAAGTAGATAGGCCTACTCGGTTACAGCAATTTACAGGACTATTGTATCGAAATAGTTACCATGGCAAGATACAATAATTAAGAGCATTGTGGTATTTTATCACATAATCCCCATAATATAAAGCCACATGGCTGACTGACTGACTGACTGACTGACTCTCTCACTCACTCACTAACTGACATTAATTTTTGGTCACCTCCAGATGAGCTAGAAACTTGAAATTTGGTACACGTATAGCTTTTAGGCTGTAAACCACAGGAACATTCTAAAAAGTTGATTTTTTAAATTTTTAGCCCTAAAAACCCCCGAGAAAGGGCTCGGTTTCTATGGCAACAGTATTATCAAACAGTATTCACGTTGGGATCTGAAGGTTTAGAAATAATTATTGCCGTAAACCTAACGGGGTGGTCGAGATAGTAACGTCTTGTACTCGCGTTCTGAAGTCTCAGGTTCATAATAATTAATTTATATTCTTTAATCGGGGGCGGAGCCCCCAACGAGCGAAGTGAGTTATCTCTATATACTCGTAATACAGACCTTTCTCCAATTACGTCACTTCTCCCTGAAGATGGCAACAGACTAAGCAGCCGAAAGGTCGGAATCGGTTCTTCTACTCACACGGTTGGAATTCCGAGGAACCGTTATCCTTGCGGTATACATTGTCCTGAGTATTATTAAAAGATATCTAATACCGTCTCTTTATTTCGTGTGTTAAAGTCGCGTAGACACTTTAACAATCCTTTCGTCTCCATTCCGACCACGAAACAGCTTTTGATCCCATTCGCAGTAATATCATTAAAACGTGGAATAGTCCACTTGGCCTAGAAGCAATGAAACTGATAAGGAAGACAATTATAATTAAATCTAAGTGGCCACAGCATCTCACTGTACCAGATTTAAAGTTAACGAACGAGAATGTAGCGATACAATTGGCAAATCCCCACCAGTATATGAGATTTCAAACTCTTCTCTGGATAACTGGTGGAGAAATTATATGAATAATTGCAATAATACTATCCTAATTAAGGTATTCTTAAAAAAACATAGGCCTACAGAGGAAACAGGGGTGAAATATTCACTGTCCAAATATATTAAGAAAAGAATTATGGGTATTTTTTAATATTTAAATTTAATTTGAAATTCTGTCTGTCAATCCCTGACTCAATGAGGGAGAGGATTATAGAATAATAGTAATACTGTAAAACTTATTAGTTTGTGAAGTTTATTGGACAAAGTGTCAGGATCATAATTGCACAATTTTTGTTGTTTACTGGGAACAGTTGAAGTGTTTCTGTGGGAAAACACATTAGTGATGTTTTGGATGTTAAATATAATTAGTGTAAACAATTTAGAATAGATAATTGGGGGTGTTTACTGGTATACAACACTCGGAATACCATATGACTCATTGCAATCAACTGGCCCGAGGGCACTTAGTATTTGTCAGTACAAATATTTTATCATGTTTTCACTATTTAAAAGTATTTCACATAACAGTGTTTCATTAACTTTCCCAATATCACTTTATATTGTTATTTCGCATGTTGAAGGATTATAAGACAACTAGCTTAAAAGGCCCGGCGTCGCTCGGGTTTTGTATTTTGTAAATGCGAAAATAACTTATGAAGGACTTTCGATTTTCAAACTCGAGGTCTTTAAGGTCTTTATATAGGTATTTAGAATTTGAAATGGGGAAGAACGACTTATCACACACAAACTATTTCCTCAGAAAACGCTAGATAAGCTACAGCTTATTATAGCTTATAGCAGATCCCCGCGGCTTCGCCCACAATAATTAATAGGAAGATTATAAATTAAGAGCAAAATAATTAAACTATTATATTTACTAACACTTGGCACACGAAACATTCATAGGTCTAAATTAAACGATTGATAGGCCTAATTAATGAAACAACTGTAAATCCGGCTTTGAAGTGAATTCCACGATTAGAAAGCGCAGCATAGGAAAAATAACCTCAGATTCGAGTTCCCTGGCCTAAAAAAACCCTGCATAATGTTTGTCCATTTAGGGCTATATTCACTATTCTTCTTCCGTCTAGGGTGAAAATTTCATCTGTCTGCGTGCCTTGACATTATAAACAAATGATTCGGCCATGGTGGGCTTACAAAATTCGAACGATCGCGATGCTTTTATTTCCAAGGTATGACGAAAGTAGGCAAAGTCATCTGCAATTGATTTGACAACTGAAAACTGATGTTTCGAAAGCGCAAGAAATGTACGTCTCAATCCCGTTTTCACTCATAACTCGCGAACGAAAGGTAAAATTAAAAATGTAGCATGCCTTTGCGGGAGTGTATTCAACAACTTCCCAAAGTTTCATGGTGATCGGATGAATGGCATAGTAATGCATAAAGGACAGACACACATACATTCATTTTTATGTAGGCTATATAGAAGATCTATATAGATTACCCGTCGAGCGTTGCTGCAATCTCAGAAGATTATGAGAATTGAAATCGATTAAACTCACGATGAAAAAAATGTGTGTAAATGTATTTGACAGACAGACATATATTCGTTTTTATTTATATAGATGAAGAATGGAATAAGCCTACTGAGGCCATAGTTTCTATATTCATTTGTCCAGACTTATAATTCCGTTACATTTTAGGCAGATTTAACGACCCTACATAAGAGATTTTACTTATGATTACATATAGAAATGTTGTAGCCTGGACCCCGAACTAAGCAACTTCCCCGGAATTTTCTGTAAACCATCTTTCATAAGAAGCAAATTCCACGTTAAATAAATATTTAATATTACCTTATCATCACCTTATCATTAACTTCTCTGGCGTTTATAATAACATGTGATATCCATTGCCTTCCAAAGCGATCGCGATGCTATTGTTTCCAAAGTATGACAAAAATAGACAAAGCCTTCTGCAATTGATTTGACAACTGAAATGAATAACTGATGCTTCGAAAGCGTAAAAAATGCACGTTTTCTTGCCGTTTTTCACTCATAACTCGCGAACGAAGGCTAAAATTAAAAATGTAGTGTGACAGAAACCTTCCCGGGAATGTACCCAACAACTTCCCAAAGTTTCATGGTGATCGGATGAATGGTGTAGTAATGCATAAAGGACACACACACACACACACACACACACACACATACATTCATTTTTATATATATAGATTATCCTGCCGGTTGCATTATATGGATGTGAGACATGTTCGCTTACTCTTCGGGAAGAACATGATCTGAGAGAGTTCGAAAACAGGGGGCTTAGGAAAATATTCGGACCTAAGAGAGATGAAAATGGGGACTTGAGAAAAATGCATAACGACGAGCTTCATGACCTGTACTCTTCACTGGACACTGGATACAGTAAGGGTAATTAAGTCACGGAGGATGAAATGGGCTGGACATGTTGCGCGCATGGGGTAAGAAAGACATAAATTAACTGAAAAATATTGACTGGGAGACCCGAAGGGAAAAAGCAATTGGAAGGCCTAGACGTAGGTGGGAGGACAATACTGTATTAGGATAGGTTTAAGAGAAGTAGGATTTTCGAGGGATGGTTAGATGGAGTTAGCACAGAATAGGGTTGAATGGCGTGGCGTGGTGTGGCAATGCATCTTTGGATTGCTTAGGAATTGTATATTGTCGTTGAGTGAGTAAGGATCCAAAGCACTTTTAAGGACCACCAAATTAGATTAATCTTAAACTTTGTACTTTACCTTGTATTTGTGTCTATTGCAATTGTATATTTCCAAATGACAATATTAAATTAAATTAAAATTAAAAATTAATACAGTAGCATTAAAACTAAAATTAAGTTTGAAAAGTTATATTTATGAAAAAACACATCGATGTTTATAGTTTTACCCATCTAAAACTTGTCATCCTGTACAGTCGGTCAAATAAAAAACGTCGGGCGGTATTTGATTAAGTATCACGAACGAGCATATGCGCATGTACAGGAAGACTTAAGGTTTGGTTCACACACGCCTCTTGTCTATCCATGTATTTTCTTGATTATTTAGTCAGTTTTGTTCCAAAACAAACATGTATAGAAGGCTGTGGCTATATGCCTCAAATCCGCCATATTCTTGGTTGCAAATTTTTATAATATTAATAATTAATAGATTCGCGAGGAATATGTTTATTCAAGGAGCATTTTTTAAATATTTTATTTTATAATACCGGTACTTCTAGTGCAAAATCAATAACTTACGCTCAACTTCTGCAACCAATCTTAGCATCGAAATACGCGTCCGGCCAGATCAACGTTTGCTATGAAAACTTCCGGTCTCATTATAGTAAAGTTCCCACCTCTTAGCTGCTCTTTCATAAATATGGAACCTTCTCGCTGCTTCAGAGACCGAAAAATGCAGGTCAATTACAGCCCTAACTACACTTTCTCTCACGTTAGCATTTGTATGTGGCGATGACACAAAGCAAAATGAATTATGACAATGCATTAAGTTGAATATCGTGTGTTGCGCTTTCCGCGATTTTCATTTTTTCCCTCCTTGTTCATATTTTCCCTCCTGCCGCATGGCCTCATATGTTCCGAAACTGACCTTTATTTTGTGTTTTTTATAGGAAACTTGTGAACTAATGCGTCAAAACTTTAATTTTAACAGCATACGAGTCCCGACGTTTTGTATTTGACCGACTGTACAGTACGTACATTTTAAGACAACTTTCGTTTAACCCGGACTTGTTCCGGTCCCATCTAGTTCGGATTATTTTTACTTTGTGTTTTTTTCCTTTTTCAGCGTGTTTAAAGCAGTCGAGATGTTAGAATACTTTATTGTGGCATTAACATTTTAAAAGCATATAAAACTGGAAGTTATTTCTGCAAGCAAATAGGGTTTGTTAAAGTCAACAAATAAAATGTAAGCAAGACTAATGTTAGCAATTAACAGAGGCGAATGTGACATAACTGGAATTTGATTCTTGACGCAGATAATGAACAGGGGGAACGGCTAAAAGATGTTATGTATGTACAGGCTTGCAAAACATCTGACTCCGGAAATAATTGGAACAGTCGGTGCATGAAATTCGCAGGCGTGAATTAATGTGGAGGCTTACACAGTGGCTGAGATAGAGCACAGCCCAAAAATGCCAGCAGAGCTCACCTATTCATATGACTTTTCCCTGTGAAATTACAAAAACAAAAAAGGAATACAACAAGCTGTCAGACTTTCTAGACATAACATATGCCTATTCTTAAATGACTTGAATAGCACCCTAAGATGCAAGCATTAATAATAATAATAATAATAATAATAATTATTATTATTATTATTATTATTATTATTATTATTATTATTTTATGTCTTCTCATTTCCACATGGTATAATTCTTGAAATAATGACAACGGCATATTAAGCAAGTTATCATTACACAACTAACAGTCTTTTCCAAGAGTTCTTCGGACTATAGCACAGGTGTTCAATATGACTGCCTTCTGCAATTGGACACAAAGCGAGGCTTGTAGATTCAGCTTCTCTAGGCTCATTATCGTCTTCTTTGGGACCATACCGGTAGCCGATATTACCACTGGAACCACATGTACTGGTCTGCTTCCAAATCTCTTTGATTTCATCAGCCAGTTCTTTGTATTTATCCACCTTTTCAATCCAAACGGCATTATTATTATTATTATTATTATTATTATTATTATTATTATTATTATTATTATTATTATTATTATTATTATCTGTTTGCCGTACATACAGACAGTACAGATAGAATCGTCAAATAAATAACATTAAAATAACAAATACAATACAATACAATTACAAACTAAAAAATTCATTTAAATCATAAAAAGAATTCTTACATAAAAATGTCTTTAGTCTTGACTTGTACAGATGAAGATTATTAATACTAGAAATGCTGTTTGGAAGTTTGTTTACTATCCTACTAATGAGGCAAACTGGAGATGTTGTATACTTGGTAGTTGAGTAATGAGATATGTGCACATGATTTCTTTGTCTGGTTTCATAATTATGTATATCCATATTAAGTCTAAAATTTCGGAGATTCTTCTTATAAAACACACAAGCTTTAACAATTAAAATGCTTGTGACAGTTAGAATGTTACTCGTATGTAATTTAAAATACTCACGTAAAAAATCTCTAGATTTAAGATTAAATATTACTCTTAAAATTCTTTTCTGAATTGTAAAACCCCTCTGAATATTATATGCACATAATATTAGCATGCACATGCACATAATTAAATGATTGTAGAGAAAAAGGAAGGTCGTAAGAGTTTTAAACGAAATTGTTGTGTTGGTTTACGTTTGTGTTTTGTCAGAATAGTTATTTTTACGATGTAAAACCGTTTTAAAGAATTTAGCAGACAACCACGTACTTAAAAGAGCACTAAGCGAGCCTATTATAGTTCTTATAACTGTCGAACATCGCACGACAATTTTGAGTGCCAGTATGGTACTTTATGAGATCATGTGGGGAACGGGAAATATCTGTCCGTCTGTCTGTTCGTGTATGTTTATGCGCGATAACTCAAATACGCTTTATTGAATTTTCATGAAACTTGTTATACGCTTTTATAACGTCCTTGGGAAGAAGCCTATTGATATTGGACCAATTCGATTGACCGGTACCGGAGCAATGCCCAATTTAGTGTCTATTTCATGGTAATATATTAGAATTTATCAAATGGAAATCAGTTCTCATGGCAACATACTGTTTTACAGTGTTCATATACGGCTTTGGAAGTTGTAGTACAGGTAGCTTTGTCAAATAACACTACCCACATATTGCTTCACGTTATTGCTTATCAAACTAGACCTTTGTTCTTTCATAAGCCCTGTTTAATGAATCGATCTGGAGATTAACACGGTAATCGATAACAAAAATAACTTATTTTCTGCATATCATAATTGAAATTATCACTGATTAAGCAAAAAATTCTGTCACTTTGTTACATCAGTTTACTTGATTTCATTTTATTTTGTATCGTAAATTTTAAAAAGAAAATGATTTCAGTTAGCTTGTGCTTGGAATAATAATCGAAAACTTTTTGTGTGTGGTAATTTCATACTGTAGCAAAATTCAGCCTCTTTCGGTTGGCAACAGTATGTTTGAAACAACAAATCACTATTTGAAGCAGTTGAACATCACAGAAACATTTTCCTAAAAGATTGGCCTATTTTTAAACAAATGTAAATATCTCTCCAAGTTGGCTGGCAGCTGCTTACAATGAAGTGCAGCATTTTTTGTTTAAATTCATAATCTCAAAAAAATGATTTTAAAATATCTTTTGCACCAAAATGAACTTAACATGTACTACATATTTTTAAAAAATTATAGGATTCACTATGCATTTAAGTGTGAAACATGTTTACACTTTAGACACCAAATACAACAGTGTACCTCTTTGTTCCCATCGGCAGTATTACCTGAAATAGGCTGTAAAATAATAGGCTCTATAGACTTCAACTACGAAAATAAATTGATAAATCATCATAAAAGCTCTTAGCTTGCAAACATAAAAGTTTAGAAGCCCTTGGAACCTCTTTTCCTTTATACTGTTTAGCTAAAGAAGAATGGTTTTATGAAGTGTGACGACAGGTTTGGGAGATGTTTTTTCAGCAGGCTGTGGAAGTGGTGCATCAGGGTATGAAAGATGGACACAGCTTTCTCAGCGAGATTCCATTGTCAATGACGAGACTTATTCCAGTCACGACTTTCCTTCAGGGGAATAAAATCTGTTGCTGATCAGGCAGATCCGTAATATTGTCACTTCTGTTCCATGGTTACCTCTTTCTTTCTCTTTTCCTCTCTCGCTCTCTGTCTGTCTTTTTATCTGTCTGGCTGTCATCTATCTATCTATCTCTATCTGTATATCTATCTATTTATCTATCTATTTATTCATTTACTAGCATGTGCCCGCGGCTTCGCCCGCGATAATTATTTCAAAAATTAAAAATTAAGAGCATAATAGTAAAATCATTATATTTATTAACTCCTAAATCACGTGGACTACATACCACAATTAGATAGCATCGTCTGGTGAAAGCGACCTCAGATACGAGTTTCTTGGCCCAGAAAACTTCTGTATAGTGAGATTCGTCCAAATAAAACAACGTTTGACCATATTTAGGGTGACAACATTCAAGCGATCGCGAAAGTTTTATTTTCAAGATCTGACAAAAATAGCCAAAGCCAACTGTAATTGATTTGACATTGAAATGTGTAACAGAAAACTTATGTTTTGAAAACGCAAAAAATGCACGTTTTTTGCCCGTTTTTCACTCATAACTCACGAACGAAAACTAAAATTAAAATTCCGGCTTCGCGGTGCATTTTCCGACCCTTCAGCCCACCTATGTTTAAAATTTCAGATCTCTGCGTTCAGTAGATTTCGCTGGACATCGAGGACAATTCCTTTTATTAATACAGATAATATGAATTATAATGATACCTTCTCTAATTTGTCAAACATCCATTTAATTTAATCCAAACCCACCTATACCATTGGCAACAATATGTTCTGTGAATTTGTTTCGATAATTCTATGCAAAAAGGGATTAAGTATTTTCAAAAACATTTAATTTTTGGCATTTAGAATCATAATTTTTCAAAATCCTTTCTTAGTGAGCACCTACATTATGAAACGAAGGTACTGTCAAAATTTCAAGTCTCTACCTGTTATAGTTTAGGCTCTACGTTGATTCCTGTCAGTCAGGACAAAGCCTTTTATATATATATAGAGAAGATCTTCCTTACTTAGGCCTACTTTCTCTCTCTCTCTCTCTCTCTCTCTCTCTCTCCCCCACACACACACACACACACAGCTCTTCAGTTTGTAATAAGTTCATGAGTATTTGAACTTAATAAAAAAATATTACCTTTAGCATGTGATTAAAAGATGATAATAATTGGTTAGAAATTAATAGTTATTTATTATACAATACGATAAAATAAATAAAACTGAGAAAATCGTACGATTATCTGTAATTGTTTCAAAGTTAACTGAACAAGTAAAATAATAACATAATCACCAGTGAGTAATTATTAAAGAGTTATTCGTACGTGATTTATATATTTCTTGTTTTTAACTACAGTTATTGCTTTATATTACGTGAAGCTGTACGAGAAGAAAATAATTTCAAATCACCCTTCGAAAGACAAAGGTTTATTGAAACAAAAATAATAAGAGATTAAAACACAGAATTTCTTCTTCAAGGTTTTCTGAGCACTGGCTAGAATGGAACAAAAGAAAAGGAAACTGCATCGCAAAAACTCCTTAATTAATTAAAACTCTTTTTTTATATAGTTGTAAGATTCTTTTCTCTTTCTTCTTATACGTTTCTCTGTGTTTACAGTCCTTTGTAATACTTTAACCTGCGCTATACAGATTTTAATTATATTAATTTAATAATCTTTAAACTTTTCACCACAGTAGACTTACAACGTAGGTTATTAAATTCTTTAATAATAATTAATTTTGGTAGGTTAATAATAATAACAATAAAATCAGGTAAACTGATGTAACAATGTGCCAGAATGCTTTTGTTTAATCAGTGATAATTGCAATTATGATATCCAGAAAATAAGTTATTTTTGTAATCGATTTCCGAGTTAAGCTTCAGATCGGTTCATTAAGCTTACAGAAGAACAAAGATCTAAAGTTTGATAAGCATACTCGTATGTGAAGGAATATATGGGTAGTGTTATTTGTCAAAGCTATCTGTATTGCAAAGCCTTATGCGAACACTGTAACAATACACTGTTGTCATGGAATGTGATTTGGATTTGATAATTATGTGTAAAAAGGTATTATGACTCCTTTAAATCATTTGATTTTTGGCATTTATAATAAAAAAAGTTTAAAATCCTTTCTTAGTGAGCACTTACATTATGAAACGAAAGTACTGTCAAAATTCCAAGTCTCTACCTATTATAGTTTAGGCCCTACGTTGATTCTCTGTCAGTCAGTCAGTCAGGACAAAGCCTGTTATAGTCTATATATATATATATATAACTTGCTCCACTTACATTACTTGCGATAACTCAAGTATATATATATATATATATATACACAGAGAGAGAGAGAGAGAGAGAGAGAGAGAGAGAGAGAGAGAGACTTAAGAGGAGTTTGGAATTTAACTCTTTTATGACTTGGATGACTTTTGGAAGAAAATATGTTTTTCTTCTTTTAATTCCAATGTGACTTAGGGGAGTTTTTCCTGATACTATAGTGAAGTAGGCCTACATGTACTTTATCTTAATAAGTGATAGCACAAAAAAAACGATAAAACTGACTTGAATGGTGTTTGGAAGCAATCTCTTCTATTGTAAAGAAATATTTCATAAATGTAACATTTACTCATTACTAGGGGGCGGATTTCTATGACATGTCATATTTTTCCCCTTTGCATTATTTCAGGTTTCCGACTAATTTAAACCCGATTCCAAGCATCCTGGTGAAAATGGAACGGCTTTTATTGTGCACATAACTGCATATTTAGGAAATTTTCGACAATTGTAGCATATTTAGTATGAATACAGTAAAACCCCGATAATTCGAGCTAATTGGGGCTGAGGCTACCTCGAATTATAAAAAACTCGGATTATACGGAAATGTCACTAAATCAATGGGTAAATCATAAATAAATGTTTAATGTGCACGATAATGGTTTAAAAAATACATAAGCAAACAATATAATAGGCCTGCATACGCCAACCTGTGTTATGCCTGTATGTATATTGGCGAATATTTAAAATAATTTCTGTGTATTATGAACGAAACCCTAAGTGGGACAGTTTTACCTTCATTTTTGTATTTGGAAAAATTGAAAGAAAGCTCAAAATGTAACACATTCGGAAGTGCGTAAAACTTACATGCGGACACCGTATAAAAACGGGATTTTAATCTAGTTTTATCGAAAATTTTAATTTTCTTAAGGCCAGCTCGAATTACACGGAACCTCGAAATACCGGGGCTCGAATTACCGAGGCTCTACTGTATGCATATTTAGGTCATATTTTCGGCATAATTGTGTGCATATTAAAGAAATTTTGAAGTTTCATATCATATTTTGTAAATTTTGCATTATACTTTTACTTTTTGAGAATTTACAGATATTTTAAATAATTAACATATTTTAATGAAATGAATTGTAATGAAACTTTTAAAAAAAATAGACATAATGTGTAAGTGGTAAAGTCATATTTTAAATTTTATTGGTCATGTTTTAATGTTTTTTTAGGTCATAAATGCATGCATATATCCTATTTTTCAGGTCATAGAAATCCGCCCCCTACTCATTACAGTATACCAGCTTTCAACTTTAAGTTTTATTTCTTGTATAGGTTTACGTCTAAAGACTAGCATATTATGTAGGACTCTGTGAAGTTGTAAACGTATTTCACAGCAAGTCCACTGCTCTGTCACCAAGGATTCTCTTGTCTGTGAAAAGAGTAGAGTCAGTCTTTGAGCAATACAAACACAATAATCCCGAACATTAATTACTGTATCACCTCCAGGCAAATCCCTTGCTTTCAGCGCCATTTATATCTGCCAGCCTGAACAATCGCCATGTTAACAACCCCACTTACTTACATCTCCTCTTTGTCTTTCTCCAAAGCCTTTTTGTACATCTGTAAATAACATCCATTATAGAGACGAACTCAACTGTTTTGTCTCCATGACAACGGTGTTTATTCAAGCTTTCTGTGTAGAAAGTATTTCCTCGTTATCTTACTAATTTTGCACAGCCAGTTTTGTTAAACCTTTACCGTTCATCTCCTAAGTACACATAAAAGTAAATAACATGACTAGATAAAAATTATTCCTCTAATGCCCGGTTTCTATAAACTCGTGAAATACCTATGGGTAAATTATCCATGGGCAAATTAGTTCCATTTCACCCACAATGATATAATGAGCAAGGCCTTGGAGTTGTACAGTTAATTTAATCCAGAAGGCTTTGATTCTCATTGTTCAAATTATTATTGATCCTATGAGAGGTTAAATGTTATCCAGCCATCCATGAAAGGATAAATTAACCCGACGATTTACCCTTGGAAAGATCTAGCCCGAGTTTGTAGGAATATTTTTTCTGTCATTTTCATATTTACCCAGAGGACATTTATCTTGAAACTCGCCACAAGTGTATGTGATTGTTACCTTTATATTATTTGAGTTTGTAAAAGTTATTCTTAGGTAAATTCTGTCCATTGGATAATTTACCCATATGTATTTCGAGAGTATATAGAAACCGGGCATAAATTATGGGTGAATCGCGAGGTTTTCTTGATAAAACATCTTAAAAATAGCCCTGCGTTTAATGTTTTACTTTCTCGGATATATGTAGTATAGAGAAAGAATTGTGATCGTGTCAAAAAATTGAAATCGAGATAACACCGGGGAAGCATGTTTCACAATGCCTAGAAACCGAAAAAAGTGTTTTTCGAATGACGCCTGTCCGTCTGTCCGTTTGTCTGTGGACGAGCACAGCGGGTAAACGGTTCATTGTATTTACTTCATTTTTTGAATTAAGGACTTTTTTGAAATTTTTTCGAACCGCCCAGAAATTGAGTTGTATAACTGAAATATTAAGGAGACTTGTCATATGAAAGTTGTTTTGAAAAATTTTGATGTTTGAAAAATTGGCTCTAACGATTTTAATAAAAATTTATAATTGGAAACTCTTACCTATGACTAACAGAATGGCTATATCCGTTTTTATGCAAAACTGACTTAGAGGGTACTTTACTCGTTTCCATTTTCAATAAAGCGTTAATCATTTCTGGTATAAGGTGGTATTTTTCGGTTTAATTCTAAGTATTCACCACAAACGGATATGAAATTCATCCATCACAAGGGTATAAGATTGAATTTTATCAAGATTTTAACATTAATACCTTTAATTTTATTGATATACCTTTATTCTTCTTGTTATACTTATAGCCTAATCTGTCCATATCGTATTTTTTTTTATAAATTTATTTACAGCATGCCCCATTACAAGTAACATTACGTGATTCAGTTTGCATTCTTATCCTTTTACATACCCTTACATTACATTTTTTACCTAATTTTACAATGTATTAATACTTACAATAAAGTGAATGGCTACTTGTTTTCTAACAATCTCTATATATATAAAAGGCTTTGTCCTGACTGACTGAATGAATGACTGACTGACTGATTGACTGACTGACTGACTGATTGACTGAATGACAGGAATCAACGTACAGCCTAAACTATAACAGGTAGAGACTTGGAATTTTGACAGTACCTTCATTTTATAATGTAGGTGCTCACTAAGAAAGGATTTTGAAAAATTCTGATTCTAAATGCCAAAAATTAAATGTTTTTGAAAATACTTAATCCCTTTTTACATAGAATTATCAATTCCAAATCACAGAATATATTGTTGCCAAATGGTATCAGGTGGGCTTGGAAGAAACAAATGAAATGCACTTTTGACAAATAAGAGAAGTTATCAAAATAATTCATGTTATAAATAAATATTACAGAATGAAATCCACTAAAATAATGGAATCACATAACTTTCTCTACCCTGGACATAGAGAAAACAAAACGAGGTATGGTAATGTGTATATTATTATATTATATCGCAGGTTTTTGGAGAGAAAAGTATGAAGGCTTTATGGTAACATAAGAGTGGGAAATTTCCCGCCTCGATATTACAATTTTATGTTACAGGAATTTCTGTTTCTTCTTATTTAAACCTCTACCAGGCTTGCTGTGCACTGTACAAGCGATGGGATGCAAAATTCTAGATCCTCTATGAGCCATAAAAAACTATATCAAGCGTTTTCTGAGGGAATAGTTTGAGTGTAATAAGTCGTTCTTCCTATTTCAAATTATAAATGCCTATATAAGGACCTAGAATTTAAAATTGAAAATCCTTCATAAGCTAATTTCCAATTACAAAATACAAAACCCGGGCGTCGCCGGGTCTTTTAAGCTAGTTGTACATATATATTATTTACATGAAATGTAATTGACTTTTCTACCTATTTACATCTTAGTTTCCACAGTTTTACACTTAAACCAAGCATGAACTATATATCTGTCTATTTACATATCTGTAAAGTTAATTGATTTTGCGAATTTTACAAAGGTTTTCAGGTGTTTACTCGTTAGTTGATCAGTAGTTATAGGCCAGGTACTTCCAGTTTTCATTATCTCGTTTTCCAATTGCTTTCTTTGTTTTGTTACATTATTACAAACATCTGTTTCTGTATCTGGTACCCTATGATCCCCAGGTGGGGCGAAGGGGCCTCCAATGGAGGTTTCATTACCTATACTAATTTTGATAGGCTTATTTTTCCGAGAGAGGGTAGACGGACAGGTGGTAAGCCCATCGCCTCGCAACCCCCCTCTGGAAACTAAGTATTTCTTGGACGTGAAAGGGCCGATAAATTTTGTCCAGAGGCTCTAATTTAGGCTTGGAGTTCTTTTACGTGCCGTAAATGTACGACACGGGACCCCCAGCTTATAGTCCCTCCCGGAGGACTCCGTGCCCAGGATTTTTACGTCCTGAAAAATCCATCGACCGCGGCCGGGTTTGATCCCGCGCCCTGCGGATCTAGAGGCGGGCACGGTACCTCACATATATAACATATATTACAAACATATAAAATATCGTATTTTATACCAGTGCTAAACCAAGCTCAAAATGTTCAGTTGTATACTGTACTGTAGGTAAAGACGAGGGAGAAAGAGTTTTCACCTATCTCAGAATGAAGATGTATAATGAAGGTTATGAAGATATGTGATAATAAAACCGGCAAATTAGTGCGAGTGTTAACCTCAAGATGGGAGTAATATGCCAGGATTTAACCTCCTTCATACATCAACCCTTACACGCTTCATAAACTTGTTTGTATATTCCCCAAGTCTATAGCTCTCACCCTGGTCTGTTTTACAAGGAGCATAGAAGACAATATGAAATTTATAAAAAATAAAGTATAAAATACAATACCTTTACAATAAAATAAGGTAAACTGATGTAACAAAGTGCCAGTATACTTTTGTTTAATCAGCGATAATTGCATTTATGATAAGCAGATAATAAGTTATTTTTAATCGATTTCCGAGTTAAGCTCTAGATCGATTCATTAAGTAGGACTTACGGAAGAACAAAGATCTAGTTTGATAAGCGTATGTGATGGAATATATGGGTAGTGTTATTTGTCAAAGCTAACTGTATTGCAACTCCCAAAGCCGTATATGAACACTGTAAAACAGTATGTTGTCATGAGAACTCATTTGCATTTGATATAGGCCTATTCTTTCTAACATATTACCATAAAATAGGCACTAAATTGCACATTACTCCGGTACCGATCGACCGATATGGTTCAATATCAATAGGCTTCTTCCCATGAACGTCCTAAATGCGTATACCAAATTTCATGAAAATCCGATAAAGTGTATATGAGTTATCGCGCGTACAGACACATGGAAAGGTAGACAGACAGACAGACTCTTGCTTTTTATTACCTAGGTAGTGAGTTTCGTTGATAATTTCATACAGTCTTCCAGTTCTTTCGATCTTGGGCCAGTCTTTACTTTTACCTACCGGCCAATCATTAAATTAATTCAGACAAACGTAATTGATGTGTAGATGTGTCTTCTTTGTTTTATAATTCTGTAATTGTAAATGTTTCCTTAGTAATTTAAATTTAAATTATCAACATCCTGTAAATGTTAATGTGTGTGTGTATATATATATATATATACACACAGAGTGCTTCAAAAAAATGTATACACACTTTGAAGTGTCATAGAAAATCTATTTTTCGTTCTACAAAGTTAAATTTGTAATTTAGTTTAGTTTTGTGTATTTATATAATTTTAACTGTTTTATTAGTAAATATTGTTTATATGGTGGAGCGGAAAATAAGGCCAAACGGCCTTAGGTCTGCCAGAATAAATAAATAAATATTATCCTGAAGGTATCATCGCCGCCGGGACGCAGCGGTCAGGTGGTAGGCCAAATCCCTCCAGGGATGTAGTGCCACGGAGTTTAGTTTAGTTTAGTTTAGAAGCTCTAGTCTTCAGTGGTATGTTTTATTTGTTTTATTAAATTGTGGTCCTCTAGAAACAGACTGTTATGTAAATAAGAGAGAAGAAGACATAGAATGTATTCAAGGGAAGTAAAAAAAAAATACAAAGAATGTTAAGAGAAATAGAAAAGCTAAAGATCTTAAAATACTTGACCGAAGCAAGGTACAAGCACATAAACACTGAAGGAACAAATATCAGCAGAATGAAGAGAGGACATAGAGTTCATGATAAATTGAGAGGAAGGAAATGTAAATATTACCAAAGCATAGGCATATATATCCAGCCTTTGAAGTCTGGTATCTGGTATCAGTTCACAGTTTTAGTATCTTTAGGGAAGAGAGAAAAGTTCAGAGTGTGCTGGGTGGTCGGTAGTAACTTTCCTTTGAACATCTTTCCCTTTTTACGATTTTTGTGCATAACCTTCTCTGGCATTATGCAAACGAAATTATCGTAGCGGAAAAACTGGTAACGTGCCTTATTCCTGGCCAAGTAGAGAAGAATATGATTGTAAAATATTGTAAAGGAATCAGAGCGAAAGAATATCTGACCCGCTGCTTCTGTGGTTTCTCGGAAATTTTGAAATTCGTTGAGTTATATTACCGATAATTTATTTTGTGTGACTATGTAGCTGATGAGACCGCCGGCGTGGTCTTGTGGTTAGCGTTGCTGACTACAGATCCGTCGGCCCGGGTTTGATCCCCGGTACCTCGGAATTTTCTGAGGTAGGGAGGTCTGGCTGGGGTGCACTCAGCCTCGTGATTCAAATTGAGGAGCTACTTGATAGAAAAATAGTGGCTCCGGTCATGGAAACCACCATTAACGGCCGTGGGTGCCGGCATGCTGACCACATGCCCCCCAATCCTGCCCTCTGCCTATGGTAGATGACGCAGCGGTCGGGTGGTAGGCCTTGTCCTTTCAGGGATGTAGCGCCACGTAGTTTAGTTTATGTAGCTGATGAATCGTGAGCAATCCTACAAGTGTCTATCCTTATGTTTTATCGTTTTTCTGTCACTTTCACTTTGTCCCACCGATGTACAATTTTTTGAAGTGAAAGTTCTTTAGGCGCGCTAGGAGTAAATCGAGAGCTAACACAAAGTTGCGTTACGCTCAAGCGTTACGAACAAAATCGTCACGAAAGTAGTGGGGGTAAGTAGCAAGCATAGAGTTGTTATCGAAAGAGTGGGGCCACGGGAGCGCGCGGGGGAAAGGTATCATTCATTGAGTGGAGGGGGGCTATTAATGCTTCGAGCTAGTGGCGTGGTGAGCCCTTCACCATTAAAGATGGCTCTACTCGTTGCGTGTGCATCGTTTACACGTCACTAACGTTCTCGGAAACTTAACCAAAGCGTCCCTTTTGATGTGAACAAACACAGTGGCTACGATCAGTGACAGTTTGGGCATTAGTTCATCACAACTGTGTTATTGCTTTATACGTATTCGATTTAAAATGCCGAAAAAGTGAATTTCTTATTTACTTCAGACGATTTCCTTCTTCCGTTCGATATAATTATATGTATTCCTTTATTTCACTCTCAACGTTGCCAAAGAAGTTTCACATCTGTCGTGTGGCGTTCCGAGCACCCGATTTTTTTTTTTTTTTTTTTTTAAATTCACAAGAACTGAAGTGATCACGTTTGAGGGGTAGGCCTTGTCCCTCCATGGAATACTGCGCCACTAAGTTGGTATATTCGCTATTCCTCGTTATCCGCGAGCAGCTATTATTCCATTCTTTGCATGAAGGATTGCTATGAACTTCTCTAGAAAGATTTTTTGGAAAATCTCTTGTATTTTTATTCATCTAAAGCCTTTCGCACTGGTAGCTTCTTTTTTTTTAAGCTGCCTCCTGATTTTTAGCGAACCATCGGGTGAACTCAATCTGCTAATATGACTGAGTTTCTATCCCTTCTTTTCCATGGCTGGTGATTGGATTTATATGTATTCAGTGTGGGATGAGGATGGAGATATTCCCTGTATCAGAGAGTCGAAATCGGATTTTTTTCAGTAGATAGTGTCACTCTTCCGTGAAGTGATACTTTCTAACATTATTAATAAGCTAGAGAAGAGCTGTTTGCAATATTAACAAATCAATACAACTTTTTCCATTAATCTACAGATTGTAAAGAAGGCCTAGGTCTTACATTCTTACAGCCTTACTAATAAAAGCTGCTTATATCTGCGTTGAACGGTTGTTTGGTTAGTTCTCCGCGCAAGTTCTACATAAGCCGTATCTATATTAATAAAAGGAAGTGTCTGTCCTCCGTCTGTCTGTCCTCCGTCTGTCTGTCCTCTGTCTGTCTGTCTGTCCGTCCGCGATGCCCAGCGAAATCTACTCAACGCAGAGATCTGAAATTTTATACATAGGCGGACTAAAGGGTCAGAATGTGCACCTCGAAGCCGGAATTTTAATTTTAGCTTTCGTTCGTGAGTTAGGAGTGAAGGATGTTCATTATAAGGTTGTAAAAAGTACAGAAGTTGAATTTTATTTTAAATGCACAAAATAGGCATTTTAGGCACTAACATAGTGCACTAATAGGCTCTAAAGGTCCAAATAGGCATTTTAGGGCACTGTAAAGCTCTATAAATGTAAGTGCTTTATCATTAAAATGAAAAAAAAATTATTGTTATTTCATAAGGAACAAACTAGGCATTTGCCTTAAAATCCCAGGTCTAGTTATAACATACCCCTCACACCTCCAGAATTGTATATATTCATTTATTTCATATAAGTTCTGGATCTGCTCCTGCCCCTTGATTAATCTTCACTGTCCTTTCAGTACACACGTACTTGAATCGATACATGCATAACCATATCCCTAACGTATAGAGCTACCAACAGTCTGAATCACAATACCTGCAGAGTACACAGTCGCTTGGGTTTTCAGCACTGCATGGCATTGTGCAAAGTTGCGGTATCGGGTAGAGAAGTTGTGGAAATGGCATAAGTCCATAGGGATTGTATCAAATGGCCAGTTAGCGGTTGCAATGATGTAAATTAGATGGGGACCCGCAGTACTTCCACGCACGATGCTGCAATCTGTAATTGTGCAGGCAATGCCTTTATCATCATACAGCGATCTGCATAATCTGCTTCGCCCTTATATCTGTATCTATGTCTGTGTGTGTTTGTACACAGTCCCATAGTGCTACATCTTAAATGCCCATTCTGCTAATGTAGCGTAATTCTAGAGTGATAGGGAAAAAGCGATTAAGTGATCCGGTGATCATGCATACAGCACTAGAAGAAATAATAATCTACTTCTATCAGAACCCAAATGTCTCACATCGGCAGGATTAAACCATAGCATTAATTTTGGTCCCCGCTTCTATAACTCTATGATCATTAGATATCCCGATCTCGCAGTTTACCCCAATTTTAAATTTAATAATTATGTAAAACATTTTTTGTAATTTTATTAGCTTTAAGTGATTTATTTGTATTATTATTTATTGTATGTATTTGTGTTTAATATTTTTTGTCTCCTTTTTATAAATTCGTCATTTTCTTTTTCTAGCTCTGTTTAACATTTTTCACCTTTTTTTATAAGCGTGTCATTCTTTCTCACTTTGTTTTTTGTTTCTCCTCTTTCTCCACTCTGATGTTCTGAAACTACACCCGAGCACGAGCAGTTTGCTCATTCGGGTGTATTTCTAAATAAATATTTGGTTCTTTGTACTTTAAATTTGAAATTTGTAAATGTTTTTTTCTTTAGTTGTGTATTTTTGTATTTGTATTTGTATTTGTACATAAGTTTGTAAATGTAATTTAAAAACATAAATAATAAATAAAATAAATAAGTCAAAATTCCAAAGTTTCAGGAATGACAAAAAACAATTTATTTCCACAGAATCGTTACACTATTTAGTTCAGTCCACCAGATATTTTTACACAATATCTTGTACTATGTAAAAATATCTGGGTGGACTGATCTAATTATTGTTAAAATGCTGTGAAAATAAATTGTTATTTGTCTCTCCTAAAATTTTGGTATTTTGACTTATTCGCTTTTTCCCTATCACTAGAATTGGCTTGTTCGGTCTTTTATTTGTGTCAAAGTCTATGAACTTTGATGCTGTGTGGAAAGTTGGTGTATTGTCTTGAATAAATGTTAAAAAAATTTTATTCAGCTTTGTTTATACTCCTTTCAACTACGAGGCCATGTCAGGAGTTCGGGATCTGTGTAGGCCTATATACAATAGGGTAAGCTATGGATCTATTGATTGTCAATTGTTTCTATTATATTTTGGTGTATTTTATGGATTAAATTTCAACTTTATTAATTTAAATGGATATAATAGAAGATGAAGAGGTGAGGATGATTCGTGGTGTATAAATATCCAATTCGGCATTTACCTTTACGACTGGGGAAGCCTTGAAAAAAATCATGTCAAATTGGCCTGCCACGATATTTGAATCTGCGACCTCTCGAATGATAGTCCAAGACGTTACCATCTCGGCCACCTCGCTCGGTGTGCTACATATTATGAAAGATTTGATTGCATGCTTCCACATTATTATTTCCTCTACCCATTCCATACTATACGTGGAGGAAGTATTGTGTTCGATCTCCCAATTCGAAGTTGGGTTTTTAACATAAATACATGTTTTCAAGGGCCCCTGAATCCAAATAGTATATTGCGATACAAGCATAGGCGTAACCAGGCCGACCATATGGGGGGGGGGGTTATAACATTCAGGAAGAGGGGGGTCCGGGGGTCCTCCCCCGGAAAATTTTAAAAATGAAGATGCAAAATAACGAGTTTTAAGCTTCCGGGGGTTTACCCCCGGAAAATTTTAAAAATCAAGACGCAAAATAACGAGTTTTAAGCTTCCCACGCTTTATACTTGTATTAAGTAATTTATAGAAGACTTAAAAAAATTATACAATTTTCCTTTTTTTAATCAACGAGGGGGGGGGGTTCAAACCCCCAACCCCCCCCCCCCCCTCGGTACGCCTATGGATACAAGTGCCGTAAGCGGTGCATACGGATCGAGGAAAGAGTTTCTTCATTTTCCGAGATCCGTTATGCGCTTACGGCGCGAGTATTGCATGCTATTTTGTGCACGTTGATTATTTATATCAATTTAATTATATTAATTGAGATATTAGCTGAAAATATTATGTATATACATTATTGAAGATAGATGTTTATTTCAGAAAGTGATTCGCATGTGTTGGTTGTTATGGGGACTGTTAAAATCGCCACAAACTAGGGGGCCTTGGTTCCGGTTTTCCATAAAGGCTTGTATTATGATGATTTTACTTACGGCACTTGTGATTTTTGTCATTTTTACCGCACGGAGATTTCTTTTGTTTTCATAGCAACCAGATTGTATGCGAGAATGTCAAGTTACAATCCACGGGAACAATATTCGTAGGTACCACTAATTAGAAATACTGTTTCCAGAAACGTGTAGGTCTGTATGTATATGTGTGTATCTGCGTGTATCTGTGAACAGCCTAGCTCGAGAACGAAAAGTCGTATAAAAATAATTTTTTGCACTCCTTAGCTAGTAAGTGTTTCTTACGAAAGTTGTTTACATGGCTCGTAACTTGACATTACCACACGCAATCTTGTTGCTAGGGGCGACGGGCGGAAAGTGAATTGTTGCTAGGGGCGACGGGCGGAAAGTGAATTGTTGCTAGGGGCGACGGGCGGAAAGTTACTTTACCGTCCGCAAATGCTTATTTGCGAGCAGAAATGACCAAGGCCTCCCCGCTTTATAAATATTCGGTTGCCATAAACAATAACAAATGCGAATCCCTTTCTGAAATAAGCACCATTCTTCAAGTCTGTATTTACATAATATTTTCAGGTAATATCACAATTAATATAATTAAATTGATATAAGTAACCGTCGTGCAAAAAATAGCATGCAACACACGGACCGTAAAGGCATTTACGGGTCTCGAAAACTTAAAAACCCTCGGCTGCGCCTCGGGTTTTCAATCTGTTTCCTCGACCCGTAAACGTGCCTTACGGCACTTGTATCGCAATATACTATTTGTTTTGTTTGGGTAGGTATATTCTGAGTACAATTGGTGTAAACTCGACAAACTCGTAAATCTCGTTTGATTACCTGTGACTATTCAACTCATACGCCGCGTGTTTGATATTGACCAATAACGTTTAGAAATTCGTCGGATATAGACCAAACACGGCCGTTTATCTTGCAATATTCTTGTAGGAAAAGCGAGGAATGTGTGATAAAATCGTCTGATCGTTACTGGAGACGCGAGTATCAGTGTGCAGTGATTAATAGTCAGATGCTGCCACTAAGCGGCACGAAAACAGATTATTGTGTACAACATAACTTGTTTGGAAATTGAAATAATAGAAATGTACATTGATTAAGAAGACAATTTCGATTAGGTGCAAGCCAGATCGTGTGCTTTTATTCTGTTCTGCTTAGCTTACCTGAATGAAGTTAACTATGTCTTATATGCGTCGTTGGTAGCACTGATTATATCAGGGTAGCTCGAATCGATTCTTGGATGGTTGATTCACAGCATGCCGTGATCTCGGAGCTGTTAGTTTTGTTTTTATACAACAAAGAACGAAAGTAATTATTATTTGTATAATCTGTTGGATTTTTATTCATGGAATAGTCTTAATAAATCCAACTCTCGTGGGATTACCTATTTATTTTATTTATTTAACTTGGCAGAGTTAAGGCCATAAGGCCTTCTCTACCACTCAGCCAGGGCAAAAACATGAAATACATAATGATAATAATAATAATAATAATGATTAATAATAAATTAAAAAAGAACTGATATACATGAATACAAGAAACGTACATTAAATACAAAGAAAAAAAAATCGAACATAAGTACTTGCATAATATGAATATATAATGCAAATGACTAAAAATAAAGAAATAAAAAAAAGATGAACGTCTAAACAAATACATTCTTAGTTATTACAAAAGATAATGAAAATTAAAATATATTACTAATTATTACTAACTAATTACCTATGATAATACTGGAGATCTCTCATTAATTCTTGATGCTTGTTTGCTAGAAGACATTCATGTGGTTGGTGTAGGATGATAATTAAGCGTAATAAAGTGGGCTTGGCAGATGTAAGAGATGATTTAATCTGACATGTGTCCTCCCTGTAGCCTAACAGATTATGCCAGCCGTATCTGTGGCAGTGCAAGACTTGGGATAATAGTTTAACGAAGTTAGTGCACCACTTAATATTCAGACACTCTTCAAAGCGCGTCCAGTTTGAGCTCGTCTGAGCGTGTAAGTCTCAAACTCAGCTTATACCATATTGTTATCACTTAAAAGGATTACTTCCCTTTCAGGGGCCAATGCTGTCATCATACCAATGTTAAATATACACAGTGGGGAAAATAGAACTAAATTCAAAGGCTTCTTTTCTTTGACATTTAAAAAAATATATTAAATATCACCAGGGCCCGGATTCTAATGACATGTCATCTTTTTATTGATGCTGCATAGACATTGCCAACTTGTGGATAAATCCTAATCATGGCCTCTAGATTATAGAAATGCATTTTTATTAGGTCATTTTTTGTCATTTTATGAAATTTTATATTTTTAGGGCATTTATTTCAATTTTAGGTCATTACTTTGTCATTTTTGTGTCATTTGCTTCCTTATTTAGTCATTTTCATGTATTTACATTGAGTGTATCAACTTTTTTTCGTCGCTAGCGGTGCTGTCTTTGAAGTGTTGTTTGATTAATGCAAGAAGGAAAAATTCGGCGTTAAAATGTTGACATGTCTCAGTCGGAAGTGAGAATCAAAGAAACGCCACACTAGTGTATGGTAAAGTAAAGTAACTTTATTGGATAGCATTAAGAATTTAGGTCACACATAATAAGCGTATTGTAGTATGGTAAAAAATTTAAGTGAATTAAGTATAAAAACCGCGAGCTTAACGGTGTTCTGTAAGAGCAAGATGTGTAAGAAGAAGAAGACTTGATGGATATAATTTCCTGAAAAAATCATTCAGACGGATTAAGGTCAAACTCTGATGGATGTATAATGTAACCTGATTTTTATAGTTTTTAGGGTAATCTCTGCAGTTCGCTTGCACTATAAAAAACTTTCGAAACTTAAACTAGGAAATCTGCTTAATGGAAACTCTATCAGGCTTAACGGCAGATAAAAAATGAAACACGTTTCCCAGGGAGACTGTTTGAACTATCGATGAATCGATTGGTGCCAAGTCTCTGTAAGAAATGTTAATTTCACGAAGGCAATATCGAGAGAAGGAGACGATATCTAGGAAATTAAAAGTGGGGCGGTGTCGCGCGTGTTTGCCGGAGATTACGCCCTACTTCTGCATCCCCTTCCCCCAAATGTCCTCGACTTGAGAGTTTAATCAAATTAAAAGTAAAGCTTCTGCCGTGCCAACATTCGGGTTCATATACACTTTAACGTTCAATTAACATTCTAGCTATAACAGATATTGATGTTGTGAAAAGGGGTAGTTTACAGATTTCTCATTTTCAATAGCTCGATAGTTTGTAGAGTACGTGACCTTATTCTGATAGATTCTTTCTAATTTAGCTCTAGATTATGTTGAATTGATATTTAACAGGCTTTCATCTTCTAAGAGTTCTGACGACCAATATGTCAAGGAGGATATCGTACACTCTTCTTTCTACGTTATCTATAAATTACAGGAAATAAATAGAGAGTTTTTGCCATAGCGTGTTGTCGGATACGGTAACACTAATATCACGAGATCGAATACGGTAAATGGAATAACGTCTTGTGCTACGACGGAGTTTTTGCCAGCGTAAATTGATACGGTACGGTAAAGGTAACAGAGAAAATGGAGGAACTGCTTCAGATTGCTGTACTTGGAGGTTTTAACAATGACGTATTGGAGGATATGATACCCAATTGTTCCCCGAATGTAATAGGCCTATGAATAAATTTAATTGTCCATTGTTTCTGTTATAACCCTACAGATATATGAATTCCACAGCACCTCATAACAGAATATAAATATTAACATAACCTCAAAATGGGATTTTAATCAGAAAAATATGTTAACATGTACAAAATTTTCAACACTGCTACGTACGTTTATTGAAATGTTTCGGAGTATATTACATGCATTAAATTATCTGCAGTGGTTTATTATACTAGAAATAATTGAGCCTATAAATACACATAATTGAACCAATAACCTCACGCAAGAGATTTAGGCCTAAGTCGTTATTCATGTTAACCTTTACAATGCTGAATTTATACAATAATATAAGCCATCATCAACTGAAATCATCAGTGGGATCTAAGTTTTAAATCAATAGAGAGAATTTCAGAAGAATAACTGGTTATTATGGATTACAGTCGAACACAAGGATAAAAATTCTCACAATTTTGCATGTAACTTTACTCTATAAATATTACATTTCCCCTTTTATACAGATTTTCAACGAACGAATTTATACGTCAGTAGCAGTGAAAAGGTTAAAGCGAAGTCTTTCCTGTTTTTCGGGATTCATGACTATTACCGTAAGCTTCACGCTAATCTGTCCGAAATAACGTGTCACCTTATCAGATATAGCGTTACGGTAAACCGGCGCATGCGCAGAGCATCAATCACGTTTCTTTAGCGTTTACGGTAACTCAACGTAAGCTTGGCAAAAACTCTCTATTAATTTACTCGTAAATTAGTAGTAAGCAAATTGTTTAAATTTATGAAGTACTGTCCGTTTCAGATGTCTTGAGAAATTAAGAAAAACAGTGGTTTTAACGGGAGAAAAGCACGGTTCACCAGCTAACAAAACTCAAGTTAAAATTTGTAGAAATAAAATCAGGTAAACTGATATAACAAAATGCCACAATGTTTTTGTTTAACCACTGATAATTGCAATTATGATATGCAGAAAATAAGTTTTTTTTAAATCGATTTCCGAGTTAAGCTCCAGATCGACTCATTATGAAGGGCTTACGGACGAACAAAGATCTAATTTCATAAGAAAATGTGAAGAAACATGAGGGTAGTGTTATTTGTCAAAGCTAACTGTGTTGCAACTTCCAAAGCCGTATATGAACACTGTAAAACAATATGTTGTCATGAGAACTGATTTACAGTTGATATGTTTAAACTTGTATTATTCTAGGTACCGGCACTTAATTGTTATCAATAAAATTTTGTAAAATAATAATTATAAATTTACTATCAATACGTCTAATTAATTTATGTTTATTTTAATTATTGCTCCAAAATTCCATTTCAAGGTAAGTGTCATATACTGGAATAATATTATGTTCTAAACAAATAACACAAGTATCTGTGTCTGTTTAATGCTTATTTTGACGCAGCAAACGCATAGAAGCAATGTACGGTAATGTATAGGGCACTGCCTTCTAGACTCTATTACTCGTGTATTCTCGAGACGGCGGTTGTATAGGTGGCGTTGATTGCTGCAATCTGGGTGTGAACTGTGTCGCCTCTACTGGAGAAATTAGGCAATTGCGCAATTCTCTAAACTCCATGTTAAAATAAAGCATAGGACAGGCAGTGTAATTCTCGAGACGGCGGTGGTTTTTAGTCGCAACATTCAAAGAAGGGACTATAAGATATTTATAGCATAATTAGCGTAAATGCTGCAAACTTTTATTTGGGCAGAGGAAGTTATGTGACTTTCACATCAGATTTTTTTCTATATATTACCATAAAATAGGCACTAAATTGGCTTTACTCCGGTACCGGTCAACTGATTTAGTGCAGTGTCAATATGCTTCTTCCCATGTACATTATAAATGCTTATACCAAGCTTCATGAGAATCCGATGAAGCGTATTTGAGTTATCGCGCCTACAGACACATGGGCAGACAGACAGACGGACACGAAAGTGCTATTTTCGAAATTAATTATGGTAATGCAGAACCTACTATGCACACAGTACTACCAAATTACGTTCGCCTGTCTTTGATCTTAAGATATTCACAAATCAAGAGGGAACTGCCGACCTTTGAATTGGGCTTAGGGCTGCAGGGAGTGTCTGAACAAGGTTGTCCGCTGCCCAATATGATATGAGGTCGCATTCATTCGTTATCGATCCGCATTTTTTCTCTCTAGACATCTGGTATGTACAGTAGATAAGTATTCCAAAATAGATATGTCTGGTCTCGAGTTCATCGGAGCCTGAAATAAATGGTGCAAAAATACGTTGCACAAACTTTCTCGCATATACGTGTTAAAGGCTAGCACAGAAAAAAATAAATTAAAGAGAAAATTAAATTTTACGTATTACATTTTCATAAAACTAACAAGTATCTACAACGGAAAGCATCAGGGTCGATCTTTATGTTCAATGCTTTTACCGTGAAATAAAATAATAATAATAATAGTCAATGGCAGTAAAACTGCATATTATTAGTACTACTACTACGGGAAAATTCAAATATAAGTCGCACCTTGGGATGAGTCGGTCCCACCCAACCTATCCTCACCGATGAAGTTTATTTTATACCACGATCTAGCGAATTCTTCTGTCCTAGTATTATGAAGAAACTCGTGACTGGACGTTGGAGGTGTGACGTCTTACCGCTAGACGAGAGGTGGCAGGCTGACAAACCTTGCGGGAGATATAATATGCCACATTTTCGAAACCTACAAACAGTGTATCGTACATTATTCGAAAATGCAAGGGCGCTTCGCTACGGCTGCCGCCTCCGCTTCGCGCACTTAACTATGTGGTTAGTGTTATGCATTATTTAGCTATGTGAACAGGTGGATACAAGACACTTGCGACAATATACAAGGGCAGTTGGTCACTCTGCTTCGCTCAGAAACAAAATACATCACACAGTCTGTGCAAATGTGAATATCGAATGGGGGAGCTTAGGGGCGACTTATATTTGAATTTCGCCACTACTACTACTATTACTACTACTACTACTTAGGTTATATTGCACGCTTTAACTGCATGTAGGTCATATCACGTGTTTAGTATGTTTGCGTGAACCATTAGTCTATATCAGCATTTCTTAACCTTTTTGAACCCGAGGACTTCTAAAATGTCTAAAAAACTTTACGGACCCCTAATTTTACATACCATTGTTAAAAGTAGGCTATATGTATTCCTATATTCTTAATATTTGGGGTATTAAATTATAGGTCGTTTTAACGAAATATTTTTTTTTTAATCCGACGGAAACACAGTTATTGAATTGGAATGAAACTATTGACAGTAAAATTATATTTTGAACAGACTTTAATATGTATTACCATTTTGATAATATAATTAGAAATTATGTTATTACTTTTAATGAGACGGTTGATCTTGTCGCCTCTTGCAGAGTTCGTGGATATTTGGCTAAATATTACTCAAATTTAGTCGAAGATCAGCAGTCGGTTTCTGTATTATGTTTTTAGTTAAACGAGCGATGAAAATCCCTTCTCATAAAGATAGGTTGTTGAAAACTGCATGGCGCCTCTAATAACAAAATTCCGACAAAGTCTTATTTTTTAGGGTTTTGAATGAAAGAGGGAACCATAGACGTCAGTGCATCAGGGGTTTGAAACTGTGGTCCGTAACTGCAAAAGTAAGGAAACTTGCAATATGACCTGTATTTTCGAAGATTTTAAAAACTTTGACATCTAGTGTCCATTTTATGTGAAAAATTTCTACTTCTTTACTTCCCACTTGCTTTATGATATTTTTAAATTAATTGTCTGCGGACCATAGGTTGAGAAACGCTGGTCTATATTAACAACTCATTCGCGTCATATTTCTATTGTTTAGTGATGTCTTCTTATGCGGTATTCAGTTTAAACGATTATAATATCCAGTGACATAGCGGCATTGAGTTATGGAAAATAAGCAAGTCCTACAAACCCGGCGTTCGCCTTTGCGAACGAGGAAACCATGAAAAACCCTAGTCAATTTGGGCGGCCACGAGGTTTGATTTGAACTCAGGACCTTTTTCCTGTTAGCCCATAGGCCTACCACCTCGCTGTAATTGGTTTTAGTGTGTTCATTGCGACTGAGCTAAACTGATTGCATTTCACAACAATAAGTATATAGTTTTCTTGTTACTAGGGGCAACAAAATGTCATTCATATTTTAATTGACTTGTATGTTCTGAAATTCGCATTTAAGTTGTCCTTATTTCGTTTTTATCTTGATATCTATTACATGTACAAAGAAATGTTTTAAACAAAACATCTTCATTTTAAATTTTTCTACAACTTTACTGTGGTAGGTTTTCATGTATCGCCTACTGTAATGGATATAATCTAGAAAAATTGAAAATGGATACGAGTAAAGTACACCTTAAGTCATTTTTGCAGAAATACGGATAGAGCCATTTTATTAGTCATAGATAAGAGTTTCCAATTTTAAATTTTTATTAAAATCGTTAGAGCCATTTTTTCACAAATCAATTTTTTTTTTAAAGTTTTCATGAAAAGTCCCCTTAATATTTCAGTTATAAAACTAAATTTCTGGGCGGTTCGACAAAATTTCGAAAAAGTTCTTAGTTCAAAAAATGAAGTAAATACAATGAACCGTTTACCCGCTGTGCTTGTCCACAGACGGACAGACGGACAGACAGACAGACAGACGGACAGACGTCATTCCAAAAATACTTTTTTCGGTTTCTAGGCTTCATGAAACATGCTCTCCCGGTGTTATCTCGACTTCGATTTTTTGTCACGATCACAATACTTTCTCTATACTACGTATATGCGAGAAAGTAAAAGCGATCAGCAATTGCATTTGTTTTTGGTGCGTAAAATGAACAAAAGTGGGTTGAGCGATACTTGATTCCTTTTTTTGCACTTATGTTTTAAAACCTTACTGTAGGGGACGGACAACAATTGGACACTATACTACCTAAGCACTGTCGTAGAATAGAAATATTTACAACATGGTAATTTCGATGACGTAGGTTGTAGACTCAAATAACCTCTGTTTTGTCATCCTTGCACTTTCGTCTTGATTAACTTCTGAGTTGTTGAAATTTGAATTTTAAACAGCTCTTTTGGTTGTTTTAATTTCATCTGCTCTAACTTATTTCACGTTCCTCTCTTTAATTAAAGTACACACAATTAAAATTGCCCTCTCCACCTTGTTAGAGTTCTGAAACTATACGGAGTTGTGATTTATTCCTTGGAACAAGACAGGATCCACCACCCGAACTCTGCACCGCCTTTATAGTCTGCGCGAAAATATTTTAGACAGTGGAATGTGTAGAACCTGCCCTAAAGTAAACAGGTAACTCTGTCTCACTCTTACGTAGATACGAGTAAGACAAACAAACTTGTTTACTTAAGAGCCGGTTCTAGAGCGGACAGTATCTACCCATTCCACTGTCTAAAACATTTCGGCGCCGACTTAGGGTGGCCATTTCTAAAATGTCAGAAAGGAAGACACTCTTCTTCGGTAATCTAGCATAGTATAAAACATTACCAAATAAAGTAAATAAGAATAAAATAAGCAAAACATAGGATTATACATAAATAAATTATACTGTTGAAAACCATATTGATTAAAATTATAATTAAAAATATATTGAACAATGATAATGAAAATTCAACATAGGCCTAAGTAGAAGAAGTGAAACATAAGAAAGAAAAATAAATGAAACAATACAAGCAGATCAATAATTTTTAACATGAATGGCGTATATGATATAAATATTAAAGGTTGCTGCTCAAATGGTCAACTATCTTAATCTTGAACGTTCTGAGTGTTCGGTAGCCTTTTATATCCTCAGATAAGGAATTCCACAAACGAGCTGTCCCGATAGTAAAGAATTAAGAGTAAAATAAAATATTGTGAAGAAGAATAGATACGGTAGAATACTCATGGGATCTTGTTCCGAGGTCAGGATATTCTGATAGGTCAGTCCGCCGGCATGGTCTTGTGGTTAGCATCGCTGACTATAGATCCGTCGGCCCGGGTTCGATCCCCGGTACCTCCTCGGATTTTTATGAGGTAGGGAGATCTGGTAGGGGTGCACTCAGCCTCGTGATTCAAATTGAGGAGCTACTTGATAGAGAAGTAGCGGCTCCGGTCATGAAAACCACCATTAACGGGCGTGGGTGTCGGCATGCTGATCACATGCGCCCAATCTGCCTATGGTAGATGACGCAGAGGTCGGGTGGTAGGCCTTCCTTGCCACGGAATTTAGGAGAGATATCGTCAGGCCTAGTAAGGAGGATTTTAGTGCGAAGCAGTTTGTAGAGCATTGAAACAGAATGTAGCTTTCTGCATTCACATGACTTCCACTCCGTATGAATATACGAAACATTTCTGATGCCAGCGAACGAAGAATATGGTGAAGAGTACTGAATTCTAATTCTGGTCCTACTAAACTAGTTTTGCAATTCGACACAATTTTCCCTTGCTTTAATGGTATATATATCGTCAGAGAAAGGAGAACCCTGACTACATGAAAAACTCGAGGCTACGCTGACATTCATGATATTTGCTCTAGAGTTCGCTTTTAACGTAAGCCTGTACGGGTCCAATTATACAGAGGGCCATGTTTGCGTTTGCAAATACACGCAAAGGATGGAGGTCAGCAGGGTGCGTACGAATTAATACAGCTTCTTGCGTTATGCTGTGAACCATGTTGAGAAATTTGAAATTATTCACATTTACTTAGAACGTAAAACGGTTGAGGTTTTAAAATTTCATTTTACCATCACCATTTGTTTTTGAAATAACAATCAATTTTAACTTTTTAATATATACATATAAATAAATCTTTCTGATACTTTATAAAATATGAACTTGAATTTGTTGTATGATATTCTTTGATGGTTGCTTTGCAAATTTACTGATGGATTTTTTAATGTATGTTTATATTATAGTATTTTTTTTTGTACGTTGGCCATTCAATAATTAAAGAGACAAACTACCCTGGAGAAAAAACCGTTTATTTTTACAAAACAAGACTTTTTCCACTTTTCAATATAATCCCATCAACATTTATGCGCTTGTCCCAACTGGTTACTAGCTTTTTTATACCGGCTGCAAAGAACTCTTTGTCTTGGTGTCGGAGCGAATTTCCCACAAATTTCTTGACATCCTGGAACTTCTTCCCACGTAATGCCTCCTTCAGTGGACCGAACAAATGAAAATCAGAGGGTGCTAAATCGCAACTTCACAGGCCGGCCAGAACGGTGTTCGTCAGTCACTGATTCTCGACCACTTTTGAACTGTACTACCCACTTGTAAAAATTTCCACGGTTCATGCAACTTTAACCATACACTTTAGTCATTCTACAGTATACATTAGCTGGTTTTTCACCTTCAGCAATCAAAAAACGAATCACAGAACGTTGTTCAACCAATGTGGAATTTTCAAGAAGACTCGACATCGTTAAACATAATTTTGAGGTTATAAACAGAGCACTGTTGATCCATCAGCTGATCAGAACTCACCCCAGTGATGCCAGCTTAAAATCTTAAATGTATCAAAGTTGTACTACCAACCATCTTTTCCCCAGACCAGTTTGTCTCTTTAATTATTGAATGACCCTCGTAATATAGTATATTGCGACGCAAGGGCGGAAAGGCACGTTTACGGGTCGAGGAAACAGATTGAAAACCCGAGGCGCAGCCGAGGGTTTTTAAGTTTTCGAGACCCGTAAATGCCTTTACGGTCCGTGTGTTGCATGCTATTTTTTGCACGACGGTTACTTATATCAATTTAATTATATTAATTGTGATATTACCTGAAAATATTATGTAAATACAGACTTGAATAATGGTGCTTATTTCAGAAAGGGATTAGCATTTGTTATTGTTTATGGCAACCGAATATTTATAAAGCGGGGAGGCCTTGGTCATTTCTGCTCGCAAATAAGCATTTGCGGGCGGTAAAGTAACTTTCCGCCCGTCGCCCCTAGCAACAATTCACTTTCCGCCCGTCGTCCCTAGCAACAAGATTGCGTGTGGTAATAGGTTTGTTCGCAAAGCAAATCCGTAACCGCTTGAGAATTTGTTGTACTGCGCATGTCCAGTCTGTAACTTACCCGTGATTTGCACTTTGCGAACGGTTACAGGAATTTGGAATCGATAGTTTCTGCGTTTAATCGATATGATATGCAAATAAAATTTTCCCTTTGACATGTTATAAATGCAATATACATCGACAATATAATCTATATTTTGGGAAACTTAATTATCTTCCATTATTCATACATATAAGTAGCCTATGTTTATAAATCTGGCGCAATGGTATAGGAGGGAGGAGTCAGGCGCGTGAAAATAGGTTACTGCGCATGTCTCTGATAACAATTCATGCTAGAGCCTGCAAACTTTTCTTATAGTACAGAAACTGTCCGTGAGAGCTTTGCGAACAGAAGATTGAAATCAGAATCACGGATTCTCGCTTTGCGAACGCGTGTGGAGAAAGAGCGCATGCGCGAACGATTTGTTCCTGGTTTCTGACTGCTTTGCGAACAAACCTAATGTCAAGTTACGAGCCATGTAAACAACTGTCGTAAGAAACACTTACTAGCTAAGGAGTGCAAAAAAGTATTTTAGTAAACATAGAAAATTAATTTTAATTGCTCAATGAATACACTAAATTTTTTTAGGAAGAAAAGCTAATAATAAGTAATAATATGCGTAACTATATAATCTATTTTGGTGGAAGAAGATAGATTTTGAATGTGGCAAAATAGCATGAAAATTAAAGTAGATAAACCAGTCGATTAAAGTTTTCAGGCACTGACAATTTGAAGCGCAGGGAGGTTTAAAAATAGCTTCAACAGCCCCTGATCCATGCTCCCAAAACGGCATAAAATTTTGCCGAGGGTATGCTTCATTCTTTTGAGATTAAAATCCAAAAGGATTAACTTTTGATTAAAATTACTAAATTATGTCTCTGTCATCACGAAACATTTAAAATGATATAATTTTAGTAAGCTCTTGTATTAGTTTATTTTTGTGATCTGTTTCAATTCTATGAAGTCTTCCTTAACCATATTAACATACTTTTTCGCTATCCAAGCATCAGTTTTCTGTAATACATTTCATTTGTCAAAACAGTTGCGGATGGCTTTGCCTTTTTTTTGTCATGCCTTGGAAATAAAAGCACCGCGATCGCTTGAATTTTGTAAACCCACGCTGGTCGATTCATTTGTTTATAATTTCAAGGCCCGCAGACATCTAAAATTTTCAACATAGACGGAAGAGGGATAATGAATAGCGTATAGGCCTAAATGGGCAAACATTCTATTTGGACGAAACGACTATGCAGGGGATTCCTGGGCCAGGGAACTCGAATCTGAGGTTGTTTTTCCCATGCTGCGCTTTCTAATCGAGGAATTCACTTCAAAGCCGAATTTTTAGATGTTTCATTAATTATTTATTGTTTAGTTTAGGTTTATACATATTTCGCGTACATGTGTTAATAAATATAATGTTTTAACTATTTGCTCTTAATATTTAATCTTAAAATTAACCATCGTGGGCGAAGCCGCGGGGATCTGCTAGTGTATAATTTTTCGAAAACATAGAAACGAGGAATTAGGGCATGATTGCAAATATAGTATATTGCGATACAAGTGCCGTAAGGCACGTTTCCGGGTCGAGGAAACAGATTGAAAACCCGAGGCGCAGCCGAGGGTTTTTAAGTTTTCGAGACCCGTAATAGTATATTGCGACACAAGAGCGGAAAGGCACGTTTACGGGTCGAGGAAACAGATTGAAAACCCGAGGCGCATTTGTTATTGTTTATGGCAACCGAATATTTATAAAGCGGGGAGGCCTTGGTCATTTCTGCTCGCAAATAAGCATTTGCGGGCGGTAAAGTAACTTTCCGCCCGTCGCCCCTAGCAACAATTCACTTTCCGCCCGTCGCCCCTAGCAACAAGATTGCGTGTGGTAATGTCAAGTTACGAGCCATGTAAACAACTGTCGTAAGAAACACTTACTAGCTAAGGAGTGCAAAAATGCCTTTACGGCCCGTGTGTTGCATGCTTTTTTTTGCACGATGATTATTTATATCAATTTAATTATATTAATTGTGATATTACCTGAAAATATTATGTAAATACATTCTTGAAAATAGATGTTTATTTCAGAAAGTGATTCGCATGTGTTTGTTGTTATGGGAACCGAATATTTGTCCTGGGGGCCGTGCCCATAAAGGCTTGTATTATGAAGTGTATCGTAATGAATTATGACGTAGCGCTTGGACCGTAAGTAATTTAACCTCATCGCAACCGCCCTTAGCAACAAGACTGTGTGGGAATGTCAATTTACGACCCATGTAAACAACGTTCGTAAGTACCACTTACTAGCTAAGGAGTGCAAAAAAACACAAACGCCTTTACTACTCGTATAAACGTAACAAACACGTCAAACTTGAGGAAGTAAGTCATCTTAGCTGTAACTGCGCATTCAAGGTGTTTTTGCGTACTAATGAATGGAAACAGGTTGTGTTAGCAGCAGAATAAGAAAGATAGGAGTCTGCATTTAGCACAAGTAAAGTAAATGACATGCAATTGGATGAAGTAGTTCCTTGTTCTACGTCTAGGGCTGGAGAATATTTAATTAACTAGAAAGTCTGGAAGCTTGAGCTCTGTCTGGAACCGGGGACTCCAGTCACTTGCATCTCCAGCATCTGATGCTGACTTCACTGCTATTTCAACTGCATCCTTCACTTATAATGTCATGTTATATTGAACATCGCTTCGGTAGGCTACTCAAGAATCAACTTAACGAGTCAAATAACGTGAATAATCAGCAGCTTTGCGGGTAAATAATCGTATACATTATACAGAGTGGAAGTATCGTAATTGTGCAGAATAAAGGATTTTTTCCCCACTACCTCAATCCCGTGGCTTCACAATTTTACATGGGGTTCCCAGGTTCAAATCCCGTGGCCACCCAAATTGACAAGGTTTTTTCATTATTTCCCCAGTCATAAAGGCAAATGTCGAATTGGATATTTACATACGATGAATCATCCTCACCATTTCATCCTGTATCATATCCATTCAAATTAATATGAGTTGAAATTGATTCCATAAAATACACTAACCGAGAGAGGTGGCCGAGAAGGAAACTACTTGGACTCGGATTCGGGAGGTCCCAGGTTCAAATCCCGTGGCCGGCCAATTTGACATGGGTTTTTCATGTTTTCCCCAGTCATAAAGGCAAATGCCGAATTGCATATTTACATACCATAAATCATCTTCACCATTTCATTCTGTATCTTATCCATTCAAATTAATTAAAATCAGTTGAAATATTTTACTGCATAAAATACACCAACAATAGAAAATAGTTCCATGGCCTATCCTGCTGTATAGACACAGATACCGAACTTCTGATATGGTCTCGTGCCTAAAAGGAGTATAAATAGAGCTTAAAAAATATATTTTAATGTCAAATTACATCAGCTTTCACAGTTCCTTTGCACATACCATTTTACAATAGCTCTATTCTTTTAGACAGGCATATTAGAAATATGATAGTTGGTGCCTGGAATGAAATATTGAAGTTTAAAATGTCATTTGTTTTCCATATATCCCTTAAGGGAGCCAACCCGCTCTCATTTTTGCTACGTCATACCCTGTAGTCAGTGACCACTCAGGGTGGCTATTAGTGGTGCAACCTAAAATATTTAAAACAGCCAGCTCAACACATATTTCTCCTATTGTTTAGAATATAAGAGTACGGAAGATGAAGCAATAGAACAAATGTGACACATATTATAGGCCTAGATAGCGACACAGTTTTGCGTCTCCAGAAACTGGGAAGACTTAAAAGCGGAAATATGAGGAAGGTTGTAGCGATTCTCGAAAGGTACCGGTCAAGTGATGTAAGCCGGTTCAAAGAGCAGCAGTTTCCATAATGTTTAAATTAATATGAAAGTGAACACTTACTAGTAAGATATTGAAATTATTGAACTTGAATAAGATATTGAACGCACATTACATCCAGTTTTAGCCAAATCTAGTTATGGTGTCTTTAAAACTAAAATTTAAAAAAACTCTTATAACTGAGATTTTCATCCCTTTTAAAAAAGGTTTATCTTTTGGTACCTACTACGTACCATCATTATAATTTACTTTCCATTATTATAATTATTTTTATATCAATCGAGTCATTTTCCCCTGGTGCTATTTCACAATATTTTGTCTATTTAGTTTTAAGATAATTTAGGTTAAGATTATATTTCACTACTGTAAAACATTTAAATATAAGCATGGAACTGCCCCCGAGTTGCTACTCTTTCGGGGTTTCAGGACCTTATATATTATGTATTTGTTTAATAAAAAAGTAATAAATAAAATTAAATTAATCTGAACAATTTACAAATTTAATAAAATAATTAAGTTTATCATATAAACATTTAAAAAAACCAGTGGTTCAGGTTTCAATATGGTATTTAAAAATTTCGAAATTTAGATTTTAGGCCTATAGATTTTTCTTAATATGGTTCTGATAGAAATGCTTTCAACATCGTGATAGAGTTCCTTTCATTTCCACCCCGGCTTGTAATTCATTGGCAAAATAAGATTTCTTCTTTTCGCTGTTCCTTTGACAGCCTTATCTGTCTGAACAGTTGAAATCCATGCTCGTCATTGAAGCTATTGTTAGCACCCGACTTGCTATTCTTATCTTCAGATCTTCATCAAATTCCTTTGTCTAGTTTTACAGCTGAAAAACCTCAGTCTTTTCTTGTTAGAATTACAGACGAGCAGTGCTTTCTTCGGCATTCTCAATTTGATTTTAATCGGAAGCTGAAATGAACAATGAACTATCAGGAAGCGGACATAATGCATTTGACACCTATACATAGTATTAGAAATTCAATTCCAGACATTGATAACTAGACTTCGGACTTTTAGGTCGCTAGAAATGCTGTTTTAGGTACCTAAAATAGGTTCTTAAAATCGTAAAATAGTCTCTTATAAAATCTTTAAGTTGCCAATTTTCTGAAATATCTCAATTATTGCAATGCAGAAGATTATATTTATTGAAGTCACCATTAATCAATAATCATGATAAAGCACAGATATAGGCCTATGGTACACAGAATTATATAGACCTATTACTATGGCCTGTATTACTACCACAGAAGCTAAGCACGCTAGCATATTCAACCCCTTGTATCCCTCAGTGATTCAGAGAACTACTTCAACTACTTTTTTTTTTTATACTGGATGTGGGAGTCGGGAGAAAAACTCTAAATTTTCTTGTGAATTCCAAGGAATTTTTCTACTGAAAACGAAATATTCCTTACTATTTAACCACGTCACAAATGTGTGTTGTACTGCACATTCCGAGCTAAAAATTTAGTACGAATTGAAAATAAATGCTGGAATTTATAACAAAAAAACAACTTATTTTGAACTTTAGATGGAAAACAAGCAAAAAGGCAATATTAGGCTCTAACGTAAAAATAGGCTGTTTTAGGTCCTATAAAAATATCGGTTTTAGGCATAGTCACTTACGATACATGAATATACAAATTTTCGTCCATATATTACTTAAGGATTAAAATAGGTTTGTACCAAAAATCCGAAGTCTATTGATAACTAATACAGCTTCTAGTTTCCTGATTAACTTTTTGAAAATAATATTTATTATTTATTTCTAATACCTAAGTTGGTTTGTGGCATTGAGATATTACATACGAAGAAAGTATTCATTATTCACAAGGAAATTCTTTCTTCATGCAAAGTGGCATTAAAAGTAACAGAAAGTCGTCGCCAATCTTCGTCCCACATCCCCAGAAGGTACATTACTCAATTACAAAATTTTGTTTTCATACGATTTTTCGTTTGGCATCTAGGCTGTTCACAAACACTCAGTTACATGTTTCTGAAAATAGTAGGCCCTACTTTTGAAATCAGGGGGCATCAAAACGTGTATTTAAAATCTCAACTTCGAATTTCGGGGTCAAACAAAATTCATCATCTACCGGTGTTATTTTAATAGATAGAATATAGATGGGCTTTAATGTCGGTAACTAGAAAAATCGGTTATAATGGGGTGGTGGGTCACTAAATAGCGGTGGTCTTTAATACAGATATGTATGTAATTTTCCATATTTTTTATTCGATAAATTGAAAATTAATTAATTAGTAATGTATTTAAAAGTACGTAAATACATTTTTTAGTACACACTACTAAAACAGCTGCTTGTCGGACTGGTAACACGCCGAAAAATTGCATTTTAGCAACCAAGGCCGCTAAAATTGCATAAAAATGCATTCAAAATGCAGTTTTATCGGTCTTGTACTTTAAAGTCGTCATGGCAATCTATAAACAAAATCCAGATGGCATTGACCAGTCACACCAACTTTAACGTGGATTTGAGCATATATTTGGTTAGTTTTTGCTGTATAAGCTCTGGTTTCTGCTGCATATACCGAAATTTGTCTAATGCTGTTTGATATATTCTTGCTTCGCTTTGTGTAAAGTTTTAATATTAAGTGAACGAACACTTGAAACAGGATTATTTAATAGTATATTGCGATACAAGTGCCGTAAGCGATGCATACGGATCGAGGAAAGAGTTTTTTTGCACTCCTTAGCTAGTAAGTGGTACTTACGAACGTTGTTTACATGACTCGTAAGTTGACATTCCCACACAGTCTTGTTGCTAAGGACGGTTGCGATGAGGTTAAATTACTTACGGTCCAAGCGCTACGTCATAATTCATTACGATACACTTCATAATACAAGCCTTTATGGCCACGGCCCCCAGGACAAATATTCGGTTCCCATAACAACAAACACATGCGAATCACTTTCTGAAATAAACATCTATTTTCAAGAATGTATTTTCAGGTAATAACACAATTAATATAATTAAATTGATATAAGTAACCGTCGTGCAAAAAATAGCATGCAACACACGGGCCGTAAAGGCATTTACGGGTCTGTTTCCTCGACCCGTAAACGTGCCTTACGGCACTTGTATCGCAATATACTATTTCAATTTTCCGAGATCCGTTGTGCGCTTACGGCACGAGTATTGCATGATATTTTTTGCACGATGATTATTTATATTAATTGAGATATTACCTGAAAATATTATGTATATACATTATTGAAGATAGATGTTTATTTCAGAAAGTGATTCGCATGTGTTTGTTGTTATGGGAACCGAATATTTGTCCTGGGGGGGCCTTGTCCATAAAGACTTGTATTATGATGTGCCGTAAGTAAATTCTTACCGCACGGAAACTCTTACCGCACATAGCAACAAGATTGCGTGCTGGAATGTCAACTTACGATCCACGGCAACAATATTCGTAAGTACAGTACCACTAATAAGTTAAGTCGTGCAAAAAATAACTTTTCAAAATCTGTGTATTGAGAACACGTCATGTAAGTGTAGAATACATGGGCGTGTTTGCCTGCAGTATGGAAACTACCTGAACACCAGACCCGTTACGACGCACTTTGTATTTTTAAAGGCGGGCTCTGTACGCCGGAAAGTGTTGCCCATAAAGTTCGCAGTGGGGCTCGTAAGTTGAGGAGGTTTCCGTCAGGTCAGCACGGCAGATTGCGCTTTTGTAACTCTACCAGAACCGGTCTTAAAGCACAAACTCAGAATTCCTATGCGATATGTTTAACACTATGCATACTATGAGAAACCAAATACATTTATTTATTAAGTGCCAATATGGTACTTTATGAGATTGTGTGGTGGACGAAAAAATGTCTGTCCGTCTGTCCGTGCGTCTGTACGCACCATAACTCAAATATGCTTTTTCGATGTCGATGGGAAGAACCCTATTGATATTGAACCAAATCGGTTCACCGGTACCGGAGTAATGCCCAATTTAGTGCCTATTTTAATAGATTATGGCGCCTTTCTCATAGAAAAGCGCCATCACTCAAATACGCTGTAACGGATTTCCATGAAACTTGGTATACCCATTTATGACGTCCATGACAAGTGACCTATTGAATTTGAACCTAATCTGTTGACCGGTACCGGAGTAAAACCCAATTTAGTGTATATTTTAAAAACGCGGTAACTCAAATACGCTTTACCGGATTTTTATGAAACTTGGTATACACATTTACAATGTCCATGGGAAGACGTCTATTCATAATGGATAAAATCGGTTGATCTGTTTCGGAGTAATGCTCAATTTAGTGCCTATTTTATGGCAATATACGTATTCGAAAGAATTTATAAAAAAAAATGAAAATCAGTTATCTTGACAACATAGCCTATTGTTTTACTGTGATCTTGTAAGGCCTTGGAAATTAAAATACAGGTAGCTATGACAAAAAACACTATTGTTTTACATGCGCCTATCAAACTAGACCGTTAAAATGACCCAGGTGCCGAGATGGTACATCTTTCTTCTTCCGTAAGCCCTGCTTAATGAATAAATCTGGAGCTTAACTTGGAAATCAATTTAAAAAAAAAACATATTCTGCATATCATAATTGCAGTCATAACTGATTAAACAAAAACATACTGGCACTTTTTTACACCAGTTTACCTGATTTTATTAATTACTAGCATGTGCCCACGGCTTCGCCCGCGATAATTATTTAAAAAATTAAGAGCATACTTGGCTCAGAAAACCCCTGTATAGTGATTTCCGTCCAAATCGAACAATGTTTGACCATATTTAGGCCTATATTAATTATCCCTCTTCAGTGTAGGTTGAAAATTTCATATGTCTGCGGGCCTTGATATTCTAAACAAATGAATCGTCCAGGATGAACTTACAAAATCAAGCGATGGCCCGCGATTATTATTTCAAAAATTAAAAATTAAGAGCATAATAGTTAAATCATTACATTTATTAACACCTAAATCACGTGGACTACATACCACGATTAGATATCGTCGCCTGGTAAAAGCGACCTCAGATTCGAGGTCCTTGGCCCAGAAAACCCCTTGTCGCCTCGTAAAAGCGACCTCAGATTCGAGGTCCTTGGCCCAGAAAATCCCTGTAGCCTATAGTGAGTTTCGTCCAAATCGAACAATGTTTGACCGTATTTAGGCCTATATCGATTATCCCTCTTCCGTGTAGGTTGAAAATTTCATATGTCTGCGGGCCTTGATATTCTGAACAAATGAATCGTCCAGGATGAACTTACAAAATCAAGCGATGACCCGCGATAATTATTTCAAAAATTAAAAATTAAGAGCATAATAGTTAAATCATTACATTTATGAACACCTAAATCACGTGGACTACATACCACGATTAGATAGCGTCGCCTGGTAAAAGCGACCTCAGATTCGAGTTCCCTGGCCCAAAAAACCCCTGCATAGTGAGTTTCGTCCAAACCGAACAATGTTTGATCATATTTAGGCCTATATTAATTATCCCTCTTCAGTGTAGGTTGAAAATTTCATATGTATGCGGGCCTTGATATTCTAAACAAATGAATCGTCCAGGATGGACTTACAAAATCAAGCGATGGCCCGCGATAATTATTTCAAAAATTAAAAATTAAGAGCATAATAGTTAAATCATTATATTTATTAACACCTAAATCACGTGGACTACATACCACGATTAGATATCGTCGCCTGGTAAAAGCGATTCTAGTTCCTTGGACCAGAAAACCCCTGTATAGTGAGTTTCGTCCAAATAAAACAATGTTTGACCATATTAGGGCGTACAACATTCAAACGATCGCGAAAGTTTTATTTCAAGGTATGACAAAAATAGACAAAGCCAACTGTAATTGTCAAACTTCCATTTAATTTAATTCCAAGCCCATCTGAAACCCACTGGCAACAATATGTTTTAATGTCAAATGTGATTCGGATTCGATAATTTTGTGTAAGAAGGGATTAAGTATTCTAAAAAAACATTTGATTTTTGGCATTTAAAATCAGAATTTTTCAAAATCCTTTCTTAGTGAGCACCTACACTATGAAACAAAGGCACTGTCAAAATTCCAAGTCTCTACCTGTTATAGTTTAGGCTGTACGTTGATTCCTGTCAGTCAGGACAAAGCCTTTTATATATATAGAGACTAGCTTAAAAGACCCGGCGTCGCCCGGGTTTTGTATTTTGTAATTGGAAATTAACTTATGAAGGATTTTCAATTTTAAATTCTAGGTCCTTATATAGGCTTTTATAATTTGAAATAGGAAGAACGACTTATTACACTCAAACTATTCCCTCAGAAAACGCTTGATATAGTTTTTTATGGCTCATAGAGGATCTAGAATTTTGCATCCCATCGCTTGTACAGTGCACAGCAAGCCTGGTAGAGGTTTAAATAAGAAGAAACAGAAATTCCTGTATCATAAAATTGTAATATCGAGGCGGGAAATTTCCCACTCTTATGTTACCATAAAGCCGTTTTGGGGATGAAATTAAACAGAAAGCATTATCACTTTCATACTTTTCTCTCCAAAAACCTGCGATATAATATAATAATATACACATTACCATACCTCTTTTTGTTTTCTCTATGTCCAGGGTAGAGAAAGTTATGTGATCCCATTATTTTAGTGGATTTCATTCTGTAATATTTATTTATAACATGAATTATTTTGATAACTTCTCTTATTTGTCAAAAGTGCATTTCATTTGTTTTTTCCAAGCCCATCTGATACCATTTGGCAACAATATGTTCTGTGATTTGGAATTGATAATTCTATGTAAAAAGGGATTAAGTATTTTCAAAAACATTTAATTTTTGGCATTTAGAATCAGAATTTTTCAAAATCCTTTCTTAGTGAGCACCTACATTATGAAACGAAGGTACTGTCAAAATTCCAAGCCTCTACCTGTTATAGTTTAGGCTGTACGTTGATTCCTGTCATTCAGTCAGTCATTCAGTCAGTCAGGACAAAGCCTTTTATATAGAGAGAGATAATTGCAATTATGATATGCAGAAAATAAGTTATTTTAGTAATCGATTTATGAGTTAAGGTCAAGATCGATTCATTAAGCAGGGCTTACGGAAGAACATAGGTCTAAAGTTTGATAAGAACATGTGAAGGAATATATGGGTAGTGTTATTTGTCAATGTTATCTGTATTGCATCTGTATATGAATACTGTAAAACAATATGTTGTCATGAGAACCTATTCTTTCTATTACCATAAAATATGCACTAAATTGGGCATTACTCCGGTACTGGTCAACCGCTTTGGCCCAATATATTGAGGCTTTTTCCCATGGATGTTATAAATGCCTATACCAAGTTTCATGAAAATCCGATAAAGCGTAGACTACTTGAGTTGTCGCACGTTTAGACACACGGACGGACGGACAGACAGACAGACATTTCCCGTCCACCACACAATCTCAAAAAGTACTATTCTGTCACTTAATAATTATTATACTATCAGTTAAAACAACGCGCGTTATCATAGGCATAAGTTACAATTCTGTAAAACTCAAATTTAGAGGAAAAAAATCACTTTTTCGGTTTGTCAAGAGTTGTCAAATAAAACAGAAAATGCTATTTTTTTGTGTGAAAATATTGAAATTATTGTTCAAGAATTTGAAAATTTTTACAAAGAAAGTAAAATATGCCTGGTGGCCATAATTTTTTTTTTTTTTTGAGACAAGCTTTTGATTTTATTTATTTTTTATTTTGTAGTAAGAAAATTAATGAGTAATATTTTTCTAAGTATGTCATTGAACCACTTAAAAACTACTCAGATATTTTACTGAACAATTCTGTAACAAGTTTCATTTTGAAGCATGCAAAATTTTCGGTAGGCCTATTAATGTTTGAAAATAGAAGTTTCACCCACTAGACCCTCCTTAATCAGATTCTGAGGACCAGTTTAATATCAGTAAAAGTAATTTCAGAAAACACAATGTTCAGAAAACAGTAGCCTAAAACGAACTATCTAAATAACAGAATAATATCTCTGTAATGTAACATGTTGCAAATGTAAATACTGCCAACATGGACACAGACGCGGTGTGGACATTCTGTACCGTAATTAACAGGGAATTTAAAAAAGCGAAAGAGTTCATCTTTAATTACTTTTCAGTTGTCTTCCTCAGGGGGATGTAACACATGGTACTCTCTGCTAATTTTTCATCTCCTCTCCCGAGTTTAAAATTCAAGAATCCGAGAGGTGATTTTTTTTCTCATTAAACCATGAGTGCCAGCCTGTTCCTAAGCGATATGAGAAATACATACCCAGCGTGACGTTGCACAGATTTCTACTGCATGGATTTATTTTTGCGAGATCCAAAGGAAATTGTGTTTAGAGATTGTCCTCCTAACCATCAAGTTATTCATTTCGAAACAGGTTTACATTATAACTCAGGTAAGTTATAGTATCGATATACGAAGCGCATCCATAAAGTAAGTTTCCCTAGGGCCGTTTACAGAAACAAAACACAATTTCATTGGAATGTTTATTGCAAGTATTCAGCTATTTTTAAAAACATTCGCTGCCGGAGTTGAGACATTTTTCATAACGTAGGATGAAATTTGAATACCTGTGTCGTAGAACTCTGCCACCTGGGATTTGAACCACTGTGTGGCAACCACCTCCGCCTCTTTGTCATTCTTCGTCACCTCTTGAGGTGTAGGAATAGATGGAAATCACTGGGAGAGAGATCCGGGCTGTAAGGCAGAGTTTTAAACACCTTCCAGCAAGTCTCCTGAGGAGGTTGGACAGGGAGGTGTTTAAACATTCACCCTATAGCCCGGATCTCGATCCCAGTGATTTCCATATTTTCCTACACCTCAAGAAATGACGAAGAATGACAAAGAGTTGGAGATGGTTGTCACACAGTGGTTCAAACCCTAGGCGGCAGAGTTCTACAACACAATTTTTCAAAATTTGGTCCCACCATATGAAAAATGTCTCCATTCCGATGGTAAATATGTTGAGAAATAGCTGAATGCTTGCAGTATCTGTTGCAATAAACGTTCCAATGAAATTGTGTTTTGTTTCTGTAAACGGCCCCAGGGAAACTTACTTTATGTATGCGCCTCGTAATATTGATTATTATCAAATACGGAACGTTCTTGAAACCTTGAAAATAGCAAATCAAACTGCGTAATAAACAGTTTTTATTTAAAAGAAAATAAATTCCGTTCATGTTAATTTTAATATTATACTAAATTGAGTTTATTTTGCCTTTCAAAAATAAATTCGTTTCAAGAAAACGGCCAAGACCAAGCTTCGACTGAACCCTTCGCCATCAGCTGCCATCTATCGCAGAAGACAATAATTGCGACAACTTGCTATTCACTATCCCATTTAAGAACGATCCTGTTCAAAACAAAGAGGCGTGGCTGTCATAGCCCGCACGTAAGAACGCACGTGTTCACCGTGTTAATGGTAGTTTGTTTGTTCTCAGTACAACTCACCCGCAGGGTCGTCGTGAACAATGAAACCTTTGTTTTGTTTGCTAATTGATATACTATAATGATGACGATGCCAGTGAGAGTTTGTTATTTCACGTGTAAATGTTGATATTACTGTTGCATGAACTTACGAACACTCGTTAGCCACACCCTGCTAATGGCGCATGCTAATGACATTAACCAATCACGTTTTGTCTCATGATGCGAATTTTCCACGAACTCTCTGTGAGTTCTCCTCCCCTTTGTTTTGACTAGGATCAAACTGGAATGGGATCTTCCTATAATAGCAGCAGATTATTGCTATTTCTTGTGAATTGAAATCACAGAATTTAAACATTTAGTTATAGTCGAACATAAATAAATGCCATTATGCGCTCCTTGCATACGGTAGGCCTACTATTCCCGCCATTTCACAAAAATCGTAGAATAGTCTCTCTTGCTGCTGTGAGTAAAGTCTAAAGGCTAGTTTACACGACGAAATTAGGTTTCGTAAGTAAGTTTCGCAACTGTTTTTTGCTTGAATGCGCAAGCGCAAGATGTACTGGCGACAATGAGTTACGACACTACGCAGTTTCGGCTGATTCCAACTTTTTCACGAAACTATAATAGTAATTTTGAGATTATACGCTTATTTAGTTTGTTCGCATTTCGTAAAATGAAATGGGGAAGTGAGGAAATTGTGAAATGCCTGTATTCAAACGTTTATATGGGCTTTTAACAACTTGAACTTCAGAAATAACATGAAATGTGCGGTTGCATTGGAAAGAAAATGTGTGTAATTAGTTTCACGAAATCACTTTCATGAAAGTGGTTACGAAACCTAGTGTCATCGTGTAAACTAGCCATAACTTATTGCAATGGAACTTTCATTGACACATAGACACAAAATGTGGATTCTCGTATAAAAGGGTGATTAGAAACCAATAAAAGCTGTTCCATTTCGTAGAATAGTGATTAGGTGGGCGTTTTACTCTGTTTTTAGTAACACTTTTCTATTGGGATTCGATGCTTGAAGCGAAAAAAAATTCCTGTGTTGCGAACTGCAAAAGTTAGAACAAATACCATCAGTCGCAACTGAAATGGGGAAAAATAAATGTTTGTTTAAAAACAAGTGTAAAAAAAGTTGGATCTGCCCACTTTGTGGATTGTTGTGCTTCCAACGAGCAGTAAAAATGACACATTTTTTTGTGTGAAAATAAAACACTAACGCCGACCAAAGCCTTCAAACAAACGTTAGAGTAGTTTTTGTTTCTTCAACAACACCATATGCTGTCCCTGCATTTTGTAGTAAGTCAGGGGGGCCTTGCTTTCCCTTAAAATGAATTTTACCACACAGTACAAATGAGAACTGAAATAGTTAAGTACCGTACATACCAAATATCAAACTAACCTTGCCGCATTCTATGTGCTTTTTGTTCATCGCCAGATCGAATTTATTTTATTTGTCCTGAAAAATTCTCATTATAAACGAAATCACTTATATTCAGAAACAGTACCTAAACATCTGTATACTTACCTATACTTACTGTCTATATTAAATGAGCCCTAAGTTGTGTGTGTATGTACGCTAACCCTTCCGTGACCCTTCGACCTAGTGGTTTTGGAATTTTCACCATGCGTTCTCCAAGCCCTGGGGTGCGTATCTCACATTTGATGGTTCGGTCCAAATTCAATTTGCAATTTTCGTTAAGGTTGTTAAGTGCCAGAATGATTCTTCATGAGATTGTGTGGTGGACAGGAAAATGTCTATCTGTCTGTCTTTCTATACGCGCGATAGCTTTATCGGATTTCATGAAACTTGGTATACGCATTAATAACGTCTGTGGGAATAAGCCTATTGATATTGGACCAAATCGGTTGACCGGTACCGGAGTAATGCCCAATTTAGCTCCTATTTTATATATTAGAAAGAATTTATGAAATGCAAATGAGTTCTCATGACAACATATTGCTTTATAGCAGCGTTTCTCAACCTTTTTGAACCCGAGGACCTCTAAAATGTCTAAAAAAATTTACGGACCCCTAATTTTATATCCCATTTTTAAAAAGAGCCTACATTCTTAATATTTGGGGTATTAATTATAGGTCATTATAACGAAATATGTGAAAAAATTACTTCTTTAATTTCCACTTGCTTTATGATATTTTTTAATTATGCGGACCATAGGTTGAGAAACGCTGCTTTATAGTATTAATGTACGGCTTTGGAAGTTGCAATACAGTTAGCTTTGACAAATAACACTACCCACATATTCCTTCATATATGCTTATCAAACTAGAACTTCGTTCTTCCGTAAGCCCTGCTTAATGAATCGATCTGGAGGTTAACTCGAAAATCGATTACAAAAATAACTTATCTCTTGCGTAGGCCTATCGTGATTGGTTTTATCACTGATTAAACAAAAGCATTCTGGCACTTTGTTACATCAGTTCACCTGATTTTATATTTTCAGTCAAATTGTATAGGTTATAGCTAAGGCAAGTCATTTAATGACCATAAAATAGTGAAAAAATGCAAAATAAAAAATGCTTTTATGACCTAAAAATAGCTAAAAAAAATGACACAATTTAAAAAAGTCCAGTAAATTTTTCATTATTACTTATATTTAGTTTTTTTAAAGTACCGGTAATGAATTGCTAAAATCAATTTAACGGATGACAGTGCGTTATATATGAATTTACAAAATAGAACACAGTTATTTTATAACTAAAAAAGTAAGTAGGCAATATGTATACTACTTGGACACCCTTAACGAAAAAAGAAATTCTTTCTGAATTGGCATGCCCATCAAATTGGCCTAGCATAGTATGTGCCTTTTTAAAAATAAAGAAATCAATTTTTTATTGCTAAAAGACAAACTGCTATGGTGTTTACAATAAACTTGAATTAAAATGAACTATGGACTCTTGGCGGAGATTCTGAAGTAAAAAGATTGTCTGTTGGCTAAAAGTAATGATTTGTACATGGAAAAGCTTCTCTCTACCTGCATTGAAAAATGACCTAAAATGCCGAAAAAGACTTAAAAGAGCCGAAAATAACCTAAAGATGCAGAAAATGACCTAATAATTCCCCAAAAATTACCTATCTCTTGAAAATGACGAAAAATGCAAAATAAAGCAAAAAATGCAAAATCAAATAGCCCTAATTTTTTTTTTATAATCTTCTTGAATTTAATCAATTATTTCATGATACACATTTATATATATTCGAGTTATCTTTTAACCTTCATTAAAAAAGATGCAAAATCATCAAACAGATACCTCAGGTTAGATTGCACAAGACTGCTCAGAATTTTATGTATATGGGCTGTAGGCTTTACAATTGTTTGCCACCACCCCAAAAAAGTCTGCCTAATATTATTTTCAAGAACAAACTTAGAACGTAGCTTCTCAATAATCCTATGTATGAAGTCAAAGAGTTTCTTAATGTTGATTTTTCAAATGGGAAGCGTTTTCCTTCACTGCCAATCACGTGTACGAGCTAAAGTAGTACCGCTATCAGGAAAGGTCTTCCTTCCGTCTCGACGTCTCTGATTGGGCCGAGTATCTAAGCAAGGAGAACAACAAAACGCTTCCCATTTGAAAATTACTGTAGTGTGTAAGCTATGTGTTTTTATATAATTATGTAAATTTATGTTTTTATATATGACGTAGGCTATTGTTATTTTACTTAATGGCTTAATAATAATAATAATAATAATAATAATAATAATAATAATAAAATGCCTTGCCCTACTTATAGCCATGAAGTCCGTTTGCACATCGTTGATGTAATAAACTGAATCCTGGATGTAGGAGAGTGATTGTGAATAGTGTATGTGGGTCGAGAGGTCAAGAGCTGCGGCATTTGTGTCCTTTGTTTACATTTAGGGGTTGGAGTGGAATGCAGCGTACTTGTGTATGAGTTCTCCCTTCCCTTCCGCATTGAAATCCTGCGTGTTTAGTATTTTCTTTATCCCTTTCGCTATTTTGTTGGTTGCCCCTTTCCTTAACTATTCTTACTTCCTCTGCCCGTACCATAGGTAGGCTACTATGGATAGCGATGTATTTCTATTCAACCCCGAAATTCGAAGTTGAGTTTCCAACATAAATACGGGTTTTAAGGTCTCCTGAATACATAAATATTGCTTTCAGAAAAATGTCTATGTGTGTGTGTGTGTGTGTGTGTGTGTGTGGGAAAAGCCTACCTCCAGAACAAAAAATCCCTTTAGGCAAGCCTACAGGCTGAGGTAGATTTCGAAGTACTTTTGGTTTAATTTATTGTCGCTGCGTAGCACTCTTCTTCTTTAGCCTTGGCATGACAAACCCGCAAATATAACTGCAAAAAAGAGGAAAAGCACTTTTTCAAACATTCAAATCTCGCCTTATATGAGAACTATCAAGAAACTAGTTATTGATTTGTAGAGTACTCATCAAGAGCTTTTCAACGACACCCCACAAGACGTAGTTTCAAAAATTTCGAATTTCCATCCCCCCACCCCCACTCGTACCCCCAAAACCCCCGAATCGTTGGTGTCACTGTGAACTCCATAGGGAATACTGTAATTTATTCAAACAAAGTTTCCCTCTATACTTCATAGGGGCCGATATATAAATGTTTTAAAATTTCAACCCCCTCCCCCGACCACCCCCTTGGGCCAATTTTGCTCATTAACGAACTTGTCCGAACTATTGGGCCTAGAAATAACATAATAAAATTTGGTTCAAATATCTTTAAAATTACGGTTGCTAGTGTCTAAATATATATATATATAAATATCACAATTTTTTTTTTTTTTTTTGAACAGGCGGTGGTTTCTTACTTAGGGAGGCATGAAACGTAAAGATATGAAAGAATTTTTCGAAAATCATGACATGGTATCCATTGCAATAGGTAGATTTTTCTTCGAAAACTACCTAAAAAGTCGTATTAAAACAATTTATTTTATTTGGGTTAGGTACCTTATAAAGATGTGACACGAAGATTGGTGGCAACTTTCTTTTTCTAAAAACAGCTGTAATGATTTCGTTTTAATTTTGTAGATGAAGGGCTTATACTGAGAGGTAAACTTTTATTTGATTTTTTTGGCAAAAAAATATATGAAGCAAGATCTGGGAATTCCAACATCGCTCTATAAAGAAATTGCCTTACAGGCTTTAAAGTTTTCTGTACGAATACTCAGATACCATCTGTATTCGAAACAATAGACTTCTTATTTCTTCTTCTTCTTTAGAGTTAACCCAATAACACATTTATATTGTATACTATATACTTCTTTGTTGTAATTATTAATTGTTATGCTATTCTTTGTCATATGGCAGCCTCTGATGTAGAGGAAGATTGTTAAAATTAAATTTAAGCCACCCACTCTCTGTAGAAGCTCAGTCTTGTTTGGTGAACAACTGTATACGAGCTCTGCATCAGAATGTGAAGTAAGAAATATGTATTGTTGGCCATGCTTAGGGTAATGAAAGTTACAAGAGTACATTAATATCTTTTATTTGGGTTATGTGTCCTTCGGGGATGCGATGCGATGTTATAACTACATTCCTTTTTATTTTACAACCAATTTTCATTATGAGAATGTCATACATGATAGCCTATTTTATATTAAACGTCAAATATTTTATTTGGGCACATGAAGTTATGGGTTTACCATCTGATTTTATTTGTTTCGATTGTTTTTACCACCGAAATTAAGGCCATAAGGCCTTCTCTACCTTTCAGCCAAGTGGAAATATATGGATTACAGTAATTATAAAACTTTATAGTCATAAAGGTTTTGGCCTATGCGATATACCACTTAACCAGCTAAGTGTACCTTCGTTACAGTTCTGTTTATAATTTTTTCTTGGTTTTGTTAGAATTAGAATAAAATGACACCATTCATTTTAAACGAATGTTTATTTTTACAAACCATTAAGCCGCACTAAAAAGAATAATTGTGGTATTTTATGCACTTTAAGAAAAGGCTTACAATTTCAATTATGTCAATATGATTAAAAAATTCTTCACGAGATTTCTAAGATATTTTTCTACTGTTCGTCCTTTTCGTAGTTGAATTTACATACAGATATAAGCAGTAATCAAGTTAAATCACCAGTGTAACATAAGTTTAAAATCAATCCGAAAAATTTCTGTAAAATTGTTGGTTTCCATGAATGACAATCATTACACACAAATAAGAATCCTCACTTTTTAACATAAACCGTTACTCTATTAATTAATATTTAGCGGAATGTAACATTTAACTTTTTATGGGTTGTGCCCTGTTTCATAGAACTTGCTAATAATATGAGGGAGAATCAAATGAAAACTGCAATTAATTTTTTCCCATTATTTTACTGCAGGATGAATGAATGCTTCCTTGTACATTATTTTTCCACATAGTCTGCTCTCACTACAATGCACTTACGCCATCTGATAGGAAGTGCTTCGATACCGCGTGAGAAAAATTATTTTCGTTGACACTGTAGCCAGTCGTGCACTTCCGATTGGACGGTTTTCATCAGACTTGAGCTTATGCCACCAAGGTGCTCCTTTAATGGACCAAAGATGTGGAAACAAGCTCAAAGACTAGCAGACGGACGAGACGAACATCCCAATCCTATAGCCAGGGCTATAGGCACCCAAGAAAGGAGAAGGGATGTTCACAGACGCAACCCACACGACCTACTGACATAATCATGACAGTACGACAAGACTGTGGTGAAAAGGGCCACACACCTAGAAAGACAACCGTGGAGACACGGGGACTTCAGACTAAACTAATACACGACTGACAACACTAAGACGGGTCATAGTGCAACAGCACTGGAACCATAATCGACACAAGACACTACCGGAGACTGTGATGGTGCCAAAGTGAAGGGGATTGCTGAGTGCAGGTGTTTTGCTTCAACATGATAACGCTTGTCTCATTCTGCTCGTGCAATCATGAAAACCATCGATGACATTCGCTTCAAGTGCCTCCCACAACCGCCATACTCGCCAGAGTAAATATTGCACGAGTTTGAGAATAACTTATTAGTCCAAAAACACTTAAAAAAACACCTAATATTATCAGTAAATGTTATTAGTTCTGCAGTCTATGAAACAGTTTACTAATCATATTAGCAATTTATTTACTAATAATTCAGAATCATGAACTAATAACTAATATTATTAGAAAATATTATTATGAAACATAATTAATTGTATTATGTATTAGCTAATAATATGAGTGTAAAAGTTCTATGAAGCAGGGCCCTGAATTTGCGTTTAATTTAGATCAAAATTCTCTATCTGACTAGAAACGCATACGGTACATAATTAAATGAATCTTTTTTTTAGAAACCTCATAATGACGAAATACAAACTTTTCGGGTAACACAAAAACTGTTGAAGCGAAAATGCGTGAGTAAAGAATTATAATATTGAAGGACGGAAAATGTTAAGAATATGAATGTATCTTTATGCAATATAATATATTTCAAAGTAGAATATGAATCAATAGTCATTTCATAATTTTGCTCTTCATTTTTATTCTTCGAATAAAAAACTGGGGGCATGACATTCTAATGTAATGTCCAATAGAGATACTATCCTGTGGTTCATGAGTGCCTATACTAATCCAGGCGTAAGTAAAAACATTTATTAGGTCTTCCGCCTGCAGTGATTGACTAGACAACCCGCAATACTCCGACGGAGAAGAAATTGCCGCGCTATCTAAGCTCCAGGCGTAAGTAAAAACATTTATTAGGTATTCCGCCTGCAGTGATTGACTAGACAACCCGCAATACTCCGGCGGAGGAGAAATTGCCGCGCTGTCTAAGCTCCAGGCGTAAGTAAAAACATTTATTGGGTCATTCCACATTAAATCAACAATTTTAAAGACAGTTTTTTGCCACACCATTTTTCATTTTGGTGAAATTTGGTAGGTGATATGTACCAATCTTCTGAACCGCAAAACAAATGTTTTTTTTACTCCTGAGATATAGGCATTTGTTTAGTACACGACCAAGCAAAAAATGTAATTGCATACTTATTTTCTGAAAGCTGTGGAATTTCTATTTGGATCAGTAGGATTATCGGATAGGGCTCATTGGAAAGTTTAAAGAATAGACTTTCATTTGTGCATACTAAATTAAATTTAAGTTAAGTCTAAAGAGATTTTTGGGGCTCTAATCTTCGTTCACGAACTGTTGTTTTGCGTAAATTTAGGCATTAAAAAAACAATGAAGGACTTGGAGTAACAGGCCAATTTTTTCTCGTTACACTTAGGCCTATGTATGAAGAGATGTGTTGGGAAAAAACTGAGCTGTTACTGGTAGTCCTTCACCCTGACAAATTTGCTTGAACTTTAAAAAAAATGTCAAATCGTACTTTTTTCGGTCCCAAAGTAAAGTAATGTGGGACAGGTGATAAAAATCTGAAAATGCCAGGATGAGAAGCCCTTATAGTGTACTTTGAAATAAAAACAAAATCATCATGTGACTCGAATTGATAGAGGAGCTACAAGCCTTTGAAATATCAAGAAAATAACACTTGACGGCTACTGAAAATAGGCTAAGTGGGTAGGATAATTACCAACAAAATTTACTTTAAATTTACAAAAAATGCAAGACATTATTATTTAAAAATTAGAATTTTCCTCAGTTATGCAAATTTCTGCTTTTTTGTAATATTTTCTAGCAAATTTCCACATTTCATTTCTTTTTAAGCTACTTTGCTGGCAATTTCAAGTACTGTATTTTCAACTATTGTATTTAGAAACCATTCTTATCCTGGTTTATTAGATGTAGGTACTGTATTAAACACTAAATGCTCCATAAAGCTCTTTAAGGTTACATAAAATTAACCTTTTCTGTATGTTAACCTTTTTCTCCATCAGGTCCTCTAACAGATATACAATCCCTATTCCCTGTCATCGTTCTGCTGTACTCATCATTTTCGTAGAAGTCTTTGGCATGCTGCATGTTTATTGAAAAATCCTCATTATTAGTTGAAACATATAGCTATAGTAGCAGAAAAGGTTTTCCAAAGTTTTTATTATTATTATTATTATTATTATTATTATTATTATTATTATTATTAAAGCCGTAATTAATTTCAAAAACAAAATATGCAGAACTCTATAAATGACTGGTTAAATAACTGATATCATCTCATCTGAGGTAGATGTCACTTGTCAGGCCGAGAAATTTTGAATATTGTAGGCTAGGTCTAGCCTATAGTATTATTGTTATAATTTAATGAATTAATATCTGTGTCTTTTGTTACAGGTAAGGTCTTTGACAACCTTCGTTGGAGGGTTTGGAATTACACATTTTGTCTGTAAGTAGGATGTATTATTAAAACTCAGTCTAGAGCAGGGCTGTCCAACTGCAAGTGCCCCCAAGGGCCGCTTTAAAAAAAATGCTGTTTGGAGGGCCGCATTATAAAATACTTCGTATGCAACTTTATCAGTGAGTTTTAATAGGTATGGTATACAAAAAAAAACTAGTTTCTATTATTATTTTAATTTATTAAAAAAAATATCAAATTACAAAAAAATTAGTGGGAAATTTGAGGATGTTGGTTTTCACTAACTAATGCATCAATATTAACTTTAATATTTGTTGTTGATAAACGAAGCAGCTGAGTAAGTGTCTTATCAGAGAAGGAACATCTATATTTTGACTTTATACATTTCGTATTTGAGGGTAATTTATAGCCTACATTTAGAGGCCAGCTCCGCGGGCGGATATTCTTTATTGGATTTTCCTGAAACTTTGTATACCCATTTATAATGTACATGGCAAGACGTCTACTGATATTGGACCAAATCGGTAGACCGGTACCGGAGTAAAACCCAATTTAGTGTCTATTTTAAAGACACGGTAACTCAAATACGCTTTACCGGATTTTTATGAAACTTGGTATACGCATTTATAATGTCCATGGGAGGACGTCTATTAATATTGGATAAAATCGGTTGACCTGTTTTGGAGTAATGATCAAATTAGTGCCTATTTTATGGTAATATACGTATTCGAAAGAATTTATGAAATGCAAGTCAGTTATCATGACAACATGGCCTATTATTTTACTGTGATCTTATAAGGCTTTGGCAATTAAAATACAGTTAACTATGACAAATAACACTATTGCTTCACATGCGCTTATCCAACTAAACTGTTAAACTGACCCAGGTAGCCGAAATGGTAACGTCTTGCCCTGACATTCTGAAGTTCCATGGTTCAAATCCCGAAACCGGCCAATTTGACTTTTTTTTTTTCTATTCTGCATATGATAACTGCAATCATAACTGATTAAACAAAAACATACTGGCACTTTGTTACATCAGTTTACCTGATTTAGTTGTCTATTGCCATCGTTTAAGTAAGTAATGTGCCTTTACTTGGATTGCCATGCAGTAGTTGCATTTTCTTGCTGCAACTTCGAAAGAAACGCCTAAGAACATTAATTTGAAATTAAGGCCATGAAATCTACGTTCTATTGACAACTGTAAACTATCGACTCAGTATATCTTAATTTGTCAAAGTAAGGCCCTCCACAGCCTTGTATAAATTACAAGTTCTCCTGGACGTAAGACTCGCTCATTAAGAACAAAGCTGTTAGGGAAGTTTGTATTTATGAGGGCAGTAAATTCCAAGGAGCTGCTGCTTGACGGGTTTTTAAGTTGGCAGCCTTTGTAGTGTTTCTTGGGAATGATGTATCAGGGACTCATGTGTGGCGAGGAGTTGCTACAAAGCTGGAATGTCAGTGCGGATGCCATTGTGTTCCCAGAATATTGCAAACAATTTACGCTAGTACAGTCACTTTGCAATATCACTTCCACCGTTTACGTATAGAATATGCATGGAAAATGATTTGGAACAGAGATCATGGCTTTATGGAGAGTATGACTGTCCTATCGTATTTAGCCGCAAGTGTTTTGAAAACTTATTTTTTGCACGACTTAACTAATTAGTGGTACTCACTAATATTGTTGCCGTGGATCGTAAGTTGACATTCCCACACGCAATCTTGTTGCTATGTGCGGTAAGAGTTTCCGTGCTGTTTTAAATATTACCTCACACCTCATAATACAAGCCTTTATGGACAAGGCCCCCCAGCACAAATTTTCTGTTCCCATAAACAACAAATGCGAATCACTTTCTGAAATAAACATCTATCTTCAAGAATGTATATACATAATATTTTCAGGTAATGTCTCAATAATATAATTAAATTGATATAAATAATCATCGTGCAAAAAATAGCAATGCAATACTCGTGCCGTAAGCGCATAACGGATCTCGGAAAATTGAAATAACTCGGCGCGAGCGCCTCGTTTTTTCAAACTATTTCCTCGATCCGTATGCATCGCTTACGGCACTTGTATCACAATATACTATTTAAAACTGATTTTCTGTGTTTCATTTTCTTATCGTCTTTAATATCATGTGATGTGTTTTGTTCGCAATTATTTGCGGCAAGGTAATATTTTGGCTCAGATTTTAACTGAAATTTGTGTATTTCGCTCCAGTTTTATGTGAGTCCTGCTTCGTATTTTTGTTTTTACACACCAGTTGCAGTGAACTCTGGAAATAACTTATGCTTTCTCACTGAAGTTTAAGCCGGCATGAAGATTAATTGCCAACTAAAGAGTAGCTTGAACATTTTAGGTTAAGTTTAACATCGTCCATTCAATCAAAATCCATACGCTCGAACTTTGTAATCACTTACTTTCTCGGATGCTTCATTTAAATAAGGAGACCATTAGAAGTCTGCAAAGTGCAACAGTTAATTCATGAAAAGGGATCTAAGTTTTTCTTCTTCTCTTTTCTCTGAGTTTTATCTCCACGTTGTAGGGACGTTTTGCGACCTTCGTAGACCGAGCCTTACAGGACCGCGACCTGTCGTGAGAAGAATTACCTTTGCATCACAGATATTCTTTCTTAAGGGGGGACATACAGATTCCGATGCTGGAAAATAGTTTAAATTTCTTTTTTTTTCTCTCTCTCTCAGCAATGAATTGTTCTGTAGCCATGCAATCTGGAATTGACTAGTTCTACAATTGCATGCTATTTTCAGAATTCATTTATCTATTACAGTTAATGGGTAATCCGTTGGTGAGTCGGTAGCGCGCCTGCCTTCCACTCCGGCGGCCCAGAGTTCGATTCCCGGCCGGGTCGGAAATTTTTCAGTAGTGAAACATTCCTTTCCCGGGTTCAAGACTGGGTGTGTGTGTGTGTCCTTAGGTTTAAGTAGGTAGGGGACTGGCGCACCCCGGTAACAAATACGCTGAGAATATCCCCTTACGGGATCACCAGGGGTCGCTCGCGAACCTGAGGAATAACTATCATTAGAAAATGGCAGCCAAATGTTGTGCACTGAAGTGCCGTTTCCCTGATAATCATTTACTAACATATTGCAGTGAAATTTTTCGTGCAAGTATATTTGAAATTATTGAACAACACTATTTAGAATCGTTGATGTAGCTTTAATAGATTATTTTTTTAAGTATTTCTGATGTAAAATTTTCTAAAAAAAAATCAACAAGTGATGAGTTTTTAAAAAATATTTATACTACAGATAATCCAAAGATCCCAGATTATGTTGTTCATATGATATTTACAAATAGGTAGAAAAAATAATCACTCAGAAATATTCGTATTTGTGACAATTATCAGGGAAATGGCACTTCAGTGCACACAAAAATTGGCTGCCATTTTATAATGACTATTACCCATTAACTGTAACAGTTAAATTAATTCTGAAAATATTATGCCAATATAGTCAATATAGAGCATGCCAGATTGCAAGGCTATAGAACAATTCATTGCTGAGAAAAAAATTGAACTTCACCTACTTTTCAGCATCGAAAGCTATATCTCCCCCCTTAATTAGACAAGAACATGGAGGGATTATTGATCAGCGCAATGCCGGGGACACCTCCGGGGACACCTCCGAGACATGAACACGGACGACATACAGCAGTCACTAACACACTCATTTTGAACAAGGCGCGGACGGGATGAAGATGATTATGACGATCATGTGACATCCGGGGAGCACAAAGGTCTAAAGTTACCATACATTCGTCTTACAGATAAGGAAACCCCCCGGAAAAACTCACTTACTCGGACCAGGAATCAAACCCGGGCCCTCTGTGTGAGAGGAACAAACGCATTATGTGTGTTACAGAGGTGTATAATTAATAATTATATTTCCGGCATACATAAATAATAATTACCGTTTATGCTTATTCTTCTTTCTTCTAGTTGAACCTGCCCCGTTATAGGGACGTCTCTTCATGCATAACAATACAGACTCAATAGTGTAAGCCTATAGCATCTGTTACAGGTCACACATAATAATAAAATCAGGTAAACTTATGCTTTTGTTTAATCAATGATAATTGCAATTATGATATGCAGGAAATAAGTTATTTTTGTAATCGATTTCCGAGTTAAGCTCCAGATCGATTCATTAAGCAGGGCTTACTGAAGAACAAAGTTCTAGTTTGATAAGCATATGTGAAGGAATATGTGGGTAGTGTTATTTGTCAAAGCTAACTGTATTGCAACTTCCAAAGTCGTATATGAACACTGTAATGTTAGTCATGAGAACTGATTTGCATTTGATAAGTTCTTTCTAATATGTTGCCAAAAATAGGTCCAAAATTGGGCAGTATTCCGGTACCGATGAACCGATTTGGTTCAATATCAATAGGCTTCTTCCCATAGACGTTATAAATGCGTATACCAAGTATGAAAATCCGATAAAGAGTATTTGAGTTATCGCACGTACAGGCACATGACAGACGGACAGACAGACAGACAGACAGACAGACAGACATTTTCTCGTCCACCACACAATCTCACAAAGTATCATTCTGGCACTAATAGCGTAAAACCATAGCGGCGTACATCTACGACAGTCTTGATCAATTCACTGACTTACCCACTTACACATGAGCCAGAAATTTGAAATTTTGCAGACTATAGATTTTATCGTGGTGTATCTGGTACCCTATGATCCCCAGGTGGGGCGAAGGGGCCTCCAAGTGGAGGTTTCATTACCTATACTAATTTTGATATGCTTATTTTCCGAGAGAGGGTAGAGGGACAGGTGTAACCGACGGAAAAATTCCAATGTTTATTCTTTACCTCCAAAAAAACCTTAAGGTTGTTCGACACTTTTTCTTAGGTTTATTGTGGCTAAATGGTAATCTAGGACAGTCAAGTACACTACAATACAGTTTCAGTTCATGAAAAAGCTTTTCCCGAGAAAGTCAAAGCCCCCAACGAATGGAGCGAGTAAGTTTTATAAAATCAGATTGCGATTTGGTGGACTTGATTTAACACAAACATACAATGTGAAATTATCGTCCCTGAACTGGTTTAAACTAGGGATGGGTCGATACTAGATTTTCTCGATACTCGATACGCGTTACCGATACATTATTTTTTCCCTCTATACTCGATGCCGTCAACATTTCCAGTTCAATAAATAGGTACAATAAAAATTAAAAGTTGAGACCAACTAAATTAATTAAGTGTGCATATTTAATGAGACAAAATTTAATATCATCAGTAGTCTATAATTATTTTTAAACTCTACATTAAAATTAAAATTAGTTTATTTTTTTCAGTCTACTTACAAGTTTTTGTTAAAAAAACTAGAATTCTCACTTAATTGCAGAATTGCATAGTTACCAAAGTATCGAAAAAGAACCGAGCGAGTTTTCTGTAGTATCGCTCGATGCCGATACCATGCAAGTATCGAGAGTATCGAGGTATCTAGTTTGAACATACGATTCTTAATATGCGAAGCCATTTGGATAGCCAACCAAGAATGAGTATAAATTTTTTCCCACCCTGTACAAGCATTGATCTGTATAGAAATGTAAATTATATACCAGCAATGAATTTTAAAAATCCACTGAAATTGTTAAAATTGATATTATTAAAAAACACGTTATAATTTTATGGAATGCAGAGTCCAGGCAAATTTACTTCCATCCCTTCCCCATTCGTTATGGCTATTGGGTTAAATATTTCATTGGATTTTCCAGAAATTAAATTAGTAATGATTGATAAAGCATGCTAGATATTCTGAGAGTACAAAGGGTTTTCCTCATACTATTGTACAAATATTAAAATCAAAGCTGGTGTTCAAACAAGTGGATAATGCAACAGAATCTATTCATGTGTTTCGTAATGATAGTAAATGGTATTACAATATCTCTATTTGAAATTCACATTTCATTATTCTTGTGGTCGTGTGTTGTTTACTGATAGATTTCATCTGGTTGTCCAATCCAATGTAAGCTCATCTCATTCCCAGGTAATATTGTTATGATCGAGTAGTAATTTCGTGCAGTTACCCTACCGTCTAAGTATTATTATTATTATTATTATTATTATTATTATTATTATTATTATTATTATTATTATTATTATTATTATTGAATCTCCAAATTTAGTGAACCCTATTTCACCTTTCGATATGCTAGGCTTTTAGTTATAGGCCTAGTACTATATAAAGCAATTTACATTTTTTATTGACTTGCACATAATAAGTAGAACTTCCTGCATTGGTAGGTTGCCGCTGTGGACAAAGTAATAGTATATTGCGATACAAGTGCCGTAAGCGATGCATACATACAGATCGAGGAAAGAGTTTTTTTTTCAATTTCCGAGATCCGTTATGCGCTTACGGCACGAGTATTGTATGCTATTTTTTGCACGATGATTATTTATATCAATTTAATTATATTAATTGTGATATTACCTGAAAATATTATGTATATACATTCTTGAAGATAGATGTTTATTTCAGAAAGTGATTCACATGTGTTTGTTGCTATGCGAACCGAATATTTTTCCTGGGGGGCCTTGTCCATAAAGGCTTGTATTATGATGTGCCGTAAGTAAATTCATAACCGCACGGAAACACTTACCGCACATAGGAACAAGATTGCGTGTTGGAATGTCAACTTACGATCCACGGCAACAACATTCATAAGTACCACTAATTAGTTAAGTCGTGCAAAAACAAATAAAAAATTGTAAACACAAGTTAAATTAAATTAAATTATTAACACATAACCTCAAAAGCATGAATTTACGCTGCGGGTGAAGGGAATGCCTTTGGGAGGTGGGAGATGAATTCAGAGAGACAAAATAATCATTCCCCCCCTTAGGATTTGGAGTCGTTCAGACAGCAGAGCACCTGCAACTTTTCACTTCATACGTGCATAATAGATTTCAAGAAGCAGTAGCCTACTTACCAATATGCATCGCTAGGAACTAAAAGAATAATATATAAATAACTACATTTACATAAGATACCTTCAATGTTAAACTGCAGCACACAATACGTGAATAAATGCATGTTTATTAACTGGTTGTGTTTTGTTGACAAAAAACATTCATACACCAAACTAAAATAGGCCTAAGTATATATACAGTAAATGCTAACTGAGTGTTTTTGTTCTGCCAAATTCTGTATCCAAATTTTTAATCCTGAATCGCGAAAAATGTAAATTTAAAAATGCTAAATTTGCAATCCTATCCTCCCTGGAGAAAAGGAAATTTGTTAACATGGAAGACAAGTCTTTTCCATCGAAATGTTCCTGTATTAAGTTTTATTTTTCTTTGGGAGATAGAAAGGATTTTTTAAAGATTGAACTTCTTTTCTGAAATTATTTTGCACCGCCTTGCAAAAATCGTCTTCCATTCTTTGTCAATAAGGGGTTGTTAAGGAGATATTATAGTAATCACTTGATGCATGCTTAATTTTTTCTTTCTTCTTTCCCACCATCTGTCACTTCTTCCCTGAATCTTGGATTTGCCTTTTTCAAGTCCTTTTCGTTATCGACATTATTCTTTCTCCCCTTCCCCTACCCAATTCTCGCTAAGGCAAATGCTTTCTTTTTATTGCCTGCGGATTCTTTGCCCTCTGCCGTACTTTTTCTATTAATATCTTAGCTGGTCTTTTCTTTTCGCTCCTAAAACCGTCTCTGCTCACTTTTTCTTTCCAGAACTTTATCCTTCTTTTTTTAAATCCCACAGCCCCATTATTCGAGTTGTTTGTTTGTGGAAGTGGGGGTTTCTTTTACAGTCATGTATGCTTTCCTTTTAAGATTCCTGAATTGAACTCGTCCGGGGAGGGGGAGTAAAATAAACTTGTACATTTTTATAGCAAATTTATGAAAGTGTATAGAAAATTTTTAGTACCAAATCAGTGAGTTTTGATAATATTATAGCAGTAAAATTCCTCCGACAATGAGATCTGAACCCAGGACCTTCGGCTATCCGTGCCGCTGCCCTACCAATTGAGCTAAGCCAGAGTTCACTTCACAGTGCCAGATGGAACTTCTCTTTTATGACTGATTACGCTTAATGGTCTACCTCACTGACAGACAAGGTACTTCATATGCAGTACTGTGAGGCACTGTCAGTGAGGTAGACCATTAAGGCCCTTGCAGGCGAAAGACCTAATAAATGTTTTTACTTACGCCTGGAGCTTAGATAGCGCGGCAGTTTCTTCGCCGCCCGAGTATTGCGGGTTTTCTAATCAATCGCTGCAGGCGGAAGACCTAATAAATGTTTTTACTTACGCCTGGAGCTCTGATAGCGCGGCAATTTCTTCGCCGCCCGAGTATTGCGGGTTTTCTAATCAATCGCTGCAGGCGGAAGACCTAATAAATGTTTTTACTTACGCCTGGAGCTCTGATAGCGCGGCAATTTCTTCTCCGTCGGAGTATTGCGGGTTTTCTAATCAATCGCTGCAGGCGGAAGACCTAATAAATGTTTTTACTTACGCCTGGAGCTAAAGGCCCTTGCACACGAAAACAATAGTGGCAGACAGTACTAAAGGCCATTACTGGCCGCCAGTAAAATTCCCTTCATTGTCCCCTTGCCGCTTCAACGGCCAGTAATGGGCAGTTTCTACTGGCAACCACTAAAGTCAAACATGATTTAAGCTGGATATCAGAGGAAATATGGATTGATCCAAAGTTTTCTTCTTGCATAGTAATTTGTTGAATAATAATTTTCACTCTGTGGTGTTGAAAAGTAACCTCGTTTCTAAAAAACTTCAATATTACAGGGGATTAAAAAATCAACTTAGTTTCTTCGACATAATGGTGAAAGAGCGGGAGAAAGTGAATGCTTATGAAAAAATGGAGAAAATGAAGAAATGATACGAAAGTTAACAGTATTAAAATTTCTGAGGCAGTGAATGTCAACGAATTAGACGTAGAGAAATAAAATCTACATGATAGATGTAACCGTGCCTTGACATGCTATGTTTTTGCAGAATATTCGGGAATATTTTTTATGGGAATAAAATGTTATATTTATATTTATTTATATTTATTTATATTTATTTACTCTTTTAAATTAATACAGAAAGAGTTACATAAGTTACCCCAAAGGAGCAAAGCTCGTGTTTGGGGTTAGTTCCTTTTAAATTACAGCAGTTAAAAATAAAAATACAAATACAAAATACAAATAACATGTAATGAATACAGGTACAATACAATCAATTTATACTTAAAATACAATAAAATATAGTGATACTAGTACTATTCAGAAAAAGGAAGGAAGAGCATATAAATCATTACAAAGGGGAAAGTGTGAAATGTGGTTAATATTAATGTGTCTTATATTAATTTTTTTAATTCTGGATTTGAAAATGGAATCCTTGTACATGGCTAATTCAGGGTGAAGTTTCATTATCGAGTTGTATAGCCGTGGACCAGAGTTCGAGCTGTGTAATAGCCCTGCCGATGTGAAACATTTAGGTTCAAAAAGAGTAGGTATTTGATTGCGTCTTGTAGTGTAATCATGAGGATGCTTTTGATATTTTTTCGATTTTTATGGTAGAAATTCAATATAGTGTGTTTATAAATTTGCTCAATATTTAATACTTTAAATTCGTTATATATCCAATGAAAACTTATTGTAGTTCAACACCATATATTTTATGTTATTCCCATGCATTTATATCAGAAGGTTTTCAACAAGCTCAGCCTATTTTTCGATGGAAGATTAGCCAAAGATCTACAGACCTTGAGATCGAAATGTCAGATACAGACACCAGCAAACAAGATGACACCAGAGGGCTACGCGTGGAGGTTGAAATCACAAATTAAAAGCGATTGTCAGAACCAGATTCACCTGACAAAGCCGTCTGTTATTCCTAAACTCTGCGGATGTCAACTGTTTATTCATTATCCAGGTTACATGCAATGTGGCTATCCTCTTACCAATTCATACGTCATGCAATTTAAATGCCTCAGTTAAATTTGCTAGCAAGCAAAAATTATCTGATTTTAATCAAGTATGCTCAGTTGAGGGGTCTTTTAGCAAACATGGCCATTTCCATTTTGAAAGAAAGATAAAATCAGGTAAACTGATGTAACAAAGTGCCAGTATGTTTTTTTTTAAATCAGTTATGACTGCAATTATGATATGCAGAATGTGTGTTTTTTTTTTTAAATTGATTTCCAAGTTAAGCTCCAGATTTATTCATTAAGCAGGGCTTACGGAAGAAGAAAGGTCTACCATCTCGGCCACCTGGGTCATTTTAACGGTGTAGTTGGATAAGCGCATGTAAATCAATATGTTTTTTGTCATAGCTACCTGTATTTTAATTTCCAAGGCCTTATACGATCACAGTAAAACAATAGGCTATGTTGTCAAGATAACTGATTTTCATTTTTTTTATAAATTCTTTCGAATACGTATATTACCATAAAATAGACACTAAATTGAGCATTACTCCGAAACAGGTCAACCGATTTTATCCATTATGAATAGACGTCTTCCCATGGACATTATAAATGTGTATACCAAGTTTCATAAAAATCCGGTAAAGCGTATTTGAGTTACCGCGTCTTTAAAATATACACTAAATTGGGTTTTACTCCGGTACCGGTCAACAGATTAGGTTCAAATTCAATAAGGCACTTCTTATGGACGTCATAAATGGGTATACAAAGTTTCATGGAAATCCGATACAGCGTATTTGAGTGATGGCCCCTTTCTATTAGAAAGGCGTCATAATCTATTAAAATAGGCACTAAATTGGGCATTACTCCGGTACCGGTGAACCGACTTGGTTCAATATCAATAGGGTTCTTCCCATGGACATTATAAATGTGTTTTCCAAGTTTCATGAAAATCCGAAAAAGCGTATTTGAGTTATGGTGCGTACAGACGGACAGACGGACAGGTAGACGGACAGACATTTTTTCGTCCACCACACAATCTCATAAAGTACCATAATGGCACTTAATAAAAAATACTGATTTCCAATGAAAGTTGAATGCATTTCTTGCTGCATATTTAGTGTATGTGTTCCAAATCCGACTACCAACATAAGGTAAGAAATCAGATTTACAAGGTAGCCTATACACTAAATATGCAATAGGAAATGTATTAAACTTTCATTAGAAGTTAGCATCTCTATGTTCCATCGAAATGGAGATTGCCGAGTTTTCTAATAGCCCCTTCAGTTTACAAAGTGGTAAAAGTATTAAATATTATAAGCCTAATTGAATATTTGAAAAAACTTCCGGAAAATACCGGGCTGCCAAATTGACAAATGTGAATATAGGATCTTTATAGATACTAACAAAAGCAGATATACTGATATAACAAAGTGCCAGAATGCTTTTGTTTAATAAGTGGTAATTGCAATTCCGAAATGCAGAAAATAAGTTATTTTTGTAATCGATTTCGGAGTTAAGCTTCAGATCGATTCATTAAGCTGCTTCGATAGCACTAAAATTTCACGTTTTCTGCCATTTTTACTTCCTCTGCCCGTACCATAGGTACTATAGGTAGAGGAAGTATTGTTTTCGACCCTAAAATTCGAAGTTGAGTTTTTAGCATATATACACGTTTCAAGGCCCCCTGAATCCAAAAATAGTATTTTTGGAAACATGTCTGTGTGTCTGTGTGTGTGTCTGTGTGGAAGTTTGTGAACAGGCTAGCTCCGAAACGGAGAATCGTATGAAAACAAAATTTCGTATTTGGGTCAGGTACCTTCTGAAGATGTGATTCGAAGATTGTCGACAAATTTATCTTATTTTTAAGGGGACTTTACATGAAGAAATTTTCGTTTTTCGCGATTTTCTCGAAAACGGCTCTAACGATTTTCTTTAAAATTTGCACATGTGTTCCTTTTACTGAGAGCTAAAACTTTTATTTGAAACTTTTTTTCGAAAAAATTCTCTGAGGGTAGTTACAACCACCCACTGTTCACTCACTATTTGTAGAAATTTTGTCTTGTGTGATGAACAACTGAATAGCGCTCTTTCACGGCCTCTTATTCTATATAACAATGTGAAGTGAGAAAGATGTATTGTTGGCCATGCATAGAGTAAAGAAGTATCTGAGGGAAATATTCGATAAATTTCGGAAATTATTCTTTACGGCGGAAAGTCTGCAGTCACTTGTTCTTTTTTTTTAAGTTTGTTATATAGCCTTGCGCTTTTAGTCGCATCATTGAAAGAAGAGATATTTATAGGATAATTAGCGTAAAATTGTGTCTTGCGATTCTGTAAAAGGATATGTGAATACTGCTAACTTTTATTTGGGCAGAGGAAGTTATGTGACTTTCACATCAGATTTTTTTTTACTCATAACTCGCGAACGGAAGCGAATATGAAAAATCCGACTTCGAGGTGCATTCGGCCACCCTTCAGTCCATCCATGTTTAAAATTTCAGTTCTCTGCATGCAATAGATTTTTCTAGGCATCGCGCAAAGAAAGACAGACAGAAATACAAACATTTCCTCTTATTATTAAGTGCCAGTATGGTACTTTATGAGATTGTGTGTGGGGGACGAAAAATGTCTGTCCGTCTGTCTGTCTGTCCGTGTGTCAGTACGCGCCATAACTCAAATATGCTTTATCAGATTTTCATGAAACTTGTATACACATTTATAATGTCCATGGGAAGACGTCTGTTGATATTGGACCAAATCGGTTGGCCGGTACCGGAATAATGCCCAATTTAGTGCATTTTTAGGGTATTATATAACAAAAGGCCCCATAACTCAAATATGCTTTAACGGATTTTCATGAAACTTGGTATAATCATTTATAACGTCCATGGCAAGACGCCTATTAATTTTGGACCTAATCGGTGGAACGGTACCAGAGTAACGACTAATTAAAGGTCACATGTTTTTTTAAATTTTTGTCTACCGGTATAATTTGACAGTTAACACTATTCCTTCACTTATGCTTATCAAACGACACCGTCAAACTGAGTTGGCTAAATGTAACGCCTTGGACTCGTATTCTGGAGGTCCCCGGATCAAATCCCTGAGCCGGCCGATTTGACATGGATTTTTTTATTTTATTTTTATGTGAGTGCGCGTTTGTCAAGGTATCACAAATCTGTAGTTCTGCTGACGGTGGTCGATTTTAATCTGATTAGAAAAACTTATTTTCTGCATAGGGGTACGCCGTGGCATAGTGGTTGAGGCGCTGCGCTACAAACCGGAAGGTCGCGGGTTCGATTCCCGATGAGGTCGTTGGAGTTTTTCAATTGGCCTAATCCTTCTGGTGGCACTATGGCCCTGGGGTCGACTCAGTCGACTCAGCCTCTAACAGAAATGAGTACCCGGAACAATCCTGGGGGTAAAGGCGGCCGGTGCGTAAGGCTGACAACCTTACCACCTTCACGTGCCGAATGTCCAAAATCTGGGATCCTCAACCTTCTGGAACCCTCTGGGCCCCCATGGCCTGTATAGGGATCACTTTACCTTTACCTTATTTTCTGCATATCATAATTGCAATTATAATTGATTCAACAAAAACATACTGGCACTTTGTTATATCAGTTTACCTGATTTTATTTATTATAGATTGGTTCTTTATTGGAAACATTCTGTAGTATCGTGTAGGAGTGTGTCGTGGTTGTTGAAGGTATTAAAAAGCAGAAAGAGCTAGTATTGTGTGGGACTGTGGGGTGGCATGTCTCCCTTCAGGCCGAGCAGTGTTTGTGGTTTCCGCTGTGTCTGATGTCGCCGATACTGTCACCACTACAAGATACGTATCCGTCCTTACTGCCTGCTCCCACTCTGTGGTTTTCTCTTCCATTATTTCTCCAAATCTCCTCATTCAGTCTCGTTCTTGCTGCCTCTTTCTAATATTACAGCGTATATAAACCTACCATGTTTTCATGGCCGTCCGGAAGGGGGGGCAGGGTAGGTACAATCTCCGGTACCTCCACGGGTTTTTCTGAGGTTGCACTCTGTCTTGTAATACATTCTCAAGTGCTACTTGATCGAGAAATAGCGGCTCTAGTCACGGAAACCATTATTAATGGCCGTGGATGTCGGCATGCTGACCATATGCTCCCCAATCCTGCCATCTGCCTACGGCAGCGGTCGGATGGTAGGCCTAGTCTCTCTAGGGATGTACCGCCACGGAGTTTAGTTTTAGAAAATTTTTAACCTAGATTTTTTAAGATATACAAGCATTCATGAACCACAGACTATTGTCTCTGTTGGACATTACATGAGAATATTACAGGAGAAAAATTCTTCCGACACTGGGACTTGAACCAATGACCTTTGGCTATTCGCGCCAATGCTCTACCAACTGAGCTAAGCCGGAGTTAGGGCAATCAGTCATAAGGAGAAAGGTTCCATCTGGCGCTGCGAATTGAACTCCGGCTTAGCTCAGTTGGTAGAGCATTGGCGCAAATAGCCAAAGGTCCTAGGTTCAAGTCCCAGTGTCGGAAGAATTTTTCTCCTGTAATATTCTCATAGGTTTTTAAAATTTAAATTTTGTAATAAAAGAGATCAATATACTAAAAAAAATGTAAATACCTTATAAAAGTTTAACGTTAATTTTTGCCCTGAGAGCGACAAACCACATTTTTCACAATATAAATGTTGTTGAGGGTTCAGCTATTGTCTCAAATAAAAACTGGTTCTATCTCAAAAAATGTTTAGGAACCGTCTGCTTCCACAGACGACTTTTTCGAGTGTTATATGACAGTGAATTTAGTTTGAGGATTTCATATGTTCTACAAAAAGAAGGAACAGAAAAGTTTGAACACCGACGAAGTTTTACATTACCCGGTCTCAATTCCACATTACCTTGCCTCCCTGGTATCATATGAGAGCGTCCGTAAACGGCTCTTCTGAAATTATCGCCGTCATTAAGTCCAGAGTGGAGGAAGACCAGAGAGAAGGGGGATATTGCAGTAAATTGCAGTAGAAAAAGAAGAGAAGAAAAATACGTTCCTCTAGCTACCACGTTCATAAAGAAGACTGGTGTGATCCTGCTATTTTTATAAGATGCTATCTATTTTGAAAATATATTAGATTCACAGAAATACTATTTTTTATTCTTGATCCTGTTTCATTTTCTCACTTCTCATGCCTAATGGCCGCAAACCTAAAGAACCTATTTTCGTACCCATTGATACCCTCATCTCAGAAAGTTTTAGAGCTAGTCCTGAAATTTTCCAACTCCTTTAACGTATGGTATTGAAAATCTGGTAGCAGATTTACTTTGTTACCTTCTTTATTGTATATCTAAGAATATTTTTATTAATTTGACATTTTAACTTTTTTGTGTGACGGTTTTTATATTTTATTTTAATTTTTCCAATGAAGACAGATTCACAATGTTTCTACAGGAGTTAGATAGGTATATTAAGGGTATGCATTGGCAATTTTAAGTCTGCTTAAAGTAGTTTCAGAGATAAAGATACCTAAACTTGCCATTTATTTTATATTTTGTAAAATACATTTGATATAAAACATATAGTTTTAATTTCAACTAATGAAGCCACAGGCACAAACGGACAAACAATGAGATTCTATAATTATCCAGATTAACATGCAAAGATTTGAGATCAATACCTTTCATAGTTTTTTACTGACAGCCACTTCAAGTAACTACTGTCCAGAAACAAAATGGCCACACTACCTTGTTCCCAGCATTACTTATGCTTTTTCAAATTTATTTACGACTGCAATGGAGCAAGTCATGAGAATATTATAGGAGAAAAATTCCTTTGACACTGGTATTTGAACCCAGGATCTCTGGCTATCCATGCCACTGCTCTACCAACTGAGCTAAGCCAGAGTTCACTTCACTTCATGTCCAACAGAGACAATAATCTGTGATTCATGAATGCATATATATCCATCTTGAATGTTAACTGTACAATAACAGTGGAAGCCCGGTGCATACGGATCGAGGAAAGAGTTTGAAAAAACGAGGCGCTTGCGCCGAGTTTTTTCAATTTCCGAGATCCATTATGCGCTTACGGCACGAGTATTGCATGCTATTTTTTGCACGATGATTATTAATTGAGATATTATTTGAAAATATTAGGTATATACACTGTTGAAGATGGATGTTATATTTCAGAAAGGGATTCGCATGTGTTTATTGTTATGGGAACCGAATATATGTCCTGTTGAAGTCGCCACAAACTAGGGGACCTTGGTTCCGGTCTTCCATAAAGGTTGTATTATGACGATTTTACTTACGGCACTTGTGCCTTTTGTGATTTTTACCGCAAGGAAATTTGTTTTGTTTCCATAGCAACAAGATTGCGTGCGGGAATGTCAAGTTACGATCCACAGCAACAATATTCGTAAGTACCACTAATTAGTTACGTCGTGCAAAAAATCACTAATTAGTGTGCCTCGCAGTACTGCATATGTCATAACTTGTCTGTCAGTAAAGTAGACCATTAAGGGATATCAGTCATAAGAGAGAGGTTCCATCTGGCACTGTGAAGTGAACTCTGGCTTAGCTCAGTTGGTAGATAAGTGGAACGGATAGTCAAAGATCCTGGGTTCAAATCCCAATGTCAGAGGAATTTTTATTCTATAATATTCTCATGTAATGTCCAACAGAGAAAATAATCTGTGGTTCAAGTATGCATATATATCCAATAGAATTCATATTACTGAGAATGAACAGATATGTACTACAACGCTCTTCATAAAATACACGCTGGTTAAAGCGTACGTTAAAACCCGATGTCGGCCATCTTGTTCTGGTGGTGAGAGTGGGTCTCATTTATCACCCTTGTCATGCATCCGGTCTCTCCAATTTCCTCTCCTCTCATTATCAGGCCTGATGACCCTGCAGATTACAGGCCTGTAGCTTCTCAAAGGTGAGAAAATTGCTACTCGCCGCAAGCATCCTGTCTGCTTCAACTTCAGTCCTTAATTGTCCAGTCCGCAGCAAGAACACTATCCCAGCTTATAGAGAACTGAATACAGAAAGTTTGTCCTGCAAGACTTCAGACGGACATCCACACCGAATTGCCTAATAGATTACTGTTCGTAAAATACAAGGCGCATCCATATAGTAAGTTTCTCTCGGGCCGTTTACAGGAACAAAACACAATTTCATGGAAATATTTATTGTAACAGATACTGCAAGTGTTCAGCTATTTTTCAACATATTCGCCACAGGAATTGAGACATTTGTCATAACGTGGGATTAACTTTTGAACACTTGTGCCATAGACGTCTGCCGCCTGGGATTTGAAACATTGTATGATAATCTCCGTTTCTCTGTCAATCTATACTATTCTCTATGAGTCACTGTCGTTTCTTGAGGGGTAGGAAAAGTTTAAAATCTCTGGGTGCGCGGTCCGAGGTGTAGGGTGGAGGCTTCAACACCTCATTGCAAGTCTCCTGCAAAAGTTCGACTAGGAGATGTTTCAACATCCACCCTACTGCCCGGACCTCGCTCCCAGTGATTTCTGTCTTTTCCTACACCTTGGAAAATGACAGAGAAGCGGAGATGGTCGTCATGGTTGCATACTTCTACGACACATGTGTTTAAAAGTTGGTCCCAAGGTATGACAAATGTCTCAATTCCTGTGGCAAATATGTTGAATAATAGCTCAACACTTGCTTTTTCTGTTGCAATAAATATTTTCATGAAATTTTTTTTTTTTTTTTTTTGTAAACCGCCCTAGGGAAACTTACTTTATGGAAGCGCCTAGTACTAATTCACTTACAATGGAGTATGGTTCATATAGACACGGAAATAAATAAATAAATAAAATCAGGTAAACTGATGTAAAAAAGTACCAGTATGTATTTGTTTAATCAGTTATGACTGCAATTATGATATGCAGAATATTTTTTTTTTTAAATTGATTTCCAAGTTAAGCTCCAGATTTATTCATTAAGCAGGGCTTACGGAAGAAGAAAGGTCTACCATCTCGGCCACCTGGGTCATTTTAGCGGTCTAGTTGGATAAGCGCATGTAAAACAATCGTGTTTTTTGTCATAGCTACCTGTATTTTAATTTCCAAGGCCTTATAAGATCACAGTAAAACAATAGGCTATGTTGTCAAGATAACTGATTTCCATTTTTTTTATAAATTCTTTCGAATACGTATATTGCCATAAAATAGGCACTAAATTGAGCATTACTCCGAAAAAGATCAACCGATTTTATCCATTATGAATAGACGTCTTCCCACGGACATTGTAAATGTGTATACCAAGTTTCATAAAAATCCGGTAAAGCGTATTTGAGTTACCGCGTTTTAAAAATATACACTAAATTGGGTTTTACTCCGGTACCGGTCAACAGATTTGGTTCAAATTCAATAGGGCACTTCTCATGGACGTCATAAATGGGTATACCAAGTTTCATGAAAATCCGTTACAGCGTATTTGAGTGATGGTGCCTTTGTTTTTTCCCCCATAAGCAACATTGACAGATTAATATTGAGATATATTCTGAACTATTAAAGTTACATGGATGAAATTTCCTAAGCTACGTATCTGCAGAACATAATTTTTATAATTGATTCCGTTGTAAGAAATCATTATACATGCCTGTTTTTAAGAAGGAATATGAAAAAAAGGGCTCATATATTTTGATTGTTTATTTTCAAAACGTGTGGACTATTTTTGAAATTTCGTTCTAAATAATGTGTAGTACATGGAAAGGTAGAGTCAAACTGAAAAATTCAGTGCCATGGCCGGGATTTGAACCAGGATCATCGACTGGAGAATTTTATGTTGTACCGGCATGTTGCCATGGTAGCTCAATGGTAGAGCAGCGGCATGGAGAGCCGGAGATCCTGTTTTTTTTTCTTTCTTTCTTGTTTTCATTTTTCCCTGTTTTCCATGTTACTTGTTTTCCTAATTACCAGGGCCCGGATTCTCATGACCTAAAATTGTTTAAAAAATGACCTATAAAATGACCCTAAATTTTAAAGAAAATTACCTAAAAACTGATATTTTATTTATAAAAAATATTGTACGCACAAAGTTATAGAATAAAATGTACATGATTCTAAAAATTGTGAACGTAAAAAGGATGTTGTAGGCCTAAAAACTTTTTTCTTGATTGGAGCATTTGAGAAGAAAAGTAAGAAAGTAGTTTTTAAAATAGATCCTACAAAAAATGTTGCAACATACTAACCTAGAAATTTATATTATCCTATGAGAAAAAAATACGACAAAAAAGTTAATATACTGAACGTAAATACACGAAAATTACTAAATAAAAAAAGGAAATGACACGAAAATGACAAAATAATGACGTAAAATTGAATAAATGCCCTAAAAATATAAAATGGCATAAAATGACAAAAAATTACCTAATAAAAATGCATTTCTATAATCTAGAGACCATGATTAGGATTTATCTACAAGTTGGCAATGTCTATGCAGCATCACTAAAAAGATGACATGTCATTAGAATCCGGGCCCTGCTAATTACACACAAACGCCCATGCCCGAGACGGGACTCGAACCCACATTCTCCTTCACCACAGCTCCAAGGTCTTAGCTATCGCGGCTAGGAGACCGGCTGGTTCAAAATTCCGGCTATGCCATTTAATTTTTCAGTCTGTTTCTACCTTTTCACCTTAGCTTACACACGGGCAGTGTGAAAGAATTATCATTCCAATATGTAGAGCATGTTTTTACAAGCAAAAAGTAAAATAGTATATTGCGATACAAGTGCCGTAAGCGATGCATAGGCCTACGGATCGAGGAAAGAGTTTTTTTTTCAATTTCCGAGATCCGTTATGTGCTTACGGCACGAGTATTGCATGCTATTTTTTGCACGATGATTATTTATATTAATTTAATTATATTAATTGTGATATTACCTGAAAATATTATGAATATACATTCTTGAAGATAGATGTTTATTTCAGAAAGTGATTCGCATGTGTTTGTTGTTATGGGAACCGAATATTTGTCCTGGGGGCCTTTTCCATAAAGGCTTGTATTATGATGTGCCGTAAGCAAATTCTTATCCGCACGAAACACTTACCGCACATAGCAACAAGATTGCGTGTGGGAATGTCAACTTACGATCCACGGCATCAACAATCGTAAGTACCACTAATTAGTTAAGTCGTGCAAAAAAGTATTTGAATTTGTCTTAAAAATGGCTTATAATAAGCTATCAATTTTGTAAAACCTTGTTTTGGGTCCTTTCTTCTGTAAATCTGCAGCCCAATTTTTTTTAAGTTTCTGTAGCTATTAGCTATCTATGTACAAAAAAAATAATATTTTACACCAAATACTAAGAAATGTTTTAAAAAAAGGTCATCCTCTTTTTTTACGAGATTGACATTCCCCTACTTCAAGGAATCGAACTGGGACAACTGATTCGACTAAGCTGACCTTGTGCAATGTAGTATCTCAAAGAGATTATCATAGCACGGGAGTGAATCTTTATACTTGAAGGAGAGTAGAATACGGGTGAGGCTAGAACGCTAGATCGTGCAGGCTCAGCATAATGCCCCGGTCAGCTAGGCTACCGCCACGCATCCCTGCCCCCGAGCTTGGCTTTCTGTTAAGAGCTATGACCCCGAACTTGTTTCAAACTTAATTCCACCCTTTCATTCCCATTATAGTCAGAAGCTTGTTTAAAAGCAATCGCCGGTAAATTGATAATTTAGCGCAATACATTGAGTTTGATGCCTAATATAGAACCCTGTGGAAAGTAAAGTGCTGGCGATTTCATTATAGCTTTCATGTGAAAATAATGAGACACTTTCCAAAACCTTCTGTGTAACCTTTTCATTGCTACTGACGTATGCATTCGTCACCTAAAACAGAAGCTTACGATTAAAAGGTTAATAATTTTTTCCACGACTTAGGCCTAACTAATTAGTGGTACTTACGAATATTGTTGCCGTGGATCGTAAGTTGACATTCCCTCACGCAATCTTGTTGCTATGAAAACAAAACAAATTTCCATGCAATAAGAATTTCCGTGCGGTAAGAATTTACTTACGCCCCACATCATAATACAAGCCTTTATGGACAAGGCCCCCAGGACAAATATTCGGTTCCCATAACAACAAACACATGCGAATCACTTTCTGAAATAAACATCTATCTTTAATAATGTATATACATAATATTTTCAGGTAATATCTCAATTAATATAATTAAATTGATATAAATAATCATCGTGCAAAAAAAAAATAGCATGCAATACTTGTGCCGTAATCGCATAACGGATCTCGGAAAATTGAAAAAACTCTTTCCTCGATCCGTATGCATCGCTTACGGGACTTGTATCGCAATATACTATATTGAACATTTTTGGATTTTTATCAGGATGTTATGATTTTCATTCTAACAAACTAACTTTCTTCTAAAATTTTCCACATTGATTTGAAACTTAGAGTCCACTGATGATTTCGGTTGATTATTGTTTATATAATTCTATATATTTTCTCTGAATGGTTTAATAAAGCTGATAAATTTGCACATTAATGGCCGGTTTCTATAAACTCCCGAATTACCTATGGGTAAATTATCCAATGCACAGAATTTACACAAAAATAACACCACACAAACACAAATAATTTAAAGATAGCAATCACATACACTTGTGGCGAGTTTCTAGATAAATGTCCTCTGGGTAAATATGAAAATGACAGAAAAAATGTTCCTACAAACTCGGGCTAGATCTTTCCAAGGGCAAATCTTCGGGTCAATTTATCCTTTCATGGATGGCTTGATAAAATTTAACCTTTCATAGGATCAATAGTAATATTTAAACAATGAGAATCAAAGCCTTCTGAGTTAAATTAACTATACAACTCCAAGGCCTTGCTCATTATATCATTGTAGGTTAAATGGAACTAATTTGTCCATGGATAATTTACTCATAGGTAATTCACTAGTTTGTAGAAACCGGGCATCAATGAGGCATATATAACGTAGGGGTCTTGATGAGTTTAAGTTCGAAGGTTTTGTTAAATCTAGGTGCAACATATAATGCCAGTTTCTTCAACTTATTTTATACCATTAGCAAATAGGGATGGCGCGTAGGTCCTGGTAGGTTCCTTCACCAGCAAGCACCCTCACATTTACAAGCGCAGGGGATTAATGCCGACCGTAATTTCCGCCCCATCAGTCACCTAGTCTACTTCAATCAATCAATGTTAGATTTTTTAATGTGTAATTTTATCTTAAAATGTTTGTTATATAGGCTATCAATTCTACACATAATTACAAGAAAAATGACATCAAACATTGTATAATTTACTTTATGTAGTCGTATTACAGTTCATAATGCAATTAGGTCGTGGGTTCGTTCTCACCCTGGTCAATGGTATTTATGTGTGCAAAAATGTGATATACCCATGCCTGAAGTACATCAGGAATAGCTTTTTTCCTCACTATAATCCTTTTTAATTATTGAATTTAAAGTAACAATAAAATCAGGTAAACTGATGTAAAAAAAAGTGCCAGAATGCTTTCGTTTAATCAGTGATAATTGCAATTATGATATACAGAAAATTAGTTATTTTTGTTATCGATTTCCAAGTTAAGCTCCACATCGATTCATTAAGCAGGGCTTACGGAAGAACATAGGTCTAAAGTTTGATAAGCATATGTGAAGGACATATGTGGATAGTGTTATTTCTCAAAGCTACCTGTATTGCAACTTCCAAAACCGCATATGAACACTGTGAAACAATAATATGTTTCCATGAGAACTGATTTGCACTTGATAAATTCAGTCTAATATTATACAGTATTATCATAAAATAGCCGCTAGATAGGGCATTACTCCGGTACCGGTCAACCTACTACCCGCGCGCCATTTCTTGAGCGCTGGATTTACGGGGAAGTGAGGGCCGGGGGGAACAGAACATAGCTATTCCGCCAGTCTTTCTGCAGTGTTGTCAACCAAAGAAATAACGTTTCAGCAGAATCGCGCGTATGGTATTTTATGTAGTGACTGTAATATACAACGATTTTAATGCAGTCCAATAATATAACGTGGTGACGGTATTGCGTAACAATTAATTACACGTCATAAGCCTTTGGTTATCAAATAAGAATATTATGCATAATATAGGCTCAATATTTTTACACTGGATGACAAATTTTAAGCATAAAGAAGAGTCTTAGCAGAACATGCTTCACCATTTCGTGTTTTAAAACGTAAGAGAGGTAAGGCATCTAAAAGTGGAGAAAGCTATAAGCCTAATTTTAAACGCATTTAATACAAATTGTGAAAAGTTCGCTCAACTTTCAGTCCATGAAATTGACATCAGAGTTCACGGGATCGTCAGAAATTAGCACATACGGATTTCTTAAAGAGGTGAGGAAAGTGTTGGATGTACAATGAAGTGTTTGTGAAATCAGCAGTTCGAAAGATTGTGTTTTTCCCCATAACTCCATGCGTCAGAAAAGATAATGTCAATAAATAAATAAATAAGAATCCTGAGACAGAATGAAAGCTTATTATTGAAGCCACTAGATGTCAGGGTGTATAGCGTACTTCGTGTTTCAATGTTGTCAGCCCTACGAAGTTGAACGAAACCTACCGAATGAGGACTAGGGAGCCGAGCGCTCAAGAAATCGCGCGCGGGTAGTATATGGTCCGAAATCAGTAGGCTTTTTCCGTTGGACATTATAAATTCGTATACCAAGTTTCATGAAAATCCGATAAAGTGTATTTGAGTTATCTCGCATACAGACACACGGGTAGACAGACAGACGGACAGACGGACAGACATCTTCCTGTCCACCACACAGTCTCATAAAGTACCATTTTGGCTCTTAATAATCGTGGTACAATTAATCACACTTATATGTAAAGTAATATCATTTAAGATAGATTAAAGAATATTACAATCTTATTTATAACTAATAATTTGACAACAATCATATAAAAAGATATTAAGGTAAATATATTTCTTTTATTCTCTATTTTTAAAAGTTTTCGAGGGATTAAGACTTGAATACGATTCCATTGGTTAGGGGAAGTAAGAAAGTTTCCTATTCTCGTCGGAGTGGAGTTTTAAGTTAAGTTTCACAACACTCTATAGACCTAAAACAGTTTACACGAACATTATCAAAATCACAAGACTGATTGTCGATTTTTTTTTTTTTTTTTTTGCACCAAGCGACGAAAGAGGATTAAACGTATTTTCATTATAATAAAACCTTTTCTGCCCATAAATCATATATTGCGGAGTGGTATCGTCATTTGTTTGAAGTCGCTGCGATTGGATTTGGGGAGGCCGTGATTTATTTGTTTCCCCGTGGGGTAGTGCCCGAGTTTATCGCCCTAGGATGCGGGACGGGATATTATATGCCGTCATGTTTCACAATATAGTCTATATTCACTTGTTTCTAATACCAACCTCTGCAATCCAAAGGCTTCATTATTTCCGTGTTAGGTTACATTTTTGAATATAACAGGAATCCGTACCAGCAACAGGAGCTGATGTAACATCCCTAAATGAAGCCTAAAGATCAAGTGTAATTGAGAAGTGTTTTGCTAAAGTTGCTAAATTTACAAAATTGATATTTTGATGGATTCGTGAACATAAGACACGACACTATACGAGGTTCAAGGCGTTTTTAGCAAAATCTGTTCATTCAATAGTTACCTCTTCGTGAACGCAGAAAACTACATTCTCTTTAATTGCTCTACAAACTACTTCGCACCAAAACTCCTTCTTACTAGGCCTGGCGTTTTTACTATCTATCAGAATATCACGACTTCGGAATAAGATCCCATCAGTCTTATCTATCCCCATCGCAATGCTGCATTTTATTCTCCATCCTTCACTGCCTGGAAAGCTCATCTGTGGGATTTCTTACCTGAGGATATAAAAGACTGCCGAACACTCAGAATGTTCGAGGTTAAGTTTAACCTTAAACTGCAGTGCTAACCTTAAGGCCCGGTATTATAAACAAAGTTGATCTTTAGATTAAGTTAAACCAAATCTAAAGTTTAACTCTAGCTGCCGCTTTATAATGTTCTGGTTAAGTTAAACCGTAGTGCAATGGTGTTGGTAGACCTGTTGGCTGAAAAAAGAAGACGAATTGGCCTTGGAAATAAAAGAAAAACAATAAAATCTGCTAATTCGCTTGTATTTGTTTGTTTGTATGTATGTAGAGAAATTGAAGCTAGAAATTTTATTATTCAAGAAACGGTTAAATAAAAATTAAACTCAGTTTTGCCCAGTGTAAGTTGATTTCAATCACAGCTAAAATAAATAGCTATTCATTGCTCATAAAAATGATATTGTATTAGCACTTGTTTCACAATACAACCTTCTATTTTCTTTCCTTTTGGGAAAGTAAACAAATAAAATTACTTTGAGTTTTATCTCATCTTCTCATAGCATGTTGTATCCGAAAGTGATCCATAATACTGTCTTATAATCTTGTTTTTATAGCCATTTTCATTAAAATAATTATTACGTCTTAAACTGTAGGTTAAACGGTAGAAAAGGTCCAGTTAGGTTAAACTTAAGATCAACTTGTAGTTATCGTTTATAATACGCAAAAATCTGAAAAACTAAAGTTTAAACTAAAACTGAAGGTTAAACCATGATTATAATACCGGCCCTAAATCGTATTAATCAGTGTAATCAATAATATGCCTGCTGCACGCAGACATCGAAGCGCCGGATTTTTTATTTTACCTTTCGTTCGCGAGTTTGAGTGAAAAACTGGCAGAAAACTTGAATTTTTGCGCTATCGAAGCACCAGTTTTCGGTAATATATTTAAAATGTCAAATTAATTGCAGGCGGCTTTGCCTTTTTTTGTCATAAATTGGAAATAAAAGAACCGCGATTTTTCCAATATATCGCATGGAATTATCGATCGCTTCGATTCTGTGAGCTCACCCTGGTCGATTCATTTGTTTATAATGTCAAGGCAAGCAGATATCTGGAATTTTCAACATAGACGGAAGAGGGAAATGAATATAGGCCTAAACCAGCAAACCATCATCCATTTGGACATAACTCACTATGAAGGGGTTTTCTGGGCCAGGGAACTCGAATCTGAGGTCTTTTTCCCAAGTGGCGCTTTCTAATTGTGGAATGCACCCCAAAAATGGATTTTTAGCCGTTTCGTTATAGTAATTAATGGTATTAAATATTTATTAATTACTAGCAGGTCCCCGCGGTTTCGCCCACGATAATTAATTTGAAGATTAAAAATTAAGAGCAAAATCAGTAAAACATTTATTAACACTTGCACACGAAACATTCATATGCGAACGAAAGCGAAAACAAAACATCCGGCTTCGAGGGGTATTCGGCCACCCTTCAATCCATCTAATTGTAAAAATTTCATATCTCTTCGTTCAGTAGATTTCGCTGGGCATCGCGCACACACTGACAAACACTTCCTTTTGTTATTATAGATTAGCCAAGCATTTACCTCGGTTCTAAGAAATTTCCATCAGTATTAGGGGTTTCTTTAAATATTCGGTCTTTAATAGTCTTTATTCAAGTGTAAGAAACTTATTAAGTCTTAGTTCCTGCGAACTTACGTAACTTATTATAATAAAGTATTTTTCAAATGAGAAGCCAATTCCTTTACCGCCAATCACGTGTACGAGCTAATCAAGTCCCGCTAGCAGTAAGAGTCTTCCCTCCGTCTCGCCGTCTCTGATTGGACCGCGTATCTAAGCAAGGAGAAGCACAAACGGCTTGTCATCTGCAAAACACTGTAGGGGACGGAATTCTATGATCTAATAAATAGGATATATGCATGCATTTATGACCTAAAAACATTAAAATATGACCAATAAAATTTAAAATATGACTTTACCACGCACACATTGTGTATATTTTTTTAAGTTTCATTACAATACATTTTATTAAAATATAGTGTTAATTATTTAAAATATCTGTAAATGCTCAAAAAGTATCATTATAATGCAAAATTTACAAAATATGATATGAAACTTAAAAATTTATTTAATATACACACAAATATGCCAAAAACATGACCTAAATACGCATATTCGTATTAAATATGCTATAATAGTTGAAAATTTCTTAAATATGCAGTTATGTGCAAAATAAAAGCCTTTCCATTTTCACCAGGATTCTTGGAATCTGGTTTAAATTAGTCGGAAACCTGAAATATTGCAAAGGGGGAAAATATGACGTCCACCGCTGTGGCTCAGGGGATGCGTCCAATCCTCTCACGCAGCGGGCCCGTGTTCGATTCCTGGTCGGGACAAGTTCCCTGGGTGAGGTTTTTTCCGGGGTTTTCCCTCACCTATGAGACAAATGTCAGGTAACTTTAGGCCCTTGTGGTCATCTGGCCGTCATTATCATCTTCATCCTCATCCTCGCCTTGTTATGAGTGAGTGTGTGTGTGAATGGTGTGTATCGTCCTATGTGTTTGTGTTGTCTCGGAGGTGGCCCCGGCATTGAGCTGATCACTCATCCGGGGAGGCCCTCCATGTCCTTGTCTGGTCAAAAAAGTATGTATGTGATCCAAAGGTAATCCCTCTCCCGACAGGTCGCGGCCCTGTAAGGCCCGGGCGGCTTGGGTCGCTTAAATCCTAAAAGGGAGAGGTAAAACTACGAGAAAGAAAGAAAGAAAGAAAAGGGAAAATATGACATGTCATAGAAATCCGCCCCCTAATTATAATCATATTTCTTAATTACACACGTAGTGCCCTTCATACATAAGTTCAATTAAAGATAACCTTTGCTATGATATCCCATGTTGATTTAACACTGTATATCTTCCTCGTATTTTGCATTGAGCTTATTTATAACTCTAAAATATGAACTTTCGTGTAGAAGGGTCTTGTTTGTTACTTTATGTTAATGGCTGAAAAATGTGAAAGTAATTTGCGTGCGTCTTGATCTGGAAGTAATAGGAGCCCACTGTGATTAACAGGGTCAAAACTTACATCAACAAACCCTGTTCCACAAGATGGAATAGCACGTTGCTTCAAAATAAGCTAGCATGTGTTGTTTACTGTTGTCTTTCTAGAGTCGAGACGATGTTAGCTTATCATGTCACGAGGGTCATTCAATAATTAAAGAGACAAATTGATGTGGGGAAAAGACGGTTGGTAGTACAAGTTTGATACATTTAGGATTTCAAGTTGGCTTCACTGGGATGAGTTCTAATCAGCTGATGGATCAAAATTGCTCTGTTTATGACCTCAAAATTAAGTTTAACGATGTCGGGTCTTCTTGAAAATTCCCCATTGGTTGAACAACGTTCTGTGATTCGTTTTTTGAATGCTGAAGGTGAAAAACCAGCTAATATATACTCTAGAATGACTAAAGTGTATGGTGAAAGTTGTGTGAACCGTGGAAATTTTTACAAGTGGGTAGAACAGTTCAAATGTGGTCGAGAATCAGTGACTGACGAACACTGTTCTGGCCGGCCTGTTGCTTTCAAGAAATTCCCCTCGGAGGTGGAAGTGTTGAATATTATAGAACCCGAAGTTTCATTGCCGCACTTACATGAACCCGCCATTCAACCCTATTCTGTGCTAACTACATCCAACCATCCCTCTCAAATCCTACTTCCCTTAAATCTATCCTAATATTGTCCTCTCACCTACGTCTAGGTCTTCCAAGTGGTCTTTTCCCTTCGGGTTTCCCAGTCAATATTTTTTATATATGTCTTTCCTTCCCCATGCGCTCAACATGTTCTGCTCATTTCATTCTTTGTTATTTAATTACCGTTACTATATCCGGTGACGAATACAGGTCCATTGCTTTAAAGAAATTTCCCTCAGAGGTGGAAGTTTTCCACCAAGGGTGTGTTTGTGGTTATTTATTACGGCTTACAGGTTTTTACATCGTGCCAGAGGCCGCTCTTACTGACTTCTGACATTCTCTAATGTATAAGTATAGGTATACCACTTGTCTGAGCGCTTCAATTAATCGCGACTCTCTTACATAAGTTACAAATACGTAGATTGCGAAGAATTGAGTTACAGAATCGACCGATATAGATCTGACATTTTGAAAAGGTGTCAAAACAATTTAAAAGCCATAGGTAATCCCACATATCATACCCCAATAAATATAAGATGCAAATTTAAAAGAAAAATTGTATTTAATTTCAATATAGGTTACGTTTGACGTTTTCATGGTAACACTGCGGCAGTGACTGACACAGGTTAAGTATATTTGATATTTTTTTCGACCCGTCTGTGTCTCAACAGCCCGGGTCAGGAACCAGCTGTGTCACCCGACAGCGGACCATGCGGCATCACTGGATCCACCCAGCTCTATAGACACCGCCTTGCTGTAAGCTCCCTTACTGTATCGCGCCAGTACTTGGGAGCCCAGCGTTAAGTTCTTCTAACAATCTCTCATGTTTAAAGACCAATGCTGGACCGCACAGTAAACATTTTCCCAAATGGTTTCAGTGCCCTCTCATCTATAAAGACCAATGCTGGACCGCACAGTAAACATTTCCCCAAATGGTTTCACTGGTAAACATTTCCCCAAATGGTTTCACTGGACCGCACAGTAAACATTTCCCCAAATGGTTTCAGAATCTATGGCAGGTACTTGACAACAAGCGCATTGTTTGACTATGAAAATAATGGGAAGAACAATGGCACCATTTTTCAGTTATTATCTATTTTATTCACAGCGCCAGATGGAACCTTCCTCCTATGATTGAATGCCCTCAATGGTCTACCTCACTGACAGACAAGTTATGTGATATGCAGCACTGTGGGGCACACTAATTAGTGATTTTTGTGACCGGGCGGCGCTAATATAGGCCCACCAGCTAATATAGGCTATACTCTGGAATGACTAAAGTGTATGGTAAAAGTTGTATGTACCGTGGGAATTTTTACAAGTGGGTGGAACAGTTCAAAAGTGGTCGAGAATCAGTGACTGACGAACACTGTTCTGGCCGGCCTGTGGAAGTTACGATTTAGCACCCTCTTATTTCCTTTTGCTTGGTCCACTGAAGGAGGCATTACGTGGGAAGAAGTTCCAGGATGGCGAGGATGTCAAGAAATGTATGGGAAATTGGCTCCGACTCCAAGACAAAGAGTGCTTGCAGCCGGTAAAAAAAAAAAAAAAGCTAGTAACCCGTTGGGACAAGTGTATAAATGTTGATGGGGATTATGTTGAAAAGCAGGAAAAGTCTTGTTTTGTAAAAATAAACTGTTTTTTCTCCAGGTCAGTTTGTCTCTTTAATTATCGAATGTCCCTCGTAATAAATAGGGAGGAATGGTTCAAATTATTATAAACAATGCCATATGTTTTATTTTTAGCTCATCTACCCTTATCATAGCCTACAGGAAGACCCAATGATTGATAAATTTCATTTTTCCTTTTGAGAGTGAATGTCAATGAAATGAAACTTTAAAAAAATTGTTTAAAAATTTCATCACCTTATACCCTAAAAAATAATCCTAAAAAAACAATAAGATGAAGATCCTTCAAAACTTTAAAGATTGTTTTGGGATTGCTTTGAAATTACATAGAAATATCATCTTTTGTACTAGAATTTACTTATTTTCGTATCCTATGCAAGGCTACACTGTTAACAAGTCACATTAAAATAATAAAATATATTTACAAAATTAGATATACTTGTTAAATTTATTTATTTATTTATTTAACCTGGCGGAGTTAAGGCCATAGTAAGGCCTTCTCTACCACTCAGCTAAGGCAAAAAACATGAAATACATAATGATAATAAAAATGAATGAAAAACGAGAAATGATATACCTGAATACAAGAAACATACATCAATTATAAAGACAAAAATACAACCATAAAGTACTTAAATAGTACGTCATACAAATGACTAAAATAAAGAAATAATATCTACTCTTATACAATTCAACGGCCCTAAATAGCGTGCTTGCTCGCCCGCTTCGTGAGACATCGGGTATACTCGGCGATGTTCGTATCTCTCAGTCTAAACTTTCATGACGACTACAAGATTAGGAAAACCATTTCTTTATTATATAAGGCCTAAGTGAAATGAACTCAATGAACAAATATTCTAATTTTATTTTTACTTACAGTTTTCATAGATCTGAACCACAAACATTTTTAATAATCTACCAGTGTAAATTTCTTAAAAATCCTGGAGTCAATGAATAGTGGCGGGCGAAGCCGGGGGCACCAGCAGTAAAATATTGATGATTTAACTCTTGAAATATCGCTGATAATAATAATCCAAATCAATCACACCTTCTCTTGAAAAATTATATAATTTCTTAAAATTACACTGAATTGATCAAATAAAATTCACATCTCATTCATCTGTCAACAAACAGTTGAAAAACGCCATTATCCACCGCCGTCTCGAGAATTACGCACGAGAATTAGCCTATACAGTTTAGAAGGCAGTGGATCACAGTTATCTTTGGAACTGCATAATCGAATCTGAGATCGTTTTCCCAGGTGGCAATTTCTAATCGTGGAATGTACTCTAAAGCCGGAATTTTAGCTGTTTCATTAATTATTATTGGTTTAGTTTAAGAATGATTCGCGTGCAAGTGTTAATAAATATAATGCTTTAATAATTATTATACTATTAATTTCTAATTTTTCAATTAATTATCGTGGGCGAAGCCGCGGGCACATCCTAGTGTAATACAAATGACTAAAATAAAGAAATGAAAAAAGATGAAAGACTAAACAAATACGTTCTTAGTTATTACAAATAACTATATGCATCGATAAATCTATCATTAATGTAATAGCCTAATAGATATGTCACTAACTGCCATATAAAATGGATTCAGTCATCAATAAAGAAATCACTTCACCCCGTAAATTAAAATATATATAAAACTACCTTAAATGGCCCGGCTTCGCCCGGGTTTTGTATTTCGTAATATGAAATTAACTTATGGAGGACTTTCGATGTTGAAACTCTAGGTCCTTATATAATATGTATGTAGAATTCGAAATGAGGAAGAACGACATATGGCACTCAGACTATTCCCTCAGAAAACGGTAGATATAGCTTTTTATGGCTCATGGAGGATTTCGAATGTTGCATTCCATTGCTTCTACACACCAAGCCTGGGAGGAGTGCAAATAAGAAGAAAAAGACATTCCAGTTACATAAGATTGTATTGTCTTGACAGAAAATTGTATTTCTCACTTTCATATTATCATACAACCGTTTCTGGGCTGAAGTAAAAAAAAAAAACCAATATCACTTTCCTTCCCAAAAACCTGGGACATAAAATATTGCGCGCGTAGGACTGAAAATGTTCCATCCCATTTTGTCTTCTTTTAGATGCTTAGGGCCTTTGATAAACTTCCCTAGGCCTATTTCTCAACTAATACAAAGCCTACAGCTATGAGTGACGTATCAGTGGATAGGATTTGTTACAGACTTCAGATATAGCATACTCACTGGCATACACTTAAGTTGTCCCTGCAATACGATCGCTTATTCTACATCAAAATGTGAAGTGAGAAAATGATATTTGTCGAGGGTAGAGAAAGTTATGTGACGGCTTTATTTTCGTGGATTTTATTCTTCAAAAATTATTTTCACAATTATATATTAAATACATCGATAGTATCAGCATTTGTTAAAGCCCAGTATTATAATATAGGTATGGCAGAGAAGTACAGTGGACTTAAGTCCCATATATAAATTTTCAACTTTTATTAGAATACTTAATGACAACATGTTAACATTAAATCCAAAGCCCTATGTAAACATCGTAAACAATACATTCGTTATGTAAACAATTGACATCAGAACTCTCTAACTTTGCCTCATTTCACATTTCCGACTTTTCCCGTGGATTTTCCAAAAATTTTCTTTTATACAAACCTTCTCCTGACAATTACGAACACAACAACAAAAAATGCAGCCAAATCGGTCCAACCGTTCTCAAGTGATGCGGCAACAACCCTTTTGTAAATTCATTTTTATTAATATAGATTTTGCTCGTGGGCGAAGCCGGGGGCACCTGCTAATCTATATTAATAAAAGGAAGTGTCTGTCCTCCGTCTGTCTGTCTTCCGTCTGTCTGTCCGCGATGCCCAGCGAAATCTACTCAACGCAGAGATCTGAAATTTTATACATAGGCGGACTAAAGGGTCGGAATGTGCACCTCGAAGCCGGAATTTTAATTTTCGCTTTAGTTCGTGAGTTATGAGTGAAAAACGGGCAGAAAACGTGTATTTTTTGCGATTTCGAAGCAACAGTTTCAGTAATATATTTCAATGTTAAATCAATTACAGCTGGCTTTGGCTATTTTTGTCATCATACCTCATAGCCTACCTTGGAAATAAAAGCATCGCGATCGCTTCATTTGGTAAGTCCATCGTGGACGATTCATTTGTTTAGAGTGTCAAGGCCCGCAGATATATCAAATTTTCAACCTACACGTAAAAAGGATATCAACATAGGCTTAATTATGGTCAAACATTGTTCGATTTGAACGAAACTCACTATACAGGGGTTTCCTGAGCCAAGGAACTGGAACCTGAGGTAGCTTTTTCTACCAGGGGACGCTACCTAATCGTGGAATACACTCCACGTGATTTAGGTGTTAATAAATATAATGATTTAACTATTATGCACTTAAGTTTTGAAATAATTATCGCGGGGGAAGCCGCGGGCACATGTTATCTTATAATAATAAAAGGACGTGTTTGTCTGTCTGTCCGCGATGCCCAGCGAAATCTACTGAACGCAGAGATCTGAAATTTTAAACATAGATGGACTGAAAGGTGGGAGAATGCACCTCGAAGCCGGATTTTTAATTTTAGCTTTCGTTCGCGAGTTATGAGTGAAAAAACTGGCAGAAAACGTGATTTTAGCGCTGTCGAAGCATCATATTTCAGTAATACATTTCAATGTAAAATCAATTGCATTTGGCTTTGGCTATTTTTGTCATACCGTGGAAATAAAAGCATCGCGATCGCTTGAATGTTGTAAGCCCACGCTGGTGCATTTGTTTAGAATGTCAAGGCCCGTAGACATACGAAATCTTCAACCTACACGGAAGAGGGATAATCAACATAGACCTAAATATGATTAAACATTATTCGATTTGGACGTAACTCACTATACAGGGATTATCTGGGTCAAGGAACTCGAATCTGAGATCGCTTTTGCCAGGCGACGCTATCTAATCGTGGTAAGTAGTCCACGTGGTTTAGGTGTTAATAAATATAATGTTTTAACTATTATGCTCTTAATTTTTTATTTTTGAAATAATTATCGCGGGCGAAGCCGCGGGCACACGCTAGTATGTTAATAAGAGAGAGAAAATATAAAACATATTTACAAAAGTTAACATAGACATATTATATTTTTACAAAGGGAATTAAAATAGTTCAGGATTACACAAATTTCAGGGAGTTGTACTCAGTTGTATCAGCCTGATGCAAAAGATTTATTGTTTGCCATATAACGTTTAAAAAGCCCATAAACGTTGCCTAGCTTATAACTACCCTTCAGATATCTTTTTGGAAAAATGTTTTGAATAAAAGTTTTAGCTCTTAGCATAAGCACCTCGGGTAGAAAGTCCAGTCAAAATATATTGTGCATGCCGTTTAAAAAAAAAAAAAAAAAAAAAAAAAAAAAAAAAAAAAAAAAAAATCGTGGTAAAAGAAAAAGGTGCCAATCTTTATGTCATATCTAGCTCAAATATAAATTATGTTTTTATTATTGAATCTCTATTTATTGCAGCCCTATTTTGCACTGCAGCATGTTAGGGCTATAATTAAATACAAATAAAAGCATATTTACTATTATAAACCAGTACAATGAGTGAACACCAAGCGTCAATAACATTGAGCCATAAACTACAAACTGGAAAAAAAAAATATTACTAGAAACCAAAAAGAAAAAGAAAACCTAGTGCTGTGATATATGAATTTCAACTATTTTACAATAACTTATAAATATGTTGAATGTACTTTGAAATTCGTGAGAGCAACATTTGTTGTCAAATATACAATGTAATGGCTATTTATAGCTTTTGGTACAGTAGTCTAGATGGAAGACAAATGCCATTCGTGCTGTTTCATACATAGGACACTCAAAAAGTAGAAGGTAAATTGTTTCCTTTCCTTCTCCACATCCGCCCTGGCAATCACTAACGTTAATTTTGAATCTGTCCAAGTAAATTTTAAATTTACCATGCCCTGACATAAACTGTTTAATTATGTTTTTATACGGTTTTTTGTTCTTAGGTTGTGCTGTTCGCTTATACACTGACTAGCATGTGCCCGCGGCTTCGCCCGCGATAATTATTACAAAAATTAAAAATTAAGAGCATAATAGTAAAATCATTATATTTAATAACACCTAAATCACGTGGACTACATACCACGATTAGATAGCATCGACTGGTAAAAGCGACCACAGATTCGAGTTTCTTGGCCCAGAAAACCTCTGTATAGTGAGATTCGTCCAAATAAAACAACGTTTGACCACATTTAAGGCTTAAAACATTCAAGCGATCGCGAAAGTTTTATTTTCAAGGTATGACAAAAATAGCCAAAGCCAACTGTAATTGATTTGACATTGAAATGTATAACTGAAAACTTATGTTTTGAAAACACAAAAAATGCAAGTTTTCTGCCCGTTTTTCACTCATAACTCACGACCGAAAACTAAAATTAAAATTCCGGCTTCGAGGTGCATTTTCCGACCCTTCAGCCCACCTATGTTTAAAATTTCAGATCTCTGCGTTCAGTAGATTTCGCTGGACATCGAGGACAGTTCCTTTTATTAATATAGATAATATGAATTATAATGATACCTTCTCTAATTTGTCAAACATCCATTTAATTTAATCCAAACCCACCTGTACCATTGGCAACAATATGTTCTGTGAATTTGTTTCGATAATTCTATGCAAAAAGGGATTAAGTATTTTCAAAAACATTTAATTTTTGGTATTTAGAATCAGAATTTTTCAAAATCCCTTCTTAGTGAGCACCTACATTATGAAACGAAGGTACTGTCAAAATTCCAAGTCTCTACCTGTTATAGTTTAGGCTCTACGTTGATTCCTGTTAGTCAGGACAAAGTCTTTTATATATATAGAGAAGAGATACACACCACCCACACCTCTATTCACAAGGGCATGTTTCTGAAAAAGTACTTTAGGATTCAGCGTACCTCCAGAACTGGTATTAATTCTTAAAACTTGCAATGGAATTCAATCTTTGAACGTAATACTTCCTCTGCGTACAGTACCTATGGTAGATCTAGAAATCGTACAAAAATATTCCCGCTTTTTTTTTGAGCCTTCGGTTCTTTCGTTTTATTTGAGTCCCTAAGGGCATATTATGTTCAGAATTAATATGCATAAAACATTAATCTCAACACAAAACCTTCTATAGGCCTATAATCCGGGATAGGGTGGCCATACGTCCGGCATTACGCCGGATAGTCCGGATTATGAGCTAACTGTCCTCCGTCCGCCACCAACTCATGCCGGACGTTAATTTGTCCTCCTTTTTAACGTTGAACCGTAAGTACCGTCCACAGCTTAAAACACAGCTCAAAATTTTCAACATATCACCAAAGTGCTCAGCCATGTAGGCTTACGTGCCTTGCATGAACACTGTTAGGGAAGAATGTAAATATAGAAAAGGACATTCACACATTCAGATCTTCGTAATTATTAAGAACTAGGCTCTGAACCCTTCAATTATAAAATTTAATACTGTCTTGTTAATAGGTGGCGTTAGATGAACACGGAAAACAAGGTTAAATATTGTAGGCTAAGATTCTGTAAGTTCCTTTTAAGTTCATAAATGTTGACACCTCTGCTGTTTTGTTTGAAGCAATTTAAGGTGGACTGAGAGGTTAAAAATGAATTAAAGAAAAAACGCACAATATTTAGGAGTCAAAATTTAACGTGTCCTCCATTTTCAAAGTGTGGAAGTGGCCACCCTAATCCGGGATCTGATTTGACCAGACTAGATTTTACATATGTTTGGGTGTAAAGTAGGGGTTGTGTTTTTTTTCTCGAAAGCCATTCATAAGCGTTAAAGCTATACTCTGAAATCCCCACGTAGTTTTCAGGATAATTACCCTAAAGACCTTCAGGCAATTTGTACTTATGTTTTTGTAGTGAAAATTTAATTTCCCCTGTATTTTGTTTCTGACCAATGTATGGGTTTAGGAAGCTGTAATGTAGAGTTGTAAGCTTTTTCTTTCTATATACTCATCTCTCGGAAATGTGAACCCCGCTAGTAAGCATGGATTTAACTTTCAACCCCCCTCTCTCTTCCCACTACACTCCATGAGGTCGGGTGAGGTTATGTTTTGTTTCGTATTACTGAAGCCTCAAGGTGGCTTTGGTCTTTTTTTTTTCAGCGTTTCTATGACAACTCTCCAAACGTGTTCTTTGCTTTTCATATTATGTTATACTTGTTTGTAATTTGAAATGGCTTGATGCTCCACAGGACCACTGAACCCTACCGGGATGTCGTTGGTTAATAAAATTCAACAAACACGTGGAAAATATAGTAATAAAGTACGAGGGAGGATCAAATGAAAAGAGCAATTAATAAAATCAGGTAAACTGATGTAAAAAAGTGCCAGTATGTTTTTGTTTAATCAGTTATGACTGCAATTATGATATGCAGAATATGTTTTTTTTTTAAATTGATTTCCAAGTTAAGCTCCAGATTTATTCATTAAGCAGGGCTTACGGAAGAAGAAAGGTCTACCATCTCGGCCACCTGGGTCATTTTAACGGTCTAGTTGGATAAGCGCATGTAAAACAATAGTGTTTTTTTGTCATAGCTACCTGTATTTTAATTTCCAAGGCCTTATATGATCATAGTAAAACAATAGGCTATGTTGTCAAGATAACTGATTTTCATTTTTTTTATAAATTCTTTCGAATACGTATATTGCCTTAAAATAGGCACTAAATTGAGCATTACTCCGAAACAGATCAACCTATTTTATCCATTACGAATAGACGTCTTCCCATGGACATTGTAAATGTGTATACCAAGTTTCATAAAAATCCGGTAAAGCGTATTTGAGTTACCGCGTCTTTAAAATATACACTAAATTGGGTTTTACTCCGGTACCGGTCAACAGATTAGGTTCAAATTCAATAGGGCACTTCTCATGGACGTCACAAATGGGTATACCAAGTTTCATGAAAATCCGTTACAGCGTATTTGAGTGATGGCGCATTTCTATGAGAAAGGCGCCATAATCTATTAAAATAGGCACTAAATTGGGCATTACTCCGGTACCGGTGAACCGATTTGGTTCAATATCAATAGGGTTCTTCCCATCGACATTATGAATGTTTATACCAAGATTCATGAAAATCCGAAAAAGCGTACTTGAGTTATGGTGCGTACAGACGGACGGACAGACAGACAGACAGACAGACAGACGGACAGACATTTTTTCGTCCCCCACACAATCTCATAAAGTACCATACTGGCACTTAATAACTATTAATAACTATTTTACTGCAGGAGTAATGCTTGCCTGTACATTATTTTTCCACATAGTCCCCTCCCAGTTAAATGCATTTACACCGTTGGATAGAAAGTGCTTTGATACCGCGTGAGAAAGATTATTTTGGTTGACACTGTAGCCACTCGTGCACAGCCTATTGGACGTCTCAATCAGACTTGAACTTCTGTCCTCCAAGGTGCTCCTTTAATGGAACAAGGATGTGAAAGTCTCAAGGGGCCAAAGCGAAGGGGATTGCTGAGTGCAGGTGTTTTGCTTCAACATTATAATGCCCGTCCTCATGCTCGCGTGCTACCATGAAAACCATCGATGACATTTGCTTCAAGTGCCTTCCACATCCGCCATACTTGACAGATTTTTCACCATCAGATTTCCACATATTTGGTCCATTAAAGGAGCACCTTGGAGGACAGAAGTTCAAGCCTGAATAAAACGTCCAATAGGAGGTGCACGAGTGGGTACAGCATGAACCAAAATAATTTTTCTCACGCGGTATAAAAGCACTTCCTACCCGATGGCGCAAGTGCATTGAACTGGGAGGGGACTATGTGGAAAATAATGTACAAGCAAGCATTCTTCCTGCAGTAAAAGTGGGGGAAAATTAATTGCGAATTTCCATTGGTTCTCCTTCGTATTTGTCTTTCCCACGAAATTTTATGTTTTATTTTTTTTCGTTGGCTAACGATTCATTCTTTTTAATTTTTTATTTACTCTGAAAACTCATAGAGACAGTAAAATAGGTGATTTTTCTCTCAAGTGGGAAGTGTTTATTTTTTACAGGTAGGCTACAATAGGTAGATGGCGTATTTTTTGTACCCTGAAATCGTTTGTGGAGTTTTTATTATTAACATACATTCTGAGGTTCCATTCAATACATAAAATTAAAATAACGTGCCTTTACATTTTTTCTGCTCGTTTCCACTGTCATATATTTTTTTTCTTTGTTTTCCTTTTTTTTCTTATTACACGCAAACACCCATGCTCGAGGTTGGACTCAAACCGACATCCTCGTTGCCCAAGGCTCCAAGGCAAGCACGTCTTAGCTACCGCGGCTAAGGAGATCGGCGTTTATCTTTGTGACTGGGGGAAACCATGAAAAGCCCAAGTCAGAGTCTGAACCCTGGACTTCCCGAATGTGACTCATGTCATGCTGATATGCCGTTAATACACAAAATAAGTAATTCGTAACTGTACAAACACTATATTATGTATCTGTTATAAATTCCCCCAGTTGATAAAATTTGCAGATATTAATGACAGCTTACATTGTTTATCTTGCATTGTAGCAGCATCAAAACGTTAGTAGTATTGTTTTTGTGACATTTTCTGCATTTAATGATAAACTTGTTTACATTGATAACATAGAATTCACATACATTACCCTTGTGTAAGTGACAGTGTATTCACGTACATCGAAAACGCTGGGGGGATTTATCAAACGTATTAGTTTACAGTTCATTGAGTATTTGATCATTGGATTAGCTAGAACCTTATTATACAGTGGATTTCTGATTTTACAATAACCTTAGTTCAGAGAAACTTTCAATAGTAACATTCAGTACCTTCTTGTTATTTTTAAAGCTGTTAGAAATCTTGGATCAATGTTTAGGAACTCTAAATTTTAATAATAATTATTAAGTTTCTGATGTTTATGACATGTCATATTTTTATCCTCATCATTCGTGCTGTAAACACAAATTAAACAGTTGGCCTTAGTGGCGCAGTTAGTACCCTGCTGGCTTTCTGTGCCAAAGATTGCGGGTTCTATTCCGGCCCAGGTCGATGGCATTTATTATTATTAATTTATTATTTCTATTATTCTGTTTATTTATTCTGGCAGAGCTAAAGCCATTTGGCCTTCTCTTCCGCTCTACCAGTAAAAAAAACTACATTACTATTACATTACACAAATACATAATATTACAGATAATTAATTAATACTTAATACTTAAATACCAAGAACTAAACATAGTTATAATTTATAAACTAGAGTGCTATAAAACATTAAATTACAAAAGAAAATTACAAAATTAAATTACAAAATTAAATTACAAAATATAAAAATACTAAAGAAAATAATTAGGATTATAGCCTAAGATATTTAAAATTATACTAACTAATACTAAAGAGAAAAACGTATAGTTACAAGAAGTTAGGCTATGGGTTACAAATATCAAAAAGAGCTCCAATTAAGATTTCTAGTTACTACGATGAAAAACAAAACTGTGCATAAATCTGTGGCTTGGTTCTAAATGGGCCAAAACTTGCTTTTGAGGTAACTGACTTTGAAGCCTTTATAGCAGTAATATTTGTTTGCTAAGAACTTCCGACATTGGCCTCTAGGGTTTCTGTATTATGTCTATTAATATTAACAGACATTGGTGTTTTTAGTATACGAACGATAAAGACTGGTGGAGCTCAATAATACATAGATCTCATTTTTGCAAGACCTCTTCCTCCTTGTATAACAACTTCCAATAGACATGTTTTTAAAATATTTTCAATTCACATTTGCATTGTTATCTGGAAACATTAACAGATTAAAAGTTCTTTACAGGTAAAACTGTAAATCACCTGTACATTTGTTAAAAAGTGATTATCTGATTGAATTAATGTGATATAATAATTTAGTGCCTTTAAATGTTTTAAATTGGAATATTTATTTTTTAGAAAATACGTTCTTTTATGAGGTCATATGTAGTCTTTTTTTAAGGTCATATACAGTCATATTTTCCACTTTTCAAGGTGATTAACGTCTGGACCCTAATAATAATAATAATAATAATAATAATAATAATAATAATAATAATAATAATAATAATAATAATAATAATAATAATTCTAATAATGGTTTATTTAACCTGGCCGTATGGTCCTCTCTACATTTAACTGGGAATGAAATTAAATTAATTTTTTTAGGAATATAAACATATAAAATAGGTTATTAGTTAGTAAATCACATCAAGTTAAAAAACGAAGAAATACAACTAAGATAAAAACAGATACAGTACAGATATCACATACTTACTCAATGGCAAAAAACAATTCCTCAGCAAGCTAAAGGAAATTATCTATTTTATATAACCCGAAGGTTCATTGCCGCGCTTACCTGAGCCCGCCATTCAACCCTATTCTGTGCTAACTCCATCCAACCATCCCTCGCAAATCCTACTTCCCTAGAACCCATCCTAATATTGTCCTCCCACCTACGTCTAGGTCTTCCACGTGGCATTTTCTCTTCGGGTCTCCCAGTCAATACTTTTGAGATATGTCTTTCCTCCCCCATGCGCGCAACGTGTCCAGCCCATTTCATCTTCCGAGATTTAATTACTCTTACTATATCCGGTGACGAGTACAGGTCATGAAGCTCGTCGTTATGCAGTTTTCTCCAGTCCCCATTTTTACCTCCCTTAGGCCCAAATATTGTCCTAAGCACCCTGTTTTCGAACACACTCAGATTATGTTTTTCCCAACCAGTAAGCGCCCATGTCTCACATCCATATACATCCATATTCATGAACACCTTGTATAGAGTGTAGTATTGCTGTCATCAATTGAAATTGTAAATTATAGGATTGTCATTACCAACTTTGAATACAATCAGAAATAACCAATAGCGATTCAAATAATATGCAATTAATCATGTGCTCAAATAACATTAAACTGTTTGAAATTTTTTGCACGACTTAACTTAGTGGTACTTACGAATGTTGTTGCCGTGGATCGTAAGTTGACATTCCCACACGCAATCTTGTTGCTATGTGCGGTAAGTGTTTCCGTGCGGTTATGAATTTACTTACGGCACATCATAATACAAGCCTTTATGGACAAGGCCCCCAGGACAAATATTCGGTTCGCATAACAACAAACACATGCGAATCACTTTCTGAAATAAACATCTATCTTCAAGAATGTATATACATAATATTTTCAGGTAATATCACAATTAATATAATTAAATTGATATAAATAATCATCGTGCAAAAAATAGCATGCAATACTCGTGCCGTAAGTGCATAACGGATCTCGGAAATTGAAAAAAACTCGGCACAAGCGCCTCGTTTTTTCAAACTCTTTCCTCGATCCGTATGCATCGCTTACGGCACTTGTATCGCAATATACTATATTGTCCGAGCGGTTAACTGTTATCCAGTTACGTATACCAGCTCTGGTAAATTCAGCTGTCATCTCTGCGAGCCGGGACCTCCCGATTACGATCCCCGGACGCTAGTGTCTGAGCCTTTCCGCGCGGTAGGTGATTCATGGAACAGGATCTTGCTGGGAATTAACTTCAATAAGGGAGGCTAGATGATTAATGGAATGAAAATGTTAATGATGACCCTGATATGGGGGTGCAGATAATTTTGTAAGGGAGAAGAGTGGAACAGCTTTTCTTTGCACATTATTATTATTATTCTCATTGTCTGCAGTGATGACAGCCCAATGAGAGGTGGAGGATGGAATTAATGACGGAAACTTAATTCCGTGCTGGTTGTAATTACAGGAGAAACTTTTCATTCTGAGTTATGATAGAGACTAGAGTTTCCTGTTGTCTGTCACTTTGTATTTCCTCTGTACTCTCTTATTTAAAATTCCTTTAGTGCTACTCTTGAACCCGTAACTTTTGCATTAGGCCGGGCGCAAGTTGAGACGCAGTTTGGTGAGGTGAGGTGACGCAGAGTGACGCCGGGAAGCAGGATTCAATCAACTGCGCGCAGGGAGAGCGAAAGTTGGGAAGCAGTTCTATCACAACTGCGTGTTTACGAGACAGTGAGCAATGTGCGCGATGGCTGCCATGTACATAGAATCATTACTAAGTTCAGAATCAGAGTCAGATGAACTCGAAGAACAAGTAATTTCAACATTACACGAAAAGCTTCCAAAAAGTAATTATTTAAAGAATAGAAAGACACACGGAGAATTCATCCTTAAGGACGAATTCGACATCGCAAGGATGTTAATGGTGCATATAAATATTTCGACTGCTAGTACGATATTTGTTGTATGTTTTTAAATTTATTTACTATGTAACGCATCGCATCGCCCACTATTTTGTATCAAAACACTGCATAACTTCTGTTTACACACCCAAAATTGTCCTTTATAAACTTTAAAGTTTCAAATAACTTTCGAAATCAGGGATTGAGCTACCGTAATACAAGAAGCCTCGGTAATAAGTTTTTCTTTGTGTCTTCAACGAGACTGTATCCAGAACATGACTCATCGCAACTCCATGCCACATCAACCTAACTTAGTTCCAATCATAAGGTGCCTCGGATCCTATGTCTCATAATAATGACGATATAAAAATTCATCTTTAAGACATAATACATATATACTTTTTAATAAATGTAATAACTTACATTGTCTAATGTTTCTTATTTTTTAACGTCACTGTAACACCATTTCTTTTCTCAAGCATTGAAATTTCAATTAAAGTTACTTTTCAAATTCCGGTTTCTTTAAGGAAAGGTTTAAACCCCAACTCTGAACGGAAAATCGTGAAAAAGTTAATCGTGATAAAGTGATAGAACTAATTGGTAGTTCGTATTAAATAAAATCATTCTGAGATAATGTATCATTTCAAATCGTCTGTTCCTTAACATGGAGAAATGTATTTATTTTACTGTACATAATTATAAAACATTTATAAACGTTTGAAAATACATTTCAAGAATATGTCTTCATTTTATTTTTACTTACAAATCTGAAATTTCCCAACTAATTAATTCTTGTCATGCATTATTACAGTTCATACTAGTAATGACATATATATATATCTTCGCAGGAAGTCTACTGTATATAAAATGTTTTCTAAAACGGATAAAGGGTACAGCGGAAAACGGCAGTGGTAAAAAAGAGGCATTTATAGAAGAACAAATTGAACCCATTGTATAGAAATTAGTGCAAGAAACGCTTTTGATTGAAAATACCATAAAAACAAACTGATAAACAATAAATATGATGAGTTGAAGAGAAGAGCGGACATCAATATTTCACCTTTACAACTGAACGGAATAGGATCCTTTATATAATTTATTTTACCTATAATATTGCCGCTTTATCCCTAAACTAATTCCAACATTACAAATTTACTAGAAGGCTTTACTACCTCAAAGTCAAATAACACGGACTACTACCGATTTCCCTTGTACCCTCATAATTAATTAATCTTGTTTACGTAAACAAAATTATAAAAACTGATCACATTTCAATCCAATTTCCTTAGAAATTTCGTCCCAAATCTGCAATTTTAATTTTGCTTTCAAGTAATCAGCATGGGAGGTGTCATATAAAATCTTTCTTGCTCGCACTGCTTCGATTCATTTCTCCTCCATGGTGGACAAACACAACTATTCACGCGCAGTCGTAGTCACTAGTGAAAAACTGTGGTACGATCACAAACCTTCGCAGCTCACAGACGCGATGCAATTGCGTCACCTCACCCTGCGTGCGAACATTCGCTGTTGTATTTATTTCTGTGTTTCACAAAAATTCACGGTGAGTCACCTCACTTCACCTCACCAAACTGCGTCTCAACTTGCGCCCGGCCTTATACAATGATATGAATTTGTAACCAGCCATCTTGTATCCTCGATCTTCTTATTTATTATTTATTTATTATTTATTTTGTTGAGAATATAACATGCTCATTGCCCATTCTTTTATACTAATCATACCAGTTTTGCAACACTAATACAGTGAGTCCCACGCAAGAGTTGGCCAATGACGCGGGTTTCTGCGTTGCGGCTGGCACAGCTCCAACTCCCGAGCGATCGGGTGAAATATCTACGCAAATAATGCCGCGGTCGTTGTAATGATTCAGGTTCTCACATTTACAGTTAAAATTACAATAAAAATAACCACGTACCTCATCACAAAAGATGTTGGAAGTGTTCTCCTCTTGCATCCAGACAATACTGGCACCTTTTTAGGAAATTTTCTTTCACGCGCATAAGTTCAGCTTCCGAGACAGAGTTACTTTCTCTTTTGATAGGCCTATGTGATATTGTCATTAATTTCTTCTAACAGTATGTAAATATTATTTATGGGGGAACTTGAAAAATAAAGTGTATAGGTCAATTTCCCATACATAAGAAGAACTTAAAGACAATATCACAAGAGAAATTAATTCTATCTCGGAAGCTGAACTTACGCGCGTGAAAGAAAATTCTCTAAAAAAGGTGCCAATGTTGCGCGTATGCAAGAGGAGAACATTTCCAACATCTCTTGTGATTAGGTACGTGGTTATTTTCATTGTAATTTTAACTGTAATGTGAGAACCTGAATCATTACAACGACCGCGGCATTATTTGCGTAGATATTTCACCCGATCGCTCGGGAGTTGGAGCTGTGCCAGCCGCGCCGCAGAAACCCGCGTCATTGGCCAACTCTTGCGTGGAACTCACTGTACTATATAGGCATATGTTTAATGTAATACTAAAAATGTTTACTCCAATACTAAAAAAAAATAAAAAAATAAAAATATATACAATGGAGGGAAGAGATCAAAACGTAAGTAATATAATAGTTTTGGAGGAAACGAAATATTTAAAATAAATAAAATACATGGAGCATATTTTAACTATAACTTTTTAATTATTCCTATTTTAAAGTTTTCAAATTTTTATCATAATTTTTTTTAAACCGCTTATTGTTTGTATTAAATATGTATATATTGTCCATTTTGTACAATTGATTGTATAGACGGAGCACATTATAAAAAAGAAAATTATTACGGAAGTCAGTGTTTGATTTTGGAATGAAAAAAAGATTATGCAATTTTTTAAGATCTATAACGTGAAACATAAAAAGATATTTCTTCGAGAATATTAATATAACCTATTACGTTATTAAGTAATTTGTATAAAAAGAACAATGCATGACAATTTCGTCTGTGTGATAATTAAGGGATTTTTAAATACTGTAACATAAAGTAAAAGTAAAGTAATCCCTATACAGGTCATGGAGGCCCAGAGGGTTCCAGGAGGTTGAGGCTCCCAGATTTTGGACATTCGGCACATGAAGGTGTTAAGGTTGTCGGCCCTACGCACCGGCCGAATTAACCCCCAAGGATTGGGGTACTCATTTATGTTAGAGGCTGAGTCGACCCCAGGGCCATAGTGCCACCAGAAAGATTAGGTCAATTGAAAAATTCCAACGGTCTCATCGGGAATCGAACCTGTGATCTTCACTACCACGAAAAGACCCACCCCGAAACGCGGAAGTCGAACTCCGAACTCTCAATCGTGCTGAAGTCTAGTCGGCCCTACGCACCGGCCGAATTAACTATGTTAAAATGTTATTTATTACTGTTTGGATACAAGGTAACAACTTTATCTCTCTTTTGAGGGAAGAACGTAATACCTCATTCGCAGTTCTGGATAGTTGAGAATAGACATGGTCACAGTCAGTGCGTTCTTATCTGCCATACGCAGGTGATGAGTCACTGCGTGCATTGGGTGCACCGGCAGGCAACTGCCTAGTACAACCTGTCTCAAAACTATGTATAGGCTTACACCCACAAAAAATATCCCATTTGAAGCCCATTTCTACAACTCTCCAATTTCTCATGCAAATTATACATGTGTGCCGGACTGCATAGAAAATACTTAACAAAGTGTTTAGGTTTTTACTGTATTTCCTGCACCCTGTTATGTAAATTTTACATGAATTTGACATTTTCTTTAGAGTTATTTTCCGATATTAAGTGCCAGAATGGTAATTTATGAGATTGTGTAGGGGACGGGAAAATGTCTGTCCGTCTGTCCATGAGTCTGTACGCGCATTTATAACGTCCATGGCAAGAAGCCTATTGATATTGGACCAAATCGGTTGACCGGTACGGGAGCAACGACTAATTAAATGTCACATGCTTTTTAATTGGGAAATCATGACTATACGTCAAAGCCGTGTTGCTAATCATTGAGGGCCTTGACTACAATGCAGTAAGATGTTTGTTCATTTCGTTGTTCAATAGAAATGAGTACTACATGAACACTGTTATGTAATTAAGGTATATTACTGTGAAATGACTAGGCCTACGTATATTAAGCGGAGGTCTCTGCCAAAGCATTTTGTGAAATGTTGACATATTTCTTATATTAGTGTATACGAGTATGAATTAAGGTTAAGCATCAAACTGGTTCTTCCACAAGCCCTGCTTAATGAATCGATCTGGAACTTCACTCGGAGATTTATTACAAATATAACTTATTTTCTGCATATCATAATTGCAGTGACCACTGATTAAACAAAAGCATTCTGCCACATTCAATTTATCTGATTTTTATTTTATTATAAACTAGCTGAAAAGGCCCGGCGTCGCCCGGGCTTTGTATTTTTAAATTTGAAATTAATTTATGGAGGACTTTCGATTTTGAAACTCTAGGTCCTTATATAATATGTATGAAGAACTTGAAATGAAGAAAAAGATTTATAAAACTATTCCATCAGAAAACGCTAGATATAGCTTTTTATGGCTCATAGAGGATGTCGAATGCTGCATTTCGTTGCTTCTACACATCTTGCCTGGGAGGGGTTGAAATAAGAAGAAACATAAATTACATAAGATTGTATTGTCTTGACGGAAAATTTTATTTCTCATTCTCATGTTACAACCGTTTCGGGGCTGAAATAAAATAGAAATGCAGTATCACTTTCATACTTTCCTCCCCTAAAACCCGGGACATAATATACTGCGAGTATAGCACCCAAAATGTTCCATCCCATGCTTAGGGCCTATGATAAATCTCAACTAATACAAAGCCTATAGCTATGGATAACTGACTATTTACAGACTTCTGATATAGCATACTCACACACTTAAGTTATCCCTTCAATACGCCTTATTCTACATCAAAATGTGAAGTGAGAAAATATTTCTTATGTCGAGGGTAGAGAAAGTTATGTGACTACATCACACTGTGCTTTATTTTCGTGGATTTCAATTTCAGTGATTATTTTCGCCAATATATTACATCAATGGAATCATAATTCGTTAAAGTCCAGCATTAAATAGTTGCCAAGGCCCTATGTCATCACAGTAAACAATTCACTGTTGTCATGTGAACTAAACAGCAATTCATTTTTTTCAGTAGCCTATAAAATTCTCAGAAATTATATAATTTTCAAGGGAAGGAGTATTTTGTTTGAATTTTAATGGTGACCGCTATACTTCCCGGGCTTAACTGGGTATGTGTGCAAAATTCCGTGTAAATTGGTAAAGAAATGTAGATTTGTATAAGGAACAAACATACATACCCACAAACACACATTCGACTTTATATATTAGATTTAAGGCAGACTATTGTAATATATAGGATGCCATGCATTTAAAGGTTAACTAGGAAGAAACAAAGCAAGATTCATGCTAGCAGGCTTCGGAAACTGTTTGTCTGTGTTAGTGTTAATATCAATAAAACCTTCGCAATTCAAAGAAGGCCTTGAAAAATGAGGTTAGAATTGGATTCTCTAGTTTACAAGATATTTCATCGAGGTTGCCATATTTTACAGCAGGGTCCGCTGCCGTATAATTTTAACGTGGCAGACATGTGAAATTGGAGAAGATTCCGGAATGGGATTTTTGAATGTAGAATGTAGAAAAATAAGAAGCTGTGGATGCTAGGGAAAAGGGGAAACTTGGAAGGGTGAAATAAAAAAAAATAGAAAATGTATTCCGTGTAGGTGGTATGTTATTTCCTGCCAAAAGTCGGCGTTAAAATACATTTGTAGGCATTGTACTGGCTTAAAAAAAGAGGATCGTATTTCAACGTTGCAGACAATTTGTCAATGTCTGAATACAGACTTCGTTTGGATAACAATTTCTTTGTATCCGAAGAATTCCCTACCCTACTTTGAGCGCATTTCAATTTCTTAACATTGCTGATATTGGCTTAAGGTTCGTAGAAAAATTCAAATTTTCTTAGAGCTTACCTGGAATAGCTTGAGTAGGAAAAACCTATGCCTGCATGACGTAAAAAATGAAGAATACAACTTGCTTATTTTTCAATAAAAATATTATGTTGTCAATAATAATAAAGATATAGTACTACAAATATCAATTTCCATATTGTACAATCCCTATGACCCATCTGCGCACACGATTTCCTTCACTTCGGAACTTTTCTTTTGTGTACTCTGTTCTTATTGCTTTATACAAAATCCCAAGCTTTTATACCACGTATAAGGCTACTAGCATGTGCCCGCGGCTTCGCCCGCGATAATTATTTCAAAAATTAAAAATTAAGAGCATAATAGTAAAATCATAATATTTATTAACTCCTAAATCACGTGGACTACATACCACGATTAGATAGCATCGTCTGGTAAAAGCGACCTCAGATTCGAGTTTCTTGGCCCAGAAAACCTCTGTATAGTGAGATTCGTCCAAATAAAACAACGTTTGACCATATTTAGGGCTTACAACATTCAAGCGATCGCGAAAGTTTTATTTTCAAGGTGTGACAAAAATAGACAAAGCCAACTGTAATTGATTTGACATTGAAATATATAACTGAAAACTTATGTTTTGAAAACGCAAAAAATGCACGTTTTTTGCCCGTTTTTCACTCATAACTCACGAACGAAAACTAAAATTAAAATTCCGGCTTCGCGGTGCATTTTCCGACCCTTCAGCCCACCTAAGTTATGTTTAAAATTTCAGATCTCTGCGTTCAGTAGATTTCCCTGGACATCGAGGACAGTTCCTTTTATTAATATAGATAATATGAATTATAATGATACCTTCTCTAATTTGTCAAACATCCATTTAATTTAATCCAAACCCACCTATACCATTGGCAACAATATGTTCTGTGAATTTGTTTCGATAATTCTATGCAAAAAGGGATTAAGTATTTTCAGAAACATTTAATTTTTGGCATTTAGAATCAGAATTTTTCAAAATCCCTTCTTAGTGAGCACCTACATTATGAAACGAAGGTACTGTCAAAATTCCAAGTCTCTACCTGTTATAGTTTAGGCTCTACGTTGATTCCTGTCAGTCAGGACAAAGCCTTTTATATATATAGAGATATTCACAGATTCAACGTTAGTGGCAGTTAGTTAGAAATAGTGATTTATATGTAGAGCTAGAATGGTGGCAATTATGTTAGAAACAGTGATGTTAGTGACATGTAGAGTAGATTGTGAAAATTATGTTAAGAACAGTGATATTAATTCAAATTTTATGGTAAAGGTTCCACCTATATACTAGTAGTTTGTTTGAACACCATTTATATGCTTGAATCCGATTAAGATTGTTAGGAGTTATTTTTATCCTCTAACCTAACTTAATATCTGGTATTTAATTAAATACTTTCAGTTCTTTCATATCTATTGAAGTTGTTGTTATTTGTTGTAATTTAATGAGATGTATTAGGTTAGGTTAGAAGAAATTTTACTTAACAATATAGCAATTGAATAATTTTGTTCAGATTTTTTCTAGTTCTTTTAGACTTTAATATGTTTAGTCAATTATCAATTTGTTATTTACAAGTATCATATGTATTCAATATTCAAATTTATTCAATTGTTTTCTAAAAACTATAATATACACAAATTTCATTTAAAATAAGTTACTAAAAACAGTATTGAATATTTTATAAAATTGTAACCCACTTGAGCATGTTTAAAAATATTCTAAAGTACATTTACAGGCAATTTTGTTGGAAAGCAATATCAATATTCGTCTATTTTAAGTACAAAGTTGATAGTGCGTCTACTGTTAAAGAAAGATTGACCTTCATGTATAGTAATGTGAAAGTTCGTAGAAATCTTATTTTGAATTTAACCCATAAACTTCTTTATAGGAGTCATATAACATATGTTAACTTTTAAAATGATTATTTCGGTATAATCGTACACAGTGGGTGTTGAGTTATGATGTATAACTCTTGTCGTTGTATATTATAAATAGGGACCGGATTTTTAGGTTTTTAAAAATACTGTTTTAGGTTTTCCATTAGGTGAAATAGTTTTTTTTTAGGTTTTTGTCCAAAATATCGTTTTCGGGTAGAATAATTGCTTTAATGAATTTAAATGTGCTACATAGGATTCAATACATAATACTTGTAAAGTTTAACTTAACAAAATTGACTTAAATTTGTGTAAACTTGCTTTAGGACAATAATGTACAATTGAAGAAAGAAAGCATAAACAATCAAAATAAGCAGTGAAAATAAGATTGTCTCACATTTCCTGATTACAGTATATCACTAAATATCTTTCAAGATTCTCAACTATGAAGTTCTTCCTGTTATCATGTTTTGAAGGCAGAAAATGCCCTTTCAACCTCACATGACGTCAACAATGGTTGTTCTTACGAGTATTTTAAAAGGAATACGCCGGTACTCTTACAATTCCTCTCTTGATACTGTCATCCTAGACGACATTGGGTTGAACGAAACGCTGGTGGTATTAATTTCAACCCGACAAAAATTGTCTCTCCGCAAAATATCGATTTATCAACTGACAAACAAAAAAAGACAAAAAAGTAGCCTAAATTAGATATTTTAGGTTTTATATCCCGTTTAGGTACATTTAGGTTTTTATACCCCATTTAGGTATTTTTAGGTGCCACAGAATTAATGTGGGTGAATCCTGTGGACATGATTCGAAAAAGTGTATGATCGCTTTTTGTTTTGGAAGTAAGGAAAAAAATAGGTAAAAACCTAAGAATCCGGTCCCTAATTATAAATGTACTTTAGAATATTTTAAACATGCTTAAGTGGGTTACAATTTTATAAAATATTCAATACTGTTTTTAGTAACTTATTTTAAATGAAATTTGTGTATATTATAGATTTTAGGAAACAATTGAATATAATTCTAAGCTTCATAATGAAGTTTATTAATAATAATAGTGATATTAATGTTGACCGCCACAGACCGCCTTCAATTTTACAGCCGTATTTCTACGAGGGCCGTCCATAAAGTGAACTTTTGTAAGAGACTTGCAGGTAGGTGTTGAAGCCTCCACCCTACAGCTCGGACCGCGCACCCAGAGATTTTCATTTTTTCCTACCCATCAAGAAATAACAGTGAATGACAGAGAATGGTAGAGATTGATAGAGAAACGGAGGTTATCACACAATGGTTCAAATCCCAGGCGGCAGGCATACAAAAGTTGGTCCCACGGTGTGACAAATGTCTTGAATTCCGGTGGTGAATATGTTTGGAAAATAGTTCAACACATCCAGTGTCTGTTATAATAAATGTTTCCATTAAATTGTGTTTTGTTTCCGTTAATGGCCTGTGGGAAAGGTACTTTATGGACGAGCCTCGTACACCTAGTGACCGCAGCTGAGCAAACGATTGTCGTGAATACGTATCATTTCGTAGGAAAATGTTATGTGATAAGTCTTTGCGATTCTACTTGCCGGTATATTTACAATAGTCCTCAAGAAAAAGGTGTTTATAAATGGATTCTACAAGTTTTGAAGAACACATTATATTTGGCCGATTTTCGTGCTTCTAAAAAGTAAATATTTCACCCATATAGCAACTATGAACAATAATGTACATTACTAGGAGGTGCCCGTGGCTTCGCCAGGATAATTCTTTTAAAAATTAAAAATTAAGAGTATAATAATTATTAAAGCATTATATTTATTAACACTTGCACGCGAATCATTCATGAACTAAGCCATTAATAATTAATGAAACAGCTAACATTCCTGCTTTAGAGTACATTCCACGACATGAAAGCGCCCCCTGGGAAAACTATATCAGAATCGATTATGCAGTTCCTAAGAACCTGTGAACATATAATACGTATTGTTTCTCAGCTGTTTATTGACATGAATATGATATGAATTTTATTTTATCAATTCAGTGTAATTTTCAGAAATTATATAATGTTTCAAGGGAAGGAATGGTTTGTTTGGATTATTATTACCAGCGATATTTCAAGAGATAAAACCATCAATATTTTACAGCTGTTGCCCCCGGCTTCGCCCGCCATTATTCATTGACTCCAGGATTTTTAAGAAAATTACACTGGTAGATTATTAAAAATGTTTGTGGTTCAGAGCTATGAAAATTGTAAGTAAAAATAAAATTAGAATATTTGTTCATTGTGTTCATTTCACTTAGGCCTTATATAATAAAGAAACGGTTTTCCTTCCTAATTTTGTAGTCGTCATGAAAGTTTAGACTGCGAGAGACGAACATCGCCGAGTATACCCGATGTCTCACGAAACGGGCGAGCAAGCACGCTATTTAGGGCCGTTGAATTGTATAAGAGTAGATAATCTACTTCTGTACAATACACGATTTTTTATAATATATTAGTATGGGGTTGTGCATTTAATATTCAGAGGGTTTTTACAATTCAGAAAAGAATTTTAAGAGTAATATTTAATCTTAAACCTAGAGATTCTTTACGTGAGTATTTTAAATTAGGCTGCATAACATTCTAACTGTCACAAGCATTTTAATTTTTAAAGCTGGTGTGTTTTATAAGAAGAATCTCCAATATATATTAATATGGATATACATAATTATGAAACCAGACAAAGAAATCATGTGCACATATCTCAGTACTCAACTACCAAGTATACAAAATCTCCAGTCTGCCTCATTAGTAGGATAGTAAACAAACTTCCAAACAGCATTTCTAGTATTAATAATCTTCATCTGTACAAGTCAAGACTAAAGACATTTTTATGTAAGAATTCGTTTTATGATTTAAATTAATGTTTTAGTTTTTAATTGTATTGTATTGTATTTGTTATTTTAATGTTATTTATTTGACGACTGTATCTGAACTGTATATACGGCAAACAGATAATAAAAATTATTATTATTATTATTATTATTATTATTATTATTATTATTATTAATTCTAGTAAATAACTTTTAGACAATGCGTTACTGTTTTCGAAACACCGGGTAATCCTGAGCTAGCCACAGTGATAGTCTCCTCGCTACTGTCATAGTTCCCATGATTCAACAGTAAAAAACAAAACGCGATCAGTCTCGTCTCGTCTATTTGCTGTGCATGATGCAAAGTGGTCGCGTCCGGTTTTTAGTGTAATTTCGTGTGAATACGTGTATAAATGGTGTATGTGTATTGTTTTTAAGTGCAGTGTCATTGCAGAAAAACTCTGGTGATACCTTTATTCTGGTTATCGTCTCATAAACTGTCTCAGGTAAGTAGGAATTTTCCAGTGATCATTTTTACAAGTTCGTTACTGTAAGAAAATGGCGGTCGTTGGCTTTTAAGCTCTTCCAGAGAAAGAAATATGGTTTGTTACCCTGTACAGGCTAAGTCAGGTAATTTCAAAGTAGCCCTCGCACGGCAATTAGGCTATTTTCGTGTTATGTCTGTCTGTCTACTGTCCATTTACAGCTATTATGTCAGTATCTAGATAACGGACGTTGAATGTTTTGGTGGCAATGTTCCATTGGTTAAGTAGCAAAAAAATAAATACCAGGCCTAGGCTATGTAGATGTAGATGTAGATATCTCGTCCTGTAGATCCTGTGTTGAGCGGGGCTCAAGGACATAGAACACGTCAGATCAAAAAATACATGCATGTTATAACAATAATATAGGTCTACAGAAACTGCAAGCTGTCAAATTTATCCAAGCTGGAAATATTCCTCCAAATTGTAGAAGGTGTGAGTTATTAAAAATTCCTTGACAGCTGTTTTGAAAGGTTTGATCTTTCTTTGAATACATAATAATTTAATGTTGTTTGGAAGCTTGTTATATATCTGTACTGCAGAATAATACGCACCCTTCTGAAAGAGTTTTAACGAGTTATTTGGTCTGTGTAGATCATTCATGTTTCTGGTAGTACGTCCATGTACACTAAAATTAGTTTGAAATTTATCAATATTATTCACTACAAAACACATAACAGAGTATATATACTCCCCTGTAAGAGTGAGGACTCTTAATTTTTCAAACAGCGGTTTACAAGATTCCCTTTTTTTCTTTCCACATATTATTCTTATTGCCCGCTTTTGAAATCTAAATATTTTCTCCCTATGGGTAGAGTTGCCCCAGAAAATGATCCCGTACCTCATTACCGAGTGAAAATATGCAAAATATACCATAAGTAATGCATCCTGTTTTAATATATTATTCAAAATTCTTAAAGCAAAGCATGCTGAACTCAGTTTTGGACTTATCATTTCTATGTGTGTCTTCCAGTCAAGATTTTGGTCAATTTGCAGTCCTAAAAATTTTACATAGTCCTAAAAATTTTACATATGATGTGTGTAATCCCTATATTAAAAAGCCGCATGGCTGACTCATTCACTCAGTGAAAATAATGTTTGCCCACTTCCAGATGAGCTAGAAACTTGAAATTTGGCATACTTTTAACCTCTAACCCAGGCGGGAAAATTTAAAAAAAATCCTACAAAAGGGCGGATGCACTTGAAAATCTCTGTTCAGTTCCCTTGACAACAATATGATTTGCAGTGTTCACATAGGACTCTGGAAGTTTCAGTACATTATAATTTCTGTAAACCGACCGAGGTGGCCGAGATGATAACGTCTTGAACTCATTTTCGGTAGCTTCCAGGTTCAAATCTCGTAGCCGGCCAATTTGCCATGGGGTTTTTCATGGTTTCCCCAGTCGTAATGGCTAATGCCGAATTGGTTATTTACATACCACAATTCATCCTCTTTATTTCATCCTGTAGTATCAGTTGAAATTTACTCCATAAAATATGCCATTAATCTTGACCCACTTCCAAATGAGCTAGAAACCTGAGATTTGGCAGACTTTAGCTTTTAATCGACGGCAAAATTCCAAAAGTTTAAATGTTTATTTTTTGCCCCGAAAAAATCTGCTTAGTAGAATTTGCAGGGCATCGCTCACTGACAGACAACAGACAGACAGACAAACAAAAACTAGGTAGAAGAGTATTGAAGAACGGGGGGCTATTCTTTACCTGGGCCCTGTTTCATAGAACCTTTACACTAATATTATTAGCAAAAACATAATAATATTAGTTAATTTTATTAGTCTTCTGTTTCATAAGAATATTAGCTAATATTATTAGTTATGAGTTCAAGGCCCTAAATTATTGGTAAATGTTACTAATATTATTAGTGAACTGTCTCATACACACCAATGGTAATAGAATTTGCTCATAATATTAGTTGTTTTTCTATGAGTGAATTTTCTCCCTTAAGATTAGCAGAGAGGTTGAATTTGTGACATCAAAGTTGTGAAAATCAAGAAAATGGCTGATTCTGATTCAAGTAACAGTGATGAAGAAGTATATGTTCGCAGACCAAGGAATTTTAGGCCAAGAATAGCCTACAATCTTATGGAACAAACATATGAATTTAATAAAATTTACTAATAATATTAGATGCTTTTCTATAAGTGTATTTGGGCTAATAAGTTATTCTCAAACCCATGTAATTCAGATTTTGTGATTTTAAATTTGTGGAGAATGAATCACTCTGATGTAATTATCAATTTAGAAAAAGCTTACATACACTTAGAAACTTGTTTTGACAAAAATTCCTTTCATAGATTTGAGGCTAGATTTTAGTACATAAACCTATTTTGAATAAGTGCCTGGCAGGTTTATACATTTCTTAGAGCTAGTTATTATGAAGATATATGTAGGCCGTGCTGCTTTGAAATGGTATTGACAAAAAGACTGAGAAGGGAAAAAACAAACAAGAATCCAGACATAACCTCCAAATCAAACAGCTGACTAATGAACTAATAATATTATTGAAGAGATTTTATGAGTAGTGTTCACATCTCTATGAAACAAGATTTTGTTAACTAATAAATAATATTATGAGTTCTAATATTATTAACTAATATTATTAGCAAGTTCTATGAAACAGGGCCCTGAAGTGAATGTTTGAGGACAGACTCCTCTGGCTTATTAGTAGCCTAACAGCCATTTCGTAAAATATGATATGGGAAGTTTTCCCCTCAATTGGGTGGTCAAATATAATTTTAAAACTTCAGGTTCACTGAATATTAAGGAATTAAGAGTATTTGAAGTTGTTTCATGTGTAAAATCTGTCAATTTACTTATTTATTGCATTCTAGTTACTTTTTTTTGCCAATTTTAGCATGATTTTAACACTCTTTAATACCATGTAGTCAAAAGTAATCAGCTATGTCCATTTTGATTTGATAAAATATACACCTTAAGGCACAATTTTGTATAAGATTAACTTCAAAAGTGTGTGTGGTTTATTACCATGTAAAATAACAAACAGTGACTTTTTGTCCCACCAGTAACGTTGATAGTTTTACTAAATTATTATTGATGAGTTAAATTAATGTCCTGACAATCTGGAAACAGTTTATAATTTGTATTTAATCCCTCATAATTTTATTAATAACAACATCATGACCCTAACAGTAATAGCAGAACAGCAAGACTAGCTACAAAGACTTTTCACGAATTAAATACTTGGTTTCAAGCTAATAAAATGTCACTTAATATTGATAAGACCCACTTTATTCAATTTAGAACAAAAAATAGATATATCTCAAACATTGTAATCAATTATCAAACACAAATCATAGAGGAAATTAGCAACATAAAATTCTTAGGACTACAAATTGACCAAAATCTTGACTGGAAGAAACACATTGTAATGATAAGTTCTAAGCTAAGTTCAGCATGTTTTGCGCTACGAACTTTGAATGATATATTACAACAGGACGCATTACTCACGGTATATTTTGCATATTTTCACTCTGTTATGAGGTACGGAATCATTTTTTGGGGTAACTCGGCACATAGGGAAAAAATATTTAGATTACAGAAGCGAGCAATAAGAATAATATGTGGAAAGAAAAAACGAGAATCTTGTAAACCGCTGTTTGAAAAATTAAAAGTCCTCACTCTCACCGGAGAGTATATATACTCTGTTATGTGTTACATGGTAGATAATATTGATAAATTTCAAAGTAATCACAGTATACACGGGCGTACTACTAGAAACATGAATGATTTACATAGACCAGCTAACTCATTAAAACTTTTTCAGAAAGGTGCTTATTATTCCGCAATACAAATATACAATAACCTTCCAAAAGAGATTAAATCACTATGCAAATCTTTCAAAAGAGCTCTGAAGCAATATTTAGTAACTCACACCTTCTACAATATGGATGATTTCTTTTCAGCTTGAGTAAGTGTGACATAACAATTCTTGTATCATGTTTTTTTTTTTTTTTATAACATGCATGTATGTTTTTATCTGACGTGTTCTATATCCTTGAGCCCTGCTCAACACAGGATCTACAGAACGAGACATCTACATCTACATCTACTACATCTACAAATGAACTGTTTTTGTGCATAATTAAAATCATTGTCCAAATTATGTCCCACCCGTAATAGATATTGAAAAACAAGTTTAAAATATTGAAAATAAATTTTAAATAATGCGTTGCATGTAGTGTGGAGGAGAAGGCATTGTAAATTTTACAGAATGTGAAGAACCAATTCTAGTTTATTATTTATGGTATGTAATAAACAAAAATAGTTTTCATAATATGCTAGAACTTCCTACCCGTAATTATGAAATGGCTGCTATATAGATGTCGAAAATAACTTCACAATTACGTTGCAAAACATTATACCAGGATCTAATTCTGCAACAAAAGTCAAATTTAATATATAAAATCCTGCAGTTGCCTAGTAACAAAATAACATTGAATTAGGAAGCTAATACAAAATTGAATAGCCTATAGAGGCTATCATTTTTATTAATCCGTTGTGTTGAAAAAGTTTTCAGGTGTTTGTTTAATTGGATTGTAAAGTAATTTTAGAAGTGCAGCGCGGTGGATTGTTAGCACTGACTTCATAACCCTGATTTAATTGAATTAATTTAGAATTGCAATGGAAAATTTAGCTTTTATGAATGTCGGTAAAATTGAATTTCTGAATTATGTTTAAATCATGGAAGAGCCTAATATCGTTGGATGTATTTAGTTGTTGTATGTAGCCTAGGTAGATGAAAAGAGAATTACTCTGAATAGGCAATTTCACACCAGTTGACTTGTTTTACATTGCCTAGCAACGTAAATAGCCAATATAATATTTGAACTGGTGTTTTCGTGTAGTCCGTATTTAGTTGCGACATTAATTGAAGATGTTCTTGCTCAGTTTCCATGACAACTGATTTGCATTTGATAAATTTTATAATATAACTAGCTGAAAAGGCCCGGCGTCGCCCGGGCTTTGTATTTTGTAATTTGAAATTAACTTATGGAGGACTTTCGATGTTGAAATTCTAGGTCCTGATATAATAATGTATGTAGAATTCGAAATGAGGAAGAACAACATATGGCACTCATACTATTCCCTCAGAAAGCTAAAACGCTAGATATAGCTTTTTATGGTTCATAGAGGATGTCGAATGCTGCATTCCGTTGCTTCTACTCATCATGCCTGGGAGGGGTTGAAATAAGAAGAAACATAAATTACATAAGATTGTATTGACTTGACGGAAAATTTTATTTCTCATTCTCATGTTAAACCGTTTCGGGCCTGAAATAAAATAGAAATGCAGTATCACTTTCATACTTTCCTCCCCTAAAACCCGGGACATAATATACTGCGAGTATAGGACTCAAAATGTTCCATCCCATGCTTAGGGCCTATGATAAATCTCAACTAATACGAAGCCTACAGCTATGGATATTAATAACTGACTATTTACCGACTTCTGATATAGCATACTCACACACTTAAGTTGTTCCTGCAATACGACCTCTTATTCTACATCAAAATGTGAAGTGAGAAAATATTTCTTATGTCGAGGGTAGAGAAAGTTATGTGACTGCATCACACTGTGCTTTATTTTCGTGTAATTCATTTTTCAGTAATTATTTTCGCCAATATATTACATGGAATCATAATTCGTTAAAGTCCAGCATTAGGCTATATAGTTGCCAAGGCCCTATTTAATCACAGTAAACAATTCACTGTTGCCATGTGGACTGAACAACATTTCATTTTTTTCAGTAGAATATTCACAGAAATTATATAATTTTCAAGGGAAGGACTGATTTGTTTCAATTTTAATGTTGACCGCTATACTTTCCGGGCTTAACTGGGTATGTGTGCAAAATTCCGTGTAAATTGGTAAAGAAATGTAGATTTGTATAAGGAACAAACATACATACATACATACATACATACATACATACATACATACCCACAAACACACATTCGACTTTATATATTAGATACCATGAAATAGGCGCTAAGTTGGGCATTGCTCCGGTACCGGTCAATCGATTTGGTTCAATTATTTTTAACCTACAGAACACCATACGTTATAAGTTCATATACCAATTTCCATGACAATCCGATGAAACATGTTTGAGTTATCGCAGACAGACGACGGTCATTTTGCCGTCCACCACATGCTGTAATCTCATAAAGTAATTACCATTCTGGCACCTTATAAATAACAGCATCATGTGTTTTCACACATCGTCCTTTATTTCGTCTTCTTTCAACTGTCGTTTGTATAGCTAAAATGTATATTTGCACTTGCAGACTGCAGACATAGATTCATAGATTTTATTAGTCATTAGGTAATACAATTATTACAATAGACTTCGTCATTCTAAAACTAAATTCTTTTACATATAGTAAAGTATTATATATATATATATTTTAAATAAATAATAAAGGGAATACAATAGTATTAAAACTGTAGTATAAAACTATTACATATTGAGTCGTAAAAGGCCATATATAGGCTCACATTGCTAAATCAAATGTATCACAATTAAAATAGTCGTCAACAGAGTAAAATGTTTTGATAACCAACCATGTCTTAATAGATTTCTTAAACTTTATCAACGGTATATACCTTGCTGCTAGTGGAAGCTTATTAAATAATTTTTGCTGTACATACAAGTGGCTGCTTAAGGTTTTGTTCAGTCTACAACAAGGGAGATCTAATCTATTCTTATTTCTTGTTTCATTTGAGTGTATGCTGGCACGTGTATTAAGGTTTTCTAAGTTTTCTTTTACGTATATCAGGTTACAATAAATGTATAAACTGGGTAGTGTCATTATTTTTAAATCTTTAAAAAACTGCCTACATGTAACACTATTTTTTGCCCACTGCTTTCTTTTGACAAATAAATACTTGGGATGCTCCCGAGCTGTTTCCCCATAACCTAATCCCATCAGCTGATTTAGTTGGAAGGTCACTGAACTCTATCTAGAAGAAAAATCAATATTCTCTTGTGTGAGCTACTTCCTTATACAGTGAGTCCCACGCAAGAGTTGGCCAATGACGCGGGTTTCTGCGTCGCGGCTGGCACAGCTCCAACTACCGAGTGATCGGGTGAAATATCTACGCAAATAATGCCGCGGTTGGTGTAATGATTCAGGTTCTCACATTTACAGTTAAAATTACAACGAAAATAACCACGTACCTCATCACAAGAGATGTTGGAAATGTTCTCCTCTTGCATAAGCACAACACTGACACCTTTTTTAGGGAATTTTCTTTCACGCGCGTAAGTTCAGCTTCCGAGATGGAGTTAATTTCTATTGTGATATTGTCTTTAAGTTCTTCTTGTGTATGGGAAATTGACCTATACACTTTATTTTTTAAGTTTCCGCATAAATAATATTTACATACTGTTAGAAGAACTTGATGACAATATCACATAGGCCTATCCGTGTGTCTGTACGTGCGATAACTCAAATACGCTTTTTCTTAAAACTTGGTATACGCATTTATAACATCCAAGGGAAAAAGCCTCTTGATATTGGACCAAATCGGTTGACCGGTACCGGAGTAGTGCCCAATTTAGTGCCTATTTTATGGTAAGTATTAGAAAGAATTTATCAAATGCAAATCAGTTATCATGACTACATATTGTTTTAGAGTGTTCATATACGGCTTTGGAGGTTGTAATACATTTAGCTTTGACAATTAACACTATTCCTTTACATACTCTTAACAAACTAGACCGTTAAACTGAGCGAGGTGCCCGAGATGGTAACGTCTGGGACTTGCATTTCGGTGGTTCCTGTTTCAAATCCCGAAGCCGGCCAATTTGACATTTAAAAAAAAAATTATTTGCGAGTGTGCGATTTTCAAGATATCACAAATGTGTATAGTTCTGTTGGACGATTTAAATGTTTTTTTTTTTTTTTTTTTTTTTTTTTTTTTTAAGAAAACTCAACCTTTGTTCTTCCGTAAGGCCTTCTTAATGAATTAATCTGGAGCTTAACTTGGAACTCAATTTGAAAATAAAAATTTCTCTCTCCGTATATTAACTGATTAAACAAAAGCATTCTGGCATTTTGTTACATCAGTTTACCTGATTTTATTTATATTTACTACGTAAAACAATAAAATACTTACATTCATGCAAGTCATGTAAAAACGAAGTCAGTGTTAGTAAATTTAATGTTCTAATTATTTTTATGTTGAATAAATTATTTAAATAAAACATCTAGCAATTTAGTTTAATAATCGCGGGCTATAATCTCAACACACCAAAGAATCAGTTTTGAGTCTAACATGTGGATATAGACTTCATTTCATTTAATTTTAATTTTTTTCTATATTTCAATGCAATATCCAGGATTTTTAGATTATTTTTTTGTTTTGTTTCCACATGCTGAAGTACGATTATTGAAGCCGTGATTTACTGAACTTCAACTGCATGAACACAAAATCCTGGTTTTAGTTTTGCACGTAGTGATTTATGAATCGGAGAAGGCTGTGGTGTTTGTTGCGTCTCTGCAAATCCACGTTTATAGACACGTGATTCAGTTTTTTTCCCCGGGATTCTATTGATTTCATTTGCGATCGGCTTTTGTCATCACCAAACGTGGCCAATATTATATTGAAATGCTCACTCCAATCAAACCTGTAGCAATTATGGGATTTTTCTGTTATCACCAGCGGGAAAACTGATGCCCTTTAAACTTCCTGTTTGATTTTCGAGCAGCACAAAAAGGCACAATTAAAATTGTGGCTTTGAAACAAAATCTCGCTCCAGTTGTGAAAAAATGGGAATCACAAATTTGTAGGTACGCTGCCAACTAGTTTACAATCTGTGAATTCCGGATTTCAGGATAATTGAATGTGTTCTGTGTGAGTTTTTTATTCCATAATCGATGCATTACACCACTTTCTAAAAACCATCATAAATTTACCACATTCTCAGTAAAGGGTCACATATTTTTATATTTCATAGTAACTTTAAAGAGTTCCCGGTATTTTAAAATGTTAGAGAAACAAATTACTTCGTGTTACTAAGTGCCAGTATGGTACTTTATGAGATTGTGTGGGGAACGGGAAAATGTCTTTCCGTCTGTCTGTCCGTGTGTCTGTACGCGCGATAACTCAAATAGGCCTATGCTTTATCGGAATAGATGATCTGATGACCTCAGAATTATAATTTAGTTTCATATGCAGAGGTAATTAAGAAATATAAAGATTAATAACTGTCATAATCCGTAATTCCTTAAATTTTGGTTTACAGTGGGCAGTACATTTAGCACCAGTTAAGATTCGCAGCTCTTTTTTGAATCTTAAAATATTATCAATTTTTTGAACAATTTCCCCAAAGGATTAATGCCATATTTAATTATGGTCTGAAAATATGCATAGTAAGACATTTTTATACTATGTGCATGTAGTTGAGTTTTTAAGTTTCTGAGCAGATATAGTACTCTAATAATTCGAATACTTAAATACTCTGTATGATTTTCCCAATTTAACCTGGAATCAAGATATATTCCAAGAATTTTCATTGCCATTTACATGCCTCCAAAATTCCGCTTGCAGAAATCTCTGGATTCATATTTATATGTTGGTGTGAAACTTTATAATAAATTACCTTTAGATTTAAGACGAATTGACAACTTGAAATAGTATATTGCGATACAAGTGCCGTAAGGCACGTTTACGGGTCGAGGAAACAGATTGAAAAAACCCGAGGCGCAGCCGAGGGTTTTTAAGTTTTCGAGACCCGTAAATGCCTTTACGGCCCGTGTGTTGCATGCTATTTTTTGCACGATGATTATTTATATCAATTTAATTATATTAATTGTGATATTACCTGAAAATATTATGTAAATACATTCTTGAAAATAGATGTTTATTTCAGAAAGTGATTCGCATGTGTTTGTTGTTATGGGAACCGAATATTTGTCCTGGGGGCCGTGGCCATAAAGGCTTGTATTATGAAGTGTATCGTAATGAATTATGACGTAGCGCTTGGACCGTAAGTGTTTTAACCTCATCGCAACCGGCCTTAGCAACAAGACTGTGTGGGAATGTCAACTTACGATCCATGTAAACAAAGTTCGTAAGTACCACTTACTAGCTAAGGAGTGCAAAAAATTTTAAGTAGGCCTACAGCGTTAAGAATGTTATCAATTAACTAAACCTTTATAATGTACAGGAATATTTGGAGACAGATTTTATTTAATTGCTTGCTGACTTAAGCATTGTATGCTTAATGGTTAAAATAACTATTATTATTATTATTATTATTATTATTATTATTATTATTATTTTATTATTATTATTATTATTGCCTTTTAGATTAAAAGTAATAGTCTGAGTTTTCCCAGTTATAAAATAATTAAACTTAATATCTCATAACAGATTGAGATATTATCATGAAATTTTAAACTTTAGTTTAGGTTTGCATTTTAAATGAGTGTACAAAATTTCAAGATTCTAGGACAAGTAGTTTAGAAAACCGCTCTGAGCACGTTGGTCATCCAGTAAGGTAAATGTGACTTTCCCTGTCTTTACTGTTAATAACGGCAGACAATAGAGGGCTGTTTTACTTCCCGTGCATATGAATGTGATAATTTATTAAATGCTAATGATGAATGCCTCTCAAAAAAACAGTAATGCCAAATAACGGTAGCAGGAATGATAAGCAATAAATTTGATGTGACAACAGGAGTACGACAAGGGGATGGATTATCTGCAGTGCTATTTAATCTAGCCTTAGATGCAGTCTTAAAAGAACTGAACCTAAAAGGCAATATCTCTATATATATAAAAGGCTTTGTCCTGACTGACTGACTGACTGAATGACTGATTGACTGAATGACAGGAATCAACGTACAGCCTAAACTATAACAGGTAGAGACTTGGAATTTTGACAGTACCTTCGCTTCATAATGTAGGTGCTCGCTAAGAAAGGAGTTTGAAAAATTCTGATTCTAAATGCCAAAAATTAAATGTTTTTGAGAATACTTAACCCCTTTTTACATAGAATTATCCATTCCAAATCACAGAATATATTGTTGCCAAATTTTATATGATGGGCTTGGAAAAAACAATTGAAATGCACTTTTGACAAACAAGAGAAGTTATCAAAATAATTCATGTTATAAATAAATATTACAGAATGAAATCCACTAAAATAATGGAATCACATAACTTTCTCTACCCTGGACATAGAGAAAACAAAACGAGGTATGGTAATGTGTATATTATTATATTATATCGCAAGTTTTTGGAGAGAAAAGTATGAAAGTGATAATGCTTTCTGTTTAATTTCATCTCCAAAACGGCTTTATGGTAACATAAGAGTGGGAAATTTCCCGCCTCGATATTACAATTTAATGTTACAGGAATTTCTGTTTCTTCTTATTTAAACCTCTACCAGGCTTGCTGTGCACTGTACAAGCGATGGGATGCAAAATTCTAGATCCTCTATGAGCCATAAAAAATTATATCAAGCGTTTTCTGAGGGAATAGTTTGAGTGTAATAAGTCGTTCTTCCTATTTCAAATTATAAATGCCTATATAAGGACCTAGAATTTAAAATTGAAAATCCTTCATAAGCTAATTTCCAATTACAAAATACAAAACCCAGGCGACGCCGGGTCTTTTAAGCTAGTCTTATATAAGTCCAAACAAGCATGTGCATACGCAGATGATGTGGTATTAATAGCAAGAAATGAAACAGCACTTCAAGAAATGTTTACCACCGTAGAAGAGCTAGGGAAAACATCAGGATTAATAGTTAACCAAAATAAGACTAAATACATGAAGATGGAAATTAATCAATGTGGGAACATGCCGCAAAACATACAAATTGGAACATACATATTTGATACAGTAACAAACTACACATATTTGGGAGTGGAAATTAATAGCAAAGGAACAGTGTCCGAAGAAATTAATAAAAGAATAATAGCCGGAAATAGAGCATACTACGCAAACTTGAGTTTAATAAAGTCAAGCTTGTTATCTAAAGCATCCAAAATGAAGCTATATACAACATTGATAAGACCTGTAGTATCATATGCTGCTGAAAGCTGGACACTAAATACAAACGATGAGAATGCTCTAAGAATTTTTGAAAGAAAAATCATTAGACGCATATATGGTCCGATTAATGAAGCAGGAATATGGAGAATAAGGTCAAACCTAGAAATAAATAAGATATTACATGGAGAGGACATTGTTAGGCATGTGAAATCATTAAGACTTAGCTGGCTAGGTCATGTAGAAAGAATGGGAAAAGAAAGAACACCAAAAAATCTACTGCATGGAGACATAATGGGGACCAGAAGAAAGGGTAGACCAAGAAAAAGATGGATACAGGATGTAGAACAGGACTTAAAAAAGATGGGTGTAAAGAATTGGAAAAGACAGGCTCAGGAAAGAGATTCATGGAAGAAGATTGTGAAGGAGGCCAAAGCACATCAAGGGCTGTAGTGCCGAGAAAGAAGAATGATGAATGCCGCAATGTATTAATAATGTAATGCATACTGCATTACTGTTTGTTTGTTGATGTGCAGCTGTTAATGTATTGCTTATTATTTATTGATGATACAGATGAACACATTTCATTTGTTTATAACATTAAAATTTATACAGCGTTGAGTATTGCTTTAATAATCCAAGCACTGTGCATAACGTCCTTTTAAATAAATGAAACTGTTTAATGTACATTTAATTATTGATAAAAATTTCACTCACTTACGGGCATCTATCGCTGCAATATTTACGAGGGAGAATCAAATTTTTTTTGCACGACGTAACTAATTAGTGGTACTTACGAATGTTGTTGCCGTGGATCGTAAGTTGACATTCCCACACGCAGTCTTGTTGCTATGTGCGGTAAGAATTTACTTACGGCACTCATCATAATACAAGCCTTTATGGATAAGGCCCCCGTGGACAAATATTCGGTTCCCATAACAACAAACACATGCGAATCACTTTCTGAAATAAACATCTATCTTCAAGAATGTATATACATAATATTTTCAGGTAATATCACAATTAATATAATTAAATTGATATAAATAATCATCGTGCAAAAAATAGCATGCAATACTCGTGCCGTTAGCGCGAGCGCCTCGTTTTTTCAAACTATTTCCTCGATCCGTATGCATCGCTTATGGCACTTGTATCGCAATATACTATTTTCCCACTATTTTACTACAGGAAGAATGCTTGCTTGTACATTATTTTTCCACAGTCCCCTCCCAGTTCAATGCACTTGCGCCATCAGATAGGAAGTGCTTTGATACCGCGTGATAAAAATTATTTTGGTTGACGTTGTAGCCACTCGTGCACCTCCTATTGGACGTCTTCATCAGACTTTAACTTCTGCCCTCCAAGGTGCTCCTTTAATGGACCAAGGATGTGGAAATCTGATGGTGACAAATCTGGCGAGTATGGCGGATGTGGGAGGCACTTGAAGCGAATGTCATCGATGGTTTTCGTGGTTGCACGAGCAGCATCAGGACGGGCATCATCATGCAGAAGCAAAGCACTTGCTTTCAGCAATCCCCTTCGCACCATCAGATTTCCACATCCTTGGTCCATTAAAGGAGCACCTTGGAGGGAATAAGCTAAAGTCTGATGAAGACCGTCCAATCGGCAGTGTACGAGTGGCTACAACGTCAACCAAAATAATTTGTTCTCACGCGGTATCGAAGCACTTCCTATCAGATGACGTAAGTGCATTGAACCCTCCATGTCATTGTCTGGTCAAAAAAAGTATGTATGTGATCAATAGATAATCCCTCTCCCGAAAAAGTCGCAGTCCTGTAAGGTTCGGGCGGCGTGGGTGGTTTAAATATCCCTAAAAGGGAGAGGTAAAACTAAGTTAAAGATAGACAGAGATAGAAATTAAGGAAATGGATAGTTATTAATTTGTTCAAAAGGGACGAGAACGACAGTGACATCTGGGAATAATCTCTATAACGTGATTTCACCTTATTTTTTTTACTTTAACGGGCTCATCTCGTAAAATTAAACTTTACATGGAAGGAGAGAGTTCCGTTAAACTATGTTTACGGTTCAAAATAACATGAAATGTCTTTTTTTGTGCTCTGGATATAATACTTAAAATTAATTAATGTAATAATAATTAAGAAACAGCTATAGTTTGCTAATTACGGTAATATGTGATCTCAGTTTGGAATTAAAGAAATATCTTTGTGGTTCTAAATACAGTAATGTATAGTTCGAGGTATTATAAGTTATAGGTAGGGCAAGGCATTTGATGATTTTGCATCTTTTTTATATGAAGGTTAAAAGATAACTCGAATATAAATGAACTAGCTTAAAAGACCCGGGGTCGCCCGGGTTTTGTATTTTGTAATTGGAAATTAACTTATGAAGGATTTTCAATTTGAAATTCTAGGTCCTTATATAGGCATTTATAATTTGAAATAGGAAGAACGACTTATTACACTCAAACTATTCCCTCAGAAAACGCTTGATATAGTTTTTTATGGGTCATAGAGGATCTAGAATTTTGCATCCCATCGCTTGTACAGTGCACAGCAAGCCTGGTAGAGGTTTAAATAAGAAGAAACAGAAATTCCTGTAACATAAAATTGTAATATCGAGGCGGGAATTTTCCCACTCTTATGTTACCATAAAACCGTTTTGGAGATGAAATTAAACAGAAAGCATTATCACTTTCATACTTTTCTCTCCAAAAACCTGCGATATAATATAATAATATACACATTACCATACCTCGTTTTGTTTTCTCTATGTCCAGAGTAGAGAAAGTTATGTGATTCCGTTATTTTTTAGTGGATTTCATTCTGTAATATTTATTTATAACATGAATTATTTTGATAACTTCTATTATTTGTCAAAAGTGCATTTCATTTGTTTTTTCCAAGCCCATCTGATACCATTTGGCAACAATATATTCTGTGATTTGGAATTGATAATTCTATGTAAAAAGGGATTAAGTATTTTCAAAAACATTTAATTTTTGGCATTTAGAATCAGAATTTTTCAAAATCCTTTCTTAGTGAGCATCTACATTATGAAACGAAGGTACTATCAGAATTCCAAGTCTCTACCTGTTATAGTTTAGGCTGTACGTTGATTCCTGTCATTCAGTCAGTCAGTCAGTCATTCATTCAGTCAGTCAGGACAAAGCCTTTTATATATAGAGAGAAGAGAAGAGAAGAGAAGAGATGTGTATCATGAAATAATTGAGTAAATAAGGGCAATTTGTTTTTGCATTTTTTTGCTTTATTTTTCGTTTTTCGTTATTTTCAAGAGATAAATCAATTTTTGGCAATTTTTAGGTCATTTTCTGCATTTTTATATCTTTTTCGGTCATGTTTCAGTATAGGTAAAGAGAGGCTTTTCCATGTACAAATCGTTACTTTCAGACAACAGACAATCGTTTTTATTTTAATTCAGGTTTATTGTAAACACCATAGCAGTTTGTCTTGTAGCAATAAAGAATTATTTTTTATTTCTTTTTAAATGGCACATATTTGCTAGGGGCAATTTGATGGCCATGCCAGTTCAGAAAGAATCTTTTTTTTTCGTTAAGGGTGTCGAAGTAGTACTTTTTTAGTAATATGTATATGTAATTAAAGATGGAAAATTTATTGGTCATTTTTTTAAATTTTGTGTAATTTTTTCACCGTTTTTATGTCATAAATGCATATTTTTATTTTGCATTTTTCAACTATTTTATGGTCATTAAATGCCTTGCCCTAGTTATAGGGTTTTAAATTTAAGGTTTATTCACTGGGTTTTAATCTAGTAATTGGCTTCTTATGTAGAGAGTTAATGTATAGTTAATGTAATGTTAATGTATAGTTAATGAACAGGTTCTAAGCTCCTGCTACAAGAGACACATAATGTATGAAGAGCTACAGGCGACAAAGCAAGCATATAGAACAGTAATTATTCAACCCCACAACAAATGAACCCCCATTTTAGCAGGTATAACTCACAGAAGAATGCCAAAAGCATTCTAATTTACTTTCATGAATTTAGGCATGTAAAAGTGTAAATCAACTGACGTGGTATATTAAAGTGAGCAGAAAATACATGTTTCCAAAAGCGCAATTCTTCAAAGAATACTATCTCTATATATATAAAAGGCTTTGTCCTGACTGACTGACTGAATGAATGACTGACTGACTGAATGACAGGAATCAACGTACAGCCTAAACTATAACAGGTAGAGACTTGGAATTTTGATAGTACCTTCGTTTCATAATCTAGATGCTCACCAAGAAGGGATTTTGAAAAATTCTGATTCTAAATGCCAAAAATTAAATGTTTTTGAAAATACTTAATCCCTTTTTACATATAATTATCAATTCCAAATCACAGAATATATTGTTGCCAAATGGTATCAGGTGGGCTTCGAAAAAACAAATGAAATGCACTTTTGACAAATAAGAGAAGTTATCAAAATAATTCATGTTATAAATAAATATTACAGAATGAAATCCACTAAAATAATGGAATCACATAACTTTCTCTACCCTGGACATAGAGAAAACAAAACGAGGTATGGTAATGTGTATATTATTATATTATATCGTAGGTTTTTGGAGAGAAAAGTATGAAAGTGATAATGCTTTCTGTTTAATTTCATCTCCAAAACGGTTTTATGGTAACATAAGAGTGGGAAATTTCCCGCCTCGATATTACAATTTTATGTTACTGGAATTTCTGTTTCTTCTTATTTAAACCTCTACCAGGCTTGCTGTGCACTGTACAAGCGATGGGATGCAAAATTTTAGATCCTCTATGAGCCATACAAAACTATATCAAGCGTTTTCTGAGGGAATAGTTTGAGTGTAATAAGTCGTTCTTCCTATTTCAAATTATAAATGCCTATATAAGGACCTAGAATTTAAAATTGAAAATCCTTCATAAGTTAATTTCCAATTACAAAATACAAAACCCGGGCGACGCCGGGACTTTTAAGCTAGTTTAATATAATAGAAATATCTCTCTGTTCCGATTTGACGAAAAAGCTATTAAACTGATAGGCCTCAAATTTTGCTTAAACATTATTATAGGCCTACCCGGAATGGTTATAGGGCTACAGTCGTTGACTCACCTTCGCTATTTCATGTAATATCATAAATGTTTTAAAATACTTTGTTCCTTGTTAGCTATAAAACCTAAAAATGGCTAAATAAGACGTTAGAAACTAAAACCGGCTAAACTTACTTACTCTATGGCAATAGACAATCCCTAAGCAAGCTGCAGAACCAATAAAATTTACTCATAATATTGGGAGTTTTTCTGTAAGTGTATATTTGAGCTAATAAGTTATCTCAAGCCTATGTGATTCAGATTTCGTGATCTTAAAATTTTGAAAAAGTCTCATTCTGATTTAACTATCAATTTATGAAACGCTTACATACGCGATCAAATGAATTTTTGTCATAATAAGTTTTTAGGATTTGATGTTAGATTTTAATACATAAGCCTACTGCTGTCTTGAATAAGTGCCTGGCAGATTTATTAATTTCTTAGAGCTAGTTGTTATTTGTTACATTAATGAACATATATGTAGGCCGTGCTGCTTTGAAATATTATTGACTAAAAGACTGAGAATAATAATAATAATAATAATAATAATTTTATTAGATCCATTAGGCATTCATTGAATACAATAGTTCATGTCATAAGTACAATACATATATAATATAGTATACATAATATAGTATACATAATGTACAAACATAGTATAATATAATACATAATTAAAAATAATAAGCCTCAGTATTGACTTGTCATCAGAACACTTACCCCAATATCAGAATCAAAACATTAAAATGGTCAAAGTATTAAGGAGAGATAATTTTAAAATGATAAAATTCACTATAAAAACCAAATGCAATAAACTCAAGTTCATAGTCAAAGTTCATTAAAACCCAGATGTGTAAAAATAATAAAGTAAATATTAAATATTAACACCAAATGACAATTTTTTAAATTATGAAATGCAGCTAAGTAATATTAAATGGGAATCTATATTGTACAAGTCACTGAGTAACTGAGAAGAGAAAAAAAACACAAAGAACAATCTAGACATAACTTCCAAATCAATCAGCTGACTAATGAACTAATAATATTAGTTGAGAGATTTTATGAGTAGTATACATATCTCGACGAAAAAAGATTTTGTTAACTAATAAATAATATTATGAGTTCTAATATTATTAACAGGGGTACGCCTTAGCGTAGTGGTTGAGGCGCTGCCCTACAAACCTAAGGTCACGGGTTCAATTCCCGATGAGGTCGTTGGAGTTTTTCAATTGGCCTAATCCTTCTGGTGGCACTATGGCCCTGGGGTCGACTCATCCTCTATCAGAAATGAGTAGGCCTACCAGGAGCACTCCTGGGGGTAAAGGCGGCCGGTGCGTAAGGCTGACAACCTTACCACTTTCACGTGCCGAATGTCCAAAATCTGGGAGCCTCAACCTCCTGAAACCCTCTGGGCCTCCTTGGCCTGTATAGGGATCACTTTACCTTTACCTTTAATATTATTAACTAATATTATTAGCAAGTTCTATGAAACAGGGCCCTGGATGCGTTACGTCGAGTGTTGGTGGGCCAACTTTTATATAGCCATGTAGCCGTTTTCTTCAGCCCTTTCACGTAGGCCTATCTAAGTTAATTTATGGACTATTATTTTGATTTTCTAGCAATTAGAGATGCTAGTATCGCCAATTATGTATGACAACTGTATAATTATCAAGGTGGTGTACATTTATACTCTGTAACGAGACACCTAATGCGACCTGCTAGTTTCTGTGAATCCTATTAATATAATTGAGCCACTACCCTCCTATGATAGTAATCACAATCAGTGTCTTGTTACTATTATTGTTGTTATTATTATTATTGTTTTCATTATTAAGTGCCAGTATGGTACTTTATGAGATTGTGTGGGGGACGAAAAAATGTCTGTCCGTCTGTCTGTCTGTCTGTCTGTCTGTCTGTCCGTCCGTCTGTCCGTGCGTCTGTACGCACCATAACTCAAGTACGCTTTTTCGGATTTTCATCAAACTTGGTATAAACATTCATAATGTCGATGGGAAGAACCCTATTGATATTGAACCAAATCGGTTCACCGGTACCGGAGTAATGCCCAATTTAGTGCCTATTTTAATAGATTATGGCGCCTTTCTAAGAAAGGCGCCATCACTCTAATACGCTGTATCGGATTTCCATGAAACTTGGTATACCCATTTATGACGTCCATGAGAAGTGCCCTATTGAATTTGAACCTAATCTGTTGACCGGTACCGGAGTAAAACCCAATTTAGTGTATATTTTAAAGACGCGGTAACTCAAATACGCTTTACCGGATTTTTATGAAACTTGGTATACACATTTACAATGTCCATGGGAAGACGTCCATTCATAATGGATAAAATAGGTTGATCTGTTTCGGAGTAATGCTCAATTTAGTGCCTATTTTATGGCAATATACGTATTCGAAAGAATTTAAAAAAAAAAATGAAAATCAGTTATCTTGACAACATAGCCTATTGTTTTACTGTGATCTTATAAGGCCTTGGAAATTAAAATACAGGTAGCTATGACAAAAAACACTATTGTTTTATATGCTCTTATCCAACTAGACCGTTAAAATGACCCAGGTGGCCGAGATGGTAGACCTTTCTTCTTCCGTAAGCCCTGCTTAATGAATAAATCTGGAGCTTAACTTGGAAATCAATTTAAAAAAAAAAAACATATTCTGTATATCATAATTGCAGTCATAACTGATTAAACAAAAACATACTGGCACTTTTTTACATCAGTTTACCTGATTTTATTATTATTATTGTTTTCATTATTATATTATATCAATTTGTCAGGCAAGAATTTGAAACTAAGGTCATGTTAAACATTAATTATTATACTAATTAACAATAATTTCGCGGGCTACAAGCCGAGTTAATGGATCTAAATTGTCCAAGCTTGTGTAGTCTATTATACTTCCAGTAGTCCGTGAAAGCGAAACATGTATTAAGCACGCCGAAGCTTGGATTTATAGTCAGGCGTAAATCTGTTCAGGTATCAGAATTTAATATTTTTACACTTCACTCGTCTAATTTTGTACTGCCATTTCATAACTACGGGTGGGAAATTCTAGCATATTATTATAAAAACTATTTTTCTTTATTACGTATCTTAAATAATAAACTAGAATTGGTTCTTCACATTCTGTAAAATTTACAATGCCTTCTCCTCCACACTACATGCAAAGCATTATTTAAAATTTGTTTTAAATATTTTAAATTTGTTTTTCAAAATCTATTACGGGTGGGACATAATTTGGACACTGATTTTAATTATGCAAAACAAAAGTTCACTTGCTGTTCTGCTATTACTCTATTAGAATCTTAATGTTGTTAGAGGCCCGCTCTGCGGGTCACAAAGAGTGAGGTCGCGGGCCTCATGTTGGAGAGCCCTGATTTACAGTATTAATTTACATTAGTTTGTTTTACATTAAATATAAGCTGTTTTCTTTGTGCGAGTGCTTAATCTGCGTAAGTAACATGAACTAACTGTACTAGCACACTTTTAATCGCATTATTTGTTTTTTCTGTGTCATCGTACTTATTAACTAGTTTTGTACCAAGCTATCCGCAATCCGATTAAAAACTATTCATACTGTCTATTTTCTTCCCTTGGATACGACATTGATTGATTCTACAGTGCTGTTATTTTATAATCCTATTTCTACTACTGAAATGCATGCGGGGTTTAGTTAAATGTTTCTGTTGACATTTCGAGTAGGATAAGTGGCTTGGTTCTAAAAGGGCCAATGTCATAAAACTTGATTTTGAGATAGCTGACTTTGAAGCCTTTGTAGAAGTAACAATTTTTGCTGAGAACTTCCGACATTGGTCTCTAAGGTTTCTGTATTATGTCTATTAATAGAAACAGACATTGGCAATTTAATATTGGCAAGACTATCCGAGCTCAATAATGCATAGATTTCATTTTTGCGAGAAATTGACATTGGCCCTTTTAGAACCAAGCCACATTATAGTCCAGTTATTCATTGCATGGCCAGGCAGCTTCCTTTTATTAGGAGGAAAAGTCTGCAGACAATTCAACCTATGCTCTTTATTTTTACCGCACCAATCAGCTAGTCACCCTAGCCAATCAAAATCTAAGAATGTCCTGATACGGCTGTGACAGCTACTCGTCAACTCCACGTGGAATGAAATGCGAGGTTGCAAGATCTAGTTACAATAAACGATAACACGCGTGACACCACGAGGGAAGAACTAAGGTCAGTGTAACAGTGAGAAAATATTGCAACGTTGCTTTTGTTTCGGTAAGCGGAAACCAAGACCGATTTTGTTACATCAATTAACAGAAAGAAACACCGATTTAAGGGTTTATTCCTTTGAAGCCGCCTGGGTATGCAATGAATAACAGGACTATACATGCAGGGGTTTTCCTCCACGTTTCAAATTATAACACATGGATGAACATTCCAACTTCTATTTAGTTATAGCAAATCGATAGAACTAATCTTGTCGTTATCCCTCCTCCAATTTCGGTTTACATCAACATTATGGTTACTTACATAAAAAACAAAAAACTTGTGTCAGTTTTCTTGCTCTTAAGTGAGCTGTTCACAGGAGCCATGAACCATTGCAATATTGCTGGTATATAAGATAAAATGTATATTTCTATTGATATTAATATATTTTTATTAAAGTAATGGGGTTGTAACTCATATTGCTGTATTTATTTGTTTCAAAGTAAAAAATATAATACAACTAAAACCCCCTTGTTATTTATACGAGTAAAGTGGTAAATGTGACGAATTTTTATTAAACTTTTTAGGGGAAATTCTTATCAAAACTCAACCGGAGTGATTTTTTTCTTTAATTGGTACCTCGCTCGTTTGTTTTGACCAGTATTCGCTTTGAAAATTGAAAAACGGCAACATAAATAATATTAGGCCCATATTATATTACACAGGGTGTTAATGAATAAAATTTTCCTGCATTACTTTTTCCCTACTATAAGCATAACATCTCTCAAGGGTATGCCCGCCACTGACGTCTAACATTTGAAATAATGCTAAACAAAGGAACAGCAGATATGTTGTGGTCGGATCAGCTGTGAAAAATGACGATCGATATCTTCCAACACTAAGAATAGAACACAAACGGAACTTCGTTGTAAACAGTCTATATTAATAAAAGGAAGTGTCTGTCTATCTGTCTGTGTCTGTTTGTCTGTCCGTCCGTCCGCGATGCCCAGCGAAATCTACTCAACGCATAGATCTGAAATTTTAAACATAGGTGGACTGAAGGGTCGGAAAATGCACCTCGTAGCCGGAATTTTAATTTTAGCTTTCTTTCGTGAGTTATGAGTGGAATATGGGCAGAAGACATGCATTTTTTGCATTTTCGAAGCATTAGTTTTCAGTAATACATTTCAATGTCAAATCAATTACAGTTGGCTTTGGCTATTTTTATCATACCTTGGACATACAAGCATCGCGATCGCTTGAATGTTGTAATCTCTATATATATAAAAGGCTTTGTCCTGACTGACTGAATGAATGACTGACTGACTGATTGACTGAATGACAGGAATCAACGTACAGCCTAAACTATAACAGGTAGAGACTTGGAATTTTGACAGTACCTTCGTTTCATAATGTAGGTGCTCACTAAGAAAGGATTTTGAAAAATTCTGATTCTAAATGCCAAAAATTAAATGTTTTTGAAAATACTTAATCCCTTTTTACATAGAATTATCAATTACAAATCACAGAATATATTGTTGCCAAATGGTATCAGGTGGACTTGGAAAAAACAAATGAAATGCACTTTTGACAAATAAGAGAAGTTATCAAAATAATTCATGTTATAAATAAATATTACAGAATGAAATCCACTAAAATAATGGAATCACATAACTTTCTCTACCCTGGACATAGAGGAAACAAAACTAGGTATGGTAATGTGTATATTATTATATTATATCGCAGGTTTTTGGAGAGAAAAGTATGAAGGCTTTATGGTAACATAAGAGTGGGAAATTTCCCGCCTCGATATTACAATTTTATGTTACAGGAATTTCTGTTTCTTCTTATTTAAACCTCTACCAGGCTTGCTGTGCACTGTACAAGCGATGGGATGCAAAATTCTAGATCCTCTATGAGCCATAAAAAACTATATCAAACGTTTTCTGAGGGAATAGTTTGAGTGTAATAAGTCGGGACTTCCTATTTCAAATTATAAATGCCTATATAAGGACCTAGAATTTAAAATTGAAAATCCTTCATAAGCTAATTTCCAATTACAAAATACAAAACCCGGGCGACGCCGGGTCTTTTAAGCTAGTTATGAATAAAAAGAAAACTATTGCAGTGGCGGCCAGTCGTGTGGTTATTCTGTAAATTTTGCAGATTATGAAAACTCTGAATTATGATATAGCTTTTGATGAATGATTAAGAATCAGGTTCATATCGATCACTAAGAAGGCGTGATGTCAATTTAATGAAAATGTTCACCCTACTTTGCTTCATTATTGACTTATGAGCATCAAATTGTAATCTAATGTCTTTTGTGCCCTGAAGCATGCACATTTTACATCATAGAGAATAAATCTCTATGAAATTTGCTTGTCTATGTCCCCTCCATATGCAGGAAAAATATTGCGGTGTTATTCATTAACACTTTGTATATAACAATTGTTGTTGTAATTTATTATTATTGAGGAGCTGGTTTGTGGTGTAGTGGATAGCGTTTCGACGAGCGGATTGGAAGGCCCGGGTTCGAAGCCTGGTTGGTTCGAATTTTTTTGACAGCTCAGGGTAGAAAAGGATGGGAGGGAGGGGGAGTAATCTTTGTCTGTGTATTATTATTTATTATGTATTATATTGTATTATTATTATTATCATCATATCTTTTCTGTTATTAGTACAATTTTTTTTTCTTTCTTTCTTTTCTTAATCTTTTTGAATAGCATTACTATATTATAAGATTTCGTATTATATTGTTTTGTATTATTAGTGTTAATTTTTTTTCTTTGTCCAAAAATGTGCATAGTTAAAGCACTAACGGCCGTCTAGGCCCGTGCGTTGGATTTATTCTATGGATAATGTATTTAATATGTATATAAGAATAAAGATGCACCTTACCATACCATTTATTATTATTATTATTATTATATTTTTTTCTAAAGTATAGCTTAAGAACTAATCCATGATCATCGCATTACAGGCAAGGGCATCCTGATATAATCAGGGTGCCTGACTAAAGAAAATATATCCGGTAGTATTATTTATTGGTAGATGCTGTTACTGACTGCGGTTTTGTGTCTTATTACAGATATCCAGGAATTCTACGAGCTCACACTTCTGGACGACACCAAGTCCATACAACAGAAGACAGCCGAGACGATTCGAATAGCGAACAAATGGGAGGCCAGCGACGGACCCATCACTCCAACCTATGGCAACAATGACGTGAGTCCAAAGCATATTATTATGTTCATTGTTTAGACATAGAAAACCTTAAAACTGATGACCCATCATCCAATTTTGGGCCAAATTTCTACAAACCATGCAATTGGATCACGTGACATAGACGACTGCCATTGCACAGAATTTCATCCTATATTTTCCATACAATTGTATTGCATACAACGAAATAGAAACGGTTTCTAGTTTTCTATTCAACAATATGAAATAAAATACTATAGAGGACAATACCGGACACTTACTGCTTTGGCAATGGAAAAATGGGGGGCAGATTTTGCAGCACTTCTGGTGCCACAACCTGCGAACTTGGGGACAAATTAAAATATTCAAAACACATATAAACTGCAATGTTTTAATGTTTCATCAAACACTAAGGGCCAAAACACTGTTTAAGTAATTATAATAATAATAATAATGAGCAAACAAAACACAGAACTTCCCAAATAGTTCTCAAAATATAAATGAAAACACAAATATTTCAACTTAGCGGTTGCTAACAACAACTTTATCTTTTTTTCAATGTTGCTTTTTTGTTTTAATTTTAGGTCATTTATTTCCAAACCAGCATTTTTTTCTGGACCATAGATAGATAGAAAAATCATATCCCTCATACATAACACCCCGAGGTTAGCTACGTCGGCTCCTCTAATAGAAATTTGTTGATATCTTTGTATCTAATTACTGCATCTGTATTCAGTAGTAGCAGGTTGGGCCGCTAGATGGTGCTGAAGATATTGTCCCTCGATATATCGCAAAGTGTCTTGTATTGTCCTCTATAGTATTTGATGAAATCAACCAATGAACGTCACTGTCCCCTCGTGACCCGCATGACGTAGAAACATGGCTTCTTCCGTACAGCTGATTCTCTGCGTTGCCAACGCAAGATACAATGACATATTAAAGCCAAAGATCAACAAATCGAAAAGCAAACTTTTAATTTACAACAGTACTAACTATGACCATTAATATAACCGACATAATCGTTGAGGTGCTCTATAAATTACGAAAAAGATTTGACAGAAATTGTTACCAATGTGTACATAGGCCTATCAACCATCATGTCGATTATAGTCGCTATTGATTTTCGTTTTCGGGTGAAAATCTAACTCTATATTCGGGAGGGGGAATACACTTTTTTTTTAAATTTAGCCGGCCATAGCCAAATTTTCCTGAATTGCTTTCTTATTTTACGGGTTTTTACCTTGATTTACCGTTTATTTACCTTTTTTCCGTATCATACACAAACACCCATGCCCGAGCCTGGACTCAAACCCACATTCTCCTTCACCGCGGCTCCAAAGCAGCGTGCCTTAGCTACCACGGCTAAAGCGACTGGTATTCTCATGTGTATAGCCATAAATAACTGTATACCTATGCTATTTTATACAACTTTTTGAACAAAAAATCGGATCTTGGGATATCTACTTAAGAATCCTTGATAAACCGTTCAGTTCTCAGTTTACCTGTTTCTTCAATTCCGGTCGTTTTGTTAAGATTAATTTAAAAGGCAAGAATAAACTGCGATGTAAGCTTATATTTTCCAAAGCTATACATGGCAAGACACAGAAAGGAAACTTATTGCAAACAGTCATCAGGAATAATGTCGGTGTGGTAAATAGTTTCGACGTGAATTCATCATCATAGACGTAACAAAACAAAAGTGATAAATAAATGTGGACCATATTCTATCCACAGATCATCTACAAAAATCAGAAAATATATATTTCAAGAGATAATATCTTAGGGTGTACATATAAATTTTATACGAGGGTAATTTCAGAAGTCATGGTAACTATTACTTATCAGTCAATAAAGCTGCAGGTAGCAAAAATCAGGATATGCGATTGAAAGTCGTTGGAATGTTCTTCGCAATGCTGGTACTAAATTGGGACCCTGATACAAGGCGCTATGGGTAAGGGACATTGAAAGATGCGTATTAAAGAGATCATTGTTTTATTCGTATTACATATGCACAAAACAGTACGCGTATTACTCGTACTCTTACGAGCTAACAACCTTCAAAATAATCCCCCAAGGAGTCCACACATCTTTCCCAACGATGAGGAAGAGCTGAATACCATGAGCTGTGTGTGATGCGTCTATGCGCGCCACCTCTTTTACTTGTAGCAATTTTGTATTGAATTTTCTCCCCCTTTAGCCTATGTAGGCCTAGGCTATAATACGGCGATTATATATTTATTGGAGAAAGTAACATTTCTTTTGTGGAAGGGAAGGTATCTTTAATACAGTGTAGAATTTCAACTACAGCTCTGAGCTATTTTGGTGAAGGAACTTTTATGGTCTGGTATTGACAGAGTGAACTGACTTCGGAAGTTTGAAATCTCGGTAAAATTCAACTTATAATTAATCCCTCAAGTTCTTGTTCGAAAGTTACTCAACATTTTTACTAACACCTCTAATTTGTACGAGTCGTCAGGAAAGCGATGAATTGAGAAATTTGAAAATTAGAACGAGAACTGTGCTGAAGTGTTGAAGCCTTCAATGCATAGTGTATCCTGTATTTAAGATACTAATTGCCTTAACTTGTTAATAAAATGACGGAAAATAACTCGAAATTAAATTTAAAATGCATGAACAATTTCCAGAATAGTGTACCAGAATTAAACTGTGATCCTGATCATTGTTTACGTTACAGTCCGTCATAGATTTATTATTTATGTTGAGAATTGAACCTCCCGCATTGATCACATGCAGGTGAATGCAAAATTGGATGTTTACAATAACTTCCAGGATTAAATATTTAATGGTTATTTACTCGTGGCTAAAGAGAGGAACGTGCCAATTCACTTGTACTTAGAATAATAATGAATAAAATTGTTAATTTCGTATGTAGCGAAATTCAGGCTTTTTTTTTTTGGTAACTGTTTGAAACAGTTGAACATAGCAGAAACAATTGCGTGAAGATAGACCTATTTGTAAAGAAACTAGGAGGTGCCCGCGGCTTCGCCCACGATAATTAATTGAAAAATTAAAAATTAATAGTATAATAATTATTTTTTTATTTTTATTTATATTTAATTACATTATTTATTACAAATTACAAATTAGAAAATACAAATTAATAAAAAATTATTACAAATACAAATATAAATAATACAAACACAATTATTCCAATTACAAAAGAGCATTATTTACCCCGCATGAGCATAGCTCGTGTTCGGGGTCAGTTCAGTTATACTAAAATTATATTTTGAACATTATATAAAAAAAAACATACATATTATAGTTTTAGGCAAAAATAAGAATAAAAATAAATAAGATTGCTTAATAGAAATAAAATACATGAACAAAGATACGAAAAAATAAATTACAATAACATAACAAAGTTACAAACAAAATACCCTATGTTAAAAATTAAAAATTTACAGTTAAGAATGAATAACGGAAAAAAGTGGGTAAAAGTACAATTACAAGTTAGATTTAATCAATTCGAGTACTTGTTTTTTAAACAATTTATTGTTTAGTGGTATCAGATTAGGGATTTTTCTAGTAAAATTGTTGTATAGCCGTGGTCCGAAATTTATACTATGCCTTAGACCTATTTCTGTAGCACACTTTGGTTCGAAAAGAGGACAAGAGATATTATACCGCCTTGTATTATAGTAGTGATTTCGTGTTATGAATTTTTCATGATGTTTATGGAAATAATTTAATAAAGTGTAGGGGTATAATTGTTTAATATTCAATACGTCAAAATCTTTATATAAACTTTTATTAAAGCAGTATATTTATTAACACTTGCACGCGAATCATTCATAAACTAAACCATTAATAATTCATGAAACAGCTAAAATTCCGGCTTCAAGAGTACATTCCACGATTAGAAATCGCCACCTGGGAAAACGATCTCAGATTCGATTATGCAGTTCCAAAGATAACTGTGAACCACTGCCTTCTAAACTGTATAATTCTCGTGCGTAATTCTCGAGACGGCGATGGATAATACGTATCGTTTCTCAACTGTTTGTTGACAGATGAATATGATGTAAATTTTATTTGATAAATTCAGTGTAATTTTCAGAAATATAATTTTTCAAGGGAAGGCGTGATTGATTTGGATTTTTTCTGTCCGCGATACTTCGAGGATTAAACTATCAATATATTAAAGCTGAAGCCCGCGGCTTCACCCGCCATTATTGACTCCAGGATTTTAAAGAAATTTACACTGGTAGTGTATTAAAAATGTTTGTGGTTCAGAGCAATGAAAATTGTAAGTACTGTAAAAATAAAATTAGAATATTTGTTCATTGTGTTCATTTCACTCAGGCCTTATATAATAAAGAAACTGTTTTCCTAATTTTGTAGTCGTTGAATTGTATACTGTAAGAGTAGATATATGTCTCTCTCGAAGCTATACAAAAGTCAACTAAGAAACTGGTATTGACAAATCTTTCGCTAACAAGATAAGGAATTGCAGACTTTGTATGAATGAAGGTCCTAAGTAGGCCTACTGTATTGAGCGAAACTAAATACTGTTTAGGCTTACGTTTGTGTTTTGTCAAAATCTGCCGATGTCTAGTTTATGAACTAAATTTTTATTGCCGAAATAGTTATTTATGTTATTTTGAATTTGTTAATGATTAATAGCTACACGATAATAGTAAAAGTAGAAATAATAATACAGTATTTCTAGTGGTTAAAATGAAGGAAATGGATAATTACTTATTTGTAGGAAAGGGAAGAGAACTATAGTGGCATCTGGTGGTATCCTATATTATCGGAATAACGTGCTAGCTTCTTTTTCTTTGCCGTTAACGAGCTCAGCCAGTAAAATGGAACGTAGCTCTGAACCACAAACATTTTTAATAAACTGCCATTGTAAATTTCTTAAACATCCTGGAATCAATTAATAATGGCGGGCGAAGCCGCAGCACCAGCTATAATATATTGATAGTTTAACCCTGGAAGTATCGCGGACAATCAAACCACTCCTTTTCTTGACAAATTATATAATTTATGAAAATTACACTGAATTTATCAAATCAAATTCACATCATATTCATCTGTCAACAAACAGTTGAGAAATAATACGTATTATCAGTATTCACAGGTAGCTTTGGTATTGCGTAAAACTTACGATATAATTAATTTCTGAAATCTACGTACTGGTAGGAACGAATTATATTCTAAAGGAAAGAGCTATAGTTTATGATGAGTTAATTTAAATAAAAATTTATGAATACTTTTGTAAATGTGTTGTCAGTGCCTTAAGGATTCTAGACCTATAAGTTTCGTATTTAAGCATCATTTTAACCATGGCAAAGCCACGGCTATTTTCTAGTATTTGACAATATTATCAGTAGGGGGCGGATTTCTATGACATGTCATATTTTTCCCTTTTGCATTATTTCAGGTTTCCGACTAATTTAAACCCGATTCCAAGCATCCTAGTGAAAATGGAACGGCTTTTATCGTGCATGTAACTGCATATTTAGGAAAATTTCAACTATTGTAGCTTATTTAGTATGAATATGCATATTTAGGTCATATTTTTGGCATTTTTGTGTGCATATTAAAGAAATTTTGAAGTTTCATATCATATTTTGTAAATTTTGCATTATACTTTTTGAGAATTTACAGATATTTTAAATAATTAACATTGTATTTTAATAAAATGAATTGTAATGAAACTTAAAAAAAATATACATAATTTGTGAAATAATTAACATTGAATTTTAATAAAATGAATTGTAATGTGAATTTTAAAAAAATATACACAATGTGTAAGTGGTAAAGTCATATTTTAAATTTTATTGATCATATTTTAATGTTTTTAGGTCATAAATGCATGCATATATCCTATTTTTTAGGTCATAAAAATCCTCCCCCTAATTATCAGCAATTCACCTTATTGGGCCGTTACTGTGCACACCTCAGCTTTTGCCTCTCTGCATTTTACAGAAATTTTCCCAGTCTTTTTTTACTTCCTCTGCCCGTACCATAGGTACTATAGGTAGAGGAAGTATTGTTTTCGACCCCAAAATTCGAAGTTGAGTTTTTAGCATATATACACGTTTCAAGGCCCCCTGAATCCAAAAATACCATTTTTGGAAACATGTCTGTGTGTCTGTGTGTCTGTGTGTCTGTGTGTCTGTGTGTCTGTGTGGAAAATATCTGTGAACAAGCTAGCTCCAAAACGGAAAATCGTATGAAAACAAAATTTCGTATTTGGGTCAGGTACCTTCTGAAGATGTGAGGATAAGATTGGCGACTATTTTCTCTTATTTTTAAGGGGACTTTACATGAAGAAATTTTCGTTTTTCGCGATTTTCTCGAAAACGGCTCTAACGATTTTCTTTAAATTTTGCACATAGGTTGCTTATACTAAGAGCTAAAACTTTTATTTGAAACATTTTTTCGAGAAAATTCTCTGAGGGTAGTTACAAGCCACCCACTGTTCACCCACTGTTTGTAGAAAGTTTGTCTTACGTGATGAACAACTGAATTCGCGCTCTTTCACGGCCTCTTATTTTATATAAGAATGTGAAGTGAGAAAGATGTATTGTTGGCCATGCATAGAGTAAAGATGTATCTGAGGGAAATATTCGATAAATTTCGGAAATTATATTTTACGGCAGAAAGTTCAATAAACGTCTGCGCTTTTAGTTGCATCATTGAAAGAAGAGGTATTTATAGGATAATTAGCGTAAAATTGTGTCTTGCGATTCTGTACAAGGATATGTGAATACTGCTAACTTTTATTTGGGCAGAGGAAGTTATGTGACTTTCACATCAGATTTTTTAATATCTTGTGCCTCTCCTGTCTTCTATCTGAAAACAGGCATGTCTGTGCATTCAGAAGGCAGTGAAATGAACACACCTTGCACGACTATCCGTACACAGGGATATTTAATATGTCTGTCCGCCTCATATGCAGAGCTTCTACTACATAGCCGGGCGGTAAAAGAGATTGGTTTTCTCCATGAATAGAGGTATCCCGCACACTTTACGGTTGCTGGCTTCTTTGCTGGCGTTTTCTCTTTGTTTAATTAATGAGATATTTCGGTAAACGGGCTTGCATAACGGCTCTCCTATTCCATGGTACATGTTATGAATATTAAGCACCTGCAAACTCCGATAATACAGGGTGGTATAAAATGTAGTACTTGATGATGGTTGTGCTGCATTTCATCTTAGATATACAGTAGAACTCCGATAATTCGAGCTAATTGGGGCTGAGGCTACATCGAATTACTAAAAACTCGGATTATACGGAAATATCACTAAATCAATGGGTAAATCATAAATAAATGTTTAATGAGCACAATAATGGTTTAAAAAAAATTAAAAATATATAGTAGACCTACATACCTGTGTTACGCCTATATGTATATTGGCAAACACTTTCAATTTTCTACATCGGAATCATTTAAGGATTAAGTCGACCCTTAATGGAGTGGAACGGGAAAGCGGCGCTACTAGGAAAAAACTTTTAATTACCATTGTAGCTGAGTAGGGATTACTGAAACAATAATTTTTTTTCTGAAAGGATGGTATGCAGTGTACAATTGATTGACACCAATTGATTGACACGAGGTCCCGACAAGGAAAGATCAATCCTCGGTTTCTGTCAATCTGTAATAGAAATGCATTAGCAGTATGAAGCCAAGGTTATTTCTGTGTATTATGAACGAAAACCCTAAGTGGGAAAGTTTTACCTGCATTTTTGTACATGGGAAAATTGATAGAAAGCTCAAAATGTAAAACATCCGTAAGTGCGTAAAACTTACAAGCGGACACCGTATAAAAACGGGATTTTACTCTAGTTTTATGGAAAATTTTAATATTCTTAAGACCAGCTCGAATTACACGGAACCTCGAAATACCGGGGCTCGAATTACCGAGGCTCTACTGTACAATATTATTGTTCCGCAATATTACCTTTTAAATTTTTCAACTCAGAGCTAATAATTATATAGCTACCTGTTTGTTCTCGTTATAGCTATGCAATTAAATTTAACTAAATATTATGTTGGCTTAGGTTTGTGTTTTGTTAAAAAGCATCTACACCATTTCAACCTCAATTTCGGAAAAAGTAATTACAATTTCGGAAAAAGTAATTTCAATTTCGGAAAAAGTTAATTCAATTTCGGAAAAAGTAATTTCAATTTCGGAAAAAGTAACTTCAATTTCGGAAATACGAGGGCTATTTTTTTTAAACATTATGGGGCATAAAATGAAAACCACAGTGAAAATCAAAACTGTTTTATTTGGAACCTTTAGGTACACCTTCTAGCTACTTCTCTACCTAGTCGCACCCCGATTGAGACATTTGTTGAAGCGTGGTACAACTTTCAAGTACCCTCTTCAATAGGCTGGCGGCAAGCTTCTATGAAAAGGGTACTTGAAAGTTGTACCACGCTTCAACAAATGTCTCAATCGGGGTGCGACTAGGTAGAGAAGTAGCTAGAAGGTGTACCTAAATGTTCCAAATAAAACAGTTTTGATTTTCACTGTGGTTTTCATTTTATGCCCGATCGGAGGTTTAAAAAATAGCCCTCGTATATCCGAAATTGAAGTTACTTTTTCCGAAATTGAAATTACTTTTTCCGAAATTGAATTTACTTTTTCCGAAATTGAAATTACTTTTTCCGAAATTGTAATTACTTTTTCCGAAATTGAGGTTGAAATGGTGTAGTTTAAAAACCAAAATTTTATTGCCGAAATAATTATTTATGTTATTTGGATTTTGTAAATGATTAAGTTCATAGGGACACGATAATAGTAATAGTAGGAATAATAAGAGGGTCATTTCAAAAGTTCTGCCCACTGTAAGATAGAATGGAAGAACATATAATCTTCATTCTTGCTTATGACAGCTTCCCAAGGTTTTGTAAAATTCTGTATTCTGGATAGGGCACCTTCTTTGTTGAGCTGTCTGATTACTCGAGTCACCTGACTGGAAGCTTCAATCAACTGCAACAAAACGTTTTCCACGTCTATGGATGGGAAAGACTTTCCAACCAACCATACAGTCCTGATTTGAGCCCACCAGACTTTATTAAGTGCCAGTATGGTACTTTATGAGATTGTGTGGGGGACGAAAAATGTCTGTCCGTCTGTCTGTCTGTCCGTCCGTCCGTGTGTCTGTACGCGCTCTAACTCAAATACGCTTTTTCGGATTTTCATGAAACTTGGAAAACACATTTATAATGTCAATGGGAAGAACCCTATTGATATTGAACCAAATCGGTTCAGCGGTACCGGAGTAATGCCCAATTTAGTGCCTATTTTAATAGATTATGGCGCCTTTCTAATAGAAAGGCGCCAAACACGCTGTATCGGATTTCCATTAAACTTGGTATACGCATTTATGACGTCCATAAAAAGTACTCTGTTAAATTTGAACCTAATCTGTTGACCGGTACCGGAGTAAAACCCAATTTAGTGTCTATTCTAAAGACGCGGTAACTCAAATACGCTTTACCGGATTTTTATGAAATTTGGTATACACATTTATAGTGTTCATGGGAAGACGTCTATTGATATTGGATGAAATCGGTTCACCTGTTTCGGAGTAATGCTCAATTTGGTGCCTATTTTATGATAATATACGTATTCGAAAGAATTTATATAAAAAAAAGAGAATCAGTTATCATGATAACATAGTCAATTGTTTTACTGTTATATTATACGGCTTTGGAAATTAAAATAGAGATAGCTATGACCAAAAGCACTATTGTTTTACATGCGCTTATCCAACTAGACCGTTAAACTGACCCAGTTGACCGAGATGGTAACGTTTTGGCCTCACATTATGGAGTTCCATGGTTCAAATCCCGAAACGAGCCAATTTCACTTTCTTTTTCGTATTTTTATGTGAGTGTGCGATTGTCAAGATATCACAAATCTGTACAGTTCAGTTGATGCTGGAAGATTTTAATCTGATTTAAAAATAAATGGTGCAAAAATACGTTGCACAAACTTTCTCGCATATACGTGTTAAAAGCTAGCACAGAAAAAATTAAATTAAAAAGACAATTAAATTTTATTTATTACATTTTCATAAAACTAAGAAGTATCTAGAACGGAAACCATCAGAGTCGATCTTCATGTTTAATACTTTTACCGTGAAATAATAGGCTAATAATAATAATGAATGACAGTAAAACTGCATATTATTAGTACTACTAGTATTACTACGGGAAAATTCAAATATAAGTCGCACCTTGGGATAAATCGGCCCCACCCAACCCACCCACCAATACAAGGTCAGTTGGTCACTCTGCTTCGCGTAGAAACAAAATACATCACAGTCCATGCAAATGTGAATATCGAATGGACGGAGCTTAAGGGGCGACTTATATTTGAATTTCGCTATAGGCTACTAAAACTAAAACTAAACTCCGTGGCACTACATTCCTTTAGGGATTTGGTCTACCAACCGACCGGTGTGTCATCTACCACAGGCAGATGGCAGGGTTGGGGCATGTGGTCAGCATGCCGACCCCCACGACCGTTAATGGTGGTTTCCATGACCGGAGCCGCTACTTCTCTATCAAGTAGCTCCTCAATTTGAATCACGAGGAAGTGTACCCCTACCAGACCCCTCAACCTCAGAAAAATCCAAGGATGTACCGGGGATCGAACCCGGACCGACGGATCTGACGCTAACCACAAGACCACGCCAGCAGTCCTACTGCTATTACTACTTAGGTTATATTGCACGCTTTAACTGCATTGTAGGTCATGTAATGTGTTTAGTATGTTTGCGTGAACTATTAGTCTATTGTAACAACTCACTCGCGTCATCTGTTTCTATTGTTTAGTGATGTCTTCGTATGTGGCATGCAGTTTAAACGATTATAATATCCAGTGACGTAGCGGCGATGAGTTATGGAAAATAAGCAAGTCCTGCAAACCCGGCGTTTGCTTTTGCGAACGAGGTAACCATGAAAAACCCAAGTCAATTTGGGCGGCCACGAGGTTTGATTTGAACTCAGGACCTCTTCCCTGTTAGCCCATAGGCCTACCACATCGCTGTAATTGGTTTAGTGTGTTCAATGCGACTGAGCTAAACTGATTGCATTTCACAACAATAAGTACATTAGGCCTATAGTTTTCTTGTTGCTAGTGGCAACAAAATGCCATTCATATTTTAATTGATATGTATGTTCTGAAATTCGCATTTAAGCTGTACTTATTTCGTTTTTATCTTGATATCTATTAATTGTATAAAGAAATGTTTTAAACAAAAAATGTTCATTTTAATTTTCTCTACAACTTTACTGTGGTAAGTTTTCATGTATCACTTACTGTAATGAATATAATCTAGAAAAACTGAAAATGGATACGAATAAAGTACCCCTTAAGTCATTTTTGCAGAAATACAGATATAGCCATTTTATTACTCATAGATAAGAGTTTCCCATTTTAAATTTTTATTAAAATCGTTAGAGCCATTTTTTCAAAAATCAAAAATTTTGAAAAAGTTTTCATGAAAAGTCCCCTTAATATTTCAGTTGTAAAGTTAAATTTCTGGGCGGTTCGACAAAATTTCGAAAAAGTCCTTATTTCAAAAAATTAAGTAAATACAACGAGCCGTTTACCCGCTGTGCTTGTCCACAGACGGACAGACGGACAGACGGACAGACGGACAGACAGACGGACAGACGTCATTCCAAAAATACTTTTTTCGGTTTCTAGGCATCGTGAAACGTGCTCTCCCGGTGTTAACTCAACTTCGATTTTTTGTCACGATCACAATACTTTCTCTATACTCCGTATAAGCGAGAAAGTAAAACTAGACCTTTGTTCTTCCGTAAGCCCTGCTTAATGAATAAATCTGGAGCTTAACTTGGAAATGAATTTAAAAAAAAAACATATTCTGCATATCATAATTGCAGTCATAACTGATTAAACAAAAACATACTGGCACTTTGTTACATCAGTTTACCTGATTTTATTTGTTTCCCAAATTGAAGGAACCACTCCATGGAAAACGTTTTGTTTTACCATAAAATAGGCGCTAAATTTGACATTACTCCGGTACCGGTCAACCGATTTGATCCAATATCAATAGGCTTCTTCCCATGGACGTTAGAAATGCGTATACCAAGTTTAATAAAAATCCGATAAAGTGTATATGAGTTATCGCGCCTACAGACAGACGGACAGACATTTTTCCGTCCCCCATACTATTTCTTAAAAGACCATTCTGGCACTTAAGAAATGCACACAATGCTACTCTGGTATACCTGCTACGAATCTGAAGGGAAGATAGGGAGAAACACCAACCCTCGCATGGGTGGCGAACATAACGAAAGCTGCGGAGGGATTTATTGATGGCACTGTATTGGAAATTGTAGGTAGTCAATATTCGTCAGGAGCAATGAATGTGCAGAAAATACTTCACTAAATGGTGTCACGGCTGTAAAAGTGGCGCACTTCAACATCAGGAACTCTTTATAAAGAAACATTGACGTCAGAGTTCTAATTTCACTGTAATTGCAAATTGAACACACTCGTGTATTTCAAAATAAAAACATTGGCATCCAAGGCCCTCCTATTTTAAAAAATAACGAGCTATGAAAACCTGTACTTGATTTTAATAGCAACAGAGGGCTGTGCGAGCGGAACGACCTCATTTCGTAGCTTCGACATATCGAACGATAGTATCGGACATGTAATTTCTGTGTCAATGTAGCCATCCTCACGTTTGCTTCAACAAGCAATCCTCCTTTTGAATCAGTCAGGCGTGAACTTTTAAATTACTCTCTGAAGTTTTCGATGCGTCATAATTATGGTAGTTGCCAATGAAAAGTTTTAGAAACTTCAATACGCTTTTGTATAACATCGTCATTATAGGAGTAATCTGAAAATACGAGAGCTATTTTTTTTTTCCAACCTCCGATGGGGCATAAAATGAAAACCACAGTGAAAATCAAAACTGTTTTGTTTGGAACATTTAGGTACACCTAGCTATTTCTCTACAAAGTCGCGCTCCGATTGAGACATTTGTCGTAGCATGGTACCAACTTTCCAATACCCTTTTCATAGAAGCTTGCCGCCAGCGTATTGAGAAGGGTTTTCACGTCATTTTGAAGTGTTTTGAAGTTCTTCGTTGGTGTGGAAGCGCTGTCCTCCCACAACTTCCTTCAGCTGCCGAAAAAGATTAAATTCACTCGGTACGGGAACGAGTTTTTTAAATCCACCGTGACAGTGGTTGAAACGTGGATTCGTTACGACAATCCAGAATCAAAAGAACAATCCAAACAATGGATGCACACAAATTTTCCGAACAAACCCAAGATCTGGCCAAAGTTCGCTTCACAGCGCCAGATGGAACCTCTGCCCTATGACTGATTGCCCTTTAATGGTCTATCTCACTGAAAAACAAGTTATGTCGTATGCAGTACTGTGAGGCACACTAATTAGTCATTTTTGTGACCGGGCTTCCACTGTTATTGTACAGTAACATTCAAGATGGATATAGGCATTCATGAACCACAGATTATTGTCTCTGTTGGACATTACTTGAAAATATTAGAGGAGAAAGTTCCTCTGACACTGGGATTTTAAACCAGGACCTTTTGCTATCCGTGCCACTGCTCTACCAACTGAGTTAAGCCGGAGTTCGTTTAACAGCGGCAGATTCAGCCTCTTTCCTGTGACTGATTGCCCTTAATGGTCTACCTCATTGGCAGACAAGTTATGCCGTATGCAGTTTTGTGAGGCACACTAAATAGTGATTTTTGTGACCTAGCTTCCACTATTATTGTACAGTAGTCAAGTTGGGTAGCCGAAGGTCCTGGGTTCGAATTTCAGTGTCGAGGAATTTTTCTCCTATAATATTCTCATATAATGTCCAACAGAGACAATCTGTGATTAATGAAAATATTACCAACGCTTTACAATGTTACATACGTAGTTATATGTAGCCTATAGATGATTTTTAACCCTAAAGCAGAAACATTCATTTTAAAAACAAATCACTTTAATGACATAAATGAATTTCATGAGTTTAAAATCCTATTAAACGGAACGGTTCGCAAAGCAACGAAAATGTATTATTTCCAAAACAGAACAAAACCTGTAATTGTAATAACAAAAATTATAGATTAATTTTCTCGACTACACAAAACACAACATGTGAGTTTTAATTTGTTCTGTTTTGACTAATGAACGCTTTGATTTCATACAAACTTGCAAGCACAATAAGTGCTCCACTGCGAATTGTTTTCCTTTTTCTCTTCGGGTTGTATTAATATCACCGTCATGGATTATTAAACACTGGTAACGATGCATTACATTCGTCATTATGATCTCTAGGGGTTTGGGATGTGGTGAGGGGGGGGGTGCTTGTGAAACACAAAACCCACTCATGAACAAAACTTCATTCAGAGTATCGATGACGCGATCCTATTAAATTAATACTGTCACAGGGTTCTTTTTATTTATTTTTATTTATTTAATCAAGAATGAACATTACAGGTATACACCCAATTACAATGTTCATGACCATGGGCGTACGGTGAAATTTCGTTCGGGAGGTGTTCAGTATAAAGTCGTCTCAGCTCCATCTCCTTGCGCACCTTGTGAATTATAATTTTTTTAAAATTACTAAACAGTTGTATTGTGATAATTAATACACTGTAATCTCTCTATATATAAAAGGCTTTGTCCTGACTGACAGGAATCAGCGTAGAGCCTAAACTATAATAGGTAGAGACTTGGAATTTTGACAGTACCTTCGTTTCATAATGTAGGTGCTCACTAAGAAAGGATTTTGAAAAATTCTGATTTTAAATGCCAAAAATCAAATGTTTTTGAGAATACTTAATCCCTTCTTACACAGAATTATCGAATCCGAATCACATTTGACATTAAAACATATTGTTGCCAGTGGGTTTCAGATGGGTTTGGAATTAAATTAAATGGAAGTTTGACAATTATAGTTGGCTTTGTCTATTTTTGTCATACCTTGAAATAAAACTTTCGCGATCGCTTGAATGCTGTAAGATCTAATATGGTCAAACATTGTTTTATTTGGACGAAACTCACTATACAGGGGTTTTCTGGACCAAGGAACTCGAATCTGAGGTCGCTTTTACCAGGCGACGCTATCTAATCGTGGTATGTAGTCCACGTGATTTAGGTATTAATAAATATAATGATTTAACTATTATGCTCTTAATTTTTAATTTTTGAAATAATTATCGCGGGCGAAGCCGCGGGCACATGCTAGTAAATTAATATACAGCTTAGTCTTTGAAACTGTTTTTCTTGAGATTCTATCCATTTCTGGTTTAAGCTAGAGTCTATAAATAAAAACTTTCTTTTTGAAAAATTAACTTATCAGAATACTGTATGGTGCATAGGGCACGTTTTTGAAGTCATCTGTATATCCACCGGTGGAAAAGCCCGATTAATGCCGATTACTTCATGATAATTTTGTGATGAGCTAGTGAGTACTATTGGCTTTACAAACAGGTTGATGGATTTCGGCGGGAGTATTCGAGTTGTCGTTTGAGAGATTCCAAAGGGATTTTTGTTTACTAGTAATACATCACTGTTATTAAGCTGAAAAACTATCAACACACGAGGTTTTGAAATTTGAGTCTTAAATAAATTACGATAAGTCTTAAATAATGCTTTGATATGATCGTTCCATGATTATAACCTTCAAAATAATGCACCCCCCTTACCGTACGCCCATGTTCATGACTATACTAGCAATACATCATGTAACTTACTTACAATAACACAAATATGAAATAGGCATAATAAAAACTAAGAAAGTTAGGATACTGACCAATGTAAGGTAAGAAGTAAAGAGAATAGGAGAGAGTAAAGAGAATAAGAGAGATAAGAAGAAAGCAAGCATGAACAATGTAGAAAAAAATAAGAATGAAATAAGAGTAAAACAAATAATATAAATACTTAAAATATGTTAGTTGACAATATTATATACGGTAGTACTATTCACACACATATTCCTATGAATTAACATTTTGGACAAGTTTTAACAGTTGGTTTGCAGCAGAATTAAATTGTTTAAGATTCATTCCAAATATATCAATATTAGGTGGGTGGATTTGATTGTACCTATATCTTTTGGTACGTTTCTACATGTGGATTGTTTTCTATCTACAATAATAAAAGGAACTGTTTGTCTTTCTGTCTGTGCGCGATGCCCAGCGAAATCTACTGAACGCAGAGACCTGAAATTTTAAACGTAGATGGAGTGAAAGTTGGGCAAATGAACCTCGAAGCCGAATTTTTTATTTTTGCTTTGGTTCGGGAGTTATAAGTATAAAACTATCAGAAAACGTGCATTTTTTTCGCTATCCAAGCATCAGTTTTCTGTAATACATTTCATTTGTCAAAACAGTTGCGGATGGCTTTGCCTTTTTTTTGTCATGCCTTGGAAATAAAAGCACCGCGATCGCTTGAATTTGGTAAGCCCACGCTGGTCGATTCATTTGTTTATAATCTCAAGACACGCAGACATCTGAAATTTTAAACGTAGTCGGAAGAGGGATAACGAATATAGGCAAAAATGGACAAGCATTGTTCGATTTGGACGGAAGGGTTTTCTATGCCAGAGAACTTGAATCTGAGGTCTTTTTCCCAAGCGATGCTTTCTTTTCGAGGAATTTACTTGAAAACCTGATTTTTAGCTTTTCTTCAATTATTAATGGTTTAGTATAGGCCTATGAAAGTGTTAATACATATGTTTTAATTATTTTGCTCTTAATTTTTAATCTTCCAACTATCGTGGGTGAAGCCGCGGGGATATGCTAGTACTGCATAAAAAGTAATAATCCAATAATCGTTATAAACGTACTTGGTTTGAACACAGATATGATACATTTTTTCGGGGTCTTCGACAAAGCCTAGTATAGTATATTGCGATACAAGTGCCGTAAGGCACGTTTAGGGTCGAGGAAACAGATTGAAAACCCGAGGCGCAGCCGAGGGTTTTTAAGTTTTCGAGACCAATAAATGCCTTTACATGCATGCTATTTTTTGCACAATGATTATTTATATCAATTTAATTATATTAATAATGTGATATTACCTGAAAATATTATGTAAATACACTCTTGAAAATAGATGTTTATTTCAGAAAGTGATTCGCATGTGTTTGTTGTTATGGGAACCGAATATTTGTCCTGGGGGCTTTGGCCATAAAGGCTTGTATTATGAAGTGTATCGTAATGAATTATGACGTAGCGCTTGGACCGTAAGTAATTTAACCTCATCGCAACCGTCCTTAGCAACAAGACTGTGTGGGAATGTCAACTTACGATCCATGTAAACAACGTTCGTAAGTACCACTTACTAGCTAAGGAGTGCAAAAAATAAAAAAACGTGTTTAAAATAGCCTCTCCAGTAATTTTGCAAGCAATGAAGATGATGATTATGATGATGATAATAACAATTACAATAATAAAAATCAGGTAAATGGATGTAACAAAGTGCCAGAAAGATTCTAGTTCCCTAGCCCCCAAAAAACCCGCATAGCGAGTTTCGTCCAAGTCATTTAATGCCCTGTTTTCCCAGTTGCTATTGCAATTAATCTCACAATCGAATACTGTTTTGTTAATAGGTGGCGTTGGCTGGGCGTTCATCACATAAAATATACCTATGAAGTTTCCTTTTCAAACAGTCCTACATATTATGAGTGAAGTAATCTTTGTTTGTGACGATGAAAAACAAGCCCTAATTAGAGCAAAGAGACAGAAAAGGAAAACAAAAAGAAGCAGATCTTTGCTTTTACACAGTGAAAAGACTATTTGTACAAAGCTGTCGTTGGATTACAGCGAGCGAACAAGGAAAAGAAGCAAAGGTATGCTTTTAAAACGACAAACTCGGTTAAGCTTGCATATGTGCTATTTAAAGGGATGAAACGACAGTGTATTGTCAGGTTTCCTGTTTCTCTTGTACCGTTTTAAATGAGCTTGCCTCCCCTTCTCTCTTTTCATAAGAAATGTCCAGGTTCGACGTCAGCACACAGTCTTTTTGTTAGAATCTACGTCTTCCTATTACAATTAAGCTCGTTTCTTTGTGGAGTTATTCTTAATTGAAGTGGGAAAGCAGACGAGTAACCTATCCTGTATAGTCCTTTGATGATAATTAAAGAACTGTGTGTCTTTAAAGACATTAATCAGACGGTTTTGGAGAAACACGAAGGGGGACGTAGATATGTTATACTAGCTTAAAAGACCCGGCGTCGCCCGGGTTTTATATTTTGTAATTGGAAATGAACTTATGAAGGACTTTCGATTTTTAAATTCTAGGTCCTTATATAGGTATTTATAATCTGAAATAGGAAGAACGACTTATTACACTCTAACTATTCCCTCAGAAAACGCTTGATATAGTTTTTTATGGCTCATAGAGGATCTAGAATTTTGCATCCCATCGCTTGTACAGTGCACAGCAAGCCTGGTAGAGGTTTAAATAAGAAGAAACAGAAATTCCAGTAACATAAATTGTAATATCGAGGCGGGAAATTTCCTACTCTTATGTTACCATAAAGCCTTCATACTTTTCTCTCCAAAAACCTGCGATATAATATAATAATATACACATTACCATACCTCGTTTTGTTTTCTCTATGTCCAGGGTAGAGAAAGTTATGTGATTCCATTATTTTAGTGGATTTCATTCTGTAATATTTATTTATAACATGAATTATATTGATAGCTTCTCTTATTTGTCAAACTTGCGTTTCTTTTTTTTTTCCAAACCCATCTGATACCATTGGCAACAATATGTTCTGTGATTTGGATTCTATAATTCTGTGTAAAAAGGGGTTAAGTATTCTCAAAAACATTTAATTTTTTTGGCATTTAAAATCAAAATTTTGCAAAATCCTTTCTTAGTGAGCACCTACATTATGAAACGAAGGTACTGACAAAATTCCAAGTCTCTACCTGTTTAGGCTCTACGTTGATTCCTGTCAGTCAGTCAGTCAGTCAGGACAAAGCCTTTTATATATAGAGAGATTGCAGGTGACGTTTCGTTGCTTAGATACCAAAATAAAATAGGTGACCGTGTCTGCTAAAAAGACTTATAGGGAAAAGCGTTTACTGATAACAAAAAAAAATGCCTTTAGTCAGGCCTACAGGCTGAAGATTTCGAAGTGCTTTTGGTTTAATTTATTGTCGCTGAGCAGCACTCTTCTTCTTTAGCCGTGGCATGACAAACCCACAATAATAACTGCAAAAAAGAGGAAAGAGCACATTTTTAAACATTCAAATCTCGCCATTATTATATGAGAGATATCGAGAAACTAGTTATGATGTGTAGAGTACTCATCAAGAGCTTTTCAACGATAGCACACAAGACCTGGTTTCAAAAATTTCTAATTTCTATCCCACCACCCCCACCCCCTCTCGTACCCCCCAAAACCCCCGAAACATTGGTGTCACTGTGAACTCCATAGGGAGTACTCTAATTTATTCAAACAAAGTTTCTCTCTATTCTTCATAGGGGCCGAGATAAAAATGTTTTAAAATTTCAACCCTCTCCCCCGACCACCCTCTTGGGCCAATTTTGCTCATTAACGAACTTGTCCGAACTATTGGGCCTAGAAATAACGTATTAAAATTTGGTTCAAATATCTTCAAAATTACGGCCGCTAGCGGGTAAAGATATATATATATATATATCACATTTTTTTTTTTTTTTGAACGGGCGGTGGTTTCGTACTTAGGGGAGCATGAAACGTAAAGATATGAAAGAATTTTTCGAAAATCATGACATGGTATCCATTGCAATAGGTAGATTTTTCTTCGAAATCTACCTAAAAAGCGTTTCGTAACTACTTTCATGAAAGTGATTTAGTGAAATTAATTGCACTTATTGCACTTGAAACAGTTCATTATGTTATTGCATATTATTTTGCATCAAGAATAATTTTAAAATATTGAATTATCAAGTGTCGGTATGTTACTTTATGAGATTGTGTGGGGGATGGGAAAATGTCTGTCTGTCTGTCCGTGTGTCTGTAATAATTCAAATACGCTTTATCGGATTTTCATGAAACTTGCTGTAGGCATTTATAACGTACATGGGAAGAACCCTATTGATATTGAACCAAATCGGTTCACCGGTACCGGAGTAATGCCCAATTTAGTGCATATTTTATGGTAATAGCCTATATTAAGTTATTTAAATTTAACAAATGCAAATCTGTTATTCTGACAACATATCGATTTACACACTTCATATACGGCTTTGGAATAGTTTCCATGACACATTCCTTAGCATTTAAGCTGGGACGTACGGTGATAATAACGAAGTAAATTGGAAGATTTACTTATCAAACTATTCAGTGTTTATTTCGTTCATCAAGTTGAATACTGTTAGGCCTATATACAGAAGATATAAACTCTGAAATAATCAGGCTTACTTACATTAAGTGGAGTTCTTCGCCAGTGTATTTTGTGAAAGGCTGACATAATTATTTTAATAATGTCTTATATCTGTGTATACGAGTTTGAATTAAGTTTAAGTATCAAACTTTAGACCTTTGTTCTTCCGTAAGTCCTGCTTAATGAATCGATCTGCAGCTTAACTCGGAAATTGAAAAAAAAAAACTTATTCTCTGAAAATCATAATTCCAATTAACTTTTTACTGATTAAGCAAAAGCATACTGGCACTTTGTTACATCAGTTTACCTGATTTTATTTTTAATCATTTGCTTTCTGTCAGTTCCAAAAATTATTTTAGACCGGTTGATAGAGGCAGCTCATTTTCTTCTGGTTACTGGGAAGGCGTTCCTATTGATAGAAGGGTTATATTTGCTCTGAAGTAGGCTGGATATCCAACCAACACGCAATAAAAGCTGTTTGATATACCTGTAATTCACCTTGATTTTACAGATGTTTTGCCACTATCAAACTTCCAACCCTCGTATTTTCGTGATACAACTTGGTAGAACTCCTTGCACTGCCTCCTGATACCACTAAACAACTAATTCTGGAAAGCTATCAATTCTCATTCGTCCGACAAAAGCAATTTACTCTTCCCTCTTCTAGGTGCGTTGCAACTCCAGAAATACAAACAGCTTGTATAGTTTCCAATAATGTGTCTACCTTAGTCATTCTCGGGGTCTATTTGCTTACCTCCTTTTCTCGTCTGCTGTTGTAGACAACCTAGATAGGAATATCAGGACAATGAGGAAGACGTGTATAGAAGAGATTATTTTAAGTAGAAATATTTGTTTTTTTTTTTTTTTAAATAAATCGAATCGGTTAACGGATGCCGTGCACGAAACGGAAAAATACATTAAAATGTTCTAATTAGGAACAATTTTATCTGTATGTACCAGTTTAAACTTTTGAAAATTATGATTTTAAAACCCGAACGTTAGGGAGGCCTACTGTTAAGCCCAAAATGATTTCTGCTTCTATTTTTAAAAAATAGCAATTTTTCTTGAAGAATAATCCGTTTCAGATTAACTGATTAATTCCGTGTCACCGTTATACGACAGGACAATGCAGATAAAATAAACACATTTAGAAAGTAAAAAATAAAACCCGGTCGGCCGGGCCCTCTTTTGGGGCCAGGGCCCCGGGGCTGCAGCCCCGGTTGCTCCTCCCTCTCGTCGGGCCTGTTTATAACCAACAGCATCAAAAGAATAATTTCCTTCTGATCAAGAGCAGGGCCGTATTTCTAAATAGGCTAAGTAGGCTGCAGCCTAGAGCGGCAAATTTTCAGGGGCGGCAGTTTGGCAATCTATTCAAAAGTTAAAATGAAGTATTTCAGACGTTAGTAATATTTTCAGTATGAATTTAAGAATACATGCTACTTGAATTAAAATATAAAAATATGTTTAAAATAGTGATCACTGATCTCAAAGAACAAATTAATTAATTAATTAATTTCGAAACCCATTTCATTTTTAACGAATCTTGAAAGAAGTAAGTAAAAAAACAAGTAGATAACTAATTTGATTATAAAATTTATATTGTAAACCATTAAAATTGTAGTTTTATATAAACTAAATGAACGTTATGTTTAAAAAACATGAAAACACCAATGAACTCTATCCTTTTGTTGTATAAAACAAATGTATTAAGCAAATATGAACTACTAGCTTAAAAGACCCGGCGTCGCCCGGGTTTTGTATTTTGTAATTGGAAATTAGCTTATGAAGGATTTTCAATTTTAAATTCTAGGTCCTTATATAGGCATTTATAATTTGAAATAGGAAGAACGACTTATTACACTCAAACTATTCCCTCAGAAAACGCTTGATATAGTTTTTTATGGCTCATAGAGGATCTAGAATTTTGCATCCCATCGCTTGTACAGTGTACAGCAAGCCTGGTAGAGGTTTAAATAAGAATAAACAGAAATTCCTGTAACATAAAATTGTAATATCGAGGCGGGAAATTTCCCACTCTTATGTTACCATAAAGCCTTCATACTTTTCTCTCCAAAAACCTGCGATATAATATAATAATATACACATTACCATACCTCGTTTTGTTTTCTCTATGTCCAGGGTAGAGAAAGTTATGTGATTCCATTATTTTAGTGGATTTCATTCTGTAATATTTATTTATAACATGAATTATTTTGATAACTTCTCTTATTTGTCAAAAGTGCATTTCATTTGTTTTTTCCAAGCCCATCTGATACCATTTGGCAACAATATATTCTGTGATTTGGAATTGATAATTCTATGTAAAAAGGGATTAAGTATTTTCAAAAACATTTAATTTTTGGCATTTAGAATCAGAATTTTTGAAAATCCTTTCTTAGTGAGCACCTACATTATGAAACGAAGGTACTGTCAAAATTCCAAGTCTCTAGCTCTACCTGTTATAGTTTAGGCTGTACGTTGATTCCTGTCATTCAGGCAGTCAGTCAGGACAAAGCCTTTTATAGGGTATATATAGAGATACAGGGGGCGGCAAATGGACTCTAGCCTATAGGCAGCATATTCTTAAATCCGGCCCTGATCAAGAGAGTAGGCTTATTTGGTTTGCCGCTAGCTACCCCTAGCTGAAACATATTGCGAGGGGAAACATGCTAGGTGATGCAGAAAGGCCCGTATACACTATACACTAATGAAGGTATAATCTGTGATATGATAACAATGGAGTGAGCTTGTATCTTTCCACGCTAATTCCAGGAGGCGGTCACTTCAATTACCAGGGGGCGCAGGACAATGAACGACAAGATTACAGGACGGACAAGTCCACCAACCAAATTACTATAAATTCCCCTGCACGCTCAAATAGTTCAAACGTGCACTGTTATCTGTAGGTTTAAAGGGTATTTTAAAGGCAAATCAAATTTCCGTGCTCACCTGTAGTTCACTGAGTAATTATTCTGTTAGTGTTCATTTGTTTTGTGAAGGCTGTAAAATGGCCAATGAACTCTATACAAAGCTAGGGCAAAATTGTGGTAATGTTAGGCAAATAGAAAAACGATCCCGTCGCAGTTCTAGAATAATTACCACATTTCTTAGTTACTGCGTGGCTTTTAAGGGGGTAGTGAGATACCTTTTTGGTCAAAATTAACATCTTTTTGTTGTTAGTATCAAAAAATGCTATGTACCTTAAACATATACAAGGGATGGACTAGTATGGCAACTGTTTTTAGGTAGATTTCGAAGAAAAATCTACCTATTGCAATCAATATCATGTCATGACTTTCGAAAAATTATTTCATATCTTTACGTTTCATGCCTCCCTAAGTACGAAACCACCGCCTGTTCAAAAAGAAATTGTGATATTTATATTTATATCTTTACACGCTAGCGAGCGTAATTTTGAAGATACTTGAACCAAATTTTATTATGTTATTTCTAGGGCCAATAGTTCGGACAAGTTCGTTAATGAGCAAAATTGGCCCAAGGGGGTGGTCGGGGGAGGGGGTTGAAATTTTAAAACATTTATATCTCGGCCCCAATTAAGTATAGAGGGAAACTTTGTTTGAATAAATTAGAGTACTCCCTATGGAGTTCACAGTGACACCTAACGATTCGGGGGTTTTGGGGGTACGAGTGGGGTGGGGGGGATGGAAATTCGAAATTTTTTGAAACCACGTCTTGTGGGTACTTTACAAATCAATAACTAGTTTCTCGATAGCTCGATAGTTCTCTGGATTTTTTCTTTTGAATATGTAGGACCATTTTTTAATTTTTAAATAAACAAATGAAAGGACAGATTATGGAATGTATGTATAATGCAGATTAATGGTACTAGATGTATGATAATGAAAGAAACAGACACCCATAAACATCTATACTCGACCGTATCGTGCCACTCTAATGTATTGCGATAGTTGGAAACATGAAAGTACACATACCCATTCCATGATCGCTTAAAGTTCAGTACGGATGGCCATTATTTCCCAAAGCTTCCATCAGCTCCTTGTGGTATTCTCTGGCATTTACACCTCGGTTGGTGACTATTTTGACGTAGGAATGCTCACATCTTGTCATATTTATCCTGCACGGTGTCTGACTCACAACTAAATTTCCATCGCCTCTATTCATATAGCCGTACATCACAATGCTACCAAATGACGTGTCGATGCCACCCATTTGGAAGTTGGCCAAACTATTTTCTTTTATTATAATGGAACTCTAAGGGGAAGTAAGATGTTATTAAGGCACGAAAGATTCTTGAAATTAGCTTTTGGTCTTATCATTAGAACGTACCTAAAAGTTCATTCCATTTCATTGTGATTACCTCAAAAGAGAAATTGTACATTATTTAAAGAAGAATGAAATGTAATATTTTCTGAGAGTTAGAGAATGTGGTTCTAGAAGTAAAACAGTAATTTAAACCACTAAAGAGACAATAATACGAAGTCCTTTTGCCTTCTCCTGTAAGAACGTCTGAAAGAATCACAAATATGATTTCTTCTTGAAAGCGGTAGTATTATGAACCATGACAAGTCTACGTACAGGAAGAAAATTGTTTTCCTTGATATTTCTCTCAGCTCCTAATATAACGAAAACTTATTTTTTCTTATTCTTCTCTTTGTCTCGTACTACAGAAAAGGATAATTAAATTTCAGCGTGTTTCCTTCTTCTGTCTCTTCTGAAAATGTAAAAAAGAAGTGAATGTTGCATGCTTTTAAAAAGACACTCTTGAAAAGTGAGTAAATTCCCCATAGCTAACAACCACTGGTGCACTGTGCTAATTTTCTCTTTCGCCCTAATTACCTGCAAATAATTAGATCTTTAAAATAAATTACTAACTTGAAACACTTTGGTTTTGAGGAGGCTGTTGAGAAGACTAGTGAAATTGCTCGTTATATTCTTTCATGTTGTAAAATATAATTAATAATAACAGAGTTATTTGTGTATCAATTAATCCTGTACTAGTAAGAGCCGATGCTGCTGCCAAATCAGCCGCAGTTTCGAGTCTAAATTATAGCTACTCTCTTTGTCCTTACTCTTATGCACGAAGAAAGATGTGGGATCAGGTGGAACAATTAGTGGCTATCTAGTGTTAAAGGAACAGTTACAAAAGAATTATTTTGTCCAAATATTGAATCCCGACTTCAAAGCAAAATTGAACCTGAATTTGTATTAACACAATTCTTGTCAGGTCATGGAATTTTTGGATCTTACTTTGAAAGGTTTAATATTATAATGGAGAATGGTTATTTATGTATTTGTAAAGAAAATCAGACCGTAGAACATCTACTTTTTGATTGCCCACTCTTTGAAAGGAAAAGATTTTCTTTAACAGGACACTTAAACTATTGTGGTGTTAATTATGATAAACCACTCTTAAAAATGTTTAGCAAGGATTGTTGTTGTAGAGAATTCCACTATTTCATATGTTTTATATTTAAAAGTTTGCGATAATTTTATTTAAACTTTAGCAAAACAGGCTACTCTAGTATACAAGATAACAGGTATATTATAAAATTGTAATTGACATAAAACTATAGCCCTAATGTACCTTATGGTGAAATAGGGCTAAATGAAATTGTATATTAAATAAATAAATAAATAATCATAAAAATAATAAAGAAGAAACCGTGTTAATTCAACTTACTTATTTAATAAGAGAATTGTGGGCATATTTTATGCAAATAACCTATAATTACATTTAATAAGGTGCGAGTTTCATATTTTTCATAAGAGTACCTGAATTGCCTTTATAGGCAAGTATTGTTCATCTGTTTTTGTTCATCATAAGTAGGGTTCGGATGTTTATGACATGTCATGTTTTTATCCTGACCTCCATTCTCGCCGCAAACACAAGTTAAAGATGAATTGCACGTTTGTTATCCTAATCGTACTGTTTTTATTTCGCATATAAAGTCATATTTTGGTCATATTTGTAATTTAACGTCATATTTCACTTACAAATTCGGTAACGGAGCACAATTATAAAGTACATGCACTAAATTTGAAAGTTATGAAATTAATTTAATGTTTATGCCCAATGCTTGAAGCTTCTATAGAACATTTTCTAACCTTTTATACATAATATTTTGTCATACTTCTCCAAATTATGTATTGTTTTAAGTAATTATTTAGTATAAGTTTTTCTAATATATTGAACTGAACCACCCCCGAACACAAGCTCTGCTACTTCGGGTGGTGTATCAACTTTTGTATGTATTTTTCGTGTAATTTGGAACAATAAATTGTAATTTTAATTGTAACTTATTTTTAGATTAAAACAATTGTTCATGTTTTATAGGGACACGCTTGTTCTACAAAAAAATTGGAGCTGATGAAACAAGCAAACAGGAGGAAATTTTTTAAAAATAGAAGTTCTTTACAAGTAAAACTGTAAATCACCAAAATTGTGATTATGTAATGTAATAATTAAGTATAATTAAAAGTTTTAATTCAGGACATTTATTTTTAGAAAATATGATCTTCTGTTGGGTCATATTTAAGATGTTAAGTCATATTTAGTCATTTTTAAGGTCATATGTAGTCATTTTTAAGGTCATGATGCAGTCGTATTTTCCACTTTTTTAGGTCATAAACATCCGAACCCTAATCATAAGTTTTAACACAAACAAACGAGCACACTGCCCTTTTGCAATCAGCTGTTCCGGTCTAATCGAAGCTTCTTTTTGGTCGTTTTCCTGAAACCAGTGGACTTTGACAACACGAAATGAATTAATTTTAATATCATATTAAAATTAACACCAAAATAATGAATTCTGTTTTAAATAATGGTTAATGATTAGGCAGTTTTCAGTTGCAACTCCCAAAATTTCACGATCGTTCCATGTTCGATTATAATCGATACCACACCAATGTTGTAATGAGAATCAGTTTTGAAATGAATATAATTATGATACTGTTACATCACATGTAATGAGCCTATTTTAGTATGGTCGAACAAAAAGTTATGTTAGGGTATCATATCAACATGGGCGTACGGTGAAATTTTGTTCGGGAGGGGTTTAATGTAAAGTCGTCTCAGCTCCATGTCCTTGAGCACATTGTGAATTATTACTTTTTTAATTACTAAACAGTTGTATTGTAATAATTAATATACTGTAATAAATTAATATAGAGCTCAGTCTTTGAAACTGTTTTTCTTGAGATTTCTATCCATTTCTCGTTTAAGCTAGAGTTTATAAATAAAAACTTTCTTTTGAAAAATTATCATAATACTGTATGGTGCATAGGGCACGTTTTTAAAGTCATCTGTAAATCCACCGGTGAAAAAGCCGATTAGTTCATGATAATTTTGTGATGAGCTCGTGATTACTGTTGGCTTTACAAACAGGTTGATGGATTTCGGCGGGAGTATTCGAGTTGTCGTTTGACAGATTCCATATGGATTTTTGTTTACTAGTAATGTATCACTGTTAATAAGCTGAAAAACTATCAACACCACGAGGTTTTGAAATTTGAATCTTAAATAAATTACAATAAATATTAAATAATGCTTTGATATCTACGAAATTTTAAAATATGTAACAACCTAATCAGAGGATTTTTTTTTTTTAATTTAGTTCCATGATTTATAATCTACAAATTATTTCGGGAGGGGTTTCAACCCCCTGAACCCCCCTTACCGTATGCTCATGCATATAAGTTTTTCTAGAATGGACGTAAAATTTGACAGGAATGCTTTAGAGATATTTATTGTGGAAAAATAAAGATAAATAAGCGAATGTAGTAGTGTTATTCTGCTTTCCACACAACAGAAGTACGGACTTGTTCGCTATTTTGCATAATTGTTGAGGGTGAAAATAGAAGAGCAGTGTATTTGTAACTGTGGTTGTAGTGCGGCCTAATAAACCAGGCTGAAGTGCCTCATTCATGCGGTTTTGTGTGTCAGAATGATACTGCAATAACCTGTACACCTCTTCATTGCGCATGTTACCCTGTGTTTGCTAAATTAATTACTGATTAACACTGCGACCTTATGCAAATACGTGATAGCAAATTCAATTTTAATTTTAATATGAAAATACTTGCCATATTTTTATTAAATTCTGGACCCGTGGATATTCCACTATAAATATTCCACTGTTTGGAATATTGCATAATATCATTGTTTATTGAATGTAAATATTGGCGTATATATAATAAAATGTTGGTTAGATATGTTAACTAGAAACCAGATTAATAAATAATGTGTTTTAATATTTTTCGTATTGTATTCATATGAGTATATGATTTTTATTAAAGAGATATGCCATTCAAAGTTGCCATCTAAAGTATAAAGAGGAGCAAATATTTAAGTTTCTAACGTGGTAAAGTATTCTATGATCCTTGGTCTCTCATGTCATTCATTACCAGGGCCCGGATTCTGATGACTTAAAATTGTTTGAAAAATTACCTATAAAATTACCCTACATTTTTAAGAAAACGACTTAATAATTGTAGAGAATGACCTAAAAACTGATATTTTATTTATAAACCTTATTATTATACACAAAGTTATTGACTAATTTGTACATAATTGTAAAAACGTGAACGCAGATAGGATGTTGTAGGTCTAAAAACTTTGTTCCTTGTTCTTATTGAAGCATTTGAGAAGAAAAGTAAGAAAGTAGTTTTTAAAATAGGTCCTACAATAATGTTGCACTATACGAAAGATGCCTATTGCACCAAGGATATAAGATCAAGAATTGCCATGGCCAAGAAAGCATTTATGAAGAAGAGAACTCTGCTAACTAGTAGTCTGAACCTAGAGCTACGTAAAAACCTGGTGAAGTGTTATATTTGGAGTATTGCTTTGTATGGATCAGAGACATGGACTTTGAGGAAATTAGAGAAGAAATATTTAGAAAGTTTTGAAATGTGGTGCTGGAGACAGATAGAAAATATAAAGTGGATGGACATGGTGACAAACGAAGAGGTTCTGAGTAGAGTAGGTGAGAAGAAGTCAATCATACACACAATTCGTCAGAGGAAAGCAAACTGGGTTGGGCACATTCTCAGAAGGAACTGCTTATTACATGATGTCGTAGAAGGAAGATTGGAGGGTACAACTAGACTTGGAAGAAGAAGAATTCAGCTGTTGGACGATTTAAGGGAAAAGCGGAAATATTGGATGCTGAAGGAGGAAGCAGAGGATAGACAGTTTTGGAAAACAAAATTCGCGTACCAAGTTTGAAAACCTGCCGGAAGGCAGAATACTTACTACTACTACTACTACATACTAGCTTAGTAATTTATTTAAATATTACCCTATGAGGAAAAAAGACGAAAAAAAATTAATATACTCTATGTAAATGTATGAAAATGACTAAATAAGGGAGGAAATGACACGAAAATGACAAAATAATGACGTAAAATTGAAATAAATACCCTAAACATATAAAATTGCATACAATAACAAAAAACGACATAATAAAAATGCATTTCCATAGTTTAGAGGCCATGATTAGGATTTACCTACAAGTTGGCAATGTCTAAGCAGCATCAATAAAAAGATGACATGTCATTAGAATCCGGGCCCTGTTCATTACCTACGTGCGAAAATAAAATAAAATAAAATAAAGTTTCTCTAAACTCAATAATTCGGTCATCGCCGTCTCAGCCGAAGTGTACCGTATGTTACAAATGTCCAATGACTATCTGACGAGTACTCTATGGATTACCTAGGTATAAACGATGTTGTGTCAAACCTGCTTACGATACTTTTTGCCTATTAGTGTAATAAATACCAATGACATTATCTTCATGTAAATTGGTTATGAAATTAAGAAATGTCTTTACCACATCGCATCCCCGAAGGATACATAACCCAAATAAAATGTAATTAATGCTCTCACGTACCGGTATTTTCTTTACTCTAAGCGTGGCCAATACATTTTTCTTACCTCACATTCTGATAATTATAGAATAAGAGACCGTATTGCAAAAAAAAAAAAAAAAAAAAAAAAAAGCATTTTTTTTTTTTTTTTACCTGTTGCAAAGCTTTAATAGACGGAAACCAGCCAAATATGGGCCCCTTTTTTTAAGTTGCTGATATTTCCGGTTCATAGTTTTTTCAAGACTTTTTAAAGCACCAAATGTATTCAATGGCATTTATTATAGATGATGAGACCAAAAAAAGAGTTTTTGTTACACAGTAATTGCAAATATAATAGATTATTTAAATAGTAAGAGGGGCCCATATTAGGAAGGTATATGTCCTATTATGGGCCCCTACAAAAAATTATTAAAAATTAAGACACAATATTGCTAATGCTTTCTTTAGCCATTCAGGCATTTCTCACAAATGAAATTCACTTGGACTGAATTTTGTGTACAGTGAGAATGGATCCTTTTCACTCACTTGGGTTTACAATGGATGACCTTCCTAATATGGGCCCCTGGCCCATAAAAGGCAGGTATAATGTACAACGGTCATCCATTTTTCTACAAGCAACTTGAGTCTGAAATCTTTATGTATCATAATGTTTCTATACCTCAGTTACAGCTTCTTAAGAAATACTAACTTAAATATTAATATATCTTACCTCTGATGAATAATATGGAGTGACGTCAAACGCTGCAAAAACTTCAAAACCAACGAAATTAAAAATGATGTTGTGTGAGCTCTCGCGGTAGGTTCTCACACAGACTAAACACACCGTGACACTGTTTGAGTCGTGTTGAAGGATATCTGACTTGAATTTGAAGATGGCAATACGAATCACGCCGAATATCATAGGGGCCCATATTAAGCCGGGGCCCATATTTGGCAGGTTTACTCTATACATCAATTCATTTTTTTCCATTTATAAAATTTTGAGTCAATATTGCATCATTATTATAACTTCTCCCCTACTAACACATCAGCTGAGTTCCTACATTGCTTGAAATAGACCGTTAATATACATAGGTTATACCCCTTTCAAGTAAACCTGAATAGTTACTAAAACGTGATGAGTAGCTGGTATAGCCTTAAGCATATTACTGTACCGCATAAAGGACTTTGTGTTATTGGAGGGATGTTTTGTTCACCCCTTGATCTAATCCATAAACTTGGTGCGATCTGCATTTGATAGCGACTCTCCATATTTATACCTGTGTGATGAAGGCCTACATCAAAGCTCCCTATATAATAGAATTCTGCCAATAACAGGGTAGGCATAGTATCTTCCATATTGTGTAAATTCAAAGACCGTGTGCACTGAATTTGTCCGGAACCGATTGAAAGTGTGTGATAGGCCCGTTCTACCCAACTCTTGCATGACAATGGGCTGGTATCTTGATAGGGTGTATGGAATAGAAATTAACATCGTACGGTGTACAGAGGCTGTGTATAGTCTTTCTCACTAAATATGTACCATCAGAAAGTGTATTGAGAACATTCATACAACAAAGAATACACCTGGTTGAAGAATTCTCCTAACTTATTAAGATAATCACTTCTTCTACACTTTTCTAGCAACGGATCTGTTCAAGAACGACGGTAAACCCTTGCAAGCCAATACAGTAGAGCCTCGGTTATCCGAGCCCCGACTAACCGAGTTCCGGGTTAACCGAGGTAGTAAAAAAAAAAGTTCGGAAGTTCGGTTTGCGATAGATGAGTTAAACCGTATGTCTTTTTACTATTTTGTATTTGTATTTTAATTTTATTTTTACGTTAGTTTTTCATTTGATAATACAGTAGAACTGTAGAAGCCTTTTTTCACATCTTCGACCACGTTTTCATTCATTTCACCAGTTTACCAAACGTTTCCCTCTCAATTTTTGACAGAGTCCTTGTTATCCGAGTTTTCGCTTCTCCGAGGTACCCTCGGTCCACATTACTTCGGATAATCGAGGCTCTACTGTACAATATTACATCCATTTAGAGATCACCCCTCCTCGCGGCCACAGCCATTTGTAAAATAGCAGTTTTCTTAATTTTACCTCTTTTATGAAACAAGATTATGATTATGATGATGATGATTACGATTATTATTATTATTATTATTATTATTATTATTATTATTATTATTACAGTGCCCGCCGCTTATTGTGATCACTTCGGGACGCAGCTAATCTTATAACCAGGGCCCGGACTCTAATGACATGTCTTTTTATTGACGCTGCAAAGACATTGCCAACTTGTAGATAAATCCTAATAATGGCCTCTAGATTATAGAAATACATTTTTACTAGATCATTTTTTGTCATTTTATGCAATTTTATATTTATAGGGCATTTAGTTCAATTTTACGTCATTATTTTGTCATTTTCGTGCCATTTGCTTCCTTATTTAATCATTTTCATGTATTTACATTGAGTGTATTAATTTTTTTCGTCGCTAGCGGTGCTGTCTTTGAAGTGTTGTTTGTTTAATGCAAAAGGAAAAATATGGCGTTAAAGTATTGTCATGTCTCAGTCGGAAATGAGAATCAAAGAAACGCCAAAATTTTTTATTGTGTTACTATTGTTATTAGCAGGGCCCGGATTCTAATGACATGTCATCTTTTTATTGATGCTGCATAGACATTGCCAACTTGTAGATAAATCCTAATCATGGCCTCTAGATTATAGAAATACATTTTTACTAGGTCATTTTTTGTCATTTTATGCAATTTTATATTTTTAGGGCATTTATTACAATTTTAGGTCATTATTTTGTCATTTTCATGTCATTTGCTTCCTTATTTAGTCATTTTCATGTATTTACAGTAAGTGTATTAACTTTTTTACCGTCGCTAGCGGTTGTATCTTTGAAGTATTGTTTGTTTAATGCAAGAAGGAAAAATTCGGCGTTAATTGTTGTCATGTCTCAGTCGGAAATGAGAATCAAAGAAACGCCAACATTTTGTATTGTATTACTATTGTTATTACTTATTAGATTGACTTGGCACCAGAGTCTGCCACCTGCTTGGATTTGAGAGTGCAAATTACTGTTTACCCTCAATAAACAACAATATAATCCGGCAGACCACAAAGGAAATGCCGAATTTTGACTCACCAGTGCCTCAGTGCCGTGCCAGGATAAATTTCCGTGAGAAAAGAACATTCACAATATTACAGTTATTTACAGTTTTTACAATTATGTACAAACAAGTCTGTAACTTTGTGTGTACAATAATAATTTTTTATACATAAAATATCAGTTTTTAGGTCATTTTTTACAATTATTAAGTCATTTTCTTTAAAATTTAAGGTCATTTTATAGGTCATTTTTCAAACAATTTTAGGTCATCAGAATCCGGGCCCTGGTTATTAGATTGACTTGGCACCAGAGTCTGCCACCCGCTTGGATTTGAGAGTGCAAACTACTGTTTACCCTCAATTAAACAACAATATAATCCGGCAGACCACAAAAGGAAATGCCGAATTTTGACTCGCCAGTGCCTCAGTTCCAATATAAACTTCCGTGAGAAAAGTACATTCACAACATTACAGTTATTTACAGTTTTCACAATTATGTACAAACTAGTCTATAACTTTGTGTGTACAATAATAATTTTTTATAAATAAAGTATCAGTTTTTAGATAATTTTTTTATAATTATTAAGTAATTTTCTTTAAAATTTAGGGTCATTTTATAAGTCATTTTTCAAACAATTTTAGGTCATCAGAATCCGGGCCCTGCTGATAACGCTAACTAATTGATAACAGTAGCCGAAAGAATTGATTGAGGGTTATTAATTCTTATATAAGATAATACACTACAAAAACATAATTAAAAACTATTTATTCATAAGATAACATGTAACTGTGAACCATTCATAATACAGTAATAGACTGCAAGAAACTATTTATCAACCAGTAACAAAGTTTTTAATTATTATTTTTTCCTTTAGGAGTCAATTAACCAATACTACATACTTAGTTACGAGTTACGAGTGTTTTTTGGAAGTCTATACTGATCTGTGGTAAACACCGCGTAGCAAAACTTCTATAACGCCTGTCAGCTGAAGTCTTTTCAATTTTACACTAGCAATCACTGCATGTCAACACTTATCTTCATAAATCAAAAGTTCAAGTCTATGTTAGTTAGACCATGCTGATGCGATGCGACGTTTTAATATCTTGTCCATTACGTTTAAGGAAACGTTTTGGCCTAAGTAGGCCTACCTAGTTATCTAAAGATATTCCAAAGTTTCGTTGTCTATTAATGTGATCCCGAAGTTCCTTCTATTCGTCATCACTAGAGACCGGATTTTAAAGGGAATTCCTTTTTTTATATTTAATCACAAAACGTTATAAAATTGAACAGGACATTACTGAGTAAGTTTCAACTGCAAATGACCTGGTTTTAACGTCCCTTTTTTCCCCTTTTTTAGGCTCATCTCCCTTTTTTTTTTTAGGAACTTTCCCTTTCCAGTACCTATTTTGCTAATTTATTTTGAAAATTTCGTAAATTACCTAGTATTTGGTAATATGAAAACATTAAAAATTATTTTCACTGATTCACCATTGAAAAAATAATTCATTTTATCCTAACTAATGTTGGAATAGTCTATGAGATCTTAAGGGATGTGAACAACAAAGCAAGTACTGTCTCCAGATGAGAAGAATGCAAGCCACAGGAATGCAGCGCGCTCCTCATTTCTCTACATGCAAGCGGGCTCGTCCTAATCTTATGTTTTCTAATGAAGTTAAGTAAAACATAAAACAAACATATATCTCTCTGTTGAATTTTTACACTATCTTATACTTTTATATCCCTTTCTTCCCACCTTTTTTTGGCAATAATTTTCCCTTTTTTCGTCCTTTTTTTGGGTGAAATTTTCCCCTTTAAAATCCGGTCTCTAGTCATCACCTTGGTCTTCATTAGGATAATTTGAGGCCTACTTCTTTGCTCAGGTTGTTTAGCTCTGCGATATGTGCCTTTAATTCTTGTATATTGGCTATGAGGACTACGTCGTCTGCAAATAGCAAGTGAGATAATTTTGCTCCATCTATATTTATGCCATATTCCGCTGAGGTTTTCCTAAGCATATCTCCAAGCAGAATGTAATAGAGTACATTAATTAAAATATAATTTTTATAAACTTCGGACCTAATAATGAAACACTAGAAGGTTGGAGCGCGTGCGGGCGCCGCCATTTGTTTCCAGTGAGCGCGTTCTTACACGTGTTCTGCCTGCCCTATTCTCCAGGAACGGGATGCCTGGAAAAACCTGGAAACTGTGGCAACATCTGGTGAATCGAAAGGATATGCAAACACGGGAGTGGAAACCAAACATTCTACTACTTCCTCCCTCTTTCCCTTTCTCCCTTTCTCTCTCCCTCCCTTTCTCCCTTTCTCTCTCCCTCCCTTTCTCCCTCTCTCTTCAGATTAAACTCTCACAGTCCTACTCTAACTTTTCTAGCTTTGCAATTTCGATTTTCACTTCACACCTGTTCTACTTTTCTGACATTTCTCTCTGCTTATCTTTCCTCCCTGGCGAATTGCTTGCTAGGCTTTCAAGAAACTATACAGAGTGCTAAAAACATTCAATATACCGGTAATCAGAATAAAAAGAAAATCCCTTTAGGCAAGCCTACAGGCTGAGGTAGATTTCAAAGTGCTTTTGGTTTAATTTACTGTCGCTGCGTAGCACTCTTCTTCTTTAGCCTTGGCATGACAAACCCGCAATAATAACTACAAAAAAGAGGAAAAAGCACTTTTTCAAACATTCAAATCTCGCCTTATATGAGAACTATCAAGAAAATAGTTACTGATTTGTAGACTACTCATCAAGAGCTTTTCAACAATACCCCAACAAGACGTAGTTTCAAAAATTTCGAATTTCCATCCCCTCACCCCCACCACCACTCGTACCCCCAAAACCCCTGAATCGTTGGTGTCACTGTAAACTCCATAGGGAGTACACTAATTTGTTCAAACAAAGTTTCCCTCTATACTTCATAGGGACCGAGATATAAATGTTTTAAAATTTCAACCCCCTCCCCCGACCACCCCCTTGGGCCAATTTTGCTCATTAAGGAACTTGTCCGAACTACTGGGCCTAGAAATAACATAATAAAATTTGGTTCAAATATCTTCAAAATTACGGCCACTAGCGTGTAAAGATATAATATATATATATATAAATATCACAATTTGTTTTTGAACAGGCGGTGGTTTCGTACTTAGGGAAGCATGAAACGTAAAGATATGAAAGAATTTTTCGAAAATCATGACATGGTATCGATCGCAATAGGTAGATTTTTCTTCGAAACCTACCTAAAATGTGTGTGAAACACGGTACTTTCTTAATATACTCCTGTAAAGGATATACAATCATATTGCAGTAGTGCGCATTCAGTTGTATGGCTCGCAAATAGGGATAAGAATCGGTAGTTAAAACATCGATCTTAAAATCGGCGGTAACCATAGATGTGACGATAATATCAACCTGAAAACATGTATTTTGACGGAAAACATCTATGCATGTTACATAAAACACATGGTTTCAGAAAATTAGTTAACATTCATAAATAAACTGAAATATATCCGTGAAAACTATCGAATAAAAAAATCAATGTTTTGGAAAATTAATCTGCTGTATCTAAAAATTGTATATAACGGTGTCTTTTACGTACGAGTTGGCCAATCATGCGGGTTTCTGCGTTGCGGAGGCCACAGCTCTAACTCCCGACCGATCGGGTGAAATATGTATGCAAATAAAGCCTCTAAAGGTGTAATGATTCAGGTTCTCACAATTACAGTTAAAATTACAACGGAATTAATTTCCTCCTCAACACTGGCACCTTTTAAGGGAATTTTCCTCCACAAGCATAAGTTCAGCCTCCGGGGTAAGGTTAATTTCTCTTGTGATATTGTCTTTAAGTTCTTCCATCAGTATGTGACTATTATTTATGGAGGAACTTCAAAAATAAAGTGTACAGGGCAAACCCCCATGCATAAAATTCGATGATTATTCATTAAAAATTATATCGAGAAATGGTGACTTTTTATTTTCAGAGGTTTCTAAGGTGCACTTAACTTGAAAATATGCTTTTTTTTAAATTAAAATGCAAGGTATTTTAGGAACAATTTTTTTTATAAGAAGAATGATCTAATGATAGGCCTAGTACCAATTATTATTGTACCCAGGTCTACAATTCTGTAAGAAAATATTTTTTCCCTTTAATTTATTTAAATATTTATACAAAACAAAACAATACCACCCGAATGAGCAAGCGCTCGTGCTCGGGCACAGTTCAGCCATTTACATAACAAAATACATAAAGAAAATATAATTAAATCAATACCTAAAAAATAATAATAAGAAAGAAAGAACAGAAAAGTACAAATAAAAAAGGAAAAGTAGTAAGAACAAAAATTAAAACCCTGAGTTATTACAAATAAAATCGTTCCTTAATTGTCTACTAAGTACAGAGTGAAATAACTTTTGAACTATGAAATAAGATTTCTGATAAACTTATTGAATTTTTTGTTGTTCATATGTACTATTTCTGGATGTGACAAAATTATTGTCCACTTCAGGATAATATAGGCATTTTCAAGTACTTCCAACAGATTATATTATACTATTTTATATTTGGGCTTGCTATGTGCAAGACTGAATCCACACGCAGCGCTGTGCGATCTTTTCTTGTTTTTTATATTCAGTGTCGTCACAAACACTTGTTGCGAATTCCATCTTGTTATTTTGAAGACTCAGTAATAACTCACCATTAAAAACAGAAAACAAAAGAAAACCGACCGCTTTTAACACTTCTTCTGTTTTTGTTCCTTCATGCGTGGGTTTTCGTTTTCCTTTTTGTTCCTGGCGGTGTGAAAGATCTGTGTTTCAGAGAAAATCCTCAGTAACGAAGAAGTGATATTCTTTTTTGCTTGTATTGAGTTTCCTGAACCATTATCCAGTGTGTTTGAGGTAGAAGGTAAACCGGCTTTAATATCATATTTATTTCTTATGATGGTAAGCTACAAGAAAGAAGGATTTTGAGGTTCAGGTTTCCTTTCTCAAACAGTCAGATTTCTACAACCTTAAAGGGGAAGAGGCAGAGTGTCTTCTTCTTCTTCTTCTTCTTCGAGTTATAGGCTTTTATACTGTACTATATATAATTGATCCCATTCTAGTTTGATCCTAGTCAAAACAAAGGGGAGGAGAACTCACAGAGAGTTCGCGGAAAATTCGCATCATGTGACAAAACGTGATTGGTTAATGTCATTAGCATGCGCCATTACCAGGGTGTGGCTAAAGAGTGTTCGTAAGTTCATGCAACAATAGTATCAACATTTACACGTGAAATAACAAACTCTCACTGGCATCGTCACCATTATGGTATATCAATTAACAAACAAAACAAAGGATGCATTGTTCACGACGACCCTGCGGGTCAGTTGTACTGAGAATAAACAAACTAACATAAACACGGTGAATACGTGCGTTCTCACGTGCGGGCTATGACAGCCACGCCGCTTTGTTTTGAACAGGATCGTTCTTAAATGGATAGAGAATAGCAGGTGCCCGCGGCTTCGCCCGCGATTATATACTCAACTGCTAGATTTTTTGTTTAAATTATTTATTTAACAGAAAAATAATTGAAATGTTATATTTATTAACACTGACATTGTTTTTACATAAATTTCAGGAATTACGTAATTTTATTCTTAATTGTATTGTTTAAACGTTAAAAATATAAATAATTAAACGAACAAAACGAATCTTCTTTTGCCATATAGGGATATAAATTCGAAATGAAACGATTAAAATAGCCATAGATTTATTAACCTTACCCGAATCATGCATGAACAATTTTATTATAACGATTGATAATTTAAAAAACTAAAAACCCGGCTTCGAGGTGTATTTCACGAATAAAGTGCTCCGCCCGGGGGAAAAAAATACCTCAGATTCCCTTGCTCAAAATAACCTGCATAGTGTGTTTCGTGTAAATTATTCAATGTTTCCCATTAAGGCGTCCATTCATTCTCCCCTTCTGTCTCCCCTATGTTTAAAAAGTCAGGTCTCTGCGAGTCGTAAACAAATGAATCAAGATAGCAACCGAGCAAGGCCATCTTGAATTAAATTCACAGTTGAATATTGTTTTCCACAACAATCGAATTACTTGCGTGTTTACTATGGAAGGTATTTCGTCTCCTCAAAAATTTTTTTTTTTTTTTTTTGCATTCAAATTCAAAATTTTTTGCACTCCTTAACTAATTAGTGGTACTTACGAACGTTGTTGCCGTGGATCGTAAGTTGACATTCCCACACAATCTTGTTGATAAGGGCGTTGCGATGCGGTTAAGTTACTTACGGTGCTTGCGCTACGTCATAATTCATTACGATACACTTCATAATACAAGTCTTTATGGACAAAGCCCCCAGGTCAAATATTCGGTTCCCATAACAACAAACACATGCGAATCACTTTCTGAAATAAACATCTGTCTTCAAGAATGTATATACATAATATTTTCAGGTAATATCACAATTAATATAATTACATTTATATAAATAATCATCGTGCAAAAAATAGCATACAATACACGTGCCGTAAGCGCATTATGGATATCGGAAAATTGAAAACACTCGGCGCAAGCGCCTCGTGTTTTCAAACTATTTCCTCGATCCGTAATCATGCCTTGCGGCACTTGTATCGCAATGTACTATTGGAAAATCCTTTCTTACATTATGAAACGAAGGTACTATCAAAATCCCAAGAACTTCCTATTGTAGTTTAGGGTCTACGTTGATTCTCTATGAGTCTGTCAGTGAAGACAAAGCCACTTATATAGATAGAAGATACGCCTACCTCTAGCCCAAGATGGAACATGAAACCATTTTATTTCCACACTTTAGCCAAAATCTGAATATGTGACAGAAATAATACGAAGTCAAAACTAAACTGCGTGGCCCTACATCCCTTGTGCGATACCGAAACATACAGTCCCTTAGCCATGATTTTAATAGTTATTGAATTCATGTACCGAGCGATGTGTAACCTGGGAGGTCCCAGGTTCAAATCCGTTCGGATTTTTCATGGTTTCCCAATCGTAAAGGCAAATGCCGAATGGGATATTTACTTGCCATGAATCACCGCCGATATTTCATCATGTATCATATTCTTTAAAATTGATATAAGTTGGAATTTAATAATAATTAAGGAATCGCGCACAATGTGCATTATCTTAATCTAAGACTTAACCTACCCGAGATTCCATAAAACCCATCAACAATAGAAGACATTAGCACATCATAGTTACATTCGCCTACTGGTATAGGCCTACACAAAGAAACCGAACTATTATAGCCTGGATGCTTAAAGGAATATAAATAAAGATTAATTTTAGGTAGATTTCGAAGAAAAATCTACCTGTTCTAATTTTGAAGATATTTGAACCAAATTTTATTATGTTATTTCTCGGCCCAATAGTTCGGGCAAGGTCGTTAATGAGCTAAATTGGCGCAAGGGGGTGGTTGGGGGAAGGAGTTGAAATTTTAAAACATTTATATCTCGGCCCCTATGAAGTATAGAGGGAAACTTTGTTTGAACAAATTAGTGTACTCCCTATGAAGTTCACAGTGACACCAACGATTCGGGGGTTTTGAAGGTACGAGTGGGAGTAGGGGTGGGGGATGGAAATTCGAAATTTTTGAAACTACGTCTTCTGCGGTATCGTTGAAAAACTCTTGATGAGTATTCTACAAATCAGTAACTAGTTTCTTGATAGTTCTCGTATAAGGCGAGAGTTGAATGTTTGAAAAAGTCATCTTTCCTCTTTTTTGCAGTTATTATTGTGGGTTTGTCATGACAAGGCTAAAGAAGAAGAGTGCTACGCAGCGACAGTAAATTAAACCAGAAGAACTTCGAAATCTACCTCAGCCTGTAGGCTTGCCTAAAGGGATTTTTTTTAAAATAAGAAAGTTGAGGTTCGGATATCCCTCAAGCACAAAATATAACATTTTCGGGTAGTACGGAGTCTTCAGTGACTCGGTGAATGTGCAGTGAGTCTACTACAAAGTTACACAGTACTGTTATCACTTTGTAACAACTTACATGCGGGACTCACACAAAGCACCGCCCGGGGCTGTGTCCTCATCATGAGGGTTCATTTACGTGAGAGTCTGTATTACTGCAAATGAGCTCACGAATTAGACACCTACTTATTTTGTTTGCTTACCTGCTGCGACTGTATAGAATAATAATAATAATAATAATAATAATAATAATAATAATAATAATAATAATAATAATAATAATAATAATAATAATAATATAATAATAATAATAATAGTAATAATAATAATAATAATAATAATAATAATAATAATAATAATAATAATAATAATTAGACTTCGGATTTTAGGTAAAAACCAATTTTAATCCTTAAGTGATATATGGACGAAAACTTGTACTTACATACGTATTTCATAAGTGACTATGCCTAAAACTGATACTTTTATAGGACCTAATACAGACTATTTTTACGTTAGAGCCTAATATTACCTTTTTTGCTTGTTTTTCCTCTAAAGTTCAAAATAAGTAATTTTTTATTATAAATTCTAGCATTTATTTTCAGTTCGTACTTCGTAGTAAATTTTTAGCTCGGAATGTGCAGTACATGACACATTTGTGACGTGGTTAAGTAGTAAGGAATGTTTCGTCTTCAATAGAAAACTTTCTTGGAATTCCTAAGAAAATGTAGTGTTTCTCCCGACTCCCACATACAGTTAAAAAAATTTAAAAAAAAAAACGTAGTTCTCTGAATCACTAAGGGATACAAGGGGTTTGGTTGCAGGGATAAGGTTTTCACTGTTATGGTAGTAATACAGGCCCTAGTGCCCTAATAGGTCTATATAATTCTGTGTACCATAGGCCTATATCTGTGTTTATCATGATTATTGATTATTGGTGACTACAATAAATTCTGCATTGCAATTGAAATATTTCAGAAAATTGGCAACTTAGCGATTTCATAAGAGACTATTTCACGATATTTAGAACCTATTTTCCAATTTTTAGAGCCTTCTTTAGGTACCTAAAACAGCATTTTTAGCGACCTAAAAGTCCGAAGTCTAATAATAATAATAATAATAATAATAATAATAATAATAATAATAATAATACTTTCTGTAATAAGCTACTCGCTACAGTAATGTAAAACATTAAAAATCTAGCAATTTTATCTGCTTCTATTAAAGGCCAGAATGTTTTTTTTTAGATTGTGTGGGGGACGGGAAAATGTATGTCCGTCTGACTGTCCATGTGACTGTATGCGCGATAACTCAAATTGGCCTACGCTTCATAGGATTTTCATGAATCTTGGTATACCCATTTATATTAAGTCTTACCTGCGGTTATTTCGCTTGGAATTTAACGAAATAAACGTTGTTGTGGGTGAAACAAATCTAGCCAAAATGGTGAGAATGTAGACACAAACAGAGACATCCCTTAAGCCCAGGCTGGAACGTAGGGACACACACAGTTGTTAATACACAGTGGGAACCTTCGGGCAATTGGACGCGCATTTACAATCGAGTAAGAGATTAAATCCTAACAAGGTTTTTAATAGCTTCGACGCCGCCAATGTTCATTCGAATTAGTGCCTAAAACACAATCCACCACTCCATTCTCTCCCGAATAACTCTTCTTTAATGAACGGTGGCTTCTGTATAAACGTAACTGTGTTTCACATTCTGATTTCACGCTCGTCAGTTGGCGATAAATACGTTGTGTCCCTCATTGAAAGAGTTTGCTGGTTGTTTCGTATGCATTCTGTATTGAACACTGGAAGTATCATTACCAGTTAAAGTAAAGCTAAACTAAGAACTAAATTCCGTGGCGCTACATCCCTGAAGGGACTATGCCTACCACCCGACTGCTGCTTCATCTATAGTCCAGTTATTCATTGAATGGCCAGACGGCTTCCTTTCGTTAGGAGGAAAAGTTTGCCGACGGCTCAACCCATGTTCTTTGTTTTTACCGCACCAACCAGCAAGTGACTCCAGCCAATCAAAATCTAAGAATGTCCTGTGGCGATCTTGACAGCTACTCGTCTACTCCGCGTGGAGTGAAATGCGCGGTTGCAAGATCAAGTTACAGTAAACGATAACACGGGTGAATTGATTAAAGCGAAGGAAGAACTGAGGTCAGTGATAACAATGAGAGAATATTGCAACGTTGCTTTTGTTTTGGAAAGCGGAAGCCCAAGACCGATTTAGTCAGATCAATTAACATAAAGAAACACCGAAACCTTTGAAGCGGACTGGCCATGCAATGAATAACTCCACTATACCATAGGCAGATGGCAGGATTGGTCAGCACACGGCCGTTAATGGTGGGTCCATGTGGAATTTGCGGGGGACAAAATGGGGTCGGGCAGATTTTCTCGGGGTGCTCCGGTTTCCCCTGCCACATATCATTCCACCGTTGCTCCATTTCATTAGGCCTATGGTGTTACTATTTGACTGCAATAAAAATTATTATTATTATTATTATTATTATTATTATTATTATTATTATTATTATTATTATTATTATTATTATTATTATATGTCTTCTCATTTCAACATGGTATAATTCTTGAAATAAAGGCTAGTTTACACGATGACACTAGGTTTCGTAACCACTTTCATGAAATTGATTTCGTGAAACTAATTACACACATTTTCTTTCCAATGCAACCACACATTTCATGTTATTTCTGAACTTCAAGTTATTAAAATCCCATATAAATGTTTGAAACACATATGAATACAGGCATTTCACAATTTCCTCACTTCCCCATTTCATTTTACGAAACACGAACAAACTAAATAAGCGTATAATCTCAAAATTACTATTATAGTTTCGTGAAAAGTTGGAATTAGCCGAAACTGCGTAGTGTCATAACTCATTGTCGCCAGTACAGTTGCGAAACTCAGTTACGAAACCTAATTTCGTCGTATAAACTAGCCTTAATGACAACGGCATATTAAGCAAGTTATCACTACACAATTATCAGTCTTTTCCAAGAGTTCTTCGAACTATAGCACAGGTGTTCAATATGACTGCCTTCTGCAATTGGACACAAAGCGAGGCTTGTAGATTCAGCTTCTCTAGGCTCATTATCGTCTTCTTTGGGACCATACCGGTAGCCGATATTACCACTGGAACCACATGTACTGATGTCTGCTTCCAAATCTCTTTGATTTCATCAGCCAGTTCTTTGTATTTATCCACCTTTTCAATCCAAACGGCATTATTATTATTATTATTATTATTATTATTATTATTATTATTATTATTATTATTATTATTATTATTATTATTATTATTATTATTAGCCACCTTATTATTATTATTAACTGTTTAGTTTTGCTGGTTTCTGCTCTAGTTTCTGCTCCACACATCATTATGTGTCTGATCATTGTCTTATATATTTTTGCACGACTTATGCCCGGTTTCTTCAAACTTGTGAATTACCTATGGGTAAATTATCCATGGATAAATTAGTCCCATTTCAACCACAATGATATAATGAGCAAGGCCTTGGAGTTGTACAGTTAATTTAATTCAGAAGGCTTTGATTCTCATTGTTATTGATCCTACAAAGAGGTTAAATTTTACCCAGCCATCCATGAAAGGATAAATTAACCCGACGATTTACCATTGGAAAGATCTAGCTTGAGTTTGTAGGAACATTTCTTCTGTCATTTTCATATTTACTCAGAGGACATTTATCTAGAAACTCGTCACAAGTGTATGTGATTGCTATCTTTAAATTATTTGTGTTTGTGTGGTGTTATTCTTGTGTAAATTCTGTCCATTGGGTAATTTACCCATAGGTAATTCGCGAGTTTATAGAAACCGGCCATCAATTAATTAGTGGTACTTACGAATATTGTTGCCGTGGATCGTAAGTTGACATTCCCGCACGCGATCTTGTTGCATGGAAACAAAACAAATTTCCATGCGGTAAGAGTTTCCGTGCGGTAAGAATTTACTTACGCCACACATCATAATACAAGCCTTTATGGACAAGGCGAAAGTATATGGTTGGATGCGGATAATGTGAAACTGATTATTTTCCTTTCTTCGGTTGTTACGCATGCTATCCGCACAACAAATCAACTAGGGACGAAAACTTCCCCCTTTTTTTATAAAGGTAATTAATAAGTGTTTCTGGCAGGCTTAACTAAATATTACTTTGCCATCTGTAGTGAAATTCAGGTCGTCGCCAATCCACTGCCGTAATAAACTCGATTTCATTTGTTTCGGCACAATTAACACGTCTTCTTAAAACTCACAGTGTGACCACTGAGTATGAATAACAGGGAAGTACTAAAGGTAAACAAGCGCTTTAAAACACAGAAATCTATATTCTTGTTCATACACGGCAACAATGGTTGTTCGTACGAATATTTTAAAAGGAATACACCGGTACTCTTACACTTCCTCTCTGGATACTGTCCATCCTAGATGACAATGGGTTGAACGAAACGCTGGTGGTATTAATAATTTTAACCCGACAAAAATTGTCTCTCCGCAAAATATCGATTTTTCAACTGGTGACAAACAAAAAAGACAAAAAAGTAGCCTAAATTATATATTTTAGGTTTTATATCCCGTTTAGGTATATTTAGGTTTTTATACCCCATTTAAGTATTTTTAGGTGCCACAGAATTAATGTGGGTGAATCCTATGGACGTGATTCGAAAAAGTGTATAAACGCTTTTTGTTTTGGAAGGAAGGAAAAAAATAGGTAAAAACCTAAGAATCCGGTCCCTATTGATTACACATTTATCAAACATGATTTGCGCAGTGAAAACAAAATATTTCTTGTTCTTTTCTTATAAAGTTGTATGAAACGATCGTAGGTGCAGTGATTTCATTGTGAAGTTAAGGGGAGAGGTAACCAAAATACTTTAGTAAGCATTTAATTCAGTTGAGCTTCAGGACCTGTACGCATCACCAGATATAGTAAGGGTAATTAAATCGCGTAGGGTGAAATGGGCTGGACATGTTGCACGCATGGGGGAGGAAAGACATATCTCAAAAGTATTGACTGGGAGACCCGAAGGGAAAAGACCACGGGGAAGACCTAAACGTAGGTGGGAGGACAATCTTAGAACGGGTTTATGGGAAGTGGGATTTATGGGGGACGATTGGATGGAGTTAGCACAGAATAGGGTTGAATGGCGGACTCATGTAAGCTCGGCAATGAACCTTCAAGTTCCATAAAATATATAATATTCCTTTAGCTTGCTTAGGAATTTTCTATTGCCATTGAGTAAGTAAGTAAGTAACTTGTTTTCTGAATACATTGTATTTTTTAAGTGTTTTTCCTATTTAAACTAAGTTAATATTTTTCTAAATGTAGAGAGCGCATAGCTATAACAAAAATAATTTTGGGGGCCCAGATTAAAAAAAAAGAAAAAAAACACAATTTTCCTAAAATCGTTATACCCAAGCCATTTTTTAAAGATAAATTCAAACACCTTTTTTGAAAATGTTACTTGCGAAAGTATAGCCTACTGTACAAATACATGGTTGAAATTTGGGATACACATTCTCTAAGCTATTGGAAAACTTTTCTCTTGAACAGAATTTTTCTAATTATTAAGTGCCAGTATGGTACTTTATGAGATTGTGTGGGGGACGAAAAAATGTCTGTCCGTCTGTCCGTGTGTCTGTACGTACCATAACTCAAGTATGCTTTTTCGGATTTTCATGAAACTTGGTATAAACATTCATAATGTCGATGGGAAGAACCCTATTGATATTGAACCAAATCGGTTCACCGGTACCGGAGTAATGCCCAATTTAGTGCCTATTATAATAGATTATGGCGCCTTTCTAATAGAAAGGCATTAGAAAGGCGCCGTCACTGAAATACGCTGTAACGGATTTCCATGAAACTTGGTATACCCATTTATGACGTCCTTGAGAAGTGCCCTATTGAATTTGAACCTAATCTGTTGACCGGTACCGGAGTAAAACCCAATTTAGTGTATATTTTAAAGACGCGGTAACTCAAATACGCTTTACCGGATTTTTATGAAACTTGGTATACACATTTACAATGTCCGTGGGAAGACGTCTATTCATAATGGATAAAATCGGTTGATCTGTTTCGGAGTAATGCTCAATTTAGTGCCTATTTTATGGCAATATACGTATTCGGAAGAATTTATTAAAAAAATGAAAATCAGTTATCTTGACAACATAGCCTATTGTTTTACTGTGATCTTATAAGGCCTTGGAAATTAAAATACAGGTAGCTATGACAAAAAACAGTATTGTTTTACATGCACTTATCCAACTAGACCGTTAAAATGACCCAGGTGGCCGAGATGGTAGACCTTTCTTCTTCCGTAAGCCCTGCTTAATGAATAAATCTGGAGCTTAACTTGGAAATCAATTTTAAAAAAAAACATATTCTGCATATCATAATTGCAGTCATAACTGATTAAACAAAAACATACTGGCACTTTTTTACATCAGTTTACCTGATTTTATTTTTATTTCATATTTGTCTCTATAAAGGGAAGTTAAAAAGTATTCTTCAATTTTAATTCTTAATTTTACAAATGCAGGGACCAATATCAAAATTCCACTTTAGGCGATAGTCCTCAGCCCCAAGTTTTAAGCTAAATTAATATTCATGGAAGACGAATTCTTCCTGTTTAGCAGTTTATAGGTCCAAGACCTGTTTATTTCGCTTCGCTTAGTCTACATGGAAAACTGTGAGCCATTTCACGAATGGTCGTTAGGTGTGGTGGCTATCTAGAGGATGGAGAAGGTCCCACTGTCGTGGGTTGACGACTACTGAAGCTGTTATTACAGTAGCTGGAACTTACCGCATAACGTGGATTCCAAACCATACTTTGTGTTATAAAATTTTAACTTTATTATTACTGAAGCTTGTGATGTAGAATAAAAAAAAATTAAAAAAGGAAACTGATTATCGAATCTCGAAATAGATTTGTTGTACTTTCAATCTCATAAAATAAATTTAGTCATTAAAATATTACATAACTCCTATGTGCTCTTTCTATTATCTAACATTACTGCTGTAAAATGTGGATATATCTTACGAGATACACTCACATTACGTTTTCTACCCTAAGCATAGGTAATACAACTTTCGCACTTGAAATAAAAGGCCGCATTGCAATGGTGCATATTCAATTGTTTCAGCCCCTTACGCAGTTGTATTGTTCACCATGCAGGATTTAAATCTTAAATTCTTACAAAAGATGCCTGGTTTGTAACTACCTTTCAGAGAATTTTAATGAAAAAATGCTTCAAAATAAAAGTTTTGTAATCAGCATAAACACCTCGTGGTAAAAATTTAAACAACATTTTTAAGGCCGTTTTGGAGTATATCACGAAAAATAAAATGTTTGTAATGTCAAGTGTCAGAAAGATCTAAGACATCCTAAAATCTGACCTAAGTATATGGAAATGTAACCACAGCATACGTATATTATTTCTTAAATTTAAAATTCTGTGTCTTTAAATTTAAAATTTAAAATTCAGAAGAATATTGTACATTTTTCTCTCTTAATATAACATATTTTGTGATATGTTCATGTACTTTCCCAAGTCATTTGAAATGATGAGAATGTAATTTTATTTACTCGCCGCATGGAGCGCTAGTGTCGTCCAGTTGACATCTTGTCATAGGACTTTTAACACACAGTTTCTTTACTGAATTAATACATATAGGCCTACTGCCGACTTGAGTGGAAAATCAATCCTTAATTTGGAGAGACTCAAATTCTCACACCATTTGTAAAACTGTGTCGGACTGCACTGAAAATACTTTCTTCAATAATTACTCCCGTAGCTACCAAATTCTATAATTTTTCCTGAAGTTTTATTCTTTTTTGCAATATTTATCTTCTTTTTTTCTAAATAATAGGGGTAAATAGCTTTTCCACGAAGGGATTAATAATTTAAGGGATAATTTACTTCACATCATGTAGAATATACGTAATATTTTGTAAAGTATTAATTTCTGGCTTTAAGATAGCAAAAATTTCGTTATTAAGGAGAATTTAAATTGTGGGTTCTCATTATTGTAAGTACAATGGTATTCCCTTAATCAGCGGAAACAGCGTCTTATGCTGTTAGTCCTCTACGCGCATGTGCATTGTGTGAGCTTGATTAATTGTGCGGTCATGAGGTGATGAAAGCGATTAGCAGGTCTAGCCACATTAATCAGCTTGAGCTGCTAAGACAACAAATAGAGATAACACCCAGGTAATTATAGAAATAATAATAAAAGAAATAACAATTAATTATCTATTATCTGCATAGCCTATAGCAAACCGGGAGGAGTGTATCTTGATTCAGGCATATTCCACGATTTCTAGCTCGCTCCATCGATATTAAAAGATCTATCCATCGCCTTCATAGTTTACATGTAAACAGACGAAACAATTGGTAATCGAGCGAGGTGGCCGAGATGGTAACGTCTTGGACTCGCGTTCAGGAGGGCCCAGGTTCAAATCCCATGACCGGCGAATATGACACGGGTTTTTTCTTGGTTTCCCCAGTCGTAAGGCATATGCCGAATTGGATATTTACATGCCATGAATCATCCTCGCCATTTCATTCTGTATCATATCAATTTAAATTAATATCTGTTTAAATTTACTCCATAAAATAGATTGACAATCCATAGTTCCGTGGCCTTCCCTACTGTAAAGACACAGATCCCTGACATGACCTCGTAGCTAAAAGGAGTATAAACACAGCTGAATTAAAAAACAATTATTTACACATGGATTCCTATTACTTGACTTGAGATTCTTCAACTTGAGTAGATTAGGAGTAAAGCTACTGGCAATTTTCGCAGGGTGTATATTTCATGGTGCGGAATGTTAACTTCTTTCTTTACGAACATAAATATGGAAATCTACACTTTATTTCTCTTCTAACAGATTGATTTTTTAATTATTAAATTCGTAATTCATCCTACAGATTTCAACAGTTAGTTATAAATTTGCAATAAAATAGTGGAAAATAAATTTGAAGAATGTCTAGATTTCTGTGTGTTTACATGCCTTATAAGGTACAAGAAATAAACCATAGTGGATTACTAAAATGCTGACCTTAAAGCACGAGTTTGCAAATAAAATTTCTCGGTTGTTATCTCAGTACTAGAAGGTGACCTCGGCTTCGCCCGCGATAATTATTTCAAAAATTAAAAATTAACAGCATAATAGTTAAATCATTATATTTATTAACACCTAAATCACGTGGACTACATACCACGATTAGATACCATCGCCTGGTAAAAGCGACCTCAGATTCGAGTTCCTTGGTCCAGAAAACCCCTGTATAGTGAGTTTCGTCCAAATAAAACAATGTTTGACCATTTTAGGGCTTACAACATTCAAGCTATCGCGAAAGTAATATTTCCAAGGTATGACAAAAATAGCCAAAGCCAACTGTAATTGATTTGACATTGAAATGAAACTTATAACTGAAAACTTATGTTTTGAAAACGCACAAAATGCACGTTTTTTGCCCGTTTTTCACTCATAACTCACGAACGAAAACTAAAATTAAAATTCCGGCTTGGAGGTGCATTTTCCGACCCTTCAGCCCACCTATGTTTAAAATTTCAGATCTCTGCGTTCAGTAGATTTCGCTGGACATCGAGGACAATTCCTTTTATTAATACAGATAATATGAATTATAATGATACCTTCTCTAATTTGTCAAACATCCATTTCATTTAATCCTAGCCCACCTGATACAACTGGCAACATTATGTTCTGTGAATTTGTTTGGATAATTCTGTGTAAAAAGGGGTTAAGTATTTTCAAAAACATTTAATTTTTGGCAGTGAAAATCAGAATTTTTCAAAATCCTTTCTTAGTGAGCACCTACATTATGAAACGAAGGTACTGTCAAAATTCCAAGTCTCTATCTATTATAGTTTAGGATCTACGTTGATTCCTGTCAGTCAGGACAAAGCCTTTTATATAAATAGTGATTGAGAACGCCTGGTGGTATACCGGGTTATGTAAGTCAGTTGAAAAGTTTAATGATGTAGGTTTACCGGCAAGTTGCCATGGTAGCTCAAATGGCAGAGCAGCGGCCCGGAGAACCGAAGCTCTGTAGTTCAAATCTCGGCTATGTCATTGAATTTTTCAGTCTGACTTTAGGTTTGACTTTCTCCATGTTTTCTTGATTTGCTTCTGTAGGTTGCGGTCTTGGTATTTCTGTTCCATATGTTATTATTAGCAGTAATTTTGCTTTGAATAATGCTGAAGCCCTTCGCTGTCGCTATCTTCAAGCTTAGGGCTTGTATACTTATTGCTTATGCCATTTATAGCCATGATTGTTTGCGCATATCTTTCTACAGAAATTCTGCTATTGTGGGTGCCATTTCTTAAATACTTTTTTTTAAGAACTACCTGTACCTGCTGCCACCCTAATCTTCTTCGACCTGTCAATCAGTGAATAGAAAAGAAATTAGGCGGATTCACAATTGTCTGCAGTTCAGTATATAATGTTGCCAAATACGTACCACAGCACGTTTACTTCACTTGAGAATTGGTGAATGACAGTGACTACACTGGGGAAATCCACGCGACTACAAGAGCACCTGTTCTTTGTCGGTGCTGGTGCAGATTTTCGGATTAGAGAACAATTCTATTATATTCTTTTGTAGATACGCTATGGTTTGGGAAAAAGTCTTCTTAAGGGGAGATGGTAGTTACCGCTAGCAAAATGATAGAAAATATAGCGTATGTTCAAGAAGCCATAACTCAGGTGTTACCAGTCAGATTTAGTTGAATTTTTTTATGTTTTGCAAGTGCACTCTGCAGTTTAAAATAAGCAGAGAATGGCTGTTCTAGAACTCGCTGTTTGGTACGAAAGAATTTTTTAACACTTAGGTGATAATTTTGTTTTGCAGTTATTTCCCTTGACATAGGTACGCTTTATGCGATTTCTGTAGCTTAGATTTTTGTGAAACTTTGGGAACTTACTAGCAATAGGTATTACTATTTACCCTAGCACAATCAGTCTAATATAGAATATTACTGCATGAAAACTGCATGAAAACTTCACGACTAAAAAGAAAAGTACTTTTTTAAAAATAAAAATAGTTGAAATTTCTGTATAGTCAAGACTTTTCCCATAATTCTGCTAAGGAAGATTTGTCATCCATCTATGATGAATTCCTGAAAGTTTAATTATTTTAGCATGAATTGCTTTTCACAAAATGGTACCTGAAGTACAAAAAATATAATTTTACAGGAGAGCGAAAAGAAAACGAAGTGCCTTATGGTATTTTATCCATTTTAGAAAGCTCCAGTTAGCTTTGCTTGGCTTAATAGGCCCTAATAATGCAACATATAAAACCTAAATATCATAATGTTCAAAAAACTATGCTCTATTATATGAGCCTAAGAAAAACAATCTATTTTTTTACACTAATAACTACCATCTCCCCTTAAAATGGCACGAACAGAGTGTTCTTTGTAAGTATCCTTGAATTGAAGTGTTCAGCATTTGTCTAGGAAAGAGTGAAAATAAAACAGGAGGCCTTGTATAACCAAGGTATGGTAAGAGAGATGGCGGGAAGTCTGAGGGTAATAAATGCCTGTGTCAAGTGGGATTAGCGGCGGTCATGTTTTGCAGACAACAGACATTTGTTTGCGCTGAGTCTCCTAGGAACTGCATCTCATACAAGAGCGCCCCACATAAATCCTAATGACCTGCTTCTCTAGCCCATGTGCATCTCCTTGGAAACCCTCAATTACTTTACTCGTGTTTCGTATGTACCACTTTCTTGACATTTATGTACCAATTTAATTAATGTATGATTTATTTATTTATTTATTGTACTAAGAATATTACAGGCTAATTCCCAATTACAATATTCTCGCTTACATTAATACACCAGATTCAAGAATTCAAGTGATATTCAAAATAATTAAGCTAATGCTACAACAATAAGAAAAAAAAACAAACACGCAGAAAAGAAAAACAGAAATACAAACAATATGACAATTACACAAGGGAACATAATATGAAAAAACAAATTATAATATCAATAATAATGTAATAGTTTTGGAGGAAAATATACATATCAGAAAGATTCAAGTAAAGAAAATGACATGGAGCAAAATTTAATAACTATTATTTTAAAATTAAAAAAAAAATTTCACATATATTTTTAAACCGCTTATTGTTAGTATTAAAAATATCTATATTGTCCATTTTGTGCAACTGATTGTATAGTCGGAGTACATTATAAAGAGGAGAATTATTATGAGAGTCAGTGTTTACTTTTGGGATGAAAAAAAGGTTATGCAATTTATGAAATCTATAACGTGGAGCATAAAAATATATTTCTTTGAGAATATTAATTTCATCTATTTCATTATTAATTAATTTGTATAAAAACAACAATGCATGAATATTTCGTCTGTGTGATAATTCAGGGATATTGAAATACTGTAACATAGTTGAATATGATTCAAATTTAGGATAGTAGTTAAACTGTCTGAAATACGTATATTTTAGAAATTTATTTTCAATGGACTCTATCAATTTCTTGTATTTAATGGTAGTAGGATCCCAAATTAATGAGCAATACTCTAATTTTGGTCTGACAATGGTTCTGTATAGTCTAAATAATGTACTTATACTACAATATTTTGGTTGATAGAGTATGTATGATTCAGAGTATGAAAAAGCTATTCTGCCAAGTTTTTTTTGCGGTTTTCCAAGGCCTTGCATCGAATGTTCCCTTACAATAGACAGGCCGCAATCCGCATAATAACACCCCCCAAATTTCAAAATTATTAAATAAAAGGACTCTATGGCCGCGTAAGACAGAATGTTAGAGCAAGAAATTGGAGATACAAAATCACAATAGACTGTCTTCTCGGCAACAACAATAGAATGGAACATGCTAACCACCCCTACCTTACAGCTATGACACCACCTCCAAATCATACTCAAAATTATGGGGCAATTAGGCTTTGCCTAGGTATCCATTGCCTACTACATAGTAGTGGGCATAAAAGAGGAAGGAGCCACGTATCAAAAGTACGTTGCAGATATTCTCAATTCGATTCCGATTCCGACTATGAGAAGGGTGGTTTGACAATCAACCAGAAAAAGCAAAATATATGTGCATAGGAGGTATTCAGCAAGATTTGACGTTAAATAACAAAGTGATTATTAAGAAAACACAGAGAACTACAAATATTTAGGCATAACGATTCATAAAGATGGTGGAATGGAGAAAGAAATTCAGAATAGAAACACCCTGGGCAGAAAAGGGATATCCCTATGAAATGGAATATTGTGGGACAGATATATCACCAGAAGGAAAACACAGTATATTTATGATTCAATAGTTAAGACAAGTTTTGACAAAAAAAAAAAGTCAAAGCCACCTGCAATTGATTTCAGAATTGAGAATTAATACCCAAATGTAGGCCTATCGATACCGCAAAAAATTCACGTTTTCTACAAGTTTTCACTCATAAACCGTGAACGAAATCGAAAATTAAAAATCCAGCTTCGAGGTGCATTCGACTACCCTTCAGTCAATCTGTGTTTAAAATTTCAGATCTCTGCGTTCAGTAGATTTCGCTGGGCATCGCGCACAGACAGACAAACAAACACTTCCTCTTATTATTATAGAAGGTAGAATAATTAACTATTTAAGCCTAATCATTGTGTTAATTGTTTTCTTCGCAGTCCGGCTTAGGCCTATATTGTTATGAGAAATGAGCCTCGTGCATTTAAAGGCCATAGCTAAGTGGATATTGCTTACTGGGCATTTCCTTAAACTAAGAAGATATTGAATTAATGACAAGGAAATTTATTTTCAGAGTATCAGAAGAGTGCTTTGTCAATCAACCAGAAAAAAAATGTGCTTACGAGGTATTCAACAAGATTTAACGTTAAATAATAAAGTTATTATAAAAAAACACAGAACTACAAATAGTTAGGCATAACGATTCATAAAAATGGTGGAATGGAGGAAGAAATTCAGAATAGAAACACTTTAGCAGAAAAACGGTATCCCTATTAAATGGAGTATTGTAGGACAGACATTTTACTAGAAGGAAAAAAAACAGTATATTTATGATTCCATAGTGAAGAAAATAGTACAATACGGTTCATAAATTTGGCCAATTAAAAAGAGAGAGGAAAGAAAATGATTAGCAACAGAAATGGATTTTTTGAGAAGAGCAAATGGAAGTTCTAGGATGGAAAGAATTAGAAATGAACACACAATTTTAAATCCTCCTTAATAACGAAATTTTTGTTATATTAAAGCCATAAATTAATACCTTAAAAAAAAGAAATCAGCCAAATCGATTGAGACATTTTTAATAAATACGAGTAGAAAGGAAGGCCTTTATCGATAGCTGCTTTAAAATTTAATATAAAAATATATACCCTAAATATTGAAAATTAAGGAAAAAATATCATTCCTTCTTTCTCGTAGTTTAACCTCTCCCTTTTTAGGAATTAAGCGACCCAAGCCGCCCGGGCCTTACAGGACCGCGACCTGTCGGGAGAGGGATTATCTTTGGATCACATACATACTTTTTTGACCAGACAAGGACATGGAGGGCGTCCCCGGATGAGTGATCAGCCCAATGCCGGGGCCACCTCCGAGACAACACGAACACATAGGAAGAGACACACCATTCACACACACACTCACTCCAAACAAGGCGAGGATGGGATGAAGATGATAATGACGGCCAGATGATATCTGGGGACCACAAGGGGCCTAAAGTTACCCGACATTTGTCTCAAAGGTGAGGAAAAAACCCCAGAAAAACCCCACCTAGGCAACTTGTCCCGACTAGGAATCGAACCCGGGCCCGCTGCGTGAGAGGATTGAACGCATCCCCTGAGCCACAGCGGTGGACGCAAAAATATCATCTTAAAAAAATAAATATTATTCTTAGAATTGTCTTGATTTGGCTGTATCCTATTGGCACCCTTAATTTATGGCAGTTATACTAACTCGATTTTCTCTCTTTGACCTTATTCTTTTAGGACGTTTAAAAAACACAAAATCCTGGGGTGTTTTCATTAACTTTAATTGCATCTGTTTTATGATAACTAAATAGTGTAAATGTGAGCGAATTTAAACTGAACAATACAAGAAGGAGCACAATGTTTTCTTCCTTTCACCTTCATTAAACTACACCCACTTCAGACCGGCAAGTTTGCCGGTACCTTCGGAGCTGCTGGTCATGAGGATTAGATTCGATCGCCTGCGAATGTTTGACTAAACTACACGCAACACACGGTTGCCAGAGAAGTTGCCTGCGTGGTTCTGCACAGGCGTTAACTTCTGGCGTTCCTCAATGCATTGCAGTGTTCACCTCTACACGCAAGGCTCTTACTGAATTACACATTTTACTTTAATTATTAATAGACTTCGGACTTTTAGGTCGCTAAAAATGCTGTTTTAGGTACCTAAAATATGCTCTAAAAATTGGAAAATAGGTTCTAAAAATCGTAAAATAGTCTCTTATAAAATCGTTAAGTTTTCTGAAATAATCTCAATTGCAATGCAGAATATTAGCCTATATTTATTGAAGTCACCATTAATCAATAATCATGATAAAACACAGATATAGACCTATGGTACACGGAATTATATACACCTATTACTAGGGCCTGTATTACTACCAGAACAGTGAAAACCTAATCCCTGCGCCCAGAAGCTACGGGCTAGCATATTCAACACCTCAGTGATTCAGAGAACTACTTTTCTTTATTATTATTATTATTATTATTATTATTATTATTTTAATTTTTTACTGGATGTGGGAGTCGGGAGAAAAACACTACATTTTCTTGGGAATTCCAAGGAATTTTTCTACTGAAGACGAAACATTCCTTACTATTTAACCAAGTCACAAATGTGTCATGTACTGCACATTCCGAGCTAAAAATTTAGTACGAACTGAAAATAAATGCTAGAATTTATAACAAAAAAGCAACTTATTTTTAAGTTTAGAGGAAAAACAAGCAAAAAGGCAATTTTAGGCTCTAACGTAAAATTAGGCTGTTTTAGGTCCTATAAAAATATCAGTTTTAGGCATAGTCACTTATGAAACATGCATATACAAGTTTCCGTCCATATATCACTTAAGGATTAAAATAGGTTTTTACCTAAAATCCGAAGTCTGATTATTAAAAATAGTGACTTCATTTCGTAATACTGTATTTCAATTAACTCTGAATTCGCTCATAAAATCTTACCTTATCATCTACTATATGAAAAGCAACGACAATTACGAACACAACAACAACAAAATCAGCCAAATCGGTCGAGGCGTTCTCAAGTGATGCGGCAACAACCATTTGGTAATTCATTTTTATTAATATAGATAGATATAGATTAAATAGGAAGCATTTTTATTAACCGCCTATATGGTAGGCCTTCTTCTTAACATTACATGATGGAAACGAAAACTTTCGTCTGTCTGTCTATCCGTGTGTCTGAAAACGCGATAACTTGGATACGCTTTATCAGATTTTCATGAAACTTAGTGCACACACTTATAAAATCTAAAGGAAGAATGCTAGTGATGTTGGACCAAATCGGTTGGCCGTTACCGGAGTAACGAACAATTAATGTTCGGAAAAAAAAATCATTCATCATTGTACTATAAAATCATTCATCATTGTACTACTATAAAATCATTCATTGTAATTGCCCACTTCCTGATGAGCCAGAAACTTGAAATTTGGCATGCTTAGGCCTGTAGCTTTTAGCCTGTAATCGAAAAAAATTTCAAAAAAATTAAATTTTCAATGTTTTACTTCTTTTTACTTACTTTTTTTATGTGAGTGCGCGATTGTCAAGGTATCACAAATCTGTAGTTCTGCTGACGCTGGTCGATTTTAATCTGATTAGAAAAACTTATTTTCTGCATATCATAATTGCAATTCCGGGGTGCGATAGTTAAGTCCACTTTCTTGTTACTGAGAATTAGAGTGACTTAACACACTATACCAGCCCAACATAGCTTTAGAGATGGATAAACCCATGAAGAACACATCCATAACTACCGTACAATTTTGATTATGACTTACTTGACTTAACACAAATGTAGAGAACATTTTTATCTATAACTCTATGGACGTATATCAATTTTTTAGGATGGTGTACTTAACTCTCTTTGCCCGCGCACCCTGGAATTATAATTGATTCAACAAAAACATACTGGCACTTTGTTATATCAGTTTACATGATTTTATTTTGTCTTACATTCTGATCATTTGATACGCTGTCATCTTTTTGTTCTCTCTATCCTTTCTGTTTCCTTCCCTTCCTATCTTTCTCTTTTTGTTTTCATACTTAACACACATGTGCATACATTTTTCTTTAGGAACACTGTTGTAAAATACTGCCCTGAAAAGTTCTTTGCGAAAACAGTGAGAAAGTTTTCCTTCTCGCCAAGAGTACATATTCTTCGGTATTTACACGGTGAGAGCGTGATAAAAATAAATTGATAATGGTAAAAATGGTTATAGGCAAAGAGAATAAAACAGAATGGCTCTTACAGCTTTTATCTACCTACATATATTTTCATATCACTACTAACAGAAATTTTCTTTTTCTAGTACTCTTCTTTTCTCCCAAAGAACTTAGCGCCATTACAAGAAAGCTGTAACCTGTCGAAGAAAGGAACCGACGCGCTTTCTTTCTAACTCCTTTACATTACACCAGTTTGTCTCTTTCTTTAGTACAATGGACCGATATCTTTTCTTTTGTCTGCCATATTTTACTTTGCTACAAACAATGTCTTATAACCGTCAGAGTTTTTTTTTTTTTTTTTTTTTTTTCATCACTGTCTCTTTTAGAACTCCTTTAAATTGAATTTTCTTCTTCCAAATCAGGAATTGTTTTCTAGGACTTTGACTCCAGCGATAAGATTATGCCTTTGTTTGTACAGAAAGACGATGGCAGATTACGTTTCGGTTTACTCCAGGGCCCTGTGTCATTCATTTTTCTTGTTAATAAAATTATTTAATAATAGACCTATTAGAACTCATATTGTATATATTTAACAAAATCTTATTACATAGAAATATGTAGGCCTACTCTACTTATAAAATCTGTTAACTAATGATGGCAAAGATGATGTTGATGATAATCATAATAATAATAATAATAATAACAACAATGGTTCATTAGTCAGCTGTTTGATTTGTTGGTTTTGTTAGTGTTTTTTTCTTCTTATTCTTTTCTGTAGGCCTGTAATAATAATAATAATAATAATAATAATAATAATAATCATCATCATCATCATCATCATCATCATCATAACAACAACAACAATGGTTCATTAGTCAGCTGTTTGATTTGTTGGTTTTGTTATGTTTTTTCTTCTTATTCTTTTCTGTAGGCCTACTACCTTAAAGCATTTCAGCCTAAGTAATTATACCTTCATAAATGTAATAAACATCGTTTATTCACATATTTTATGGTGTATTTTCATATCCTTGATATCGTATGTTTCTTTCCTGTTTTATTACTTCTGCCTTTACCATAGGCTGTATTTGGGTTAGGAACCTTCTGAGGATTTGGCAAGAAGATTGACGACGACGACTCTTTTTTTGTCTTTTTTAGACGAAGAAAATTTAGTTTTTCACGATTTTCTCGAAAACAACTGTAACGATTTTGTTTGAATTTTGTATATAGGGTGATAAAACTTTTTTAGAAGAAATTCTTTGTCTGGTAGTTGTAAGCCATCCAATGCTTGTAGAAACACAGTCTTGCCTGGTGAATAATAAAGCTTGGTTTCAGGTTCAAACAACTGAAAAACGACACAGATTAGCCTACGTGCGCTTTGCAATATGACATCTTATTTCTACATCAGACTGGGAAGTGTAAAGATGTATTGGCCATGCTTTGAGTAAAATTAGTCACGTGACTGCATTAATCATATTTTATTTGGATTATGTATCCTTCAGGTATGCGGTATGTTGTGGGAACGACATTCTCTTCAGTTTTACAACCAATTTACATTATTTTTTTTACAACCAATTTATAATATTATATTGTAGTAAGAGGCAAGCTTTTATTTGGGCACAGTAAGTTACGTGTATTTCACATCAGGTTTTTTATGAACTTTTATTATTATTTTTTTATTATTAAACCGTATTAACTAGTTCTGAGGAAACAGTAAACCTATTCAAGATAACGTTTCTATCGGTTGCCTAGGTACATAGGCATACTTTAATTACTTTTATTCTAACATGACCTACTATAACTTCTGTTAAAATGCAAGACCATCATTTTCTCATCACCATTATCAACAGGCATATTAGAAGTTCCATTGACTTTATCTCTAGTTATATTCACGGGATTGTAGTTTTTTTCAGAAGTTTATATAATCTGGTCCATGAACGGATCCTTGTGGACAACATATGCCGTTGTATTGATCAGGAGAGCAGAATGGGCATTGGAGTGGACATGAGAGATGTGTGTTGAGATGAACTCTCGGACGCGTGTTGACACAGGAGTGGCTGTGTTTGTCTTGCTGTAATGAGTTCAGCCTCGCGAGGGAATAATAACCCAAAGCCGACTTAACTTTCCCTCTCTACTGTTTGCTACTGTTTTTTTCCTATTCATTTTACTTCAGCATTGTATTCATTACTTCCATGTCCTCTCAGCTCACTGTAAAGTATCTAATTTTTGTATTCATCATGAAAGTGATTTTCAAAATGATTTTATCATTTAGGAGTTAAATATAACAGGGGGCTTAGGTAAATATTTGGGCCTAAGAGAGTTGAAAATGGGGACTGGTGGAAACTGCATAACGACGAGCTTCATGACCTGTACTCTTCCCCGGATATAAATAATAAATAAATAGGGGGCGGATTTCTATGACCTAAAAATAGGATATATACATGCATTTATGACCTAAAAGAACATTAAAATATGACCAATAAAATTTAAAATATGACTTTATCACTTACACATTGTGTACATTATTTAGTTTCGAAACTTCAACATTTCTTTAATATGCACACAAATATGCCAAAAATATGACCTAAATATACATAGTCATACTAAATATGATACAATAGTTGAAAATTTCCTAAGTATGCCGTTATATGCACAATAAAAGCCGTTCCATTTTTACCAGGATGATTGGAATCGGGTTTAAATTAGTCGGAAACCTGAAATAATGCAAAGGGAAAAAATATGACATGTCATAGAAATCCGCGCCCTATAAATAAATAATAAATAAGCCCGTAACATCCCTAGCGGGCAAGGGCCTCCTACCTTCCGGTAGGGCTAGCTCAGCCCAACTCACAGGGAGAGCTAGTCCCTGTGAGCTTTGATGTCACTCTTTACCTAAATTATTCTGTACACCTATTTATATACACATCCATTGTATCACTTCCACTTCTTGTGCCACACCTCATTTCACTTTTAGTTTTTCTACTTATTTTCTACATTTAACCTTAGTTCTTTCCATTTTTTTTGTCCTTAGCTATTCTTGTCCATTGTGGCCCCGCTGTTTCTACAAGTTGTTGTGCTCATCTTCGTCTCGGTCTGCCTCTTCTCCTTTTGCCTGTCCTTGGGTCCCAAACGGTTATTGCGTATGCCCATCTTTTCTGGTTGAGTCTGGCTGCGTGTCCTCCCCAGTGGCGTAACGACGGGGGGGTTTGGGGGTTTGAACCCCCCCATTGATTAAAAAATGGAAAATTGTACAATTTTTTTAAGTCTGCTTATAAATTACTTGATACGAGTATAAAGCGTGGGAAGCTTAAAACTCGTTATTGTGCATCTTAATTTTTAAAATTTTCTGGGGGAGGACCCCCGAACCCCCCGGATGTTATATCCCCCCCCATGTGGTCGGCCTGGTTACGCCTATGGTCCTCCCCATCTCCATTTTAGTCTTGAGGCTGTCTCGGCTGCATCTTCTCACCGGATATAGTAAGGGTAATTAAGTCACGGAGGATGAATTGGGCTGAACTTATCTAAAAAATATTGACTGGGATACCCGAAGGGAAAAGACCACCTGGAAGACCTAGACGAAGGTGGTAGGAAAATATTAGGATAGATTTAAGAGAAGTAAGATTTGAGAGTGATGGCTGGATGTAGTTAGCACAGAATAGGGTTGAATGGCGGGCTCAGTTAAGCGCGGCAATGAACCTTTGGTTTCCATAAGAAAATATTAAGAATTTAGATCGAAAGAGTAGGCTTGGGAGCTATTATAATGGAGTTATGTGCGCAGATTCTCCACGCAGGCGCAGGATGGAATAAGAATTACTCCCTGAAACATTTCTAGGAAAATGCTGTTTCCGTGTAATTCAATTCCTCATATCAAGGCAAGTAAATGGTTTCTGTATTCCTTAATGCCAATGTAGGTTCCCTATCTCAAATGCATTATGCAATATAAATTCATGTCACAACTGATTACCTTAAAAGCTTCCAACGTTTTCATATGCAATGGTTCGAATGAAATTGTTTCCTCTTGGATGGTTCCCAAACCGAGTGCCGGCAAACCCTTGAGGATCTTCCTAGTTGAAACAATATTTTATTCAACAAAGTACAAAAAATGTGATGGAAAACAGTTACTCAGTTATGTTTTTTTTTTTCTTAACCAATAGGACAAGGCATTTAATGATAATAAAATAGTGAAATAGTGCAAAATTTAAAAAATGCATTTATGACCTAAAAAGTTTAAAAAGACACAATCTGTTAAAAAGACCAATCAATTTACCAATATTACTTATAATTCGTTTTTAAGTAACGGATTGCTAAAAGCAATTTATTGGACGACAGTGCAATTCAATCTATATAGCTGCAGTTGCAATAAATTATTATTATTATTATTATTATTATTATTATTATTATTATTATTATTATTATTATTATTATAAATTTACAATATAAAACACACTTATTTTTTTACTAAAGAAGTAAGTAAATTTATACTACTTGGACATCCTTAGCGAAAAATAAAATTATTTCTGAACTGGCATGTGCAATAAATTTCCCCTAGCAAATATGTGCCATTTAAAAAGAAAGAAAAAATTATTGCTACAAGACAAACTGCTATGTGTTTACAATAAACGTGAATTAAAATGAACTATGAACACTTGGCGGAGATTCTCAAATAAAAACGATTGTCTGTTGTCTGAAAGTAACGATTTGTAGCCTACATGGAAAAGCTCCTCTCTACCACCACTGAAATCTGACTTAAAAATGCCGAAAATGACCTAAAATTTGCCAAAAAATTACATATCTCTTAAAAATGATGAAAAATGCAAAATAAAGTAAATAATGCAAAAAAACAAATTGACCTTATTTAATCAATTATTTCATGATACACATTTATATACATTCGAGCTATCTTTTAACCATCATATAAAAAAAGATGAGAAATCATCAAATGACTTGCCATTACCACACTGCAAAAGTGCGCATTCACCCTCAAGCAAATCCGTACATGACTTAAAGCCAAATTGTGGAATAAGTGATAGTTTACCTGTTGTGTAATTTATAAAAAAATGTTTTAGAATAAATTTATTTCTTATAAAATTGTATCAAAAGAAAGAGTCGTCGAAATCTATAAAGGTAGATCCATTTTGTTTGTTTTCTATGTTTTTCCGTGAACAGTAGGCTAGTGTTGTTTCTTGTCACAAATATTTAGGAGTATATGAAAACATTTTATCAGTTAGAATATAATATAGGCATACATTATGAATAATGCTAAGCCTCATGAAAACGAATTTGAATTCTATTTAAATATTTTTCATAATTCTGACACGAAGTATTGATGACTTTTTCTTATCCTTACTGTAATAACTTGAAATAAAAATCATTGCGATTATCTGGAAAATTATCCTAATGATTATGTTTATTTTTACTACAACAACGGTACGCTATATAGGCCTAGGTCTATTTAAAATGTTAAATTGCTCATTTTATTGTACAGTTTTCTCCGCACCCATGTAAGCCTACAATAGCATCAAAATTATTATTGCTTGGGCAAGCAATCACTTTATATCATATTTGTTCTTTAAAACGTATTTGAATTTATTTTGAATGTATTTATGTAATTCCTGAAAATGAGCATTTTAAGTCTAATAGTTTTTTTGTTGTGAAAACTAGATATGAAGATTTACGTACCGTATAGTTACGTATAATATTGTTCTTTATTCGAAATTGTCTACAATTGCCTTTTTAAAGTAAATAAGTTCATACGGTAATATTTGAGTATTTAGAAAATAAGCTACCATTTCTGACTGTCGCAACATTAAAGCACTAATGGCCGGTTTCTATAAACTCGCGAATTACCTATGGGTAAATTATCCAATGGACAGAATTTACACAAAAATAACACCACACAAACACAAATAATTTAAAGATAGCAATCACATACACTTGTGGCGAGTTTCTAGATAAATGTCATCTGAGTAAATATGAAAATTACAGAAAAAATGTTCCTATACACTCGGGCTAGATCTTTCCAAGGGTAAATCTTCGGGTTAATTTATCCTTTCGTGGATGGCTGGATAAAATTTAACCTTTCATAGGATCAATAGTAATATTTAAACAATGAGAAGCAAAGCCTTCTGAATTAAATTAACTGTACAACTCCAAGGCCTTGCTCATTATATCATTGTAGGTTAAATGGAACTAATTTGTCCATGGATAATTTACTCATAGGTAATTCACTAGTTTGTAGAAACCGGGCATAAGTCGAACTACATGACCAACTCGTTCATTCATAAGGAAGCAGGAATGGGTGGCCAATGAAAAATGGCCAAATGGCCCATCCTTAGAGTAGAAAAAAGTCATGTGACTAATCACATAATTTTTACAATTTTTCTGATTCGTTCCTTAAATTCAAACATTTACATTCCGTTTCTTGCTCTACCTTGATTCTCCTTCAGACTAAAATTTTTTAAGTGAACTCTCCCAACTTTCTTTTCCTCTCTTCCAAAACTGTGCCCGCTTAATGACTGCATTTACTTAAAATCTCACTTAAAACTCTCCGCAGAGTTTCCGCCATTACAACTTTCTCTGAATATGCAGAGGGCTATCTAACTTCTTTCTTTCTCCGTTTTAAAATTTGTCGAAGGGATTTAGTACTGGGAATTAATTAAAGAGGTATTTGATACAGGGCTTAGGGGAGTATTACACGCAGTCTGGGTATAATTATTTGCATAAGATCATAGTAGGCTTAGTAATGAGGACTAATTGGTCCGATAAGCTTCAGTGCACTTGCAACTAATATCGAACCTTCATTTGTCGATACCTACATTCCTGTAATTACCTCTATTTGTTGTATGTTTATATGCTATTATAATAATCATTAACGGTATCGGATTCAGGCTAGTTTCAAAACTTGATAGTTCTAAAATAAGCCTACAGAAACAAGCTCGGATCCGATAATGTAGTCTGTTTACAGTTCCGTGTAACACTTTACGATTTCCATTGCAGCCATTTCATAATTACGGGTGGGACATTCTAGCAAATTATAAAAACTATTTTTGTTTATTACATATCATAAATAATAAACTAGAATTGGTTCTTCACATTCTGTAAAATTTACAATGCCTTCTCCTCCACACTGCATGCAAAGCATTATTTCAAATTTATTTTTCACTAGGGCTTTAAGAACTTTGGCGTTAAACGTTGTCATGTCTCAGTCGGAAGTGAGAATCAAAGAAACGCCAAAATGTTGTTTTATATTACTATTGTTATTAGATTAACTTGGCACCAGTCTGCCACCTGCTTGGATTTGAGAGTGCAAACTACTGTTTACCTTCAATTAAACAACAATATAATCCAGCAGACCACAAAAGGAAATGCCGAATTTTGACACATTAGTTCCTCAGTGCCAGTATAGCCTAAATTTCCGTGAGAAAAGAACATTCATAACATTACAGTTATTTACAGTTTTTACAATTATGTACAAACTAGTCTATAACTTTGTGTGTACAATAATAATTTTTTATATATAAAATATCAGTTTTAGGTCATTTTTTATAATTATTAAGTCATTTTCTTTAAAATTTAGGGTCATTTTATTGGTCATTTTTCAAACAATTTTAGGTCATCAGAATCCGGGCCCTGGTCATAATATAGCTAAACTATATTACCATAGTTACTACAACTTGAGAGATTACGATTTCTTAAGCTCTTCCTGCTATTAAGTGTGTACAAATAGTACAACAGATCATCCTTTGCCGTCATATTTCTACCTTGCTGCATTAATGGATGAGCTCTGGCACTATATGATATCTGAAAAATCTCAATATGGTTTCAGGTGTTGAGCATTGAGTGGGTAATTTTGGTGGCACTGAACTGCACTTGATTGGATGCAGGATCATGAACTCTGATTGGAGGCTTAATTGATTTACGTTAATTAACGGCGCGTATTAATTATAGAGTTTAATGAAGTGGGATCCAGCATCACACAAGTAGCTTTTAAACATAGGGTATAGCTGGATGTTTTACGGCTTACCACTTATTCTAATCATAGAAGGAAAATGAAGCGTCAAACTAAGGGCACAGGATTGTAAAATGAAAAAATTATAAACTTCTGTATTTTTTTATTTTATTTTTTTATTTTAGACAATATTTACCTCCTTATACCCTCTGATATTAAAATAAACACACAACACACTGTGACAATGATATTTATGTATAGAAGCATTAAAAAACCATTAAAATTTATTTATTTATTTATTATTTATTTAATATATGTACAGATTAAAAATTAATCACTAGGGCAAGGCATTTGATGATTTTGCATCTTTTTTATATGATGGTTAAAAGATAGCTCGAATATATATAAATGTGTATAATTAAATAATTTACTAAATAAGGACAATTTTTGTTTTTGTTTTTTGCTTTTCGTCATTTTCAAGAGATAGGTCATTTTTTGGCAATTTTTAGGTCATTTTCTGCGTTTTTAGGTCATTTTTTGCATTTATAGGCTTTTTTGACATTTTAGGTCATGTTTCAGTGGAGGTAGAGCTTTTCCATGTACGAATCGTTACTTTCAGACAACAGACAATCGTTTTTATTTGAGAATCTCCGCCAAGTGTTCATAGTTAATTTTAATTCAGGTTTATTGTAGACACCATAGCAGTCTGTCTTTTTCTTTCCTTTAAAGTGATACATATTTGCTAGGGGCAATTTGATGGGCATGCCATTTCAGAAAGAATTTTGCTTTCGCTAAGGGTGTCCAAGTAGTATAAATTTAATACTTTTTTAGATAAAATAAATGTGTTTTATATTGTCAATTCATATATACCGCACTGTTACCAGTTAAATTGCTTTCAGAAATTCATTACTTTAAAAAACTAAATATAAGTAACAATGAAAAAAAATTATTGGTCATTTTTTAAAATTATAAGGTAATTTTTTTACTATTTTATGGTCATTAAATGCCTTGCCCTATTAATCCCAACTTACACACAGGTCTATGCTGTAAAAACACTAAAATGTGTATATAAAATGAATTTCCCTATTATTGGGAGTCTTTGCACCATACTTATTATGGAAATGTCCAAATCTACAGGATCGTAAAGTGTTCCTCTCTTGATGGTTTTGTGAAGTTCTTGCAGGATTAAATGCCCAGTGTGTTGCAACAATTAACATAACTCCAGGTCTGGATTTTCTCAAAATAAACTCCCTCGAAATTTCGTTATATTGCCTGTAATAAACTTTAAAACATGGTCTATGTGCCCATTAAATGCCAGTGATTTACTTACCACAAAAATCTAAATATTGATTTTTAACCCAAAATGTTCCATATTTCACACCTCATCCCTCAATAAATGGAAGACATTAGGTAATGAATTGCGTATGGAGAGGCACATGTGCATCTCAAACCTGAAGATAACGTTACATCACAGCCTCATTCAATCTCTCAGCCAGGCTGTGATAAATGATACTTCTCGACGACACTATTCGTACTAACATGGGGAGTTTCAAGTCACTCATAAATACGTCTTGACAGAAGAAAAATGACATGCAACTCCAATATCCCAGACATTACATAAGATATTTTACGTACTCTGTATACCAAAGCATATTGATAAGTTCTGTCTCTTGAAAGATATTGTGCACGTATATAGAAATGAATTTCATTCGTGCTATCGAGATATTTTGTGTGACATGTTTACAGGAGATTATAACGAAATTTGTATAAAGATAGAGTGATTGAAAGATGTCAGATATATCTTTTGTGTTATTGGTCCAAATCGAAAGTATGATATAATAATATCAGTTAAGTAGTCAATTTCATTATTTTTAATCCTATATTTTGTTTTACATTAAATTTCTATTTTTCTCATTGAGTGCTATTTTAAACAAACAAAAAAAAACTGACCACACACACATACAAAAAAATACTGTGTTTCCATTTCTGACATTTAATTAAGATGCTAATTATGAATGATGATAAAAACAATAATAATAACAATAATAATAATTTACTATTTAACAATTCTTAAATACTAGCTTTAGCTCTAGCCGGAAGAATATACTCTTCATGTTAATACAGTTGCATAGATGCCAACTGCTACGGAATTTCCGTAGTTTCTACGATTTTCTTGAATTTGCTACGGCATTACGGAAATTGTACTGAATATTACGGATTTTACGAATCCCAATATCTATTTTTAAAATGTTTCATTTCTCCTGCGAACATAAAAAAAGTTAATGTGTCAGCAGAGATGCCAACTGTTATCATAAGAAATAGTTTGTAAAAAAACTCCATTGTGTTGGCGACATTGGATACTACAATCTTTGACGTGAGTGTGTGTTAACCAAAGATGTTATATCTTACAGTTATAACATAATTGTAGTTATAACATCTTTGGTCTTAACATATTTCATCTTTTTTATTATCACTGTAATGCCGCTGACGACTGCCGACGCCGTTGCTTGCTAGAAGTTTTATTGAGTGTTGCAGTGGAAGTAGAATATTGAGGAAATGTGTCGTGTAAACGTAAAATCAGTGATGAGTCTGATGGACAAAAACGAACTGCGGCAAATCAGCAGTATCGAAAGCAGTATACGGAGGAGTTTCCTTGCCTCGGACCTTCAAAAATTTCACCGAATCACGTATTTTGTGAAACCTATAATTGTGATTTTTCGGTTAAACATGGAGGTCTCACACTACTGATAACCAACTTTCAAGGTTGGCATCTCTGCAGTTGTATCCCTTTCACCCTTCCTTAATTCTAGACAGTGATTATAATGGTGATGATGATGATGAAGAGAAAGTAAATAAGGACGGTTTTGATTATGTATTTTTATGTAGAAAATTTTTAGTTATAACAACCACAAAAAAAACAACTTTGTAATATTAAAAAATCTAATTGTAATACAGTAGAACTCCAATCATCGCAACTCTATCTATCCGGATCGCCAATTATTCGGGTCGCTTTGAGGCCGTGTTCAACTGGCTTTTGCAGTATCCAGCATTGGGAAACCCTCTTTCAGGGCCGATTATTTGCGAAAAAAAAAAAAAAAAAAAAAAAAAAAAAAAAAAAAAAACTTTTAGCCGACAAAATCGATAGCTTGTCAGCAAAACTACTGATTCTGACCGACATGTTCAAGATGTAACACTTTATGTAAGTAGAGCAGGCCTACTATACAAATTTAATTGTTTAAGAAACTACATTTTTTCATGATTTATCCAGTTATGCGGATATTTGATTACCCGGATCGGGTCCGGTGCCAATTAATCCGGATAATTGTAGTTTTACTGCAACGATTGAAATTTTCAGTCGCGTATAGGCCTATATCATAAATAGGCCTGGGATTTTAGGCTCTAAAAACATTAGCTTTAGGCACCTAAAATAGGTTTTTAAAACAAATAAATATGCTTTTAAAAGAGAAAATAGGCACTTAAAATATGGTTTAAAATTGTGTAAATAGATAAAAAATAGACTTCAAAATATGACAATGTACACTTAAACTGTAACATGGTCTTTTTTTACTGCAAGAAACTTGGTATACCTATTCTTAACAGAATTAACTGCAAAATTAGGCATCACGAACTATATTCACTTAAACAGTGGTGACTTGACACAGTAGTCCTTCCCCCTTAATCCTCCCCCTCCCCGTCAGTCAGAATTCCTTTAGCGACAATTGTTTGGAATGATCAAAGTTTCTGTGAAAATCCCACCTCTGCTGTTATGCTTTTCATTGAGGGATGTCCATTATATGATGGTAAAAATTACAGAAGTTGAATTTTATTTTAAATGTACAAAATAGGCATTTTAGGCACTAAAATAGTAAAATAGGCTTTAAATGTCCAAATAGGCATTTTAGGGCACTATAAAATTTTATAAATGTTCTCGATTTATCGTGAAACGTCCAAATATTTAAAAATTTTCATGTTATTTCTTAAGGAACAAAATAGGCATTTGCCCTAAAATCCCAGGTTTAATCATAAACCACTTGGAAGCAGAAATAGATTTCAGTTGCCTTTTCATTTGGAAAACTGTAGATTAACTTATAGCCAGTAGACTACGGCATGCTGTGTAAACAGAGTACTTATTTACCCTTTCCTCCCAGTCAGTATTTTGTTAACCTAGTAAACACACTGCGAATACACATTGTTTGTTGGCTGGTTCTGTAGGCTGATTAGATAGATTCTGATTGAGTGTAGTGGCAAAGTCTAAATGTTATTCTATGGACTGTAAAGCAGGTTGACTGCGGCTTACAAATTGTAATCATCCACACATCAAAGCAGGGTAAACCTGACATCTCAAAGTATTTAATTGAGGCAGTAATGAAAGAAGCCTGCAGTCCGCTCTACTCTGCTAGTTATAGCATGACAAGCCATCAAGGACTGAAGTGCAATATTATGTAAAGCCCATGGGGGGTAGTTCCTTTAATAATAATAATAATAATAATAATAATAATAATAATAATAATAATAATAATAATACGAGGGTTATTTCAAAAGTTCTGCACATTGTAAGATAGATTGGAAGAAAATAATTTATTTTGCAAAATACATTCTTGCTTATGACAGCTTCCCAACGTTTTGGCAATTTTTAAATCCTGGATAGGACATCTTCATTGTTGAGCTGTCTGATTACTCAGGTCGCCTCACTGGAAGCTTCATCAATTATTGTAACAAAACGTTTTCCAAGTCTATGGATGGGAAAGACTTCCCCACCCATCACACAGTCCTGATTTGAGCCCACCAGACTTGATTTTTTTCCAAAATTGAAGGAACCACTCCGTGGAAAACGTTTTGTTACAATTGATGAAGCTTCCAATTGAACATTTACAAATTTCAAAATTAAAGTACAATACTTTTTAAGAAAAGAAAAAGAAAGAAAATACCAAATATTTATTTAGAAATACACCCGAATGAGCAAACTACTCGTGCTCGGGTGTAGATTCAGAACATGAGAGTGGAGAAAGAGGAGAAACAAAAAACAAAATAAGAAAGAATGACACACTTATAAAAAAATCTGATGTGAAAGTCACATAACTTCCTCTGCCCCCCAAAAAAGTTAGCAGTATTCACATATCAAGACACAATTTTACCCTATTATTATCCTATAAATACCTCTTCTTTCAATGATGCGACTAAAAGCGCAGGCTAGCCTATATAACAAACTTTAAAAAAAGAACAAGTGACTGCAGACGTTTATTGAACTTTCCGCCGTAAAGAATAATTTCCGAAATTATCGAATATTTCCCTCTGATACTTCTTTACTCTATACCGGGCCAACAATACATCTTTCACACTTCACATTCTTATATAGAATAAGAGGCCGTGGAAGAGCGTAATTCAGTTGTTCATCACGCAAGATAAACTTTCTACAAACAGTGGGTGGCCTGTAACTACCCTCAGAGAATTTTGTCGAAAAAAGTTTCAAATAAAAGTTTTAGCTCTCAGTAAAAGGAACACATGGGCAAATTTTAAAGAAAATCGTTAGAGCCGTTTTCGAGATAATCGCGAAAAACGAAAATTTCTTCATGTAAAGTCCCCTTAAAAATAAGAGAAATTTGTCGCCAATCTTCGAATCACATCTTCAGAAGGTACCTGACCCAAATACGAAATTTTGTTTTCATACGATTCACCGTTTCGGAGCTAGCCTGTTCACAAACTTCCACACAGACAGACACACACACACACTGACACACAGACATGTTTCCAAAAATAGTATTTTTGGATTCAGGAGGCCTTGAAACGTGTATATATGCTAAAAACTCAACTTCGAATTTTAGGGTCGAAAACAATACTTCCTCTACCTATAGTACCTATGGTACGGGCAGAGGAAGTAAAAAAGTGAAAATGTTAAACAGAGCTAGAAAAAGAAAAGACAAATTTATAAAAAGGAGACAAAAAATATTAAACGCAAATACATACAATATTAAATTATTGTTTTCATTTTCCACACGTGTGAGGTAAATTTCAGATGACAAACACAATATTTACCCTTGTTTGCTAGTTTCCTGGAGGACTGGAGGAAGTAACATGCCATGTATCGCAATAAATAGCAGAGTCTTGTTTGTGCAAACAACACAGATACACGAGCAGTGCATTTAGGTCCTTATATAATTGTTTACTTTGAAACTTGGCTCTGCTGTCTCCTGGAAATTGGTATCTGTTTGGCTTGGCTTGAGACTTAACCCCAGGGGAAATCTCACATGAGAGGCATGGGACTCAGATTTCTCCATTATGGCAGGGAAAATACTTTTGACACCCACGAGGCTCTTTCATTGCAATTTTAGTAAGATATTTTTAGGCTTACATTTATTAAGTGCCAGAAGGATACTTTGAGATTGTGTGGGGGACGGGAAAATGTCTGTCAGTCTTTCCATGTGTCTTTACGCGCGATAACTTAAATATGCTTTAACGGATTTTCATGAAACTTGGTATATACATTTATAACGTCCATGGAAAGAATCCTGTTGATATTGGACCAAATCGGTTGACCGGTACCGGAGTGATGCCCAACTTTTATCAAATGCAAATCAGTTCTCATGACATGTTTTTTTACACTGTTCATATACGGCTTTGGAAGTTGCAATACAGGTAGCTTTGACAAATAACACTACCCACATATTCCTTCACATAGGCTTGTTAAACTAGAGCTTTGTTTTTCCATAAGCCCTGCTTAATGAATCGATCTGGAGCTTAACTCGGAAGTCGATAACAAAAATAACTTATTTTCATAAAACAAAAGCATTCTTGAACTTTGTTACATCATTTTACTTGATGTTATTATTGTTATTATTATGCAAACTGAGAACTGCTTGATACAGAAGTAGCGGCTCCGGTCACGGAAACCACCATTAATGGCCGTGGGTGTCTGCATGCTGACCACATGCCCCCCAATCCTGCCATCTGCTTATGGTGGATGACGCAGCGGTCGGGTGGTAGGCCAAGTCCGTTCAGCGTTGTAGCGCCACGGAGTTTAGTTTTAGCTAAGTTTTTATTTTTATTTTTATTATTATAATATTATTATTATTAATCAGTTGACAGTATTAAAGACCTGAGATGATAATGATTGCGAAAGATAATTCTTTATGTTTAGTATATATATATATATATATATATATATATATATATATATATATTAGGGATGGGTCCTCGATACTTTCGATACCTCGATACTCTCGATACTTGCATGGTATCGGCATCGAACGATACTTCAGAAAACTCGCTCGATACTTTTTCAATACTTTTGTAATTCTGTGCAATTAAGTGAGAATGCTAGTATTTTTTTAACAAAAACTTGTAAGTGGGCTGTTTAAAAAACTAATTTTAGTTTTAATGTAAAGTTTAAAAATAATTATAGGCTACTGATGATATTAAATTTTGTCTAATTAAATATGCAGACTTAATTATTATTATTATTATTATTATTATTTTTTAGGTTTTGATTTAATTATATTTTCTTTATGTATTTTGTAATTTGTATTTTGTAATGTAAATGGCTGAACTGTGCCCGAGCACGAGCGCTTGCTCATTTGGGTGGTCTTGTTTTCTTTTGTATAAATATTTTGTATAAATATAAATAAATAAATAAATAATAAATTAATTTAGTTGGTATTACACAGTTCTCTCAAATTTTAATTTTTAATGTACCTATTTATTGAAACTGGAAATGTTGAAGGTATCGAGTATCGAAGTATCGAGTATCGAGGAAAAAATCCTGTATCGGTATCGAGTATCGAGTATCGAGAAAATCTGGTATCGACCCATCCCTATATATATATATGAACAACAGATCCAATCCATTAGCGAATTGCATTAAAACTCATTCTTAGGGATTAAATTATAGCTTACAAAAACAATCTCTCTTTACAGTAGGAGAAATTTAATCATTCTAATAGTAGCCCATGAATAGCTGATGCTTACTCATACTATCAGATTATTTTATAGGCAGCTGCTAAATAGAGTGGAAGAATATTTCTGTATGTTCAGTACCATGTCTTATAAATGAGATATGATATTGTCCAGCCCTGTAAATAAAAGGGACAACTTTTGTAATATAATAGGAAATGATTGGTTGAGGAAGAACTTCAAAATCAATTGTTAATACAAAAATCATGAAAGTTGTTTAAAGAAACCTTTTGTTTACCCAACGAAACTAATCTTTTACGAATTTATTTATACAGGGTGTTAATGAATAACACCGAAATATTTTACGTGTGTATAGAGGGGACATAGATAAGCAACTTTCATTAAGAGATTTTTGCTCTATGGATTCAATTTTTCCTGTTACAGCATAAAATCTCCCAGTGCATGGCCGCCACTGACTTCTAACGTTAGGGAAAAATTCCAAACAAAGGAACTTCTTTGTTAACACTGTAGTCAGTAGTTATGAATAAAATAAGAATAATGCAGTCTGTAAATTTTGCAGATTATGAAAACTGAATTATGTAATAGCTGTGGATGAATGATTAAGAATCAGGTTTTTATGGATAATTAGGAAGGTATGAAGTCAATGTAATAAAAAGTTTAACCCTATTTCGCATAATTATTTACTTAGCCTATGAGCACCAAATTGAAATGACTTTAATGCCCAGTAGCACACACATTGTACGTCATAGAGCAAAAATCTCCTAATAAAAGTTGCTTGTCTATGTCCGCTCTATATACAGGTAAAATATTTCGGTGTTATTCATTAACACTCTGTATATTTCATGTTTGCTGAGGATTATGTTGTTTTGCACAATATTGACATCCGTCTTATATCCTTAACTTATGATTTTATATAAATCCGAGAAAAAGTATTATTTGAGTTATCGCACGTACGGACACACGGACAGACAGACAGACATTTTCTTGTCATCCACGCAGTCTCATAAAGTACCATTCTGGCACTTAACAACAACAATAATAATAAGAATAATAATATTAACAATAATATACTTCGTCATGGTAAATCATGTTGCAATTTCAACATAATATTTACGAGCATATAGGCTTAAGCTAACATGAAGATTAAAAAACTCTAAACGTTGATATTTTGTTAAAAAAAATATTCGCTCAGATGTATTATTTTATTTTAATTTCTTTCTGACACTACAGATTGCAAACACAAAGAATACCATTTCAATTAAACAAAAAGGGGGAACGAAACCACAGTAGAATGATATGTAGAAATCAACGAAATGAAACAAAATAAAACAGTATGCAAACTATGAAACATATGAAAACATTAATCCTAGAAACACACACTACTAGAAAATGAAATAACAGTGGCACACTTAGTCACTTCGTATTTTCGTTATAGTGATGGTAGCTCTGATAGGCCTATAGCAGGTGGAAATTTGTTAAAAATTGTATTTTTTTATTCTTCAGTAAAGATTTTTGTTCATGAATGATTCAAATCCTTGAAATTTACATTTACCAAGTGTTTTATTAGTTTCCTGTAAAATTTACTGTTTGTCGCTTGCAACGTTCTTCCACTCGGGTATTTAGTTGTTAGGATCTCTAAGCCAAACATTTATGGACCTAGATTTCATCATGACTTGTATGGTTTTGCTTCTGCGCGTACTTCACTGGACGACAGCCATTCTTGGCGAGCTGGGGCGATTTTTGCAGCACCACTACAAAGTTTATGACCGCAGATATCGGGTTATTGAACGTGTTCCCGTGACGTCACATTTCCATTACTGATGCGCCTCCATTAATAAAGTCATTACTATAATAGGATGTACACCAATTACCGCTGCCAAAACAAGCGCCAGGGCAAAACAGTCTTGTCACTTGTTGTGGGAAACCAGCAATAATTCCGAGTTTCGTGCATCATCAGTATTAATGCATAAGATGAGTTTGCCCTGTCTATTTATTCAACATTTCACATTTATCATTTTGTCAAAACTTCTCCATAAAATGTAAAAGCTTTTGTGTGTCACAAAAATGTGTATAAAACTGAAAAAAAAAAACTAAAGTGAAATCCTATACCTTAAAAATTGGGTTTCCAATTATCTCGCCTCTTAATCTGAAAAAAAAGTGTGCGTGGAACGCCACGCGGCAGAAGTGAAACTTGTTTTAATTTTTGGATTTTTTCAATTTTGTATTATTGGATTTTTTTCAATTTTGGATTGTTGGACTTTTTAATATTGAGTTTCTGGAATTTTTAAAATTGGATTTTGGATTTTTTAAATTTTAGATCTTTAAATTTTTTATTTTGGAATTTTTTAAATTTTGGACTTTGGATTGTTTAATATTGGATATTTTATTTTTTAAGTTTTGGATTTTTGAATTTTTTGAATTTTGAATTATTTTATTTTTATAATTTTTGATAAGTCTAATCATTGAGTTGTTTTCTGTGAAGTCCGTTCCGTCACACCTCGCTAATTTCGTGACGATTTTGAGCGTTACACAAGCTCTCGATTTACCCCTACCGCGGCTAAAGAAGTTTCACTTCAAAAAACTTAAAATGTGGTAGAATGCTGGTATTACTTAAATGTGGGAAGGTATAATAAGGTATAACATGTCTAAACACATATTTAAGCTGAAAACATGCAGAGTTTTGTATTCTTATGTTATTGTATAATGTGTACAATCAATTATAAATGTAGAAAATAAACTTATAAAATTAAAAAAGTAAAGAATTAAAACTGTAGGAGGAACGGAATAGCTATGAGGGGTGAAGAGGAGGCCATTTTGAAAAAAGAATATACTATTTCCTTTATTTAATAGATAATACGTTTAAAAAACCTAAATTTAAGCTGAACTTTTCCTACAAACAACTCTGCAGGTTTTCAGATTGTTCAGACTCTTATTTAAGGTCCGTTTTCAGTTGCTACAGATGAAAGCAGTGATAAAAACAAACTCCAAACTGAACCATGTTGTTATTAACGGTATATTAGTATATTGTGTTGTATTTAGCTTCCCCACACTCCTCTTTTCACTCGGTGTGTCTGTCCTTTATTAAGTGCCAGTATGGTAATTTATGAGATTGTGTGTGGGGGACGAAAAATGTCTGTCCGTCTGTCTGTCTGTCCGTCCGTGTGTCTGTACGCGCCATAACTCAAATACGCGTTATCGGATTTTCATGAAACTTGGTATACGCATTTATAATGTCCATGGGAAGAACCCTATTGTTATTGAACCAAATCTGTTCACCGGTACCGGCGTCAAACCCAATTTAGAGTTTTTATTTAAAAGCGTCATAACTCAAATACGCTCTATCGGATTTTCATGAAACTTGGTATAGTCTATACATTTATAATGTCCATTGGAAGACGTCTGTTGATATTGGACCAAATCGGTTGGCCGGTACCGGAATAATGCCCAATTTATTTGCATTTTTATGGTATTATATAACAAAAGGCCCCATAACTCAAATATGCTTTATCGGATTTTCATGAAACTTGGTATACGCATTTATAACCTCCGTGGCAAGAAGCCTATTAATTTTGGACCTAATCGGTTGAACGGTACCAGAGTAACGACTAATTAGTCACATGTTTTTTTAATTTTTGTCTAGCGATATAATTTGACAGTTAACACTATTCCTTCACTTATGCTTATCAAACGACACCGTCTAAATGACTGAGTTGGCTAAATGGTAACTCCTTGGACTCGTATTCTTGAGGTCCCCGGATCAAATCTCGGAGCCGGCCGATTTGACATGGATTTTTTTATTTTTATGTGGGTGCGCGATTGTCAATGTTTCACAAATCTATAGTTCTGCTGACGCTGGTCGATTTTAATGTGATTAGAAAAACTTATTTTCTGCATATCATAATTGCAATTATAATTGAGGGCCTGAGAAGCAAAGTGATAGAAGTGACATTTAGTTTCTTTCAAGATAAAGTACTTTGAAGTTCATATAGCACTAAAAAATAAATTGCAGGGCTATGGTGATGTAACTTTACAGTGACGTACACTAGAACCTACACTTATATTACTTTTTCTCTGAACGGAAGTGATGTTATGTATGTGGAATATGCACTTTTATCATTTTTTTCAAATTTGTCACTTATATCACTTTGCTTCTGAGTGCCTCAATTGATTCAACAAAAACATACTGGCACTTTACCTGATTTTATTTTAAAACTTTTCAGTTGGACACGCTGCATTAGGCTATAGATCGGTATTAGTGTATTTTTACGTTAGTGCAAATTTAATTTTTATTCAAGAAGTAAAGAAAAAGTAGTTGATATCAATGTACTAACATTGTACAACACAGAAATATTCTTCTCGCTTACTCTCTGCTCTCGAGTCTTGTTATGAGAGTCGTAATTTGAGTTGTAAATGGATCTGCTCCGTCCTACATGCAGTAAAGTAGCTCCTGAATTATAAATTTCAAACTTTCCTCGGATCTTGGATGGAATAGGCTGTTATAGAACTTTGTGAAAGCTAAAGGTTGTAAACAGCAATAAATTCAACTGATATTGTTAAGTATGACGCAGTGGAAATCAATTTAAGAAAATATAAGAGAGAGAAGTGTGATTGGTCTGATAGAATTGAAGACATTTCTTGACTTCGCTTATCTGAAATAAGGTCCGAGTTTCGATTTGGAGAAGTAATTGATAAAGTGCAAAGTCCGGGGCAATTGCTTCATACAGATCGGAATTGAAGGCACTAAGAATAATGGATAAGTATAGTTCGTGCCATTATAAGAAGAGTTCGTCTCAAGCCATCGTCTATCTCCGAAGGAATATAATAGCCAGGGCCCGGATTCTGATGACCTAAATTGTTTGAAAAATGACCTATAAAATGACCCTAAATTTTAAAGAAAATGACTTAAAAACATAAAAAATGACCTAAAAATTAATATTTTATTTATAAAAGGTTATTATTGTACACACAAAGTTATAGACTAGGTTGTACATAATTGTAAAAACTGAAAATAACTGTAATGTTGTGAATGTTCTTTTCTCACGGAAATTTATAATGGCACTGAGGCACTGATGATTCAAAATTCGGCACATCCTTTTGTGGTTTGCCGGATTATATTGTTGTTTATTGAAGGTAAACAGTAGTTTGCACTCTCAAACCAAGCAGGTGGCAGACTCTGGTGCCAAGTCAATCTAATAACAATAGTTATATAATACAAAATTTTGACGTTTCTTTGATTCTCACTTCCGGCTGAGACATATCAACACTTTAACGCCGAATTTTTCCTTCTGGCTTTAAACAAACAACACTTCAAAGACAGCACCGCTAGCGACGAAAAAAGTTAATACGCTCAATGTAAATTAATGAAAATGGCTGAATAAAGAAGCAAATTACAGGAAAATGACAAAATAATGACCTAAAATTGAAATAAATGTCCTAAAAATATAAAATTGCATAAAATGACAAAAAATGACCTAGTAAAAATGCATTTCTATTATCTAGAGGCCATGATTTATCCACAAGTTGGCAATGTCTAGGCAGCATCAATGAAAAGATGACATGTCATTAGAATCCGGGCCCTGATAATAGCATTGTTCCCTAATCTGAAAATCTGCACCGACATCGATACCGACAAAGAACAAGTGTTCTTGTAGTCGCGTGGATTTCCCCACTGTTGCCGCTGTCATTCCCCACTTCTCAAGTGTAGTCAAGTGATGTGGTTTGTCAATTAGGTTTAATAATAATTTTGGCTTTGTGTTTTTTTAAATTGGCTTTTTTTAAATTTATTAACGCATGCTTTATTTAAGGCATTATTTATATGTGCGGGGTTGTTATTATCTAAAAATGGCTAAAGCAGCTTTTAATTAAAATAAGATAGAATACTTAACAAAAAAAAATAACTTTTAAAATATCTTCCTACATTATGTATCTGGCTCATTTTTACCAGTACAATGTAAGATAAAATATGGCATTGCATTTTGTAACCCCACTGTCCGACTAAAGGAAATTTTAAGTGAACCAAACCCCCGGGTTTCTTTAAAAGAAAATTAAAGACATTCTTAAGAAGCTTACACTTGTAGTTTATTCACAGTTTTTGCTCAAGCGAGATGCCAAAAGTAAAGTATTCTGAAAGTCGGATGATTAATTGAAAAACGTTTCTCTTGAATTTATATGGTGGAGCTGGAAATGACTGGGGGGGGGGGGAATTTTAAAATGAACTTTTTTTCTGTGGAAAACTAAGAAAAGAATGTTCTTATAGTTCTGTGGTTCAGAATCATGGAAATTATAAGTAAAAATATAATTTAAAAATATATTTGTTTTAATATATTTATTGTATATATTAAAGTGAAGCAATTAACAAATTAGTAAAAAAAAGCTAAAATAAAACTATTTTAATATGTTTAAAAACCAATACAGGGTTCATAAATACCCAAAAATCCGGGCCCTAGTCGTATATAATGTATGAGGTAGAACTTTTATTTCAGCAGAGGAAGTATGTCTTTCACGTTAATTTTTTTTTTTAAATTAAATTTGATCAGATGCTGTAACAAGTGAGAAAATCTTTAATCCTTTTTAAGGTAGAGATAATCATGAAAATGTTTCACTTAGTAATAAAAAGAAATGTTTGCGTACAAGACTAATGCCCGGTTTCTACAAACTTGTGAATTACCTATGGGTAAATTGCCCATGGACAAATTAGTTCCATTTAACCTACAATGGTATAATGAGCAAGGCCTTGGAGTTGTACAGTTAATTTAATTCAGAAGGCTTTGATTCTCACTGTTATTAAGTGCCAGTATGGTACTTTATGAGATTGTGTGGGGGACGAAAAATGTCTGTCCGTCTGTCTGTCTGTCCGTCCGTCCGTCTGTCTGTCCGTCCGTCTGTCTGTCCGTCCGTCCGTGTGTCTGTACGCGCTCTAACTCAAATACGCTTTTTCGGATTTTCATGAAACTTGGAAAACACATTTATAATGTCAATGGGAAGAACCCTATTGATATTGAACCAAATCGGTTCACCGGTACCGGAGTAATGCCCAATTTAGTGCATAATTCAAATACGCTGTATCGGATTTCCATTAAACTTGGTATACGCATTTATGACATCCATGAAAAGTACTCTGTTAAATTTGAACCTAATCTGTTGACCGGTACCGGAGTAAAACCCAATTTAGTGTATATTTTAAAGGCGCAATAGCTCAAATACGCCTTATCGGATATTTATGAAACTTCGTATACGCATTTATACTAACCATGGAAAGACGTCTGTTGATGTTCAACAAAATCGGTTGGCCAGTACCGGAATAATGCCCAATTTATCGCCTTTTATGTTAATATATGAGAAGTCGCGATAACTCAAATATGCTTTATTGGATTTTCCTGAAACTTTGTATACCCATTTATAATGTACATGGGAAGACGTCTACCGATATTGGACCAAATCGGTTGTCCGGTACCGGAGTAAAACCCAATTTAGTGTCTATTTTAAAAACGCGGTAACTCAAATACGCTTTATCGGATTTTTATGGAATTTGGTATACACATTTATAGCGTTCATGGGAAGAGGTCTACTGATACTGGATGAAATCGGTTCACCTGTTTCGGAGTAATGCTCAATTTGGTGCCTATTTTATGATAATATACGTATTCGAAATAATTTATATAAAAAAAAGCAAATCATTTATCATGACAACATAGTCAATTGTTTTACTGTGATATTTTACGGCTTTGGAAATTAAAATAGAGATAGCTATGACCAAAAACACTATTGTTTTACATGAGCTTATAACTTACAACTAGACCGTTAAACTGACCCAGGTGACCGAGATGGTAACGTTTTGGCCTCACGTTATGGAGTTCCATGGTTCAAATCCCGAAACCTGCCAATTTCACTTTCTTTTTCGTATTTTTATGTGAGTGTGCGATTGTCAAGATATCAAAAATCTGTACAGTTCAGCTGATGCTGGAAGATTTTAATCTGATTAAAAAGAAAACTAGACCTTTGTTCTTCCCTAAGCCCTGCTTAATGAATAAATCTGGAGCTTAACTTGTAAATCAATTAAAAAAACATATTCTGCATATCATAATTGCAGTCATAACTGATTAAAAAAAAAATACTGGCACTTTTTTACATCAGTTTACCTGATTTTTCTTCGTCTTCAATTTGCAGGAGTACATGATGTGATCCGAGAGGAATTTTATGAAAAGCGTCGATACCAGAATAACATCACGACGTGGGAAGAAGATATAGTTGTAGTGAATATCTAAACCCACTAGAACGAAAATACTAAAACCATTTGACAATACCAAGGTTGAGGGGGGCAGTAATGCTTATTTATTCGTCCATTAGCACTCCAATTGTCTCTTACTAGCAGGTGCCCGTGGCTTCGCCCACGATAATTAATTGAAAAATTAAAAATGAAGCGTATAATAATTATTAGAGCATTATATTTATTAACACTTGCACGCGAATCATTCGTAAACTAAACCATTAATAATTAATGAAACAGCTAAAATTCCGGCTTCAGAGTACATTCCAACGATTAGAAAGTGCCGCCTCGGAAAACGATCTCAGATTCGATTATGCAGTTCCAAAGCTATCTGATAATACGTATCGTTTCTCAACTGTTTGTTCACAGATTTTTATGATGTGAATTTTATTTGATAAATTCAGTGTAATTTTAATAAATTATATAATTTTCAAGGGAAGGAGTGGTTTGGATTTTTATTGTCCGCCATACTTCCAGGGTTAAACTATCAATATATTATAATTTATAGCTGGTGACCCCGGCTTCGCCCGCCATTATTAATTGAATCCAGGATTTTAAAGAAATTTACACCGGCAGTTTATTAAAAATGTTTGTGGTTGAGAGCTATGAAAATTGTAAGTAAAAATAAAATTAGAATATTTGTTCATTGTGTTCATTTCACTTAGGCCTTATATAATAAAGAAAGGGTTTTCCTAATTTTTTAGTCTTCGTGAAAGTTTAGACTGCAAGAGACGAACATCGCCGAGTATACCCGATGTCTCACGAAGCGGGCGAGCAAGCACGCTATTTAGGGCCGTTGAATTGTATAAAGTGTAGATATCATGAAAGTTGTTACATATAAAGTCTGACATAAATACCAGTGAATTTTGTTTTTGGAGTTTAACTCTGAGATCTATTAATTACTTTTCTGAATGGGTCTATCATAATTGCAATTATCACTTATTAAAAAAAACATTCTGGCACTTTGTTATATCAGTTTACCTGATTTTATTGATCCTATGAAAGGTTAAATTTTATCCAGCCATCCATGAAAGGACAAATTAACCCAAAGATTTACCCTTGGACAGATCTAGCCCGAGTTTGTAGGAACATTTTTTCTGTCATTTTCATATTTACCTAGAGGACATTTATCTAGAAACTCGCCACAAGTGTAAGTGATTGCTATCTTTAAATTATTTGTGTTTGTGTGGTGTTATTCTTGTGTAAATTCTGTGCATTAGATAATTTACCCATAGGTAATTCGCGAGTTTATAGAGAGATAAAGTAAATACGATATATTCAGATTAAATCACATCTTTTGACCAAATTTGCATCACAAACTTCCAGTCTTTCAAGAAAATAAACCTTTTGATTGGTTTTCTGGAGAGATTGTGAAAGACGTTAACTCTGAATGGAAGGCGTTGTAAACAGTCGTAAAATAGCTGTAAGACTATGCGTATGACGGGTCGAAATCCGTTTAACGAAATGTTAAGAGATCTAGAGCTCGAGAGAGAGAGAGAGAGAGAGAGAGAGAGAGAGAGAGAGAGAGAGGGAGAGAGAGAGAGAGAGAGTGAGAGTGAGTATGGAATTGGTCTCCTGAAATTGAAGACTTCACCAGCACTTCAAGTGAGAAGTGAACTTTGTATTTAGTATGTTTGCTTTACCTACTGGAAATTCGATTACTGTGCCCTCTCCCCATCTTAAACAAATTGTCATGTTGTTATGTTTGAAGGAGTAATTTATTGGGTTCTTGCTGGAGTAAATCCTCTACTACTTGGGAATTTCACTTTAATGATAATTTCAGTACATAAATCAGTCCCCTTTAACACGGTAGCTAGAAATTCTGCTAGTAATTTATTAGTCCTTCTGTCTCGATGTCTCATTTGAGAGAGATTTCGAAGATGTACTCTTCTATTAAATTTAATAACACACAGCTTCTGTTATTCATGACGGAAAAAATTTTGGATTGTGAAAAAATAGTACATTATGCAACAAGCCTATAACGGCAATGATAATGAAGGAACTTCAAACTTCTGACCAAAAAGTTGAAGATGAATAATTAAATCCATGAGATTAAAAAAAAATCATTAATGCATCTTTGTCTCATAAGTTTACTTTTTATGTGTCTATAAAGTCGTTATTATGGTGGGAGGTACTCTCTCTCCGTGGCGCTACATCCCTGGAGGGACTGGGCCAACCACCCGACCGCTGCGTCATCTACCACAGTCAGATGGCAGGATTGGGGAACATGTGGTCAGCATCCCGACACCCACGGCCGTTAGTGGTGGTTTTCATGACCGGATGGTGGGAGGTCACTTGGTAAAAATAAATCAAGACTGGACATACAAACAATGGCCTCAGCAACACCATTTATACATTTGCGGAGGTCTAAATTAAAGGGCTTAGATGCAATCAAACAATATTAGTTTTTAATTCAGCTGTGTCTATAATCATTTTAGCTATAGGCCATATCAGGAGTTCGGGATGTGTCTGTATACAGTAGGGTAGGCCATGGAATTATTGATTGCCAATTATTTATATTATTGGTAGATTTTATGGAGTAAATTTCAACTGTTAATTTAAATGGATGTGATATAACATGAAATGGCGAGGATGATTCAAGGTATGCAAATATACAGTTCGGCATTAGCCTTTACAACTGGGGAAACCATGAAAGAACCCTTGTCAAATTGGCCGGCAACGGGATTTGAACCTGGCACCTCCCGAATGCGAGTCCAAAAATAATATTGTGAATCCTTGTAAACGTACATCAATATGTACCAGTATTTCAGCGTAATTGGGTCGGTAGAATCTCAGAAATGTAATAAAATAATAATAATACTTACTATTCGGAAAGCACATAGGCTAATCTGAGAGTGTTCGGAAACAGGGTGCTTAGGAAAATATTTGGGCCTAAGAGAGATGAAAATGCTGACTAGAGAAAACTGCATAACGACGAGCTTCATAACCCGTACTCTTCACCGAATATACTCGTAGTAAGGATAATTAAATCACGGATGAAATGGGATGGACACGTTGCGCGCATGGGAGAGGAAAGACATATCTAAAAAATATTGACTGAGAGACCCGAAGGGAAAAGACCACTTAGAAGACCTAGACGTCGGTGAGAGGACAATATTAGGATATATTTAGGAGAAGTAGGATTTGAGAGGGATGGTTGGATGGCGTTAGCACAGAAAAGGGCTGAATGGTGGGCTCAGGTAAAGCGCGGCAATGAACCTTCGGGTTCCATAAGATAGATAATATTCCGTTAGCTTGCTTAGGAATTGTCTATTTTCATTGAGTAAGTACCGTATTTTACGGACCATAAGACGCACTTTTTTATCTTGAAAACAGAGCCTTGAAAGTTCGGTGAGTCTAATAATGGTCCGAAATACATTTTTTTTAAAATTAAAATCATGGTAGGCCTAAATATTGGCGGTAAAATTATAAACATAAAGAAGGCGTTGTAAGGATAGGTTATTTGTAAATTTTGGCACAGACTGTACATCAGTGCACTTGTCACAATCTTAAAATGAGGGTATCTGAAGCCAGGTATATAATGCGAAAGTAAATGAATTTTGAGTTCTTTAATACGAAAAGAGTTATCTCCTCCTTGTCCTGTCATACCTACCGTATAGTGAATTGTGGGTTAGAGGGTGTAAAGTATTTTCAGTCATTATGAGAAATCAGTTCAGGGGTTAAAATTTACGCGATGCCACCTGTACAGAAGAGATTTTTGTACAACGCAGGTTTTAAATTGCACTGATTCCACTGTACAAGGTTATAATTTGTTTATGCAATGAAGTATATTATTCCCTTCAAAATTTTTCGTAGAATAGCATTAAATTTCTTTTCCTTTAAATTTCCATTCTAAAATCTTATGGTCCGGAGCGTCTTATGGTCCGTAAAATACGGTAAGTAATAATAATAATAACTTAATAATAATATTAAAAGCATTAAAATAATAACATAAATAATAACAATGTTAATAATAATAATATACCTACTCCTAAATAAATCTTCATCAGATTCATCGTTTTCTGCACCTTGTAACTGTCTCTACAGTTAGATTGTAAAGATAAATGTAGGCGTGCCAGGAGATTATTTTGGCGGAGGTATATGCTGAATCAATAACGAACCTCCTGAAAGGCTCTGGCAGCTTCCTTGAAGTAATTCCGTTTTGTAAGGTTGGTAGGTTTGAGGCGATTACAATTTCGCGTCCTCAGCAGTTTCTACTTCTGTCTGCGTAAAATGTGAGAGAGCTTAACTCCAGCAAAACTTCTTGCAAGGAAGAAACATCCCGCTCCGGGAAAACAATTTGATAGCAACAGTTATGTCTTGAAACTGGAATTCTAGTCTCCTGTTACCTGTAATTGAAAAATCTTAACATGAGTTTCTTAATATACATACCACCATAATTTTATTATATGCTTCGGCTATAACAGAGGCATAACGAGGGGGGTTTTGGGGGGTTTGAACCCCCCCCCCCATTGATTAAAAAAAGAGTGCGTGGAATGCCACGCGACAGAAGTAAAACTTTATTTTTTTTTATATTTTTTTTTTAAATTTTTAATTATTGGATTTTTTCAATTTTGCATTATTGGAGTTTTTAATATTTGGTTTTTGGACTTTTTTAAATTTTGGATTTTGGACTTTTTAATTTTGGATCTTTGAATTTTTAATTTTGGATTTTTTAAACTTTCGATCTTTGAATTGTTTATTTTTTTATTTTTAATTTTTAATTTTATTATTTATATAATTTTTTATTTTGTTTTCTTTTAATTTTGGAAATTTGTATTTTTTAATTTTGGATTTGCGCGGTAATGAACCTCCGGGTTCCATAAAATAGATAATATACCTTTAGATTGCTTAGGAATTGTCTATTGCCATTGAGGAAGTAAGGTCTGAAAATTTTTCTTTCATTACTCCTAATCATTGAGTTGACTGTTTTCTGTGCAGTCCGCACCGAAACAAGTAAGAATGTGACTGATTTCGTGACTGATTTCGTGACGGTTTTAGTGTGACTGATTTTCCAAATTTACCCTCTACCGCCACTAAAGAAGTTTTACTTCAAAAAGGAAAATGGTACAATTTTTTTAAGTCTGATTATAAATTACTTAATACGAGTATAAAGCGTGGGAAGCTTAAAACTCGTTATTGTGCATCTTAATTTTTAAAATTTTCCGGGGGAGGACCCCCGGACCCCCCTCTCCCAGATCCCCCGGATGGTATAAGCCCCCCCCCATGTGGTCGGCCTGGTTACGCCTATGGCTATAAACCAGTGAACATTACAAAAAAAAAAAAAAATGCACTGGCAAAGAACTCCGCTTAATGTACGTAGGCCTAATTATTTCATAGTAACATTATTCGTGTAGTGCTCGTTTCAATTTGATCAACGAAATTAAAATCTGACCAGTTTTATAATCATATTATGTGAACTAATATGTCATGTCTAACTGTATTGCAACTCCCAAGGCCGTATATGAATACTGTAAAACAATATGTTGTCATGGTAATTGATTTACATTTGATAAATTTTATTCTTTTTAATATATTACCATAAAATAGGCACTAAATTGGGCATTACTCCCGCACCGATCAACCGCTTTTGTCCAATATCAATAGGCTCCTTCCCATGGACGTTATAAATGTGTATATCAAGTTTCATGAAAATCCGTTAAAGCTTATTTTAATTATCGCGCGTACAGACACACGGACATACATTTTCCCGTCCCCCGCACTATCTTATAAAGTATCATTCTTGCACTTAATAAAATAGATACTTGATACCAGCAACACATTAATAATTTATTTTATGCCTAGGCCTTTCGATATTCTTCTGCCATCTTTGCAGGTGTAGATGTATTTATAATAAAAATAAATAAAACTGCGTTGTCTTATATTCTTGTCAAGGTGATTGTTCAGTTATGTTTGATACTTGAGATTTGATAGAGTTTTTTATTTTCTTGGCTATCTATAATAATCCTTTAATATTTATTCTTGTCTTCTTCCGGCTTTGGTGATATTTTATTCAATGCCTATTTCCTCACGGCCTCCTAGTAATTATTATTTTTATTGTCAAAAAACAATTGATCACTAGTTCTTTTCTCTATTAAACTCAAATCAACGTTTATTTTCGGTTTATATTTTTATTATTTTAAGTACAGAATAATTATAAAACATATTTTATTTCATTCTCTTACTATTCTTTTTGATTGCTTCACAATCCACGTTTTTCTTTAAATTTATAATTGCTCAATCGTTTTATAATCTTCGCCCAATGGGATTGATTTTCTAGTATTGTTATGTCATTGTTTTAATTCAAACCATTCATTCCTTATTCTACGTCCATTGTACAATCCTCCTTAAGGATTATAGTTCATTCTGGACTTATCCAGCAGTGATTTTTATTATCATAGAGCTTTATATTTCGCTTCCTGCGAGTTAAAGTTTATTCATACTTGGTATTAATTGCACAAAAGCATATTTCCACGTTTTATTCTCTGAAGATTGGCTGAATTTGCTTAGTGTCTCTACCAGACATTTCTTCGAGGATTGATTATCTTAATTATTGCCTGATTTTGGACTTCAGGGTTACTTCTTGTGTGATATTAGATACAAAAGGAATCTTTATTACCAAGTGAGTGTTTTTAAGACCTAAAATTATTTCATACAGCTTCTAATATTGCATTGACTAATATTGCATTGACTTCAACGCAACATAGCTGTATTTACATTGATACGCAATATATTTCAGTAACATTATTATTGCGTTTATAATTTGTGAATTCAAGCATCACATTGACTGTGAATGTTATAAATTGCAGCATATAATTACTGCATATATGTATTTATTATTATTCACATCATTTCTTGAATATTAAATCAAGTGGTCCTCCGGTATTGTCATTAAATCTGTCTTTTAAACCAGCAAGTTTTCATTTATTTGGCGGTATCAATCATCTCTGCTTTAAGAAGACCTTCAAGACATCAATGAAGAATCTAGCGAGTGATTGTGGTTCAAGAAGAGTTCAGTGCCAGTGTTACATTGCCTATGGTCTTTGTTTCTTGTAAAATTATTATCTTGCTTTCTAAACGGAATGTATCGCGTGCATTTAATTCTTATCAGCCTCAATTAATTATCATATGGTCCGCTGAGACGTGCGCGGTACAGTGATAAAATCACATAAAATCTCGGAAAATTGGAAAAACTCGGCGCGAGTGCCTCGTTTTTTCAAACTCTTTCCTCGATCCGTATGCATCGCTTACGGCACTTATATTCCAATATACTATAGGCTGGTTGCATGATACACTATTTTGTTTCATAAGCATTATATGGTACCAGCAGGTCCCAGCGGCTTCGCCCACGATAATTAATTGGACGATTAAAAATTAAGACCAAAATAATTAAAACATTTTATTTATTAACACTTGCACGCGAAACATTCATAGGCCTAAACTAAACTATTAATATTAATTAATGAAACAGCTAAAAATCCGGCTTTAAAGTGAATTCCACGATTTGAAAGTGCAGCGTGGGGAAAACAACCTCAGATTCGACTTCCCTAGCCCAGAAAATCCCTGCAGGGTGAGTTTCGTCTAAATCGAACAATGTTTGCCCATTTAGGCCTATATTCATTATTCATCTTCCGTCTAGGTTGAAAATTTCAGATGTCTGCTTACCTTGACATAATAAACAAATTAATCGACCAGGGTGAGCTCACAAAATTCAAGCGATCGCGATGCTTTTATTTCCAAGGTATGAAAAATTAGGCAAAGCCACCTGCAATTGATTTGACAAATGAAATGTATTACTGAAAACTGATGCTTGGATAGCCAAACAAATGCACGTTTTCTTACAGTTTTTTACTTACAACTCGCGAAAGAAAGCGAAAATAAAAAATCCGGCTTCGAGGTGCATTTGCCCAACCTTCAGTCCATCTACGTTTAAAATTTCAGACCTCTGCGTTCAGTAGATTTCGCTGGGCATCGCCCACAGACAAATATAGACAGACAGACAAACACTTCCTTTTATTATTATGGATATATTTCCAAAGCCCTCTATTGTAGTTTAGAATACCCGTATCTTTTTTCTGGCAGCTCTAATGGGTTTCTATATAACCTTTACTTTGAATGAGTTCTTGTAATCCTTTATTCGGATCTTTTAAAAAATCTTAAAACGGATTATTGTGAAGCCAAGCCTGGCTATCTCAGACAATGTAACGGGGATTTCTTTCTATCTGGTGAATGGGAAAGGATAATAAAAGCGGAAGGCAGCATTAATTTTATCTAACAAGGGAGAATTAAATGGGAAGCATACTGCCTGCTTTTGTATCGCTGCCGCTGCTAGCTTGTTAAAATCATGTCGGGATCTTACCGCTAGATTTCACTTACATCGCTACAGTCCATTGTTCCTTGTTAGATCCCTGGAAGCTAGCAGGCTTTCACAGGTGGCGTTCACATGAATATTCAATACGTTATCTATTCTTCTTCTCTTATCTTCGCTTTCATTGAACAGCTTTCTTATCAGAGTTCCTGAGTTCATATGTAAAGACTAGTTTTGCGTATCCGTCAACATAGTATCCCTATAATATAAAGCCACATGGCTGACTGACTGACTGACTCACTCACTGACATTAATGTTTGCCCACTTTCAGATGAGCTAGAAACTTGAAATTTGCTACACATATATCTTTTAGACTGTAAACCACAGGAAAATTCCAAAAAGTTATTTTTTTAATTTTTAGCCCTAACCCCCCCCCCCCCCCCCGAAAGGGCTCGGCTCGGCTCACTGACATTTATGTTTGCCCACTTGCAGATGAGCTAGAAACTTGAAATTTGCTAAACGTATAGCTTTTAGGCTGTAAACCACAGGAAAATTCCGAAAAGTTTATTTTTTAATTTTTAGCCCTAAAAACCACCCGAAAATGGGCTCGGCTCGGCTTATCGACATTAATGTTTGCCCACTTCCAGATGAGCTAGAAACTTGAAATTTGCTACACGTATAGCGTTTAGGCTGTAAACCACAGGAGTATTCCAAAAAGTAAATTTTTTCAATTTTTAGCCCTAAAAACCTCCCAAAAAAGGGCTCGAAGTAAAGTACGATGTTCGAAGACTCGAAGCATTTTTATTGGCTCTCGGGGATAGCCAATCAGCGGCCTAGCCGCCACAAACATTCCTAACTAAGGTAAACAAGACAAGCTCAGATGTATCAGTTTCTGTAATTAGAAATAATATGCGAAATTACCTACTAAAGAGTATGCTTTCATTTCCAGAAGTTCTATCCAGCTAGTATTTTACATAAACTTTAATATTTTGCCACTTCACAGCATATAAACATTAATTAATACCATTATATTATAGGAGAAAAATTCCTCCGACACTGGGACATGAACCCAAGACCTTTTGGCTATTCGCGCCAATTCTCTACCAACTGAGCTAAGCCGAAGCTCAATTCACAGCGACAGATGGAACCTCTCTCTATGACTGATTTCCCTAATGGTGTACCTCACGGGCAGACAAGTTTTGTCATATGCAGTAATTAATACTTATTATAATGGGCATAACAAATGGTGCTACAATAATATTGCATGGCTCACTCACTCTATCCTAAACATATCATATCAAATTGTCGATCGCTTTGATATAAGCCTGCCTTGATTGATTCATTTCTTTATAAAGATGTTGGTGCAAATAAGTATAAATAAAAGATTAAACAAATCTAGCCGTTGAATAAATTAAACGAAGCTATTGTTGATATAATAATACGGTGCATTCTATCGAAATGTACGACTTCCAACATCTGCATTACATTTACACATACTTTCTTGAAGTGTACGTTTAAGGGAGATCGTAGACAAGAAAATTATCAAATTATGATTTTTAATGTTATTGTTTAAAGATTTTCTACCCACGAACAATATTCTAAACTTTGAATGTAAAACTAGCCCGTGACTTGGAAAAAATGTGTATACCTCAAATATGTAATCTGCGCCACGGTTGACACCGAATTTGAAATAGAATAAAAATGAGATATGTAAACTGCGCCACGGAGATATGTAGGTTGCGGCAGTAGTTATAGGCAAACAAAAGTTACTAGCTTAAAAGACCCGGCGTCGCCAGGGTTTTGTATTTTGTAATTGGAAATTAACTTATGAAGGATTTTCAATTTTAAATTCTAGGTCCTTATATAGGCATTTATAATTTGAAATAGGAAGAACGACTTATTACACTCAACTATTCCCTCAGAAAACGCTTGATATAGTTTTTTATGGCTCATAGAGGATCTAGAATTTTGCATCCCATCGCTTGTACAGTGCACAGCAAGCCTGGTAGAGGTTTAAATAAGAAGAAACAGAAATTCCTGTAACATAAAATTGTAATATCGAGGCGGGAAATTTCCCACTCTTATGTTACCATAAAGCCGTTTTGAGGATGAAATTAAACAGAAAGCATTGTCACTTTCATACTTTTCTCTCCAAAAACCTGCGATATAATATAATAATATACACATTACCATACCTCGTTTTGTTTTCTCTATGTCCAGGGTAGAGAAAGTTATGTGATTCCATTATTTTAGTGGATTTCATTCTGTAATATTTATTTATAACATGAAATATTTTGATAACTTCTCTTATTTGTCAAAAGTGCATTTCATTTGTTTTTTCCAAGCCCATCTGATACCATTTGGCAACAATATATTCTGTGATTTGGAATTGATAATTCATTGCAAAAAGGGATTAAGAATTTTCAAAAACATTTAATTTTTGGCATTTAGAATCAGAATTTTTCAAAATCCTTTCTTAGTGAGCATCTACATTATGAAACGAAGGTACTATCTAAATTCCAAGTCTCTACCTGTTATAGTTTAGGCTGTACGTTGATTCCTGTCAGTCAGGACAAAGCCTTTTATATATATAGAGAAGAGATGTAATCTGCTCCACGGTTGACACCGAATTGGAAATAGAATAAAAATGAGATATGTAAACTGCGCCACAGCGACATGTAGGTTGCGGCAGTAGTTATAGGCAAACAAAGTTAGACTTAATATGTGAATGTTCGTTTCTATTAAGTAACAATTTTTTTGAACATGAGGTGATGGGAGCGTACTTGTCTGTAGGTTGGTACCGTTCTATGTGTGTTGGTAACGAGTGCTTTATCTGCTCTATCTTTAGGCTGGTAACAACTTTCATATGAGAAAAAAGTGCTCATGCTAAAAAATTAGGGTAGTGTTTTTAACAATGTTATAAGTGACGAAGCGTTCATGCAAAACAAATTAGGATATTGTTTTTAACATTTTTTTAAAATGACGGTGACTCCTTTTAAATGTCATTGGCGCGGTTTACATATGTAGGTGGCGCAGTTTACATCGTGTAGGTTGGGGAAAAGGTAGAAGTGGCGCAGATTACCTTTTCCCTAAAATATTCCTAAAATTGTTTATGAAGAAACTGTTTCTTTATTGTTCGATAAGGACTGGAAACTACTTAGTGATATTAAGGGAATAGAGTCGGCCGTAGTGGTCTAGAGTGCCCGCCTCTAGATCCGCAGGGCGCGGGATCAAACCCGGCCGCGGTCGATGGATTTTTCAGGACGTAAAAATCCTGGGCACGGAGTCCTCCGGGAGGGACTTTAAGCTGGGGGTCCCGTGTCGTAGATTTACGGCACGTAAAAGAACTCCAAGCCTAAATTAGAGCCTCTGGACAAAATTTATCGGCCCTTTCACGTCCAATAAATACTTAGTTTCCAGAGGGGGGTAGCGAGGCGATGGGCTTACCACCTGTCCCTCTACCCTCTCTCGGAAAATAAGCATATCAAAATTAGTATAGGTAATGAAACCTTCGCTTGGAGGCCCCTTCGCCCCACCTGGGGATCATAGGGTACCAGATACAGATACAGATAAGGGAATAGAGGATTTTCCAAGAGATTGGAGGTTACGCCTTTAGGATTTGTCCCTTTAAACTAAATTGAACCCCATCCCACAATTTATAATACTGGAATTCGTAGTTCTCTCAAACAAACAAAAATATCCCTCTCCAGGTATATTAATTTCCCTCCCGGGGGAGTTCGGTTATTACTTGCAGGGAATTCAGTCACACAAAGGTGTGTGTGTGTGTGTGTTTATGTAGCTGCTACAATTTGCCGCAGTAAGTAGTGGCGCTGTAGTAGCCGGGCGAAGGCAGCGATATATCACCTCGGGGGGGGGGGGGTTACCTCAGGGAAACAATGCTGCGACAGCCACGGTAATTAGGCACTTAAATATCTGGCAAACACATGAATGCTCTCCTCACAATATACTCCACGTTCAATACAAAGTAGTTACCAACAGCACACTCAAACATTGTCTTCGTCTCTTTACTAAAACCTCATCATAGGAACGGAAAAAAAGCATTAAAATATTCAGTGGTCTGGTTTTAATGAAATACACTACCCAGCAAATACAAACCGTTTTGTAAGTGACTGATTTTTAGCATCCTTCTAACAAGGGGATAAGTTCTGTTAGTTCAGTTAATATACCGGGTGTTTCCATTCTTCAACGGATTACTTCAAATATGTATTTCACAGATTATTTATGGATGGATTAGTAATTATATGGACTTGAGACATGGTCTCTTACTCTTCGGGAAGTATATAATCTGTGTTCGAAAACAGGGTGCTTAGGAAAATATTTGGGCCTAAGAGAGATGAAAATTGGGACTGGAGAAAACTGCATAACAGCTTCATAACCTGATACCTTCGCCGGATATAGTAAGGGTAATTAAGTCACGGAGGATGAAATGGGCTGGACATGTTGCGCGCATGAAAGAAAGACATAAGTTATCTGAAAAATATTGACTGGGAGACCCGAAGGGAAAAAACCACTTGTAAAACCTAGACGTAGGTGGGAGGACAATATTAGGAGAGGTTTAAGATAATTAGGATTTGCGAGGGATGGTTGGATGGAGTTAGCACAGAATAGGGTTGAATGGCGGGCTCAGGTAAGCGCGGCAATGAAACTTCGGGTACCATAAAATAGATCATATTCCTTTAGTTTGCTTAAGAATTGTCTATTGCCATTGAGTAAGTAAGTAAGTAAGTATTTGACAGATTATTTAGCTCATTCATCTTTCTTTCGAGTTGGACCAATAACATAAAAGAATGAGTCTGAAATCAGCCAATCATAGACGGGATTCACTCAGTCGTTATCGAAATTTGCTTTATCATATCCAAAAGTGATAAAGACACTTACGCTTCTCTTAATATTCTACCAGGTCGGAGAATATCTAGGCAGTGACATGCATACCTCACCGTTGTTGCGATGCGTTAAGATTTATCCTTGAAATGAAGTGAATTAGGCTTACATTTGTTCAGGAATCAGCATTATAATATTTTAGGGAAGAAATAATCCATAGTTCAGAAAGTTGGCATATAATTCTAATCACCTCCTGTAGGCCAAAACATTATAAGAGGGGTATATTAGCAAACCCGGCAATCTCCATTAAAAAAAAGATTCATACTCTAAGTCGTAATGAAAGTTGAATTCTTTTCCTACCGCATGTTTAGTAAGTGTTGAAAATCCGACTTCCACATGAGGGAGGACAATTTTAAAGGTGTATGCAGAGTGTACCAAATACCGTACAAAATTCAAAGACTTCTTTCACATTTAATAAATCATTCATAATGGTTATATTAACTAATAAGAATTTATTACCTACTAGCATGTGCCCGCGGCTTCGCCCGCGATAATTATTTCAAAAATTAAAAATTAAGAGCATAATAGTAAAATCATAATATTTATTAACTCCTAAATCACGTGGACTACATACCACGATTAGATAGCATCGTCTGGTAAAAGCGACCTCAGATTCGAGTTTCTTGGCCCTGAAAACCTCTGTATAGTGAGATTCGTCCAAATAAAACAACGTTTGACCATATTTAGGGCTTACAGCATTCAAGCGATCGCGAAAGTTTTATTTTCAAGGTGTGACAAAAATAGACAAAGCCAACTGTAATTGATTTGACAATGAAATGTATAACTGAAAATCTATGTTTTGAAAACGCAAAAAATGCACGTTTTTTGCCCGTTTTTCACTCATAACTCACGAACGAAAATTAAAATTCCGGCTTCGCGGTGCATTTTCCGACCCTTCAGCCCACCTATGTTTAAAATTTCAGATCTCTGCGTTCAGTAGATTTCCCTGGACATCGAGGACAGTTCCTTTTATTAATATAGATAATATGAATTATAATGATACCTTCTCTAATTTGTCAAACATCCATTTAATTTAATCCAAACCCACCTATACCATTGGCAACAATATGTTCTGTGAATTTTGTGTCGATAATTCTATGCAAAAAGGGATTAAGTATTTTCAAAAACATTTAATTTTTGGCATTTAGAATCAGAATTTTTCAAAATCCCTTCTTAGTGAGCACCTACATTATGAAACGAAGGTACTGTCAAAATTCCAAGTCTCTACCTGTTATAGTTTAGGCTCTACGTTGATTCCTGTCAGTCAGGACAAAGCCTTTTATATATATAGAGATTTCAACGAACATACTTTTCGTATTTTCAACACGTTTTATTTCCGTTTTATAGGTTGATTAAATAACCATATAACATATGGTTATTTACCGACGGGGATGTACTGCAGTTTAGGCTTGTGAGCGTCGCCGGTGTGCTGGAATTTTGTCCCGCAGGTGTTCTTTTACATGCCAGTAAATCTACTGACATGGGTCTGTCACATTTAAGCATGCATAAATGCCAACGACCTGAGCCGGGGTCGAACCCGCAACCTTGGGCACAGAAACCAGTGCGATATTAACTTTGCCACCCAGGCCGACCGGTTTTATAGGTATCTACCTAAAAGAATGTCATAAACTCAGTTGCCAAGCTACACTAATATAAATTGGTTTGAATATGATCATTAATGCCCGGTTTCTATAAACTCGTGATATACCTATGGGTAAATTATCCATGGGCAAATTAGTTCCTAATCACCCACAATGATATAATGAGGAAGGCCTTGGAGTTGCACAGTTAATTTAATTCAGAAGGCTTTGATTCTCATTGTTTAAATTATTATTGATGCTATGAGAGGTTAAATTTTATCCAGCCATCCATGAAAGGATAAATTAACCCGACGATTTACCCTTGGAAAGATCTAGCCCGAGTTTGTAGGAACATTTTTTTTCCGTCATTTTCATATTTACCCAGAGGACATTTATCTAGAAACTCGCCACAAGTGTATGTGATTGTTACCTTTAAATTATTTAAGTTTGTACAAGTTATTCCTGTGTAAATTCTGTCCATTGGAAAATTTACCTATATGTATTTCGCGAGTTTATAGAAACCGGGCATAAATCGACCAATCTTATTGTAAAAACGTATCCTTGGAAACAGTGATCTGTATCAAGTATACAGCAAGTGCACCCCACAAAAAGAATTTCAAGAAAAAATGTGAATCCATAAGGATGTTCTTGAGATATACGTGTAGATACTAATACAGCTAGTCACATAATAAAGATGAAAGACATTTTCACTAATTTGATGAGGTAACCTTACATTGTAGTTAGTATGCGGATGCAATAACTAGTACGAAGCGAGTAAAATGGGTTACATCCACAACATGCATAGATGAACTGTGTCGCAGAGGCTTGCGGTTTCACCTGTGCCATTATTACGGCAGACGTCCTTTGTCTATATTCTAACTGCTAAGCTCTAACTAAACTTCTAATACATACAGTAGATTGATTGCATCTAAACCCATACTGTGCTGTCAAAAAAGGACAATGATAATTTCGAATTAATTAATTTCACTGTTCCAATGTATCAACATAATAAACTCTTCTATTAACAGAATATTATGCACAAGCATATAATTGGATTTAGTAAGCAAAGCTAGTTTCATAATTTTCATACGACCTCAGATTCGAGTTCCCTGGCCTATAAAACCCCTGCACAGTGACTTCCTTCCAAATCGATCAATGTTTGCCCATTTAGGCCCATATTCATGATCCCTCTTCCGTTTATGTTGAAAATTTCAGATGTCTGCGTGCCTTGACATTATAAATAAAATCAGGTAAACTGATATAACCAAGTGCCAGTATGTTTTCTTTTAATCAGTGATACACGCAATTATGATAGGCCCATGCATAAAAGTTATTTTTGTAATAGATGTCCGAGTTAACTCCAAAAACAAAATGTGCCGGCAATAATAATAATGATGCAATAGACCTACGATTCGCTGATATCTCTGTTTCAATTTAAAGCAGCCTTAAAGGTTATGAATGAATAATAAGCATATGAAATCTATCCGTCAGGAATTACATTAGGTATATTGCTGCACAGGAACGATAAGAAAAATACTCACAGTAAAATATAGCCTAATGTAAATATCGGTAGTCTACATAACCATAGAATACACATTATAATATCAATATTCAACGGCTAGTTGTTATAAATCGTTTATTTTAGTTATTATTTAGCCACACTGACATCGTTATGAAGAAACAAATCAATGAAGGCTGCTAACAATATGAATAAACGATTGGCAATTTGTTAAGTTTTTTTAATACATTGTGGGCCTTGAAAGAATATTGATTACAAAATTAATATTGATATACGCGTTACTTCCGTACCGATCAACCGATTTGGCCCTAATTCAATAGGCTTGTACCCAATAACGTCATAAATTCGTATACCAAGTTTCAAGAAAATCCGATAAAGCGTATTTGAGTTATCCACGCCTTTGTGATATATTACCATAAAAAGGCACTAAATTAGGCATTATTCCGGTACCGCCCAACCGATCTGGTCCAATATCAATAGACATCTTCCCATGGACATTATAAATAGGTATTCCAAGTTTCATGAAAATCCGATAAAGCGTATGTGAGTTATGGCGCCTTTAAAATATACACTAAATTGGGTTTTACTCCGGTACCGGTGAACCGATTTGGTTCAATTTCAATAGGGTTCTTCCCATGGACATTATAAACGCGTATACCAAGTTTCATTAAAATTCGATAAAGCGTATTTGAGTTAGAGCGCGTACAGACACACGGACGGACGGACGGACGGACAGACGGACAGACATTTTTCGTCCCCCACACAATCTCATAAAGTACCATACTGGCACTTAATAAACGAATCGACCAGAGTGAACTCACAGAATCGAAGCAATCGATAATTCCATGCGATGTATTGAAAAAATCGCGATGCTTTTATTTCCAAGTTATGCCAAAAAAAAAAAAAAAAAATGCAAAGCCATCTGCAATTGATTTGACAATTGAAATGTATTACCGAAAACTGATGCTAAGATAGCGCAAAAAATTCACGTTTTCTGTGAGTTTGTCACTCATAACTCGCGAACAAAAGCTATTATGAAAAATCCGGCTTCGAGGTGCATTCGGCCACCCTTCAGTCCATCTATGTTTAAAATTTCAGATCTTTGCGTGCAGTAGATTTTGCTGGCCTTCGCGTACAGGCAGACAGTCAGACAGACAAACATATCCTCTTATTTTTTAGATTTACAGTCAATTGTAAATATAGCCCTAACTTGTTTAATTGTAAAGCATGGCTTTTCCAATCGGGCACTAAGAAAATAAATAAAAAGAAATAAATATAGACAGATAGATCTTTATTTTCCAGATACATAAAAGTGTATAGACGTAAAAGTAATATATGCACATACAAAGTTTGATAAAATAGTGCATTAATCTTCTATTAAAATACTCATCCAACGTATACATAGGATTTGAGATCAATGTTGATCTTGCTGTCCTCTTGAATTCTGATAAAGAAAGATTTTTAATATTGTCAGAAAGTCTATTGTATATATTTAAAGAAATAACATCAAACTATTTTGTGTTTTAGTATATTTGCATTTAGGAACATATATGTGAGAACTATTTCTCGTGGAGTAGCTATGAATTGTAGAACAAAGAGTGTACCTATCAATGTTTTTCTTGATATATAGAAGACATTGATCTTAGAGTCAGAATTCTCAGTATTATAATTAAAGGCTTACAATGTACTCTAAAAGACAATCAACCGATAATTCTGATCGCCTTCTTCTGCAAAATAAACAGCTTGTTTGTTGAAGTATGATTGCCCCGCATTAGGGTTCCGTAGCTTAAGTGGCTATGTATATATCCGTAATAAACTGCCAGTAAACATTCATGGATTAGCGAACAGAATAAGATCGTCTGGAGAAAGAAAAAGGACCTGAAGATGGCTGAATAGCCAAAATATATTATCCACAGAATACGAAAATTGTCTTATAAAATTGACAGCCATAATTTTAAATTATGTTTTATAATATTGACAAGTATAAATTTTAGATATGACGAAGCTATGAGCTGATATTGTAACAAAAACATTTTATACGAGGGAATAGGTGGAATTATTTTATAACTTACACTTCGTTCAAGAGGAAGATGGTTTCTCAAAATCCTTCAAATGAATAATCCCCTGCTCAATTTATTAGATATACTGTTTTATATGTGAAAACCAGCACAAACCAGCTCCAAGGTGAACTCCAAGGAACTTAATAAATCTACCAGATTCATTATTTATTTGCGTTATAACCTCACACTAAAATCTTCGATAAAAAAGTTGCTTTTGTGATGATGTAAAGAAGGAAGAACGTACGATGGGAATTTTACAATATCAGTAACCAGGAATATAGCGTATGCATGAATATCCACCTAAAACTCACACATGCGAGAATTTTAATTCTCATCTTTTTTTAATACTTTTACGCCGTGTAAACAGACCGGGACTAGGTTTCGCTGCCAGCAAACATTGCATTGATTCTGGATTGGAAATGCGGGCATTCAACTTACTTGCCAAGGTATTGGATAGGGGTGCACGGAGGGGGGGGGGTGGCAGGAATTCGAAACTTTTTTTTCCGCTCCGGGCCCGTCGCCATCAAATGATAAATGAATGCGGCGTGTGATTTGTTATGTGGTGTTAAACAAAGTTATGAAACATCAACACACCTTTCCAACCAAGCGGATCTCCATTTTTTTGCAAACACGCCTATGTGAATATGCTTTGAAAATATCAGCATGAACGTTGGATATGTTTTCCTTTTAAAATATTTACACCTGAAGGTTGGTTTGTTATCAAGTGTGGGAATTGTGAATTGTTTGTGTCTCTCTTGTTTGTAAAATAAAATCAAGTAAAGTGATGTATATGGTTTATTATTAATTTATTTGAATAGGTAAGGATCTTAAAAAAAATGTCGCTTATGTGACAAACATTTCTGGAAGCAATAGCCTAAGATATTATATATATAAAATACAATACATATTAATCCAGAGACGACGAAATTTATATTAATATAACATACTTATATTTAAGGTATTAGGCAATAGGTAATATAAGGTGTAGGCCTATTTTTCTTTTGAGATAAAAACTATATAACTAAATGTTTTTGTTTAATCAGTGATAATTGCAATTATGATATGCAGAAAATAAGTTATTTTTGTAGCCGATTTTCAAGTTAAGCTCCAGATCGATTCATTAAGCAGGACTTACGGAAGAACAAAGGTCTAAAGTGTGATAGGCATATGTGAAGGAATATGTGGGTAGTGTTATTTGTCAAAACTAAAAGTATTGCAACTTCCATAGCCGTTTATGAACACTTTAAAACAATATGTTGTCATGAGAACTGATTTGTATTTGATAAATTCATTCTAATATATTACCACAAAATAGGTACTAAATTGGTCATTGCTCCGGTACCGGTCAACCGATTTGGTCCAATATCAATAGGCCTCTTCCCGTAGACATTATAAATGCGTATACCAAGTTTCGTGAAAATCCGGTAAAGCGTATTCGAGTTATCGCGCATACAGACACACGGACAGACAGATGATCAGATATTTTCCCGTCCACAACACAATCTCAGAAAGTACCATTCTTCACTTAATAACAGAACTGCGAATAAAATACTTTTTAGTACTCGCTCTCTAAAACAGCTGCTTATCGGACTGGTAACACGCCGAAAAGCTGCACTTTAAAGGACAAGTCCGCTAAAATTGCATAAAAGTGCATTCAAACTGCATTCAAAATGCAATTTTATCGGCCTTGTCCTTTAAAGTCGTCATGGCAATCTGTAAACAAAACCCAGACGGCATTGACCAGTCACACCAACTTTAACATGGATTTACGCATATAATTGGCCATAAAACAACAAATTTAAGCCAACACGTTTCTTTATGATAATCAGAAACTTTACCAGGATTTTTCGCAAAACACGGTAGCCCACTTCATCACATGACAACAAATATAAGCCAACAACTTTTCACATTTTGGTTCACTTGAAAAACATTCCTTACCATGGACGAACAGCATTTAAATGCTGTAATATATCCTTTCTCATAGCCTATTTTTGCCGTGAAGTTTCTGGTATTATAGCAGCTCCAATTCAATGTTTCTGGCTTGGATTGAAATTTCCTCGGTATTATCATTTATATTTTCACAAGCTTTTCATAAATACTAGTTCGTATGCAATATTGTTTACAAACAAGGAACTCATATATGCATCTATACTGCCACATTTGTTAATGCTACGTACGGTCATTGTTGTTTTATGATCTAGATGGCCATGACCAGATAACTTAAAGAAATGACTGACTGCCTTTCATTATAATTAATTATACGGTATTTTTGTTTTATTTCATATAATTTATAGAACTTTTACTAAAAAATATTGTATGCACCACGTACGCAAAAACTTTAGCGAACTCATCCAGTATTTCAGCCTCGGCTTTCGCCTCGGCCGCTATACTAGATTCGTCCGCTAAAGCGTTATTTTGCGTACTTGATACATAAATAGCTATTAACGTGGTAGCTTTAATATAAGAATGTAATGCGACTGATTCAAACTTGGACTTCTTAAAATAACACGAAATGTAATAATTACTGTTGTTCAATAGATAGTGAAAATTGATATATTGTGTTTACTAGAAGCAAAGTCTTTAGCAAGACACGTCGTAAATTGTTCAATGCAGGCTTTGGTTGGTTCCAACGTCAAAACTTACCATAGGTAATTCCACGAGAGGTTACGAGTTTATCGATAAATTTTCGAGAACGAAGATCGAGAAAATTATGTGATGAAATTCGTAATTGTAATTGTAATTAAGGCTTTCCATAAATAACATGTGACGGATTTTGTAAATAATTATTACTTTCTTACTTTGTTGTCAGTGTTCTGACAACCGTAAGATCATGGCATACTTGATGAATGAACACAAATACTATAGAGACAATACCGGACACTTACTGGTAGAGAAATGGGGGACAGATTTTGCAGCACTCCTGGTGGCACAACCTAGAAACTTGGGGCAAAATTAATATATTCAAAACATATATAAACTGTAATATGCTATTCTGAGCCATTAGGTAGATACCCCTTATACATAACATGCCGAGTCTGGCTATTTCGGCTCTTCTATTAAAAACTGTTTAACATATATGTATCTAGATACTGCAATTGTATTCAGTAGTAGCAGATTGGGCCGCTAGATGGTGCTCAAAATTTTGTCCCCCGATATATCGCAAAGTGTCCTGTATTGGTCTAGATTGTATTTGATGAACAGTCCACGAATCGATTCGATGAATCGATCCAAGTTCCCAATGCTACCAATAGTGCGCATCACAATATAGAGGACGTCGTGGTAGTTTCTTACATCAAAATGCTATAAAAGCAAACGAACTGGCTTGCACCGAATCGATATTGCGTTTTTAATCAGTGTACATTTATATTATTTCAATTTCTAAACAAGTTATGCTGTATAAAATAATGTGTATTCATCCTGCTCATTGTCAGCATGTGATGTATTAATCATCGCACTTTGATGCCTTACATGTCCAGCAACGTGCTGACGTTTTATCAGATAAAATTGCATCCTTGCGATCCGAGGAACGGAATTATTAAACGATCGTGGTTGGTTTATATCCGAGGAATTGCTAAACGTTATTGGTCCATATCAAATCCGCGGGGTATGAGTGGAATAGTCTTTAATATAGGGACTCTAATATTAGGTGTAGTAGTAGTAGTAGTGTATTTATTTCTCACAAAAAAATTCTTACATATAAACCACATTATTTACATTAACCGGCGCACGGGTCGGTGTCGACCATACGTGCTCACTGCATACACTTAAATTATTGCCCCATAAAAAACCCAATTAAAAAAAACTATATTCTATTATTTACATAACTACGAGTAACCCCAGACGTAACCCCCCACCCCCAAACAAGTAAAAATTTCATAGACACATAGACATTATTAAGACAAAAAACAAAAACATAATAATAAAAAAAATAATAATACTTCGATTTCCTTAATTCTCTAAATCTAGGCTTTCTCTCATAGATCTAACTTTCTGCAGAAATTTACATAACCCGTGCCAATTGTGCTCATCCAGTAATAGATTTAGACATGCCTCCCTACTTCTTTGCGAGTTTAAAAATTTGTCGGGTAGCATCATAACTCTCCAGCGCTCTGTAACTCCACATCTCGCCAAGATATGAACCCAGGTTTCATTTTCCCTGCACATTGGGCAGATTCTCACCCCTCTCTCATCCGAAATTCTCTGAGATTTCCATCTCCCCAGGCGAATCCAGGCCATTGCTGCTCTATCTTCCGCACCCAATCTTTCTATATATGCTTCCCTTCCCCAATTAGCCTAAAGAATTGAGATCGAATTTTAGGTTCGAATACAAAATACAATGCATCCTCTACCCATACTTCTTTTGGCCTATACCTGTAATTCGCATAGAAAATATGAAGAAATCTGATATGTTACGATCGCTTAACTTTCTAAACTTGGACGACACAACTTCCTCATTTTAGCCCGCTCTACACGAATCTTGAGTTTGTAAAAACTATGGCTGTCTTATACCTACCCTTCCGAGAATTTTAAAGGAAAGCTTTCATATAAAAAATCTTAGCACAGAGTAGGTCTATAACACCTTGTCTACAAAATTTGAAGAAAATCATTATACAATTTTTTCGAAAAATAACGAAAAAAGCTTAATTCCTTCATGCAAATGGTAGTAAGAGTAACAGAAAGTCTACGTCAGTCTATCTCAAATACAATTGTGTTTTTAATTTATAGTTTTCGGGCTATTATGTTCCCAGACACACAGGCACAGAAACACACACAGACGTTAATCAAAATTGTATTTTCTCGACCATACTACAATGTGACATAATGTTATCATTAGGGCTCGGACTTTTAGGTGCTTATAAAAACGAAAATATTTATTTTTTATTTGTTTAAAAAGTCGAAAATATGTTTAAAAATATGAAAATATTTTAATTAACTTATTTAACCAATATTTACAGAAGTAGCCCTACTCATCTAGTCATTCTAGTCAGCAAGTGTAGAACTGTTGCAGTGAACGACAAAAGTAGATCTTAAGTTGTGCATCTTAAAGCTGTGACGATTTTCACGGAACAGAGACTTGTATCTTGAAAATGTACGTTCAACATCTTGCATATTTGTAACACTGACACTCAGATGTTCCATCTGCTCCAAGTTCTCTACACTGTTACCCATTAAAATTTCTGAAATCTTGCTCAACACTTGTAACCCTTCATTCTTATTTAGGCATGACAGGAATTTTTCTTTAATTTTGTTTGCTTTTAAACCACTGATTTTGTTAAGTTTGTTTTAAATTTGTTTGATTTATTTTTATTGATTCTGTCAACAATTGTTTTGTTGTTTCCAACTTAGTAATGTAGTGTGAGAGGAAACAGAAATTTGCACTAATGAAGGCCAAATCCGCCCTGATTTATACTCTGACTGAACATAACAACGCAACACATTGAAAATATAACTCGCAATTTAAAAAAAAAACTGTCAAAATATTCATTCCTAAACATTGTATGTGGTAAAATATTACAAAAACTGTCAAAATATTCATTTCTAAACATGATATGTGGTAAAATATGTAAAAATAATTAAGTTACCAAAAATATTTATTCAAATAAGAAATATCGAAAATATTTTTTTTTATGTGATATGCAACTCAGTATTTTGAATCCAAAGGTCCCAACCGAAACTTTGACAAAGTCCAGAAATCATAAGTAATAGCAAAAAAAAATATGTATTTACCTAAAAGTCCTAGCCCTAGTTATCATAATGATATCTATTACGTTACAGATTTTCATTATAACACATTTTTTATTGATTTTTTATCGATTATTATCGAACATTCAATGATCTTGAAACCTTCAGAGCAACAAATGAAACCTGTATTTAAAATAAAATCGATTCTGTTCGTATTCATTTCAATATTAGCCAGACTAATTGAGTTCGTTTCATCTTGTAAAAATCCGTTCATTTCAAGAAAACGGCCAGCTACAAGCTTCAACATGACCATATGGCATTAGCTGTCATCTATCGCAGAAGACAAGAACTACGATAAATTTCTAACAGCTGATTGCCACTGTCAGCCGATTTCTTTCTGCTCTCCTTTTATTTTTTTATGAGTCTAAAATCTCGAAACTTGCTCGTTTCATAAAAATCTCGTATCTCAATAAATGCCATTGTAGATTTCTTGCATATTGTGTGCTATTTCAGATTCAGTGGACCTCCAGTATATATGCTGAAAACTCCACATAGAATTTAGGGGTCTAACGCAATATTCCCTCTGCCTATGACAGTTGGATGCTATTCGTGAAAGAAAAAGAAGAAAAAAAAACCTTTCACATTGTTACTTTGCAGAATAGCAGTGACAGTGTTTCCCAATAAATAATATTAGTGTTGGCTGCGCGCCGCGTACGTGTTTTGTCTCATCAAGCCGTGACGTAGCCCCCTCGGATGTAATTCCGTAATAACATGCAGTGGTGTCATAAAGTACAATCTCCATAACTTACGAGGGTAGGTAGGGTCATAAAACAAGCAACACGACCTTCAAGATAGAATGACCCGGGTTCTGTCGCTCGCCTTGCTAATGTATTATTCGTAAGCGTGACACGTCTTAGGCTATAGGCCAACTGTTTCAATTGTTAAGCAGATAAGAGAGTACAGAATTCAGAATGTCTTACAAGAAATCCCTTATCGTGGGAGTTTGTGACAATTGCAAGCAGGGCCGTGGAAAGAAAGCAAGGGCCCCAGGGACAAATTTTCCCGGGCCCCTGTCAAATTTTAAATGCATTACCCAACTCGCCCTTTAATGTATGCAACAAAAATATTATTTAATGATATTACATAATTAAGTGCCAGAATGGTACCGATACTTTATGAGATTGTCTGGTAGACAGTACTGTCTGTCTGTCTGTGTGTCTGTAAGCGCGATAACTCAAATATGCTTTATCGGATTTCATAAAACTTGGTATACCATTTATAACGACCATGGGACAAAGCCTATTGATTTTGGAGATTTGGACCAAATCGCTTAAGTGATGCCGGGCACGAAACAGAAAATACATTAAAATGTTATAATTAGGAACAATTTTATCTGTATGAACCAGTTTAATCTTTTGGAAATTATGATTTTAAATGACGAACGTTACTGTTGAGTTCAAAATTATTTCTGCTTCTACTTTTCAAAAACAGCAATTTTTCTTAAAAAATAATCCGAATCAGATTAACTGATATTTCCGTGTCACCGTCATACGACAGGACAATGCAGATAAAATAAACACATAAAACATAACTTAAGCTTTTTATTGACTTATAATCAATTTTATTATAGAGTAAATTTAGAAAGTAAAAAATAAAACCTGGTCGGCCGGGCCCCCTTTTGGGTCCGGGCCCCGGGGCTGCAGCCCCGGCTGCCCCTCCCTCTCGTCGGGCCTGATTGCAAGATACTCAGCAAAATAAGGTGCTAAGGAAACAAAATTTAAAAACATAGATTTTTAAAAATTCAGCTGTGTTTATACTCCTTTTAGCTGCGAGGCCATATCAGGAGTTTGGGATCTGTGTCCATACAATACGGTAGGCCATGCAATTGTCAATTGTTTTTATTATTAGTGTATTTTTATGGAGTAAATTTCAACTGATATTAATTTAAATGGATATGATTCAGGATGAAATGGTGAGGATGATTCTGGTATATAAGTGTCCAATTCGGCATTTGCCTTGACGACCGGGGAAGCCATGAAACAAACCATCTGAAATTGGCCGGCCACGGGATTTGAACCTGGGACTTCCCGAATGCGAGTCCAAGACGTTAGCTTTGCTCTCATTTGTAATGCAGAAATTAGATACTTTGTCCGTCCGCTCTAAGAACCAAACCTAAAATAAAATAAAAAATAAAAGTCCGTCTCACCGTCCGTTGTATTACCTTAAGAGTGAGACAAGCGTATTGGTTTTTGTTTACTTTAGGGTTGGTTCTTAGAATGGGCGGACTATAGTGGCCGAATAACGGTATAATTTAGGTTTAGATAGAATACCGATATCAAAAAATACCCATGCCCATACCAGGGGAACCCGAACATAAGTCGGAAAATAAATTGTCTGATCTGAACGGATTCAACCTCAGCATAATATTCTGAGCATTCTAAACAAATCATACCTCTAGCTCAAAAATTGGTGTTTTATGACGTTTGAAACTAGAAAAAGATTTCAGTCAAAAAATTATCAAATTCAACAGAGTAACAGGAATAATTAATAACATTTTCAAACCTAACATAGTACAGAAACACACACGTACTAGAATCTACAAAACATTAGCCAGACCGATATTGTGTTACGGCAGTGAGGCCTGGACAATACGTAGTATGGATACACAGAGACTAACTACGTCAGAAATGAAATTTATGAGGCGCACTGCAGGCTACTCAAGAGCGGATCACAAAAGAAACTATGATATTATGAAAGAATTACAAGCAGAACCAATCATGGACTATATAGAAAAATATAGAAACAACTGGATATCCCACGTAAGAAGAATGAGCCGAACAAGAATACCCCGTCAAATTCTAAATTACCAACCATCAGGCAAGAGATCATTGGGCAGACCCCTTAAACGATGGATTGAGACCGTAACGGGCCCCTAGGCCTAATACATGATAGGATGATGATGATGAAACTAACCTCCACTGTTCATAAAATATAACTTAAGGTTATTGATCTCTAAAAATAAGGAAATTTTCCATGTTTTAAACATAAGTTTCACAATATCCTAATACCATGTTCAAAGTCTCACATTATTACTATGAAATCTAAAAATCGAAATTTTACTTCCTAACAGCTCTTTTCTACGCGGATATTGATTTACCAGCTTTTGGGTTTCCCTGGTAGGGTCACATAAATAGGCTGAGAGCAGATTTATTCGAAAAGAAAGATCACGAAGAGATCAATTTCAAAATATAAGTTCACATAGGAAACTTTATTTGTGTATAAGTGTATAAGAACTTACATTTGCCTTAAATTGAACTTTTAAGAGTTTTTGCACTCCTTAACTAATTAGTGGTACTTACGAATGTTGTTGCCGTGGATCGTAAGTTGACATTCCTACACAATCTTGTTGCTATGGGCGTTGCGATGCGGTTAAATTACTTACGGTGCTTGCGCCACGTCATAATTCATTACGATACACTTCATAATACAAGCCTTTATGGACAATGCCCCCAGGACAAATATTCGGTTCCCATAACAACAAACACATGAAATAAACATATATCTTCAAGAATGTATATACATAATATTTTCAGGTAATATCACAATTAATATAATTAAATTGATATAAATAATCACCGTGAAAAAAATAGCATGCAATACTCGTGCCGTAAGCGCATAACGGATCTCGGACATTGAAAAAACTCTTTCCTCGGTCCGTAATCACTGCTTACGGAACTAGTATCGCAATATACTATTTCAATTGAGTGGTAGAAAATGCAAATTCAAGCACTTGTTTACTCTTTGTGAACAGGTTTCGATCTTTAAAATTAAAGTAGAAGACAAGACAAAATGGACTGGAACAAAGCCGCCTGTTACGGCAAGGACAGATGTAGTGAACCAACGTAAGCAAAGATCCCCATTAGAAACACAATAAGCACAAATAATCCCTTCAAAAGAGATATTCTGCAGACGAAGAGCAAAGACAGGTTCGCAGTGATTAAACTCTGCGTCTTTGTTTATGTATCTTGTCGTCATGGTTACTAAACCCAGCTTTGAAATATTTACACGAGGCCAGAACCGTCTGCCATAATCTAGAAAAATACAGTTGGAATCTTCTTATCTTCTTAGTTTTATGTTCAGCGCTAAACGCTCGTGTTATTTTTATTCTAGAGATATATTTTTACAAGGTCTTAATAAGGGATAGTTCTTATCTTTTAAATAATTGCATGTTTTGCAGTAGCTGCTACTTTTTATTTTACTGGAATAGTTTATTCATTCATTACATTGTTCAGATATAAGTGAGCATTCACACCGAAGTAGCATAGCATGCGAATCGCACTACCTGGATGCAAGCTGCACATCGAGTTGCATGGTTCACAGTTTTGCATTCACACCGAAGTAGCGAATGCGATCTGCAGTTTAACGTAAATTATATATTTTCACTTGAACAATTGAGAAACCCATTTAAAGTAATGTAAATTACATAGTTTCAGCAATTTTAATCCAGGCTTTTTTCATACTAGTTTCGATTACCATATCGTATAGTCTAGGCCTACGCATGTACAAATTGTATGTTAAATAGCTCTTTTTCCAGCAGTTTTCATGACATCTTTGCCATAATATACCGCTACACAAGCGAATATGTGTTGAATTTTCTTAACAATTAGAAAACAGTTGAAAAGGCAACTGTACGCATGCGTCATCCCGAGTAGCGTCGCATGAAATAAGTCCAGATCTATCTGAAGAAATGAATGTCGCACTCTGCAAGCTGCACTATTGCCACGCTACTTTGGTGTGAAGACTTGAACTTGATTAATTGGGATTTAAAATGAGTAACTTGCAGCGTGCATCCAGGTAGCACATCGCAAGTGGCATGCTACTTCGGTGTGAATGCTCCCTATGAGTTATGAAACTATGCCTTTAATACCTAACTAGGAGCGGATTTTAAACTTATCAGTATTTTCAGACAGTTAATCTTGTATGTGTAAAAATAAAGGGAAAATTTGTAAATAAATTCAATTATCAGGCATAAATTCAGAATTTTGTACATCATAATACTACAAGGCTAATTATTGTAGAATTTCTTTTCTTTTCAGTCCGATATGATTTTACATATTGTATGATAAATTGTCTCTCGCCATCTGAGTTTAGGCTGCTACGTACGTAGTATACAATGAGTTATTCAAGAAACTACATAATACCACTTCTATTAAAAATTAGGCCTACATGAGAATGCCTACATATTTTTACGTTCCATTGTCCCTAGGCCCAAAACCATCGTCATTTCAAAATGACACACACACACACTACACACACACACAAGGGATAGGGCATTAGTCATGGCAAGTAGTTTTTCTTCTAAAAATGAAGGAGCTTTTTATATTTTTTGCACTCCTTAGCTAGTAAGTGTTACTTACGAAAGTTGTTTACATGGATCGTAAGTTGACATTCCCACACAATCGTGTTGCTAAGGGCGTTGCGATGAGGTTAAATTACTTACGGTCCAAGCGCCACGTCATAATTCATTACGATACACTTCATAATACAAGCCTTTATGGACACGGCCCCCAGGACAAATATTCGGTTCCCATAACAACAAACACATGCGAATCACTTTCTGAAATAAACATCTATTTTCAAGAATGTATTTACATAATATTTTCAGGTAATATCACAATTAATATAATTAAATTGATATTAGTACTGTAACAGTCGTGCAAAAAAAAATAGCATGCAACACACGGACCATAAAGGCATTTACGGGTCTCGAAAACTTAAAAACCCTCGGCTGCGCCTCGGGTTTTCAATCTGTTTCCTCGACCCGTAAACGTGCCTTTCCGCCCTTGTGTCGCAATATACTATAACATATAAAATTGAAAGGGCAGAGTATGAAATGCATGTATCATACAGATGATTATGGCAGGATAAGTGATGGTAAAGTGCACCCATAAACATCCATAGCCGCCATTGAGAATAGATATGACAAGATATGAACAAATTCTTACACCAATACAGTCACTATCCAAGGGAGAAATGCTAGAGAATACGACAAGGAGCTGATATAAGTTTGGGGAATAATTCCCTCCGTATCGAATTTTAAGGGGTCGTGGAGTGGATATGTGTGCTTTCATGCTTCCAATTACCGCATTACATTAGAGTGGCACGATGCAGTCGTGCATATATGTTTATGGGTGTCTGTTTCCATCACTAGCCTACATCTAGTATCTGTAATCTGCATTATACGTACATACCATATCCTGCGCTTCCATTTTCATAAGTTATTTCAAAATTTTAAAGTGATCCCACATTTTCGAAAATAAAATTAGTTACTATGACTAATCCCTCGTATAAAATAATACTTACATATATAATATATAACTTAATAAAATTTTCAGCCTTTGTACTAGTAAAATTTCATTACCACAAATAACGTATTATGTCCGAATATGAAAGACTTGGGACATATACAATCCAAATTTTATTTAGAATTTAGTGTAAGCCAATATTTATATAATAATTTTACAGCTTTTGTAAAGTGTCAAATTTGATGAGCATGTTCATTCTGTATTGTTATATATATATAAAAGTCAAATTACATAACTTAATAAAATATTTTCAGCCTTTGTACTAGTAAAATATAGTATTGCTATTGATATATTGATATATACTATTCATACATTGATATAGTATGATATTTTACTAGTACAAAGGCTAAAAATATTTTATTAATGCCCGGTTTCTACAAACTTGTGAATTACCTATGGGTAAATTACCCATGGACAAATTAGTTCCATTTAACCTACAATGGTATAATGAGCAAGGCCTTGGATTTGTACAGTTAATTTAATTCAGAAGGCTTTGATTCTCATTGTTATTGATCCTATGAAAGGTTAAATTTTATCCAGCCATCCATGAAAGGACAAATTAACCCAAAGATTTACCCTTGGACAGATCTAGCCCGAGTTTGTAGGAGCATTTTTTCTGTCATTTTCATATTTACCTAGAGGACATTTATCTAGAAACTCGCCACAAGTGTAAGTGATTGCTATCTTTAAATTATTTGTGTTTGTGTGGTGTTATTCTTGTGTAAATTGTGTAAATTCTGTGCATTAGATAATTTACCCATAGGTAATTCGCGAGTTTATAGAAACCGGCCATTAGTTATATTAAAAGTAAATTGTACTAGTTGATTTATATCCAGCTTCATAATGAAGTTTATCAATGGTAATACTTACAGCTAGGACATGTACCTACAGCACTCTATTAATGCTTCTTCTTTTCTCTTCTTCTTTCTTCAGATTTCTTTCATACTGGTTTCATATTTAATATCGTTCATTGCTAAAGACTCTTGTAGCTATAAAATAACTGTGGGAAGTAATTCCCGAACTAAAATCTGTAATACCAGAAGAGCCGTTTCACTGCAAAATGCATAATCCTTCGTCCTGAGTTACCACCACAACGCTGGCGAAATATTCCGACGCTAATATATGTAAAAGAGAGAAATTTCAAGCAAAGGACTCGGCAGTGGGGTTTAAAACGGCAAAGAGGATGAAAAATATCATGAGCCTTTTAAAGCGAGTAATGAAGTCGAAGCGACGAGATCCTAAGCCTACAAACCAGGCCATCTTTGAAGAGGTATTCCAAGAACCTTGTAAATGTAAAGCAATCCCATTAAGGGCACACACACACACAAGAGAAAAGCCGTCTTGGCAATATTTGGCGGCAAAGCCTACATGTCTGTAGGATTTTTCCCCCCTCTGTCTGTCGTTTTATGTGCTCAGTGCAGTAAAGTAAAGGCAGATGTACGGACTTTAGCACATCTTCTTACAGTTGGTTTTACAAAATTTAGCACTTTATTGAATTATTATTATTATTATTATTATTATTATTATTATTATTATTATTATTATTACTATTATTATTATTATTATTATTATTATTATTATTATTATTATCTGCCTATAGGTAGATGACGCAGCGGTCGGGTGGTAGGCCTTGTCCCTTCGGGGATGTCGCGCCACGGTGTTTTAATAATTATTATTATTACTGCGCTGAAACTTGGACCATAAGTAGACAACAAGCAAACAAATTAATGGTATTAGAAATGGATTTTTGGAGGCGTTCAGCAAGAAAATCCAGGAAAGAAAAAATTCGGAATAATAGAATAAGGGAAATAATGCAAGTTGAAAATAATATTTTGGAAACTGTAGAAGAAAGACGCTTGAAATGGTATGGACATGTACTCAGATTGACAGAGGATAGAATACCAAAGAAAATTTTGGCTTGGAAAGTAGAAGGAAAAAGAAGAAGAGGGAAGCCCAAAGAGTGCTGGATGGATGGGGTGAAAAGGAGTATGGAAAGTAAAGGATTAAGTATAGAAGATGCTGTGGACAGAGCACAGTATGTGAGATCTCACCTCCGTGTCATGTCCCCATGCCTGACTTGCCATTTTCATTCTTTCATAATTCAACAGGCTTTAATTTTTATTCCATTTTAGTGTTATAACAAGAACAAACAGCTCAAAAAATGAGTCGTTAATAACTGAAGAGAAAACATATCATTTTGTAAAGACAATTTTTTGCACTAAACATGCCTGTCCCAAAGTGAGACTTCATCTCCGTGAAACAATATAAAAGTTCAATTATTTCCACAGAGATGGCACTGTAGTCTTTCTATTTTCCTTGGACTCCAACTTTTGGCAGTTTTCTTATCATTTATATAAAGCCAAGCTGTCAGTGTGCTTTTAAATGTTGTTTTGTTTGTGTAAAAGGGCTAAATGCAGAGTTAGTAATTGGACTTCCTCACCTCCGTTTTCTAACCTCAAATTTTCCCAAGCTGTTTTCAGACAAATTAGAGAAAAATCTCACCTCCGTTAGGCCTACTGTTAATCTCGAGTCCTATCCATGGAGGTGTAATTAATGTTGTAATTGATGAAAAAAATAAGTAAATAGTTGTGTGTTAATCCATTTGTGTGGTAATAAATATTGTTCTTTTTCATGATAACATTTAATACAGTAAAGTAAATCTACAATCCTCTCACGCAGCGGGCCCGGGTTCGATTCCTGGTCGGGACAAGTTACCTAGGTGGGTTTTTTTCTGGGGTTTTTCCTCACCTTTGAGACAAATGTCGGGTAACTTTAGGCCCTTGTGGTCCCCAGATATCATCTGGCCGTCACTATCATCTTCATCCCATCCTCGCCTTGTTTGGAGTGAGTGAGTGTGAATGCTGTGTCTCGTCCTATGTGTTCGTGTTGTCTCGGAGGTGGCCCCGGCATTGGGCTGATCACTCATCCGGGGAGGCCCTCCATGTCCTTGTCTGGTCAAAAAAGTATGTATGTGATCCAAAGATAATCCCTCTTCCGACAGGTCGCGGCCCTGTAAGGCCCGGGCGGCTTGGGTCGCTTAAATCCTAAAAAAGGGAGAGGTTAAACTACGAGAAAGAAAGAAAAAGAAAAGTAAATCTAATTCTCACATAACTTCTATGTAATTACTATTTCTTACTATTTTCTCATCTCCATGAATGCGCCATTTTCTGACCTTGTTAATTTAATGCAAAATACCACTCGGTAAGTAGGGAAAGTACCTCAGTGGTTCTCTGCAGAAAGAAATATTACATAAAAAAATTACATGTCCCAAAATAAAAAAAAATAATTTAAGAAAATTCTAACATTGAAATCTGCCCTTTTTTGGAGAATGACCCTATTATTATTATTATTATTATTATTATTATTATTATTATTATTATTATTATTATTATTATTATTATTACTATTACTACTACGAGGGGGAGTCCGAAAATAAGTTTCCCCTGGCCACTGTGTACCGAGGTGTGGATGAAAGAAGAAAGAAAAGAAAATGGATATTAAAGATAAGATATACCTTTATATTTCCAAATAATTACCACGTACTTTAAGACATTTACCATGTCGCTTTAGAAGCTTCAAAAAGCCTTTAATATTGACTTGCAATATTTAATCAGGCAGCTAAGTACGATGTAAGACCTTCTACATTTCATGGAATTTAACATGCGTATGTTTTTCCTCAAGGCTCGGATCTTGTTCCGTTCTTTCTTGATATTTTCAATTTTTCCAACAACGTAATCCGAATGTTCCCTTGTGGCACTCCACAGTATTTCGCTGAGCTTGCAAATTAATTACAATTCTTCCCTAGACGCTTGTTTGAAATTATTTTTCTGCATTCGTAATCATATTACTGTTGATTGAATTTTAATCGAAATCTGACGAGGTTTTAAGGATTTTCTCCCTGCTGTTTGTTTATAAGCTAAAAGGGAATAAAAAAAAATAGTCATCTGTTTTGAAGCAGATTACTGGGGGGTACGTCTATGCCTATAAATTTGCAGCACTCGTGAATAGTGGGGTTGGAAAGACGTGCTTGGTGAAGGAATGATTTGGCCATTTTCCACCAGTGCCATCTGTAGTTTCTGTCAGCAACTAGGCAGTTCAGGATGTTTGTTAGTATGGCAGATGGCCAGAAGATTCCGCACTTCTTCACATTTAATATTCGGCTTTCTTTTGTTTAACGATATGGTTTCCCTTTTATGCACTCCATTGTGGTCCTACCGTGACTTTCCTTCCTAGTGAATTATGCTTTGAAAAGGGACAGTACTGAAACGAAAGTTCATTTGATATATTTTTTGTGGAGTAGGCATTCCTAGTAATATAATAGAACAATAGATGATATCATTTATTTGTTGCTTAAATATGTCTAAATTATGGGCAAATTCTCTTCTTTCTCTATTTTTATACCTTCGACGATCTATAACTAATTAAATTCATTCATAACGCTGACATAACAAATGCTTAAAACATGTGAACTTTCACATGATTACTTGCACATCAGTGACGAGCGTTTAAAGTGAAAGATACTCACAATAAAGAAGTATAATGTAGGCAACGTAATCGGCAGCCGTACATTTCGATAGAATGCACAATATCATTATTTCATTTGCTTCATTGAATATGAATCCGGCCTTTGTTCATTGAATGAATCGCCTTTTTGACTTTGGAAAGAGATACCGAAAAGAAAGGCTCTGTTCGACTTTAAAATATAACAGTTTACTTTAAATATTTTAGCGGAAATATTTATTGAACTTCAACGATATGCATCTTAGGTAAACCGGAGCGAAAACAATTTTTCAGTTAGTACATTAGACGTACGTATTGACCGTATTCGCTTTAAAAAGTGTAATTCATTTACCGGATTGTGGCAGCTCCACTGCTGATTGACTGCCTAAAAGAGCCAATCAAAATGTTTCGGTGCACTGAACATCGGACTTTATATAATAGATTAGTATTCAGTTCGTTAAGGGATTGTACATATATTCATTTTGACTTTTATTTGCATGTTTTTTTTAATATTGTTTTTAATTTTATTTGTCTATAATGAATTGTCTATAATAATTGGTTTTATCCCCTTTTAAATGGAGTGAACATTCATTCATTTTATTTTGCCTTGGCGGTGCTCTTTTAAAGGAATCGATTTTACTGCTCCTGCCATCTAGTATATGTTGGAAGTATTAACTGCGACGCAAAACAGGAAATCTTCTTTTGCCAAATTTAGCGGATTCTATCGTTTCATGTGTGATGCGAGTGGTCCTTTACATCGATCTATGTAGGAACGTCAAAATTCAATAGGCCTTTGGCTCACGGCGAAAATACTGACTTGTAGCTCTTGGTTGGTGAACAAAAGAGTCAAGTTCATACATTGGTGCTCCAAACACCCTTCAGAGTAAAATTTTCTCTTAAAATATTCTCATATATTGTTCAAAAATAACAATTGTCTGTGAATTCATGAATAATATATACCCGCATTATACATATATTCGGTACAAGTAACTACGATTTATAAGCGTATTGAACACATGTTTTATTTATCTAGAACTATTCTCTATAACCTTCAAAATAAGTTTTCACTTTAGCTGTGATCCTTTCAATTAACTTTAATATTGTTACAAGTACATTTAATTAATTAAATGACGTTCATGTCCGGGCCTTGGACACATGACATTAATCTCCTTTTAAGTTGTATCGTAAAGTTGCACCATATAACCAGTCACTTTACAGGCTTAAGGTACAAGGGATTGGAACATTTTAAGTGCCTGATTTATAATTAACACCATTAGATAGGCGCTTGTATTAAGTGCAGGAACTTGGTGACATCAATGTTTGTTAGGTCAAGTAACGACCGTATATCTTTTCTTCATCTTAATTAAGAACTTGATAGCTATTTATCTATCAAGTACGCAAAATAACGCATGAGCGGACGAATCTAGTATAGCGGCGGAGGCGTAAGCCGAGGCTGAAATACTGGATGAGTCCGATAAATTTTTGTGTACGAGGTACATACAATATTTTTTAGTAAAATTTCTCTAAATTAGATGAAACGAAGCAAAAATTCCATATATAGCCTAATATTAATTATCATGAAAGCTAGTCAGCCATTTGTTAACGTCCCATTCCCACAGCCTTCTGAATCGCGGAGCAACAATGGACCGTACGTACCAGTACGAAATGCGGTATCAATGCATTATATATGAGTCGCTTTTTTTGTGAACAATAATGCATAGGATCTAGTACTTATGAAAAGCTTGGGAAAAAATGAATGATAATCCCGAGGAAATTTCAATCCGTGCCAGAAACATTGAATTGGAGCTGGTGCCAGCAACATCACGGAAGCAGTAGACTATGAGAAGGAATATAAATTGCAATTAAATGCTAGTGTATACATGGTAAGCAATGATTCTCTTGTGAACGAATATGTGAAGAGTTTTTGGCTTATATTTGTTCTTATACGATTGAGAAGGCTGCCTTGTTTCTCGAAAAACCCTGGTAAAGTTTCTGATTATCACAAAGAAACATGTTGGATTAAATTTGTTGTTTTATGACCAGTTATCTGCATAAATCTACGTTAAAGTTGGTGTGACTCGTCAATGCCATCTGGATTTTGTTTATACATTGCTATGACTTTAAAGTAGGCTACTAGACCGATAAAACTGCATTTTGAATGCAGACTTACTTGTAGACCTATAACTTGTAACTCTGTCTCTTTGTTTTACTTTCCTTGTTGTGGGTGCGTTAGCTTATAACTGGCGAAATAAATGTTTCATGAAACAGTTTAGAATTATAAGTAGAGCGAAGTAAATTCAGTTGTTGTTTGCATAACTGCGAGCTTAATAACCTATACTCGTCACCGGATATAGTAAGGGTAATTGAATCACGGAGGATGAAATGGGCTGGACATGTCGCGCGCATGGGGGAGGAAAGGCATCTCTCAAAAATATTGACGGGGATACCCGAAGGTAAAAGACCACTTGGAAGACCTAGACGTAGGTGGGAGGACAATAGTAGGATAGATTTAAGGGAAGTCGAATTTGCAAAAGATGCTTGGATGGAGTTAGCACAGAATTGGTTTGAATGGCGGGCTCAGGTAAGCGCGGCAATGAACCTTCGGGTTCCATAAAATAGGTAATATTCCTTTAGCTTGCTTAAGAATTGTCTATTGCCATTGAGTAGGTAAGTATTTTTTTATATTTAGAGCTAAAAGGCTTATTGGGTAGAGGAATTTACGTTTCGTATCAGATTATTTTCTATGTGGTGATTCGTTCATCCTTGCATTGAATGCTTTAATATCCTCGTTCTAGTTGCATTAATATTCGAAGCTTTGGTTGCATGTATGTACTGAAGTATTTATAGGTTTTCGAGACATTGGACGTTGGTTTTAACTTGTTTAACTACTGCAAAAAGCAGAAAAGTAATTCTCGCCCGATGAAATCAGAAGCTAGAGGAATTAACGTGCCTCGTAATGCGGGTGGAAGAGTTGAAGGCAGTACAGAAGTGGGTCAATTGCCCGGATCCAACACATCCTGAGAGGATTGCTTCTGCAGTAATGATTGCAGAGCTCCGAGACCGAATGATCTCCTGATCGCATCTGGCTGCAGCATCTTTATTTGCTCCGCTCATATGCACATCCACATATGATTGCCATTGTCAACACATGTCGCTCGCTACTATAGTGTATGGTACTCATGAATATATATCTATATCTTGGGAATTGTACATCTGATTTTAATAATTCTGATGGGAGTATCAAATCTATGCAGTTTGAGCTCCGAGAATTCGTAGCATCGATTATTTAAACAAAGTCTAGCACAATAATGTTTTAAAACCACATCACTATATCTAAACCAGATGTTAAAATCTTGATAAAATAACAACCATATAGCCTACTCTTAAATTTTGCTTGTCTGAGACCAGATCATATTTCTGAATTCATAAATAGAATCTGCTCTCCAGATCAATTCACTAATCAGGGCTTACAGAAGAACAAAGCTCTAGTTTATAAGCATGTGTGAAGGAATATGTGGGCAGTGTTATTTGTCAAAGCTAACTGTATTGGAACTTCCAAAGCCGTACATAAACACTGTAAAACAATATGTTGTCAGATAACTGATTTGCATTTGATAAATGCTGTCTAATGTATTACCACAAAATAGGCACAAATTGGGCATTACTCCGGTACCAGAAGACTGATCTGGTCCAAAGTCAATGGGCTTCTTGCCATAGACGTTATAAATCTGTATACCAAGTTTCAAGAAAATCCTCTAACGAGTATTCGAGTTATCACGCGTACAGACACACGTTTTCCCATCCACCACACAATCTCAGAAAGTACCATTTTGGCACTTAATAAATATACCGATAACTGTTATCACAAGCTCGTGAATGCAAAAAAAAATCTTCAGCAATAAATTGATGTAAATTAACCATAGACTCCCAAGGAAGCTTTGTTAACCCACAAATTACTCTCGTATGTTTAAATTTTCCTATAACTATCCAGAATACAGAATGGAATGAACACCAAATGAACACCATTTTTTTGGATAGGTTAATCCTAAGATGTCAACATTTAAAGTAGTAAATTTGAAAATGAGTGTTGACTGCTGTATTTTTGCCTAAAATTATTATTATTAATGGATTTTCAGGTAAAGAAATATGTTAAGGCAAGCCATTATTAAACTTAGGCATTATTTAATACCTATGACATAGTAAAAAAAAATCAACATTTTGAAATACATAATATTATTTCCAGTATTTTAAAACGAGAGAGAATCAAATGAAAACCACAATTTTTTTCCACTATTTAATTTTCGGCATATTGCCATGGTAGCTCACGGAGAGCCGAAGATCCTGGTTCAAATCCCGGCTATGGACTTGAATTTTTCTGTCTGACTTCACCTTTCCATCTTTTCCTACACATGGCCAGTGTGAAAGAATTATAATTCCATATTTACTTGGATAAGTAATTTCTTATACTGGTGTGAGTTAACCCATTTTTGCATGATGCAATCCAGACTTAATTTCCCTCTCACATGTCGCATTAAGGAAATTAAATGAAGAAGGCCTTGGAAACAAAAGAAACACGTGTCCGCAGTGGTTTTAATTAACAAAGTTTCAAGTGGTTTACTTAGAGAAGGCCTTGCACAAGCGAAATGCCTTTGAGGTATTCGTTGCAGTATAGCATTTTGCTTGCAGTTTCGTCTCTCACCGAATTCTTATAATATAATGCCGTTTATCTTCACAAAACACATTTTGTGCCTACCACAAATTGCCAAACCGAGCAGAGTTGAACAAATTCCTCTTTTAATTACGGAAATTACCTATTGCAGTATTTTCTGCGCGTTCACCTGCAAAGCAACATAAAAATGTCTTGTCTGGATTTATACGCGCTTAAACAAACGAATAGAAAATATATGAGTTTAGCGAAATCCCATTATAGGATGTACAGTATCATCAAGAAGTCGCTCCGCAGCTCTATTACAGGCTAGAATCCGCTAAGAAACAGAATTCTGTTGGCAGCGCTAGCGTATGATTTTAATATTCTGCTACAGGAATTTATGAAGTAAGAAATAAAAGTAACATAAAACTCACCTATTTACAGAAGATGGTAAAAACGTTTACCAGATAACACTTCGTTTACCTACCATGACTCATCACCACTATTTCATCCTGTATCATCTAATATACAGGGTGTTAATGAATAACACCGAATATATTTTACATGTGTTTTGAGGGGATATAGACAAGCAACTTTTATTAGGAGATTTTTGCTCTATAGATTTAATTTTTCCTGTTACAGCATAAGATCTCCCAGGGCATGGCCGCCACTGGCTTCTAACATAGACAACAACATGCAAAACAAAGGAACTTCGTTGTTAACACTGTAGTCAGTAGTTATGAATAAAAGAAGACTAATGCAGTGGTGGCCAGTCATGTGATTAGTCTCTAAATTTTGCAGATTATGAAATATCTAAATTATGATATAGCTGTGGTTGAATGATTAAGAACCGGGTTTTTATCGATCACTAGGAAGACATGAAGTCAATTTAATTAAAATTTTAAGCCTATTTTGCTTAATCGACTTATGAGCACAAAATTGTAATGACTTTAATGCCCTGTAGTATACACATTTTACGTCATAGAGCAAAAATCTATATAAAATCGAGAGTGAGAAATAAAATATTCCGCCAAAGACAATGCAATCTTATGTAACCAGAATTTCTGTTTCTTCTTATTTCAACCCCTCCCAGGCATGATGTGTAGAAGCAACGGAATGCAACATTCGACATCCTCTATGAGCCATAGAGTTTTCTGAGGGAATACTTTGAGTGTGATAAGTCGCTCTTCCTCATTTCAAAACCTACATACATAAATTATATAAGGACCTAAAGCTTGAAAATCAAAAGTCCTTCATGAATAAGTTAACTTCAAATTACAAAGTACAAAACTAGCAACTTTTCCTGTGACAAATATGTTAAAAAGTAGCTGAACACTTGCTATATCTGTTGCAATAAAAATGTCCATGAGATGTTGTTTTGTTTATGTAAACGGCCTTAGGGAATCTTACATTGTGGACTGCCCTCCTATTTGTTTCTCCATACTAACCCATTAAGAGATCCAGATATTTTTCCTGCTTTTACAATTCTGTTATTGAATTAATTTTCCTTCACTGGTAATAATAAAAAAACATAGTATCCAATATACTAATATTCTTACGGGTACTAGTTATGAGGAAGTTCATTTAGCTTTATGAACGTAGACAAGGTGGCAGAATATACTTGCCTTGTTGTCTTTACAATTTGCAAGTAAAATTCTTCACGTGCTTGCATTATTTTTCCAGGGCACGAATGTTATTTTCCATAAGAAAGAACACGCACACACAATGCTGGAGTCAAGTGTGTTGCAGGCATACAGAGAAAATTTTACTGGCACATAAAACAGACTACGTGATACCAACATTATGGCGGGAAACAAAAAAAAAATACCGAGTCAGATAGGTCGGAAGGGAAAAGTGTGCAATAACTTTGCAGGGGCGATACGTGAAGTTATATTGGAGTGGGATGGGATGAAATAAAAGAAGGGCGAGATGCGAAAATGTGCTCACTTTTATTGGGTTTAAATTGAATTCCGTTGGTTTTAATCTCTTCGTTAATGAGGGATTGCGCGTTTTTGCTTAATACTCTAGGTTTTATGAAGTATTGAGAAGCAGAAGTTTTGCTTATTTGAGAGGGATTAAGGCAATTCTCTGCTTATGAAGGTTATCTGGTTTATAAAGCAAAAGTACTCTATAAAATATATAACGAGTTTCTGAAAACAGTTTCACTGGTTCTCTACTGTTCTTCCAGCAGTAATGCTATCAAAGTTGAAAATTGTTTTCGTTCAATGAAGTTTGTATACGAATCTAAACCGTATAGAGTGGAGGATTGGGATATTTATTTATTTCTTACTTTCTCTACCCATGCCTCGAATGGGAAGAGGAGGTATATATTTCAATTATTTTAATGATACCAATTTATAAATGTTACAACTGGATTATTAGTAAGACTGTCAGTGTTTTACCGCCAGTGCTCAATTTTTAGATATACTGATTTTAGATGATAACGCACAGTCATAGCAAAGTTTTATTTTAATTCGGCTTTATTTATGCTCTTTTAAGGGGGGTCATACATCTTTCGGATTAAAATCACTGGGAGCGAGATCCGGGCTTTAGGGTGAATGTTTTAACACCTCTCAGCCGAACTTATTGCAGGAGACTTGCTCGGAGGTGTTTAAACATCCACCCTACTGCCCGGACCTCTCTCTTTTCCTACTCCTCAAGAAATGACATGGAATGACAGAGGGGCGGAGATGTTTGTCACACAGTGGTTCAAATCCCTGGCGGCAGACTTCTACGACACAGGTATTTCTAAAGTTGGTGCCACAGTATGACAAATGTTTCAGTTCGGCGGGGGTATGTTGAAAAATAGCTGAACACTTGCTGTGTCTGTTGGAATATATCTGTGGCTTGGTTCTAAAAGCTCCAGTGTTAATTTCTTGCAAAAATGATATCTATGCATTTATTGAGCTCGGCTAGTCTTTATATTTCGTATACTAAAAGTGCCAATGTCTGTTGCTTTAATAGACACAATACAGAAACCTTAGATTTTAATGTCGGAAGTTACTTCTATAATTCCGTTACTTCTATACTTCTAAAATGTTACTTCTATAAAAGCTTCAAAGTCGGTTATCTCAAAAGCAAGTTTCATGACATTGGCACTTTTAGAATCAAGTTACAGATATATGTCCATGAATTTGTGTTTTGTTTCTGTAAACTACCCCAGGGAAACTTGCATTATGGACGCGCCTCATATTATTGCACGAATTCAGTCGTGTAAATTAATACGGTTAATAACTTTTTGCACGACTTAACTAATTAGTGGTACTTACGAATATTGTTGCCGTGGATCGTAAGTTGACATTCCCACACGCGATCTTGTTGCTATGGAAACAAAGACAAATTTCCATGTGGTAGGAGTTTCCGTGCGGTAAGAATTTACTTACGCCACACATCATAATACAAGCCTTTATGGACAAGGCCCCCAGGTCAAATATTCGGTTCCCATAACAACAAACACATGCGAATCACTTTCTGAAATATAACATCCATCTTCAATAGTGTATATACATAATATTTTCAGCTAATATCTCAATTAATATAAATAAATTGATATAAATAATCATCTTGCAAAAAATAGCATGCAATACTCGTGCCGTAAGCGCATAACGGATCTCGGAAATTGAAAAAACTCGGCGCGAACGCCTCGTTTTTTCAAACTCTTTCCTCGATCCGTATTCACCGCTTACGGCACTTGTATCGCAATATACTATATTGATGTGTTCTATGTCTAAAATCGTACATCTTTCTTGAAATGAAAGTAAAGCAAAATAAAAAAAAAGCCTACACCTGAGCAGGGCCGTGGAGAGAAAGCAAGGGCCCCAGGGACAATTTTTTCCGGGCCTCCTTCAAATATTAAATTCACCACTGAAATCCAACCTCGTCCTTTGTAATGTATGCAACAAAAAGATTATGTAATGATATTATACTCGTATAATTATTAAGTACCAGAATGGTACCGTTACTTTATGAGACTGTGTAAAAGTAAGGTAAGTAAAGTGATCCCTTTACAGGCCATGGAGGCCCAGAGGGTTTCAGGAAGTTGAGGCTCCCAGATTTTGGACATTCGGTACGTGAAGGTGGTAAGGTTCCCAGCCTTACGCGCCGGCCGCCTTTCCCCAGGATTGCTCCTGATACTCATTTCTGTTAGAGTCTGAGTCGACCCTAGGGCCATAGTGCCACCAGAAGGATTAGCCCCATTGAAAAACTCCAACGACCTCATCGGAAATTGAATCTGCGACCTTCCGGTTTGTAGCACAGCTATTCTAGATTTTTTCAGAAAATAAACTTGTAACTATTCCTTATATCTGCACTCGAAAAATTGCATACACAATTGAGATATTTACCCTTTAATTGTACAATTATTCTTTCTTATTATAGCCTTCTAATGAAAAGTCTGTAATTCAACGAACGAACACTAAGAAGATGACAATAATTAAAAATAATAACGTGTTCATGAAAAAGTCAACTTCATTTAAACCTCATATGCATGTTAGTAAAAGAATTTTAAATTTCGATTTCAAAATCCGAATAAGTTGCTTATTGACTTTTAACCAATTTTATTTTAGAGTAAATTTAGAAGCTAAAAATAAAACCTGGTCTGCCGGGCCCCCTCTCGGGCCCGGGCCCCGGGGCTGCAGCCCCGGCTGCCCCTCCTTCTCGTCGGGCCTGCACCTGAGTAGCCTAAGCTGAACTCGGTGTAATGTGATGCCAATTAGTTCAGCAGTCCCGAGGCTATCATTAAGCCGTGGGATGAAATACAGTTAATCGGCAGTTGTTATCATTGTTTCAAGTGGTTAATGATGAATGAATTAATCGGAACGCCTTTGATCGTGGGTTCCCCAAGGCTCTCCAAATATTGCCTTTACATTACAAGATGGGGTGCAATTAGATGGAAACTGTTATAATAACAGACACCTGTGGCACTCTCCGCTAATGTTCAGTGGCACAGGAAACGTTTTAATCAAGTGCTTCATTTCACACTTACATTAATGGGTTTCTTGCACGGGGGTAGGGGGTTCTAACTAATTAAAATCCCTCGATGTCTCCAAATTCCTTCCAGAGTTATTCCTCGAGCTAATTTCTTCATCCCTTCTTGATAAGAGGTAGCAGTTCTAGGAATATAGTAATTGACTTTTGACTGTTCTTTTTAATAGTTAAAATTAATTCGTTCTCGAATCAGCACGGTTTTAGATAAGGCAGGTTTGCTATAGCTTCATGCATGGTCAAACTGAGTTAGGTCTACAACAGACTGATATGCTTAACCCGCGATCCTTGCGCTGTTAGATCGGAACTAACAATTTTATACGTATACTAATAACTCGTTTATATCTTGCAAGAGTAAGGTCTTTTGCTAGCAATGACTTCTACAACATCTGCACGCCTAAGTGGGAAAACATTGAATGATTTGGACGAAACTCACTTTGCGAACTCGAATCTGAGGTTCTTCCCCCCGGGCGTTGCACTTTAACCGTGAAATGAGTACCGGGTTTTTAGTTTTTTTCCTTATCAATTGTTATAATAAACTTGTTTATGCATGATTTGAAAGAGGTTAATGAATCTATGGTTTAAATTAGTAGTTTCATTTCGAATTTGTGTACCCATATGGCAGCATAAGATTCGTTTTGTTCGTTTAATTGTTTCTATTTTTAACGTTAAACAATATAATTAAGAATAGAATTATGAAATTCCTGCAATTGATGTAAAAACTAGGTCAGTGGTCATAAATATGTTTTAATTATTTTTCAGTTTATTTTATTTTTTTAATGGCCGGTTTCTATAAACTCGCGAACTACCTATGGGTAAATTATCCAATGCACAGAATTTTCACAAGAATAACACCACACAAACACAAATAATTTAAAGATAGCAATCACATACACTTGTGGCGAGTTTCTAGATAAATGTCCTCTGGGTAAATATGAAAATGACAGGAAAAATGTTCCTACAAACTCGGGCTAGATCTTTCCAAGGGTAAATCTTTGGGTTAATTTATCCTTTCATGGATGGCTGGATAAAATTTAACCTTTTTGTAGGATCAATAATAATTTAAACAATGAGAATCAAAGCCTTCTGAATTAAATTAACTGTACAACTCCAAGGCCTTGCTCATTATATCATTGTAGGTTAAATGGAACTAATTTGTCCATGGATAATTTACCCATAGGTAATTCACTAGTTTGTAGAAACCGGGCATAAATCTAGCAGTTGAGTAAATAATTGCGTGCGAAGCCACGGGCACCTGCTAGTAGTCTCTATTACGTCTTATTGCAGTTGTAATGTACTGCGCATTTACGTACTACTCTTTCACTATTTTCCTCACTCAGTGTTGCCAATACTGGCTATTCTGAATGCACGTACCAGTACCAATCTTCTCATTACATGTAAATGGACTGAATAGTCAATTTGGCGCCAGTGATTGTCTTTGGGCTGTAATACAGTGCTATCCCTTTTGTCCCGGCACAAAGCCCGTCTGTAAGCTAATTCAATTATATCCCAATGATTTTACCTTCTTGCTGTTTCATTCTCTTTGGCAACGTTCAATCATACATATTGTTCCTGGGTTCAGCCAATTCCATTAGATAGAAAATGAAAAAAACTGTGGCGTCCACTAATTATTCTCAGTATTTTACTTTTTTTGTGTTCTGCTTTCATTTTTGTTCCCATTCTTTGTCAGTTTTATAACTTTTGTTTCTAGCATCCGTAATTCAAAATCGCTACAGTTTTTACTGAATTTACTCTCAATCAGGGCCGTGGAAAGAAAGCAAGGGCCCCAGGGACAAATTTTCCCGGGCCCCTGTCAAATATTAAATTCACTACCCAACTCGCCCTTAATAATGTATGCAACAAAAAGATTATTTAATGGATATTACATAATTATTAAGTGCCAGAATGGTACCGGTACTTTACGAGATGGTCTGGTAGACAGTACTGTCTGTCTGTCTGTCCGTGTGTCTGTAAGCGCGATAACTCAAATACGCTTTATCGGATTTTCATAAAACTTGGTATACCATTTATAACATCCATGTGACGAAGCCTATGGATTTTGGACCAAATCAGTTAACTGTTGCCGGGCACAAACTGAAAAATACATTAAAATGTTCTAATTAGGAACAGTTTTATCTGTATGTAGGCCTACCAGTTTAATCTTTTGAAAATTATGATTTTAAATGTCGAATGTTAGTGAGGTCTACTATTGAGTCCAAAAGGATTTCTGCTTATACTTTTCAAAAATAGCAATTTTTCTTCAAGAATAATCCGTTTCAGATTAACTGATTAATTCCGTGTCACCGTTATACGACAGGACAATGCATATAAAATAAACACACAAAAAAATAACTTAAACTATTTATTGACTTATAACAAATTTTATTTTAGAGTAAATTTAGAAAGTAAAATAATAATACCTGGTCGCCTCCCTCTCGTCGGGCCTGCTTTCAATTTTCACACTTTTCCTTTCTCTTCCAGTACCATAGATACCTAGGAATAGAGGATTCATTCTGTTCCACATTTGGCTAACATAGATTCAAATTTTTCTTTCTGAATATAGATAAAACAACCCTTGTATAATTTCTAATAACAGTTACTGGATTGAATCAGCTTAAAGTATGATCTGATTTAAGTTTAAAAATTTATACTTCAAATAATTGTTCAAATTCTAGAAGTTGTGCATGCCCCTCTATTCCTAACTCCGATAAAGTCAAATACTTATGTATTATAATTGATAAATATTTAAGATGGGACAAACAGGATGCAAAAGACAATATATAAATTTGTGGTGGCCGAGATGGTAACGTCTTGGACTCGCCTTCGGGAGGTGCCAGGTTCAAATCCTGTGGCCAGGCAATTTGACATGAGTTTTTTTTTTCATTATTTCCCCAGTCCTAAATGCAAATGCTGAATTGGATATTTACATACCATGAATCACCCTCATCATTTCATCCTATATCATATCCATTTAAATTAATATCAATTGAAATTTACTCCATATAAAATACACCAATAATAGAAACAATTGACAAGCAATAGGTCCATGGCCTAACCTACTGTATAGACACACATCCCATGGCCTCGCAGCTAAAAGAAGTATAAACTCAGCTGAATAAAAAAAAAGTATATATATATATGTTTTCCATTGGTCAATTTAAAAAAAAATACGATTTAAGAGACCCTTTCACCTAGAGATCTAACATTTCACCACAAGTTCCCCATGACCTGGTGTGTGTCTTATCTCAGATTTCATCCTGATAACACAGTCGGTTTATTAAAAATTTAATTTTTAATTCCGGTTAAGGCCACTTGTGCTACAGTATATGCAGTCCTACAACATTGACGGTCCAAAACAGGAATGATCAATGGGCTCACAACGCTACAACTAGGCAACACCGCCGTGTAACAGGATTAGTCGCCTAGTCTTTAATACAGTTCATTGTATTGTTTGGCATAATTCTAAGGCAAGAAGCTTCGAAAACTATTCTTCCTCCATTAATTTTGCTTCAAAAACATTCTATTGAAACTTGTCCGTCAAAACCACTTGACTGCCCGAGTAAATTAATATTGAAAATTATTGCACACACATAGTCTACTTCTCCGAAAATTGTATTATTTTTGGTTGATGAAATCTCAAAGCTAATATTGCTTGAAACCAGTCATGCAGGCTATTTCAGGTTCCTCTCTACCTAAAGTGTATAAGAAAGGAAAACACTAGGCCTATAAATAATACTGGAAAAGATACAGCCCTAGTATTCTTTAACAACATGATCAAGAAGAAACAAACAAACAATAGTGGTAAACAATAATATGAATGATGATGATAATGATAATAATAATAATAATAATAATAATAATAATAATAATAATAATAATAATAATAATAATAATAATAATAATAATAAAGCAATTTTTGGAATATGTTCACAGAATGCTCTATTCTTCACTGGTATAACTTTTTTTTTGCACGACTTAACTAATTAGTGGTACTTACGAATATTGTCGCCGTGGATCGTAAGTTGACATTCCCACACGCAATCTTGTTGCTATAGAAACAAAACAAATTTCCGTGCGGTAAGAATTCACTTAAGCCACACATCATAATACAAGCCTTTATGGACAAGGCCCCCCAGGACAATATTAGGTTCCCGTAACAACAAACACATGCGAATCTCTTTCTGAAATAAACACCTATCTTCAATAATGTATATACATAATATTTTCAGGTAATTTCTCAATTAATATAATTAAATTGATGTAAATATTCATCGTGCAAAAAAATAGCATGCAAAACTCGTGCCGTAAGCTCATAACGGATTTCGGAAAATTGAAAAAACTAGGCGCTTTTCAAACTCTTTCCTCGATCCGTATGCATCGCTTACGGCACTTGTATCGCAATATACTATTACGCAATATTAAAACTGAAGAGTTTACCGTTATAATATGTGGATCCGTTTCAGCGTTCAGAATTTACTTACACTTATTTCGAAAATGAAATACATTTTGTGCCCATTCCTGTTATTTCTTAAGCAAAAACGCTTACAGATTATATAGATACTCTTCTTTAGGTTTGAGATTCAGTAACGAGCCTCATATCTTAGAGTCGAGACCCACGTCTTCTAGTTTCTTCCGGAAGGTCGTCCTGAAGTTTTTACCCCACCGAAAAATTATCACCCGAGTTTCAACTCGCGATACTCCAACTCAGAAGCCAGAAGCAATGAACTGAGCTACTACAGATGAATATTTAACATCACTATCGAAATTACATTTAAAATTGATTCAATGTCTTCCATATTGTCTTTCTTTCATTCTATCTTTCTTTTTCTTTCTAGTTTTCTTTTACTTCATTTATTTCTCTCTTCTTTTAACCCTGTCGTGTGTTTTTATTTTTTATTTATTTCTGATTCCTTTATTTATTTATTTAAGTATTCATTTTATCGTCTATCTCTGTTTCCTCAAGGTTCCATCTATTGAATCCATACCCAGTAACAGCAGAGACATCTAGGAGAGTATTGAACGAACTCCATCAGTGTATGTTTTTCACAATGTTAGTACAGAGTGGTGATGCTTCGTGGCTCTGCCGCTAGGTGGTGTACGCATCTTCGATGCTGGGCATCAGGGCGTATGACGGTGGCTGTGATGTCACAGGCTGGCTTGTTGGCTAACAGCCCAGCAGGGGTAAGAAAGGGAAAGGTCCTCTGGGAAAAAAGGGAGTTTCACTTCTTGTTTTATTCAAATTAAAGAGTTAAGGCAAAGGAAATTTTTCAGCGAGGCAAGTGGAGGAAACACACTAGGGGGATAAAATGTGACCGTGTAAAAGAAAAAAGAGCTGAGGTGTCATTCTGCATAGCCTACACATAAAAATACAAAAACTACAAGGTGTTCTAATAACATATGTATTATTTGTTAGATGAGATCATAGCTAACTAAGGTAGAATGTGTCTTACTTAATCAAAGTGCACATAACAAAACAGGCAGGTATTAAAAATAACTTTTCTTGTAGAGTATTATTGAAGTAAAACTTCTTTAGTGGCGGTAGAGGGTAAATCGGGAAAATCAGTCACACTAAAACCGTCACGAAATCAGTCACAATCAGTCACACTAAAACCGTCAGGAAATCAGTCACACTCAAAACCGAACGAAATTACTTACTTGTTTTAGTGCGGACTGCACAGAAAACAATCAACTCAATGATTAGGAGTAATCAAAGGAAATTTTTCAGACCTTACTTCCTCAATGGCAATAGACAATTCCTAAGCAATCTAAAGGGATATTATCTATTTTATGGAACCCGGAGGTTCATTACCGCGCAAATCCAAAATTAAAAATACAAAATTAAAAAAATACAAATTTCCAAAATTTAAAAAAACAAAATTAAAAATTATAACATTCAAAAATCCAAAATTTAATAAATAATAAAATCGAAAATTTAAAAATAAAAAAATAAACAATTCAAAGATCAAAAATTTAAAAAATCCAAAATTAAAAATTCAAAGATCCAAAATTAAAAAGTCCAAAATCCAAAATTAAAAAAGTCCAAAAACCCAATATTAAAAAGTCCAATAAAATGCAAAATTGAAAAAATCCAATAATAAAAAATTAAAAAAATAAAATAAAGTTTTACCTACTTCTGTCGCGTGGCGTTCCACGCACTCTTTTTTTTTCTAACCTCTTAGGCCGGTATTCATAGTCGGCGACTTAAGAACGACTTTATAAAGCTGAGCTTATTGGACAAGTCGACTTATATGTTTTTCGTATTCATATTCTTATTTAAAATCGTACTTCGTTAAGTTTGACTTCATCAAGCTCTACTTGTTCTACATAATTATTGAAGTCGAACTCGATAATATGAAAAATTGCGCGTTTACTGCCGTAAGAATTGAATTAGCGAATCGTGTTTAAGATTTTTTCAGATTTCGTGTAATGCAAAGCCATCTGAGTACATACTTCGCTGTCGTGATGTAAAAATACAGACGGCGCTGTGCATTGTAAAGAAAGAATTAAATTCATCCAGTCATATTATGCATCGTGTAAGTAAACTGTTCAATAATTTCCTGAGTATATCCTTCGTAGGCCTATATATTAGCTTGGACATTGTTCAGAATTAAGACCGGTACGCTCATGGGCGTACGGTGAAATTTTGTTCGGGAGGGGTTCAATGTAAAGTCGTCTCAGCTCCATGTCCTTGCGCACATTGTGAATTATTATCTTTTTTTAAAATTACTCAACAGTTGTATTGTGATAATTAATACACTGTAATAAATGAATATGCAGCTCAGTCTTTGAAAGTGTTTTTCTTGAGATTTCTATCCATTTCTCGTTTTAGTTAGAGTCTATAAATAAAAACTTTATTTTGAAAAAATATCATAATACTGTGTGGTGTATAGGGCACGTTTTTAAAGTCATCTGTAAATCCACCGGTGGAAAAGCCCGATTAATGCCGATTACTTCAAGATAATTTTGTGATGAGCTCGTGATTACTGTTGGCTTTACAAACAGGTTGATGGATTTCGGCGGGAGTACTCAAGTTGTCGTTTGACAGATTCCGAATGGATTTTTCTTTACTAGCAATATATCACTGTTATTAAGCTGAAGAACTACCAACACCACGAGGTTTTGAGATTTGAATCTTAAATAAATTACGATAAATCTTAAATAATGCTTTGATAGGTACGAACTTGTAAAATATGTAACAACCGAATCAGAGTTCCTTTTAATTCATTATTTATTTCGTTCCGTGATTTATAATCTTCAAAATATTGCAGATATTTCGGGAGGGGTTTCAACCCCCTGAACCCCCCCTTACCGTACGCCCATGGGTACGCTTATGTATTTATTTCGATATTAATTATTGTTTTAGAGAGATTTAAAACAGCTTAGGAAGCTTTAGGCCGATATGAAATGCCATCAGAGAGAAATTATGATGAAAGGTAGGTGATTGATATTTCCAAAATTAAGTCTGCTTGAAATGAAATCTCTTTTTAAATTCATTGTCACTGTAGAATTTGAATGGATTCATCATGTTTCACAAATAACGCTTTAGGGCTTTAAGGAACTTGGAATTCTCACGCTTTCCTCCCAATATGTATTTACAAACTTAGGACATGTAGCCTACATGAACACTTGCAGAATCATGTTATTAATACTGTGCATAGGCCTACACATGGGACTCGGAATGACCACAACTTTGTTATTCCTAAATGTAGGCTAGATAAACTAAGACACAAACAGCCATATTGTATTAAGAATCAAGCTATAGCCTATAATGTCTCAAACATTATCAGAAATGTAAGAAACATTAAAATCCTTAAAAGCAAAAGCAAAGTGATACTTGTAAATGGGATTTTTTACTGTGCACGAATATATTGAATGTGACTTTGAATGATTGTTTTTCATTTTGTATTTCCTGACTAAACCTATTGTACTGTTATATTACTTAATCTACCCTTATACAATTCAACGGCCCTAAATAGCGTGCTTACTCGCTCGCCCACTTCGTGAGACATCGGGTATACTCGGCGATGTTCGTCTCTCGCAGTCTAAACTTCACGAAGACTACAAAATTAGGAATACCGTTTCTTTATTATATAAGGCCTAAGTGAAATGAACACAATGAACAAATATTCTTATTTAATTTTACTTACAATTTTCAAAGCTCTGAACCACAAACATTTTTAATAATCTACCAGTGTAAATTTCTTAAAAATCCTGGAGTCAATGAATAATGGCGGGCGAAGCCGTGGGCACCAGCTGTAAAATATTGATGGTTTTTTCTCTTGAAATATCGCTGATAATAAAAATCCAAACAAACCATTCCTTCCCTTGAAACATTATATAATTTCTGAAAATTACACTGAATTGATCAAATAAAATTCACATCATATTCATGTCAATAAACAGTTGAGAAACAATACGTATTATGTGTTCACAGGTTTCTTTGGAACTGCATAATCGATTCTGATATAGTTTTCCCAGGGGGCGCTTTCTAATAGTAGATAGAATGTACTCTGAAGCCGGAACTTTAGCTGTTTCATTAATTATTAATGATTCGCGTGCAAGTGTTAATAAATATAATGCTTTAATAATTATTATACTCTTAATTTTTAATATTCAAATGAATTATCGTGGGCGAAGCCACGGGCACCTCCTAGTGGTGTTACAAATAAATATAAATATAAATGGAGTAGCATTAAGGTTTTATGATAAAGTGCAACTTTTACTTCGTGTGTCTCGTTAGAAGTTCTAATTTTAGTTTAAGCTGTCTAAAAATATACATAATCTTCTTCGCAAAAAGTTACTCAGGTTTCGATATCTACGTAGGTTTATAAATCTATATTGCTTGACGTTCCAAACCAGTGAGTGCACAGAAATAACGTTTCGAGAATTTCCGGCATGAAATTGTGTGGTGGCTTTCATATTATTTAATATGATTCGTGGTTTATTGCCGTGAGCAAAGTTTGCGAGCAGAGCCATTAAATTTAACATGGAATACAACTCTCTTATCTGTCCGTCAACATCTCTGACGTATCTCTTTGCTTTTCGATTATTAAACCTGTGCTGTCTCCTGGCGGTTATAATTAGAAGCTAGAGAGCGAAGTGAGGTTATGTTTGTCAGCTGGAGAACCATTAAACCTGATGAAATGTTACAATGTTTATTTTAAAACAAAGTTATTTGCTGTTCTGGTAATATTTTTAACTCTCTGAATTCTTTCTCACCAGCTGCGGAAAGAATTTTAGAAATGTAAACTTGAAAATAGAGTTATTAAAAGTGTGTTTATTCTTGTCTCGATAGAGGATTATAATAGATTGAAATATGCTAACGTTTATTTATATTTCTTTGAACTTTGAGAGGCTTCGCTTGTTCTTAGAATTATGTGACGTCAGATCAGCGGTGACGCTAACAAAAAGTTTGGGGCTACCGCAATAAGTTTTAAGGTATGAGAAAACTGAAGGATATAGTATATTGCGATACAAGTGCCGTAAGCGATGCATACGGATCGAGGAAAGAGTTTGAAAATACGAGGCGATTGCGCCGAGTTCTTTTCAATTTCCGAGATCCGTTATGCGCTTACGGCACGAGTATTGCATGCTATTTTTTGCATGATGATTATTTATATCAATTTAATTATATATTAATTGTGATATTACCTGAAAATATTATGTATATACATTCTTGAAGATAGATGCTTATTTCAGAAAGTGATTCGCATATGTTTGTTGTTATGCGATCCGAATATTTGTCCTGGGGCCCTTGTCCATAAAGGCTTGTATTATGATGTGCCGTAAGTAAATTCATAACCGCACGGAAACACTTACCGCACATAGCAACAAGATTGCGTGTGGAAATGTCAACTTACGATCCACGGCAACAACAGTCGTAAGTACCACTAATTAGTTAAGTCGTGCAAAAAATTACTTTAAGGGGGAACTTACAGATTTGAGTACTGAGAAATAGACTACATTAATTTTTTCCCTCAGCAATGAATTGTTCTGTAACATTTTAAATCTGACTTGCTTTTTATTGACTACTAGCGTGTGCCCGCGGCTTCGCACGCGATAATTATTTCAAAAATTAAAAATTAAAAATTAAGAGCATAATAGTTAAATCATTATATTTATTAACACCAAAATCACGTGGACTACATACCACGATTAGATAGCGTCGCCTGGTAAAAGCGACCTCAGATTCGAGGTACTTGGCCCAGAAAACCCCTGTATAGTGAGTTTCGTCCAAATCGAACAACGTTTGACCATATTTAGGCCTATATTGATTATCCCTCTTATAATAATAATAATAATAACAATAATAATAATAATAATAATAATAATAATAATAATAATAATAATAATAATAATCCTCTTCGGTGTTGGTTGAAAATTTCATATATATGCGTGCCTTGACATGATAAACAAATGAGTCGACCAGCGTGAGCTACAACATTCATGCGATCGTGATGGTTTTATGACAAAAATAGCCAAAGCCTACTGTAATTGATTTGACATTGAAATGTATTACTGAGAACTGATGCTTCGAAAACGCAAAAAATACACGTTTTCTGCCCGTTTTTCACTCATAACTCGCGAATAAAGGCTAAAATTAAAAATGTAGTATGACAGGAACCTTCTCGGGAATGTACCCAACAACTTCCCAAAGTTTCATGGCGATCGGATGAATGGTGTAGTAATGCATAAAGGACACACACACACATACACACATACATTCATTTATATATATATATATATATATAGATTTATATAATTACGCAATATTTTCACAATTGAGTAAACTATTACAGTTATGGGTAATTGTCGTAGGTAATCTCACGAGAGTTGACGAGTTTATCGATAGATTCGCGACTGCGCGATACGTTGTTTAGCTCACAGACGTAATAATATAGTATAACTATCATGTGCCCGCGGCTTCGCCCGCGATAATTATTTCAAAAATTAAAAATTAAGAGCATAATAGTTAAATCATTATATTTATTAACACCTAAATCACGTGGACTACATACCACGATTAGATAGCATCGCCTGGTAAAAGCGACCTCAGATTCGAGTTCCTTGGTCCAGAAAACCCCTGTATAGTGAGTTTCGTCCAAATAAAACAATGTTTGACCATATTAGAGCTTACAACATTCAAGTGATCGCGAAAGTTTTATTTCAAGGTATGACAAAAATAGCCAAAGCCAACTGTAATTGTCAAACTTCCATTTAATTTAATTCCAAGCCCATCTGAAACCCGCTGGCAACAATATGTTTTAATGTCAAATGTGATTCGGATTCGATAATTCAGTGTAAAAAGGGTTAAGTATTCTCAAAAACATTTGATTTTTGGCATTTAAAATCAGAATTTTTCAAAATCCTTTCTTAGTGAGCATCTACATTATGAAACGAAGGTACTGTCAAAATTCCAAGTCTCTACCTGTTATAGTTTAGGCTCTACGTTGATTCCTGTCAGTCAGGACAAAGCCTTTTATATATATAGAGAGATAATATCTGATGAAACTCGTAAACTCGAAATTTGTTGTATAAAAAGAAAACTAACAGCTGCGAGATCACGGCATACTATGACTCAACCATCCATGAATCGAGTCGAGTTACCATGTTGTAACCAATGCTACCAATGGTGCATATAAGGCATAGTTAACTTCATTCAGGTAAGCTAACAAAATAAGAGCACAACAACTGGCTTGCACCGAATCGAAGTTGTGTTTTTAATCAATGGGCATTTATATTAAGTTATTTCAATTACCAAACAACTTATGTTGTGTAAATAATGTGTTCTCATGCTGCTTAATGGCAGCAGGTGACGCATTAATTATCGTACGTTGATAACTTACTTGTCCAGCCTTGTAAGGCCCGAGCGGCGTGTGTCGCTTAAATGTCCCTGCAAGGGAGAGGTAAAACTAAGGTAAAGATATATGCATAGATAAATAATGGTTAATATTGGCATTGTAGTTAAAATTAGCATTTGTTTGTGGGCCTCCAAAAATGAAGCCACGGACCAACATCACTGCTCTGCAGCATAATTACTGTGCAAAATTCATGAAGAGTAATTTGTTCTCTTTTTCCTTTTTGTAAATTTTGTCAAATAAATTTTGAATGTTAAATCACAGTCGCAAAGGGAATGTTTCGTTAGATATTTTGTTTATTATGATTCAGTGCCGCTATTTTATCTAATATTAACATCACTAAACATAGTGTATCGGTATACATGATCGGATTACAGAATACTACAATATTAGAAACACATTAAAATCGTTATTTTCACGGCATACGGCCTGAAATAGAGGAGCTAAACGCGATACTTGTAGTTGCACGGGCTCAATTTTTCACACAAATTATAAACCTATGCCGGACTGCCTAGAAAACAGTTAACACAATGATTAGATTCATAGTTTATTTCTTCTGAGAGAGAGATTGGTATGAGATTGTGTGGGGAACGAAAAATGTCCATCCGTGTGTCTGTCCCCGCAATAACTCAAATACACTTTATCGGATTTTCATGAAACTTGGTATTCACATTTATAACGCCCATGGGAAGAAGCCTATTGATATTGGACCAAATCGGTTGTCTGGTACCGGAGTAATGCCTAGTTTAGTGCCTATTTTATGGTAATATTAGAAAAAATTTATCAAATGCAAATCCGTTCTCATGCCAACATATTGTTTTACAGTGTTCATATACGGCTTTGAAAGTTGCAATACAGGTAGCTTTGACAAATAACACTACCCACATATTCCTTCACTTATGCTTATCAAACTAGGCCTTTGTTCTTCCGTAAGCTCTGCTTAATGAATCGATCTGGAGCTCGTAAATCGATTACAAAAATTACTTATATTCCGCTTATCATAATTGCATTTGTCACAGATTAAACGAAAGCATTCTGGCACTTTGTTACGTCAGTTTACGTGGTTTACCTGGTTTATAATTGAGATTTTGGAGAAGTTGTATATCGCATGCTTAGGGTAGGCCTAGAGAAAGTTGTTTGAATGTATCACAACAGATCTGTTCTAAGTTCAACTTTCCCGAACCCTTCTACACATACCAAGGTCCCCTGTTGATATTTATTTAAGTAGTTGTGTAGTTGAACGTGACGACAAAAGTAAAGGCACCACTGCCAAAGCCCCCTCTTTTCATATTTATTGTTACAGGGAGGCTACGATGGTAGAATCCATGGGTCTCTGCTGCCCCTAACACAGGCCTTCATGAATCTACAGGAGCGGCGATCTGTGAGTCCCGATCAGCACCAGCTTGCCTACCCCCAGGTGAGGTCTCAGCTCCCCCAAATACCAAAGCCTACACTGATTTCAAACATCATTATTCTTGCATGGGAAAACAACACTGTTCCTCGACTGGTATTGAAGTTAATTAGTAGAATTACTGTAGTTAGCGAATTTGCCTGTTAGAAAAGGGACGGTAACAGGCAATTGTCATGTAAATATCCACTAGTTGAGATACCTAGATTTCGTGAGTGATGGCCCTGTTTTATAAATGTGCAGACTGGGCGTAGGCCTACGTCCAAGGCGGCGAACTTAGAAAGGGCGACATATTTTCGATGTTCTTTTGAGTTTTAGATTATCTTTGTAAAGTTTTAAGGCAAAACAATTGTTTTATTTTTGTTCTAAGAATATTAAGTATAATACATGTCAAATACATATTTTTATGAACATAATTACATATAATTTATCATTTGTTTCTACTCTACCACAATGATTAGATAATTCTGTAAAATTTCACAGATTGACTGTATTACACGTTATACTATTTTGAAGACTTTTAGTCAATTTTTTGTATATGCATTTTAATAAAAAAAATTGTGTTGTCTAACTTACGTAGTGATTGGATTATTCACAATAAAAAAGTAACCGGAATTCTATTGATTTATTCTTGAGTAAAACCCAAACTTAACCCCAAAAATAATAACATTGGAGTTGGGGTAAAAGGAAATGTAAAAGGCACTGTTATTCAGTGATTTGCCCAGGGTGCAAAGTACCCTAAATTAAGGCCGTATTATTACTGTTAAAGAAGCTAAAACATTTTGTTTCAAACACTTCTAGGCCAAAATAGGTTCGTTTTACACTCGCGAAAAGACACGAAGTTTTGTGTGTTTGCTAAATTTTTGCTTTTAATGCGACATTTTTAGCTTTTAAACGAAATTTTGTTTTTCAATGGAAATCTGGAGATTTGGAAAGGTTTTGGTATATGTGCACATTAAAAAAGAATAAATATACAATTAATCGCTAAAATTTCGGGTTATTAGTCATTCCAGTGCAGTTGTATATTTGAAATGTAAGGAACTGGAATAAATATACCTGCCTAGACACATTTAATTTAAAATTAAAGTAAACTTACATGTAGAGATGTTCTTGGCAATTGATGTTTACTGTATTATATTAATATAGCACTTAACCCCACTCTCAGAGAAAGTATTTTATATTTTATTTCAATGTAGAGTAGAAATAGCTGTATTTTGGTTCCCAGTAGTTACTTCCCCGATATGTAGATCAAGAAGATTGTGTTAATTCATTATCTACACTACAGGCAAATGTTAGGCCACTAGTCCACTGATAATTGTTAAAGTACACAAAACAAATGTATTTTTATAGAAATATGCAACATTTTTCACCACGTGGCCCTTAACTCTCTTATATTAAAATGTGAATTGTCGGTAAACCAAATTTTCTATTTTGTTATGCGAAATCACGCAGAAGGTTTAATTTCTGTTAATGAGCCACCAGAAATGAGCGACAAAGTTTCAGTTTTGAAAACTGCTATTTTTATTAGTTTTATTATTTTAGTTTCCGCAACAAAATATCAATTTTAGTTGATATTGCTACAAGCAGTCATTTTTGACATGAACAAGTTGACTGAATATTCGTATTTACTTGGAAGCGTTCGGAAATGTCCGGTAGTTGTCGATATAATTATTTTTGCACACCTTAACTAATTAGTGGTACTTACGAATATTGTTGCCGTGGATCGTAAGTTGACATTCCCACACGCAATCTTGTTGCTATGTGCGGTAAGCGTTTCAGTGCTGTTATAAATATTACGCCACACCTCATAATACAAGCCTTTATGGACAAGGCCCCCCAGCACAAATATTCGGTTCCCATAAACAACAACAAATGCGAATCACTTTCTGAAATAAACATCTATCTTCAAGAATGTATATACATAATATTTTCAGGTAATATCACAATTAATATAATTAAATTGATATAAATAATCATCGTACAAAAAATAACATGCAATACTCGTGTCGTAAGCGCATCACGGATCTCGGAAATTAAAAAAACTCGGCGCAAGCGCCTCGTTTTTTCAGACTCTTTCCTCGATCCGTATGCACCGCTTACGGCACTTGTATCGCAATATACTATTGTAACAGACGGATGGAAGATTTTCATACACTGCGACATATGCCATTACTATTTTTCAGACGTATTAGCCTATTGTGCTTTCTAATTTTTAGTGATATTTCCATAGCAAGCATAACTTCTCCTTGCTTGCAGGAAGCAGACAGGCAGGCAGACAAAGGTTATTCAATATGAAAGCCATCAGCAATTTAATTTCCTGTGATTACGTCATTTTCTGACTCTCCGATGATGTGTAAATTCTGATTCAAGTGGCAATTCATGTTACACATCCCTCTACTGCGCATGACACGGTTCATTGTTATACGGGGCCGTGGATTTAGTTTGAAGCTCTCTCTTGTTTCTCTTTTTATTCAGTTAAGGGAGAAAAATTTCCTATTCCTCCCTCTCCATGATTTATATTCTGATTGGTCATCAGGTCGTGTAACAAAATCTCGATTGTTGAACTCGAAAACAGACTATCGATTGCAGCAATGGTGTTGCCCGGGCGCTGCGTCTGCGCCTTTAGGGTTATGTACAGATGCTACTATTCATTCTAATACTATTGGTATTCTTATGACATGTGATGCTAATGGACCCAGTACTAGATTCATTCAGATATTATGTAGTGTCTAACGAGCTGTACAGTTGAAAGTCAGGGAGAAAGCTATGAAAATGGAAAGTTTAGTTTTATTCATACTTTCATCCCCTGTTATCCATCCATTTAGGAGCGCCATTTATTTATTTATTTATTTATTTGACAAAAAAGATCCCAAAGAGCCAATGTCTCGTAGCAGGGACAATACAAAAAAATTGAATTAATACAGAGAAAATGGCAACAGTAGCCTAAGTATGATACATAATAAACATCATAAATACAGTAAAACACAAAAAAAATGCCATATTAGCACACATAAAAGATAAGTTTAAATAATAATCCCAACTAATTTAAGTAGCATAATATAAAGGTAATTTATCACAATTTACATAATAAATAACTATAGATTGCACAATTTGACACATTAAACTGAAAATTAATTATTAAAAAATTCATCAAGGAGGTGTTTTTTGGACATTTTTTTAAACATAGTTAGTGAAACGCTTTCTTTTATCTTATTTGGTAAGTTATTGTATTCTGTAACAATCATTTTAAGAATTCCCTTCAAACCATATTTGGTGCTATTGGTTGTGTAAGTTAAATGAGTTTGTTTCTTGTCAGGTGATCATGCATTTCATTGTTTATGCACAGATTTAGATTGCTGGCACAAATGTTATTTATTACTTTATAAGCAAAATTTACTGAGGATAATTTTAAGGTGACTGTTAATGGTTCAATCCCTGATATATAATATACATCTTTAGTTGGAGTGTAATAACTTAGACCAAATATAACTTTAATTGCTCGTTTCTGTAGTATTATAATTTCTTGTAATTGTGTTTTAGTACATCCTTGCCAAATTATAGTCATGTAGTTTAAATGACTGTGTATTAGTGCATAGTAAATATTTCTTAGCATGGCACTTGGCAGACCAGAGTTTCTTAGTCTTACAAATACGCCAGTTATCATTATCATTTTTTGCTTAATATTATTTAGATGATAATTCCAACTTAGTTTAGTATTAATTTGTTTGGTTTGTGTCTTAAAATCATATAATTAATCATTTAAGGGATTACGCTACGGAGATTTCTCTACTGTCCACATTTTTCAGTGTTTTCGTTTGAAATTTTTATATGAGGTAGATACTTTTAAAATACCGTATTTTTCGGACCATAAGACGCATTTTTTTACCTTAAAAACAGAGTCTTGAAACTTGGGTGCATCTAATGGTCCGAAGTACACAAAAAAAAATTATGGTAAATATTGCCGGTAATACCATAGTTATAAACAAGGTGTTATAAACGATTAGTTACAAATTTTAGCACAGACTGTACATCAGTGGACTTGTCACAATCGTAAAATGAGGGTAGCTGGAAGCTAGATAATGAAAAGAAGGGAATGTTGAGTTCTTTTCTATGAAATGAGTTCTTCTCCACCAGGTGGTTTAAATAAAGGGAAATGACCTCTAAACAGCATTGTCCTGTTACAGTTACCGTATGGTGAATTGAGGGTTAGAGGGTGTAAAATTATTTTCAGTCTTTCATGAGAAATTAGTTCAGTTGTTAAAATTTGTGCGATGCAATCTGTACAGAATAGATTTTCGTACAAAACAGGTTTTAAGTCAGAAGAGATTTGCACTGATTTCATTGTGCAAGGTTATAATTGTTTATGGAATGAAGTATATTATTCCCTTTTAATTTGTTCAGAATCACATTAAATTTCTTTTCCTTAAATTTCTATCCTAAAATCAAGGTGCGTCTTATGGTCCGGAGCTTCTTAATAGTACGTAAAATACGGTATGCTCACAATTAATTTGTAATTTTTATATTGAAAAACATGCCCATAATATATTTAATTTTATATTGTTTGTTTGTTTGTTCAGTTTTGGTGTTAATTTTTCTTCCTCACACATAAAGATATTTTTTGTTTAAGTTTAAACGAAGCTAAGACTGCACATTATAAAATGATACATGGGGTTTCTCCTGGTTTATGGGTATAAAAAAAACTTCCTACGATTTTTCTTTTTTAAACTCATTTGGCCTACTTAACATAAAAAGTAAAAGTAATTATATGTTTAATTGAGAGCATTATTTCATGAACATATCTGTTTTATTTATAGAAAGTTTCACGGCTGTGCGTCTATTAGTAAGTTAAAATGTATGTGTGTGTGTGTGTGTGTATATATATTTGCGGGAAAATCACTTTAAACCATACGAAGTGCTATCTGAATATAAAAACTACTAATGTAGCATAAACTGAATTTCTAACCTTACTAGAAGCTCCCTGTCTCATAAGTCCAGCCTTCTATTACCCAAATTACCATAGCAACGAATAATAATATTATTATTATTATTTAAAAACTGTCAATATAAACGAACGCAATAAGCCCTCTTGATATAAAGGCCACAGTTACACACATCATTTTTAAAAGCACCAAAATAAACACACTTAGAATAAAGATATATAAAAAGTAGGAATGGGTCTTCGATACTTTCGATACCTCGATACTCTCGATACTTGCATGGTATCGGCATCCAACGATACTTCATAAAACTCGCTCGATACTTTTTCGATACTTTTGTAATTCTGCAATTAAGTGAGAATGCTAGTATTTTTTAACAAAAACTTGTAAGTGGACTGTTAAAAAAAATTATTTTAGTTTTAATGTAAAGTTTAAAAATAATTATAGGCTACTGATGATATTAAATGTTGTCTTATTAAATATGCAGACTTAATTAATTTAGTTGGTATTACCCAGTTCTCTCAAATTTTAATTTTTAATGTACCTATTTATTGAAACTGGCAATGTTGAAGGTATCGAGTACTGAAGTATCGAGTATCGAGGAAAAAATCATGTATCGGTATCGAGTATCGAGTATCGAGAAAATCTGGTATCGACCCATCCCTAATAAAAAGAAATCTTCACTATTGTATTTCTCATGAAACCATACTACGAGGGTCGTCCAGAAAGTAAAGAACGATTTGGCATAACTGAATATTAACGAAAGATATTTTTACACCGAATTTGAAATACTGAGAAAATTACTATTCTTTACCAATACGCAGTAGGGTATTCTCTTAATATCCGAATTTTATTTTTCAGTGAAATTCAATTTGTATAATTTTTTATTTATTTAAACTAAAAAAAAATTAAACACATTTAACCTTTCCACTGATACTGATGTATATATGCGTCACCATAACAGCTGCACAAAAGTAGCGATTTAAATTAATAGCATATTACTTTATGTAAGACTAGCAGGTCCCCGCGGCTTCGCCCACGATAATTAATTGGAAGATTAAGAATTAAGAGCAAAATAATTAAAACATTGCACCCGAAACATTCATAGGCCTAAACTGAACCATTAAAATTAATTAAATAGTTAAAAATCCAGCTTTGAATTGAATTCCACGATTATAAAGCGCAGCATGGGAGAAACAACCTCAGATTCGAGTTCCCTGGCCCGGAAAACCCCTGCGTAGTGAATTTCGTCCAAATCGAACAATGTTTGCCCAATTAGGCCTACATTCATTATCCCTTTTCCGTCTGTTTGAAAATTTCAGACGTCTCCTTCTCTTGACATTATAAAAAAACTGAATCAACCAGGTTGGGCTTACAAAATTCAAGCGATCGCGATGCTTAAATTTCCAAGGTATGACAAAAATAGGCAAAGCCACCTGCAATTGATTTTGAAATTGAAATGTATTACCGAAAGCTGTGCTTCTTAGCGCAAAAATTATTTTCTGCCAGTTTTTCACTCATAACTCGCGAACGAAAGTGGAAATTTAAAATCCGTCTTCGAGGTGCATTCGGCCACCCTTCAGTCCATCCATGTTTAAAATTTCAGATCTCTGCGTTCAGTAGATTTTGCTGGGCATCGCGCACAGACAGACACTTCCTCTTATTGTATAGAATAGAGGATTTTTATCTACGTTTTACGGTTGTCGTTTTACGGTTGTCGTTTACGGAAAACAACTATTGAACAAAAATTTTCCCAATCGATTTTAAACTAGACCCCTCTGCTGGTTTCTGTTAATCTCTATATATAAAAGGCTTTGTCCTGACTGACTGAATGAATGACGACTGACTGAATGACAGGAATCAACGTACAGCCTAAACTATAACAGGTAGAGACTTGGAATTTTGACAGTACCTTCGTTTCATAATGTAGATGCTCACTAAGAAAGGATTTTGAAAAATTCTGATTCTAAATGCCAAAAATGAGTGAAAAACGGGCAGAAAACGTGCATTTTTTGCGTTTCCGAAGCGTAATATATTTCAATGTCAAATCAATTACAGCTGGCTTTGGCTATTTTTGTCAAACCTTTGGAAATGAAACTTTCGCGATCGCTTGAATGTTGTAGCTCACGCTGGTCGATTCATTTGTTTTTAATGTCAAGGCACGCAAACATAATATGAAATTTTCAACCTAATCCCGAAGAGGATTATTCTTATTATTATTATTATAAGTGGGATAATCAACATAGGCCTAAATATGGTTAAACGTTGTTCGATTTGGACGAAACTCACTGTACAGGGGTTTTCTGGGCCAAGGACCTCGAATCTGAGGACGCTTTTACCAGACGATACTATCTAATCGTGGTATGTGGTCCACGTGATTTAGGAGTTAATAAATATAATGATATAACTATTATGCTCTTGATTTTTAATTTTTGAAATAATTATCGCGGGCGAAGCCGCGGGCACATGCTAGTAAATAATAAATACAGTAATTGTCAAGTAACCAAAGCCAACCAGTAAATGCGCGATATTTAATTTCTCATGCAAATTATAAATCCTTACCGGACTGCAAAGAAAACAGTAGATACAATGGTTAGGCTCATAGTTTATTTCTTGGACTTCATTCCTTAAATTTTACATGAATTTTACATTTCTTTTCGACTTATTTTCTGTTATTTTATTATAATTTTAAGGATCATGTGTAGTACGTTATGCAATTAAGGTCTAATAAGTTATAGACTACTGTATAAATGTCAAGCAATTTGGATAATTATAAATTTCACTGTCTTGTCCTTTAAACTCGTTGAGAAAAAAGTAATAGGCCTAAAACCACCAGGATATTCAAAACTGAAAATCGATATGATTTAAAACTCTCATATGACTCTAGGCCTTTTGTTCTTCAAGTGTCTTTCTTAAAAATAAAGACAATCCTTTTTATTGTAAATGAATGTAATCGATTGTATTTTTAATTCAAATACTTTGTACTTCTACTTTAATGCAATTGTATTCATTCCTGAACTGCCCCGACACGAACATATGTTAATAAAAAATGAGACATATTATACACAAATCTTTCATATTTAACTTTTAAGAAAGTAAAAAAAATTAATACATATAAAAAATAAAAATAAACATACTTGTGACAATCTTATAAGTGTTTTAACTTTTATCTTTACATTTAACAATTTACATATTATCTAATTCTTACTATCTGGTGAATTAAAAAATATATAACTAACCACCTGGAAGTCAAATGACAGTATATTCAGAAAAAAATTGATATGGGATGGATTTTCGGAAATTAAATGTTGGATTATCTCATACCACTTTTTCACAGTTTTCCGTCATGACGAATTGCATCGGCGTCGAAAAAACTTAAAATATGTCAACATTTCACAAAATTCTGTGGAAAATAAAATAATATCTAATATATAAAATCGAAAGTGTGTATGTATGTATGTATGTATGTTTGTTCCTTATACAAATCTACATTTCTTTACCAATTTACACGACATTTTGCACACAGACCCAGTTAAGCCCGGGAAGTATAGCTGTCAACATTAAAATTGAAACAAATCAGTCCTTCCCTTGAAAATTATATAATACCTGTGAATATTCTACTGAAAAAAATGAAATGTTGTTCAGTTCACATGGCAACAGTGAATTGTTTACTGTGATTACATAGGGCCTTGGCAACTATATAGCCTAATGCTGGACTTTAACGAATTATGATTCCATGCAATATATTGGCGAAAATAATTACTGAAAAATGAATTACACGAAAATAAAGCACAGTGTGATGCAGTCACATAACTTTCTCTACCCTCGACATAAGAAATATTTTCTCACTTCACATTTTGATGTAGAATAAGAGGTCGTATTGCAGGAGCAACTTAAGTGTGTGAGTATGCTATATCAGAAGTTGGTAAATAGTCAGTTATCCATCGCTGTAGGCTTTGTATTAGTTGAGATTTATCATAGGCCCTAAGCATGGGATGGAACATTTTGAGTCCTACACTCGCAGTATATTAAGTCCCGGGTTTTAGGGGAGGAAAGTATGAAAGTGATACTGCATATCTATTTTATTTCAGGCCCGAAACGGTTGTATGGTAACATGAGAATGAGAAATAAAATTTTCCGTCAAGTCAATACAATCTTATGTAATTTATGTTTCTTTTTATTTCAACCCCTCCCAGGCATGATGTGTAGAAGCAACGGAATGCAGCATTCGACATCCTCTATGAGCCATAAAAAGCTATATCTAGCGTTTTCTGAGGGAATAGTCTGAGTGCCATATGTTGTTCTTCCTCATTTCGAATTCTACATACATTATTATATCAGGACCTAGAGTTTCAACTTCGAAAGTCCTCCATAAGTTAATTTCAAATTACAAAATACAAAGCCCAGGCGACGCCGGGCCTTTTCAGCTAGTAAAAAATAAAAAAGAAATAAGTATAAAAATAATAAAATAGAAAAATTACAAACAAAAAAGAATAAAACTTAAAAAATTAAAAAATAGAAATAGAAGTAGAAATAAAATAAAAAGAAGAAAAATATAATAAAAGTAAAAATAAATAATAAAAAATAAAGATCAAATTAACAAAAATAATAAAAATAAAAGTAATAAAAATAAAAGTAATAAAAATAATTGGAGTTGTCATTAACATATACTATTATTTTATTTACATAAAAACTCCTGATGACAAAACTGTTTTTCGGAGACAAATCAGGGGACTGCAACTAAGAATCGGAGGCATACCCGGGAACTTGATGCCTGTCATAAGCCTACCCTAACGTAACATTTTCACTTAAATATAAAATCTCGTTTTGATAGGATTTTTCGATTTTGTCCTAGCTTCTTCTTCAAGGCACAAAACACTCATGCTGAATTTTGTTCTACAGTGCATTTTTATATTGGAGGAACTTTAAAACGTGTTTGGATCTAATGTTGAAGGTTCGCCAGGGAATTGCAGAGTCGATAATAATACTCTTCCTCTGCGTATAGGAAGTTGTCTATGGTTCGTTAACAAACTTACACAGGAGTCTTATTTCCTGTTGTCATCGCAACACGAACACTTAGCTTTCGCTCCCGACCTCGGCAAGTTGAAGGAAGTTGTCTGATCGATTGTCTCTCTTGCCCCAGAAGCCGTTTCCAATTCCTCAGTCTGAATGGATTCGTTAAACGTTTCCGACCCAGGATTTCTGACCCAGAGCATATGTTAGACTTAAAGAGGGATCATAGACCGCTATCGTATATTATGTGAGACATTTAATTAAAACAGTGAAACACTCTACACTATGAAACATGAAATGTTGTATAATAGTTTAATTCGTGATCTTTAATTTGATATACAGGGTGTTGATGAATAACACCGAAATATTTTACCTGTGTATAGAGGGGACATAAATAAGCAACTTTAATTAGGAGATTTTTGCTTTGAGGATTCAATTTTTCCTGTTACAGCATAAAATCTCCCAGGACATGGCCGCCAATGACTTCTAACATTAGAAAAGAATGCAAAACAAAGGAACTTCGTTATTAAGTGCCAGTATGGTACTTTATGAGATTGTGTGGGGGACGAAAAAATGTCTATCCGTCTGTCTGTCTGTCTGTCCGTCCGTCTGTAGGCACCATAACTCAAGTACGCTTTTTCGGATTTTCATGAAACTTGGTATAAACATTCATAATGTCGATGGGAAGAACCCTATTGATATTGAACCAAATCGGTTCACCGGTACCGGAGTAATGCCCAATTTAGTGCCTATTTTAATAGATTATGGCGCCTTTCTCATAGAAAGGCGCCGTCACTCAAATACGCTGTAACGGATTTTCATGAAACTTGGTATACCCATTTATGACGTCCGTGAGAAGTGCCCTATTGAATTTGAACCTAATCTGTTGACCGGTACCGGAGTAAAACCCAATTTAGTGTATATTTTAAAGACGCGGTAACTCAAATACGCTTTACCGGATTTTTATGAAACTTGGTATACACATTTACAATGTCCATGGGAAGACGTCTATTCATAATGGATAAAATCGGTTGATCTGTTTCGGAGTAATGCTCAATTTAGTGCCTATTTTATGGCAATATACGTATTCGAAAGAATTTATAAAAAAAATGAAAATCAGTTATCTTGACAACATAGCCTATTGTTTTACTGTGATCTTATAAGGCCTTGGAAATTAAAATACAGGTAGCTATGACAAAAGACACTATTGTTTTACATGCGCTTATCCAACTAGACCGTTAAAATGACCCAGGTGGCCGAGATGGTAGACCTTTCTTCTTCCGTAAGCCCTGCTTAATGAATAAATCTGGAGCTTAACTTGGATATCAATTTAAAAAAAAAAAACATATTCTGCATATCATAATTGCAGTCATAACTGATTAAACAAAAACATACTGACACTTTTTTACATCAGTTTAACTGATTTTATTAACACTGCAGTCAGTAGTTATTTTTTTTTTCATTAATATTTTAAACTTTATTATACAACAAGTATATTACAATTGAGATGAGATTTAACAATTGCATATACATAAAAATGCATATACTTTAAACATGTTGCAAGGTCTCAGTCCACAGTAGTTATGAAAAAAAATAATGCAGTGTCGGCCAGTCATGTGACCAGTCTGTAAATTTTGCAGATTATGAAAACTCTAAATTATGTAATAGCTGTGGATTAATGATTAAGAATTAGGTTTATATGGATCATTAGGAAGGCATGAAGTCAATTTAATGAAAATTTTAACCCTATTTCGCTTCATTATTGACTTATGAGCAGGGCTAGGATTTATATGTAATTACATATTTCTTAATTTCACATATAGACACATTTTTTCACATATCTCCATCTATTATGTTGTCCTCTATTCAAATTAAACAAATTTATTTTACATATTTTTCCATATTTCTGACATTAGTACATATTTATATGTAAAATAAATATTTGTCCATATTTAGTGATTTTAATGCAATATTCGTACATATTTCATTCTTAAGAGTAAAACTATATAAATTATTGTCGTTTTCAGTGACAGAAAATATGGCAGCACAGGATAAGTTTACAGTTATGTAGAGAAATGAATGTGTGAAAAATTATTTGTGTTACATTGAATAAAATTTTTGTAATATAACAAAAATAATTCAGTAACTACAAAATAATAATCTCACATTGACATTGTGAAAAACATTATTCATGAACTCAAATATAGCCTATACGTGGGCATTTAGCCGATCTTATCAAATGTAAAGTGGACAATGTGTTTTCAAGAAATCCAGGCTTTGAAGAAATGTGTAAAATCAGTCCAATCTTAAGTAGCTCGTCAAATGTAAAACTAGAATCAGTGAATTTTAAACACGCGCCAATCACTTCATGTGCAGTAGAACGAAGCTTCAGCTAATACAAATCACTTTTGAAAATTTAAAACAACATTTTGTGGCATACTGTTATGGTAGCAGAAATAATCAATGAATGAATACAAATAAAGTAACTGATCTGAAAAAAATTGAATAATTTAATTTATGAATCCAGTATTTGCAATGCCTTTTTATAGGTTCTAAAAGTAACAAAATGTAGTGTCTAGTGGTTAAATTTGTTTTGATGTCCATATTTTACAAAATATATTTGCATATATGTACGTATTTTGACATTTTTAGTACATATCTATGTACATATTTTGACATTTTTAAGTACATATATATGTACATATTTTGACATTGTTTAGTAGGCTACATATAAATCCTAGCCCTGCTTATGAGCACCAAATTATAATGACTTTAATTGCCTGTAGCACACACATTTTACATCATAGAGCAAAAATCTCCTAATAAAAGTTGCTTGTCTATGTCCCCTCTATATACAGGTAAAATATTTTTGGTGTTATTCTTTAACACCCTGTATAAGAAATTGAAATCTGTATTAAACCCAGTGTACGGCCTCCAGATATGGAGGGTAGCTTCGAATGTATTGAATAAGCAGTCGTGGACAGGCAACATGAGGTGGTCCTCCAGCTTGGGGGTTTGCGTGAGTTTAACAACTCGTACAGTAAGAAAAAAATATTGTTAAGAAACGTTTAGCCTACGTGATTTATGGACGAAATCATCGGAGATCACCGATGTGGATTTAGGCGAAATAGTTCAAGCATTGATCAAATATTTTGTATTCGCCAAATCTTCGAGAGAAAGTGGGAATATAACATCGGAGATCATCGATGTGGATTTAGGCGAAATAGTTCAAGCATTGATCAAATATTTTGTATTCGCCAGATCTTCGAGAAAAAGTGGGAATATAATTAGTCTGTTCATCAGCTATACACAGATTTTAAAAATTCAGTGAGGTGAAACAAATTGTACAATATCCACTTTGAGTTTGGGATACCAAAGAAGTTAGGCTGATCAAATGTGTTTAAGTTAGGTTTGCCGTTAAAAGCGGTTTGAAGCAAGGAGATGCACTATCTCCTTTACCTTTAATTTCGCTTTGGAATATGCCGTTAGGAAAGTTCAGGTGGTGCGGAAGAGAAAACCAAATGGCCTTACTCTGCCAGAATAAATAAATTTATCTTAAGAAATAAATATATATATTAATATAGTATACATATCTTATACTTGAGTGATTGTAAAAATGGATAGGCCTAATTCATAATTGTTTTCACTATTTTTAGACTAATTGTACTTTTTCTTATTTTCAGGTAAGGACCTTGCTTGATTAGTCTTTATTACGTTCATCTAGAAATTGTAAGTAACTTATCTGATTACTTGAACGAAAAGACTGGATATAAATGAGGTATCTATACATATTATTAAAATATTATTAAAATTTATGGAAATATCCGCCTAATATACCACTAATGGCCGGTTTCTATAAACTCGCGAATTATCTATGGGTAAATTATCCAATGGACATAATTTACACAAAAATAACACCACACCAACACAAATAATTTAAAGATAGCAATCACTTACACTTGTGGCGAGTTTCTAGATAAATGTCCTCTGAGTAAATATGAAAATGACAGAAGAAATGTTCCTACAAACTCGGGCAAGATCTTTCCAAGGGTAAATCTTCGGGTTAATTTATCCTTTCATGGATGGCTGGATAAAGTTTAACCTTTCATAGGATCAATAGTAATATTTAAACAATGAGAATCAAAGCCTTCTGAATTAAATTAACTGTACAACTCCAAGGCCTTGCTCATTATATCATTGTAGGTTAAATGGAACTAATTTGTCCATGGATAATTTACCCATAGGTAAATCACTAGTTTGTAGAAACCGGGCATAAATGAAGCAACGGATGAAGAAATCAGGAAATATAACTATTGAATTGAAAAACACACTTTTTGAATGATAATTTTATTATGTTATCTGCTGGATTTGATAGTTAAATATAGTTGTATCTTATGATAGCAAATTTTTGTGCCCAAGTTAAGGCTATATTGAAAATAATAGTGAGCCCAGTTATTATTTCCAGCAAAAAAAAAAATATTCAATAATTGTATTTTATTGTCTTATGTTATAACAAAATTTGTGATACTTAAAAGTTAAAATTATTATGCTTAAAATTGAATTGTTTGATAATAATAGATACATTCACTTCTGTGAGTCTATAAGCTTGAATTAGATAGGCTTGTCCCTTTGCGTACAATTGTTTATGTTTAGTAGTAGTAGTAGTAGTAGTAAATGATTTATTTTGCCTGGCAGAGTTAAGGCCATAAGGCCTTCTCTTCCACTCAACCAGGTTTCAGAAAATATATACAATGTAGGTTTACATAAATAGCAAATTAGTGAATAAGAGACTTATGACTAATACTAAGACTAAGGTTAAGGCTAATCATAATAATAAATTAAATAAGTAAAAAGCATAGGTTTCATAAAAAGCATAGGCTTCATAGAGAGCGTAAGTGTCATCAAAGAAAATAGTAATAATGTTACAAGTAAAACAAGGAATATGTAAAATTATGTTATAATGGAAATTTAAGTCTAGCTGTAGATACGTTATAAGGAGACTAAGTAATGTTATATACAGTGAAAGATGGAGTGACTACAAAGAGCTAGTTCTGTTCAGTGGGCAATAATTGCTTAATAAGCGCAGATTTGAAAGAGTGTACACTCCGACTACCCCTAATATCTTGTGACAAGGAATTCCAAGAACGGGCTGTGGCTATGGTGAATGAATGAGAGTATGAGGTTGTATGATGACTAGGAATTGATAACAGAGAGTTGTGCTGCGAGCGTGTACCATGATTATGGTAGGAGGATAGAAATGTAAATCAGGGAGCCAAGTAAAGAGGTATGGAAAACTTAAGAATTTGGTATAATAAGCACAGAGAGTGGACCAAACGTCTATTTTGCAAACGAAGCCAAGACAGATGCTTGAAATATTTTGAGACATGATCGTGGAAACGAATGTTAAAGATAAAACGAACACAAGTATTATGAACACGCTGAAGTTTCTGTGACAATTCAACACTCAGATCTCCATACAAGATGTCGCAGTAGTCGAAATAAGGCATCACTAGGGTCTGTATGAGGATTTGCTTTATTCTAGTAGGAAGGAAGTTTTTCAGTCGTTTTAGAGCATGCATGATAGAGAAAGCCTTTTTACATATATGCTTGATTTGGGAATTCCAATTCATGTTTGAGTCGAGATAGATACCTAGATTTTTTACTGTTTCTGTGTACGGGATAATAGTGTTGTTCAGTGTCACTGGTAGCAATGTAGCCTTGTTGATGGATGACACGAGTCTTTGCTGTCCTAATACAATAACTTGGGTTTTGCTTGGGTTAAGTTGTAAGCCAAATTTGTGTGCCCAGTTACCGATTGATTGTAGATCTTCGTTAAGGAAGTATAGACGCAATATGCTGCTGAATAAGCACTTTATGCTATCAGTCCACAAAATTAAAATAATAGCATATAGTTATGCGTGTCAATGAAAAAAAAAACACACACACACATCTATACAGTTAATTAGAGCTAACGATGGATGCGCTTTTCCTAGATTCGTATCACGGTTCGGAATTTCTTCTACACTTCTTCTGACACTGTCCCAAAATCGTGGTGTACACTTTTCTTCTTGCGAAATTTCAATTACAGCGTATATTGAAAACGGTAAGACGCAAGGAAAGCTTTGACCATAACTGTAATTTCCAATGTTTTTGTAGTCGGTGCCGGTAATTTAGAAATTAATCTTAAATTTATGTTATGAAAGTGATGTAAACTTTTAGAGTATATGCATGTATTTTATAATAATTTGAATTTTTGTATTTATGCATTAACTTACAGCTGGTTATAAGTCCTTCATAGAGTGAAAAGTATTTTGCACGGTTTTAGAAGTTACTTCGTGGTTTTAGAATGACGCCTTTCTGTCTGCATCTAACTCCATGCAAATAAGTTTGTTTATTTGTGTAGTATTATTTCAATATTTTGCCTAATGTATGTATGTATATATAAAATATTTGTTCAAAAGCCAGAGTAATATCGCCTGTGCGAGAAAATGAGTATGTTCAAGCTCCACAACAGATATTAGAATTAGATGCTGCAAAAAAAAATTCCCAACGTTCTAGCGAGTCACCGCTTACTTCCTAGTGATGTTTCTCATATAGGCTATGGGTAGAAACCGTGAAAAATGTTTTTTCACCCGTACGAACGACGGAATTATAGGCCTAATAATACAAGATATATAATTGAAGGGCCTAGTTCCATAAGGGCGTAAGGCACAAGGACATAGTTTGGAGAAATCTTGATGTTTTTAAACAATGTTACTACTCACAAGTAGGTGGTTTAAAGTTTAATTTTATAACATATATTTTTTAAGGACAGGCTAAATTAGTGTTCTGCAAATTTTCAAGGTAGAGTGTATTGGGATTTTCTACAACTAGAGATACCTAAACATGTTAAACAAAAACTGAAGTAATTTTACAATAGCAAAACCTTTTTACTTTGTATCATATTATTTTTTACTTTATTTGAGTAAAAACCTGTATTATACAGTGACAATTACATGCTTGCTAATGAATACAGCAAAGAGAATGTGAAAGTCAAGCATTTAAACATAGGTTCGCCTGAAGCTCGCGATTAGACTACGTGCAACGCACACGAGTATTGCGTGTAGTCTAGTCGCGAACTTCAGGCGAACCCACGTTTAAATGATAGGAAGTGTGCCTCAAGCCTGTATGGGACTCTTATGAAGTAGAATGAATGTGCAGTCTCACAGGTCTTTTCTTATAACTGAGCGAAGTTTAAGGCACAAGTACAGATAGTTCATTGAGCATTTAAGCGATATGAGGAGAAGGCATAAATGTTAAAAACTCAAAATTAAAGATTTGTGTCTTACGCCCTTATGGAACTAGGCCCTTCAATTATGTGACAGAAAGTCCACATAATTCGTAATGAGTGTTTCTTGTCATAATACACATATTTCGATACAGTAATAATGTACAGGGCTGTAAGCAAGGCTGCTTCTATCGGGGTTACTAGTAGGCCGTGAAATATTGTAGTTCATCTGTTATGGCTTGGGTTCATTTTAACTGATATTGAATTTTAATGATTATGATATTAGATGGAATAGCATAGTGAATCCTATAATCTTTCCGGGTATAAAAGATTTTCATGCAGAATTTCAGCTCAGTCAGGTTAGTCGTTTTTGCAACAAATCGGAACACACAGAGATGAACCATTGCATTATTATTAGGAACTGGAAGTTACACAAAATGCCTTTTCTATTTGGGTGGATATATTAAAGGGTTAAATAGAGACAAAAACGTTTCCGTACAGTTATCTTGCCTTTTTTTTTTTTTTTTTTTTTTTACCTATTTTGGCTTCCGTTGCCTTTTCTTTTTCTGTTTTGGATCATTATGGCTTTTCTCTGTGATTATTCACACATTTCAAAAAAGCACATAAAGAATTTCAATGTATGAAGGAGAACAAATGTTACACGAATAATGAAATGACAAATTCACATCACAATAGTATATTGCGATACAAGTGCCGTAAGGCACGTTTACGGGTCGAGGAAAAAGATTGAAAACCCGAGGCGAAGCCGAGGGTTTTTAAGTTTTCGAGACCCGTAAATGCCTTTACGGCGGCCCGTGTGTTGCATGCTATTTTTTGCACGATGATTATTTATATCAATTTAATTATATTAATTGTGATATTACCTGAAAATATTATCTATATACAGTCTTGAAGAATGGTGCTTATTTCAGAAAGGGATTCGCATTTGTTATTGTTTATGGCAACCGAATATTTGTCCTGGGGGCCGTGTCCATAAAGGCTTGTATTATGAAATGTATCGTAATGAATTATGACGTGGTGCTTGGGCCGTAAGTAATTTAACCTCATCGCAACGCCCTTAGCAACTCGATTGTGTGGGAATGTCAACTTACGATCCATGTAAACAACTTTCGTAAGTAACACTTACTAGCTAAGGAGTGCAAAAAAAAACATTTATTGAGGTATTTGTTCCCTATATATGATGAAAAGCGTTCTCTCTGACAGGCGTCAGTCTATGACAGTCGACACCTCGAAAAAACGCGTTGCTGTTGCTTGTAATAACGAAAGTAAGAGTAAATACTGTATGTGATATTTTCCGTAATACGAATTAATGGTCAAGGCCTCCTGGTAATAATTAGCGGTAGATATAGTAAGAATCGATTTAGTGAAAACTGCGTTGCTAGGACCCGTTGCCCTGGTGAATACATAAATGGCATGGGGGAAAAAAAAAACTTTTGTAACTCAGGCCAGTTCAAGAATGACATACTTTTGAGGTAGGTGGCGGAAAAAATTATTTTTAGCATTGCCCGTACTAACGGGGTACGCCGTAGCGTAGTGGTTGAGGCGCTGCGCTACAAACCGGAAGGTCGCGGGTTCGATCCCCGATGAGGTCATTGGAGTTTTTCAATTGGCCTAATCCTTCTGGTGGCACTATGGCCCTGGGGTCGACTCAGCTTCTAACAGAAATGAGTACCGGGAGCAATCCTGGGGGTAAAGGCGGCCGGTGCGTAAGGCTGACAACCTTACCACCTTAATGTGTCGATTGTCTAAAAATCCGGGAGCCTCAACCTCCTGGAACCCTCTGGGCCTCCATGGCCTGTAATAGGGAACACTTTACTTTATTGCCTGTACTAACATGTTAAAATGCTATATTGTGAATGCGTAAAAATCATTCTACGTCATGTATTCATATTATTGTATGCGTTAGAAAGCATAGACAATTCTGCATTCATAAGTTTTGGTTATCTCATTTCGTTTGTTTCCGAGTTTTCTGTCGCTGATACCGCTGTGACGTCACACCGGGTATGGCTGAATGCGTTGAGTTTGTATGTGTGTGTGCGTTTTTCCATGAAGTTTAAAGTGAGATAATTTCATTTTGAAAATATAATGTGTGTTTTTTAACTATCTTTCAGTGAGGTAAGCTTTCGCAATTGATTTTCTTTACTAGAGTTTGTACGTCAACTTGAATTTAGGAATATTATAGGCTGCTATATTTTATTTAGATTATGTTATGACCAGGGCTAGGATTTATATGTACTTAAAATGTCAAAATATGTACATATATATGTACCAAAAATGTCAAAATACGTACATATATATATGCAAATATATTTTGTAAAATATGGACATCAAAACAAATTTAACCCCTGGACACTACATTTTGTTACTTTTAGAACCTAATCATGACATGTCATATTTTCTTCCTGACTTTTATTTCAGTTATAGCATTTATTTCAACAACAATTGAACGTTTCTGATTACTTTTACATATATTTTATACATCATATATTTGCATATTTAAGTCATTTTTGCAGTTCTGGTCATATTGTGCATGTTTTGCGATTTTATTCGCACTTTGGTTACATGTGTGGATATGATCTTATAATAAGAAGAGATAAATGGTTGATATTTTTAAATATATTCTTAGTTTAAGTTTATATTATAAAAATGAGTCATTCCTAGAAAAAAATTGCTGATATTTTGGTCTCACCGCGAATTGAATTCGCCTGTTACTAGTTATCGCTAAAACTGCGCGTTCTTCCAAATTGTCCGACTTTCCGAAAGGCCTCTGTGAGAAGATCTTATGCAAAACAACAATCCTAACATACCTCTCAATAAAGAAAAACAACATTAATTTAAAAAAAAAAACTTCATGAAACACGACAGACGCATCAATACAGATAAAAATTATGCCTTTGTTATTTAGAATTTTCACATTCGGCTTCCCTCAAATAGAGTTGCCCTAAGACAAAGTATACTAATAAAATAACAAATAATTGGAATCACAAAGAAATATAACAAGTATTTACAATCAGCACTAGTGTAAAACAAATTAACTAATTTATGGCCGGTTTCTATAAACTATTTTCTCTTATTTTTAAGGGGACTTTACATGAAGAAATTTTCGTTTTTCTCGATTTTCTCGAAAACGGCTCTAACGATTTTCTTTAAAATGTTCACATGTGTTCCTTTTACTGAGAGCTAAAATTTTTATTTGAAACTTTTTCGAAAAAATTATCTGAGGGTAGTTACAAGCCACCCACTGTTCACCCGCTGTTTGTAGAAAGTTTGTCTTGCGTGATGAACAACTGAATACGCGCTCTTTCACGGCCTCTTATTCTATATAAGAATGTGAAGTAAGAAAGATGTATTGTTGGCCATGCATAGAGTAAAGAAGTATTTGAGGGAAATATTCGATAAATTTCGGAAATAATATTTTACGGTGGAAAGTTCAATAAACGTCTGCAGTCACTTGTTCCTTTTTTTTAAGTTTGTTATATAGCCTGCGCTTTTAGTCGCATCATTGAAAGAAGAGGTATTTATAGGATAATCAGCGTAAAATTGTGTCTTGCGATTCTGTACAAGGATATGTGAATACTGCTAACTTTTATTTGGGCAGAGGAAGTTATGTGACTTTCACATAAGATTTTTTTCTGTTTATCGCTGTTGATATTCTTATGTAGATAGTAAGCTTTCGTCTTTTCGGCACCCCTGTCATCGAGGAAGTATTTTAAAATAAAATGAAATATGATATAACATTTTTTCCTAATTATTTTCAGTCCTTTTAAAACGAATTTAAGATAATTAATTGTGTCCTATAGTATACATTATCAATTTAAGGGCTATTTACCTTTTTATTATCAAAGTGCATTAGAGCATATTGAAATTTATTTAGGGAGCAATAAGATTTCAGATTGTTGTAATATTAAATCCGTTGAGAATTTTTATTGGAACGCTCTTTGCTGACCGTCCTAGGAATATATTTTTTTAGTACACGCTCTCTAAAACAGTTGCTTGTCGGATTGTTAACACGCCGAAGAGTAGCACTTTACCAGCCTAGACCGGTAAAATAATTGTTATTGTTATTAATTGTTCAGTATATTAATATTACTATTATTATTGCTGTTGTTATTATTTTTATTGAAGCTTTTCTCGGTATGTTTTCGCCAAGAAATGCAATACTTCGGTATTCTAGTAGAGTTTTTCACAATATCACACACTGGACCTGGCCTGGTTTCTAGGCGAGTACGATAATGAAATACCAGTACTTTTTAAACTAATGTAAATTACATTATTAATGCCCGGTTTCTATAAACTCGTGAAATACCTATGGGTAAATTATCCATGGGCAAATTAGTTCCATTTCACCCACAATGATAGAACGAGCAAGGCCTTGGAGTTGTACAGTTAATTTAATTCAGAAGGCTTTGATTCTTATTGTTTAAATTATTATTGATCCTACAAGAGGTTAAATTTTATCCAGCCATCCATGAAAGGATAAATTAACCCGACGATTCACCCTTGGAAAGATCTAGCCCGAGTTTGTAGGAACATTTTTCCTGTCATTTTCATATTTATCCAGAAGACATTTATCTAGAAACTAGCCACAAGTGTATGTGATTGCTATCTTTAAATTATTTGTGTTTGTATGGTGTTATTCTTATTTAAATTCTGTCTATTGGGTAATTTACCCATAGGTATTTCGCGAGTTTATAAAAACCGGGCATCAAGTAAATTAATATTTAAATTCAAGTCACTTTTATAAAAAATAGTCGGAAAAGGTAAAGGTAAATATTATTTATTATTATTATTATTATTATTATTATTATTTATTTTGTTGAGAAAATAACAGGATAATTGCCCAATTACAACATTCTCATATAATAATTACACCAGTTTTACAACACAAATCTCATATGTTTAACATAATATTAAAAATATTTAAACTAATACGAGGGGTATTCCGAAAGTAAGTTTCGTCAGTTTGTCACATGGACACTTTATTGACCCAAAAGCAATACAGCATGGCAGCATGACCTATACACCGTGCACTATTTTTCGACATAGTCGCCAGCGACATTGAGACATTTGTCGTAGCGTGCGATCAGTTTGAAGAACCCACTGTGGTAAAACTCGGTGCCCTGCGATGCAAGGAATTGGCGCACAGCCTGCTCCACCTCAGCTTCCTGACATTACTAAAGGTTCCATACAGACCATTTTGAGTGACAAATTGATGTTCCATAAGGTTTGTGCGAGATGGGTTCGTGGACGGAAATCGGGAGATCAATTTCAAACAGCTCTATCTCGGACAATAAAAGGTTCAGCGGCTGCAGCAATGGCTCGTTTGAAAGAGGGGAGATAGCGGTACATGGCAGTGGCGCCAAATCTCTCGTTCCATCGTGAGCGGTACACTAATACCCGCGGGCACGCCAGTCTGCTGCGACTCGCTCTTCTACGGCGCAGTGCGCCTGCGTCATGCCTCCTCCGCTGACGCCACTTCCGTCGTGGAACCAGCCACGGGTGGGGATTCGTCTGGCGTTTGTTTGGTTCCCCTGGTGAACACGCCGCTCCTGCCATACATTGACGAAACTTACTTTCGGAATATCCCTCGTACTACAACTTAGCTTCCATTTCACAGCACTACTTAGCTTGGCATACCATACCATAGCTTTTACAATATTACAGCTCTTCAGATGGATAGATAATCTTGAATGTTATTTAGGAAGTTAACATGCTTAAAAGCTTCGTGCGCTGCAGATATTAAAATATGAACTCGCGTGAATAATTCAATGTTGTAACGTCTACCAACAGGAGACTTCATAATATTGAACACCTGGCATATGTAATATCTCCTCACTTACAAAATAACCTGATAACCCCGTTGCCGGATATGGGATATGTTTAATCAAATTCTAGAAGGAATATCTCTGAAAGATTAACAATTTACTTGCATAGATATTTGTATACCTGTAATTGAATACTCACTAATTATGTTAAAGGACAATATGACTGAAGAGTTTATATCTGAGGCAGCTGTTGCCTTAAAAAGGAGTTGATGGAGTATGTCCTCATATACAATATTGACTATGATGTATTACACTAACATATTTTACTACACCGTCAGCATCTACTCTTATACAATTCAACTGCCCTAAATAGAGTGTTTACTCGCTCGCCCGCTTCGTGAGTTCATCGGGTATACTCACCGATGTTCGTCTCTCGCAGTGTCAACTTTCACGTCGAGTACAAAATTAGGAAAATCGTTTCTTTATTATATAAAGCCTAAGTGAAATGAACACAAATAACAAATATTCTAATTTTATTTTTACTTACAATTTTCATAGCTCTGAACCACAAACATTTTTAATAAACTGCCAGTGTAAATTTCTTAAAAATCCTGGAGTCAATTAATAATGGCGGGCGAAACCACGGGCACATGCTGTAAAATATTGATGGTTTAACCCTTGAAATATCGCTGATAATAAAAATCCAAACAAACCATTCCTTCCCTTGAAACATTATATAATTTCTGAAAATTGCACTGAATTGATCAAATAAAATTCACATCATATTCATCTGTCAACAAATAGTTGAGAAACAATACGTATTATGTGTTCACAGTTAGCTTTGGAAGTGCATAATCGAATCTGAGATCGTTTTCCCAGGGGGCGCTTTCTAATCGTGGAATGTACTCTGAAGCCGGAATTTTAGCGGTTTCATTAATTATTAATGGTTTGGTTTATGAATGATTCGTGTGCAAGTGTTAATAAATATAATGCTTTAATAGTTATTATACTCTTAATTTTTAAATTAATTATCGTGGGCGAAGCCACGGGCACCTGCTAGTATACCACATTTAACGCAGAATGAATGTGTGTATGAATAGTATGTATCGTCCTATGTGTTCATGTGGTCTCTTAAATGGCCCCGGCAATGGGCTGACCACTCAGCCGGGGAGGCCCTCCATGTCCTTGTGTGGTAAAAAAAATGTGATTCATAGAAACTCCCTCCCCGATGCATCGCGATTCTGTAACGCTCGATGGCTTACCTATAAGGGGAAGGTAAAAGTCGGGGAAAAGAAGAAGAGTGGACAGTAATATGGTAATTAATAAGGCGAGGAATTTAGTGACCATAAAATAGTGAAAAAATGCAAAATAAAAAATGGCACTTTTTTTAAATGGCCAATAAATTTTCCACTAGCCTATTACTTATATTTAGTTTTTTTTTTATAGTAATGAATTGCTAACAGCAATTTAACGGATGACAATTATGATTAGGGATGGGTCCTCGATACTTTCGATACCTCGATACTCTCGATACTTGCATGTTATCGGCATCGAGTGATACTTCAGAAAATTCGCTCGGTAGTTTCTCGATACTTTGGTGATTCTGCAATTTTGCAATTAAGTGAGAATGCTAGTATTTTTTAACAAAAACTTGTAAGTGGACTGTTTCAGAAACTAATTTTACTTTTAATGTAGAGTTTAAAAATAATATAGACTACTGATGATATGAAATTTTGTCTCATTGAATAATGCACACTTAATTTAGTTGGTATTACACAGTTTTCTCAACTTTTAATTAACTTTGATTGAAACTGGAAGTGTTGACGGTATCGAGTATCGAAGTACCGAGAATCGAGGGAAAAATCATGTATCGGTATCGAGTATCGAGAAAATCTGGTATCGACCCATCCCTAATTATGATATACTGTAGCTGTTGTTGAATGATAAAGAAACAGGTTTTTGTTGATCACTAAGAAGGCATAAAGTCAATTTAATGAACATTTTAACCCCATTTCGCTTAATTATTGACTTATGAGCACCAAATTGTAATGACTTTAATGCCCTGCAGCATACACATTTTACGTCATAGAGCAACAATTTCCTAATAAAAGTTGCTTGTCTATGTCCCCCCTATACACATGTAAAATATTTCGGTGTTATTCATTATCATCTCTTCTCTTCTCTATATATATAAAAGGCTTTGTCCTGACTGACTGAATGAATGACTGACTGAATGACAGGAATCAACGTACAGCCTAAACTATAACAGGTAGAGACTTGGAATTTTGACAGTACCTTCGCTTCATAATGTAGGTGCTCACTAAGAAAGGATTTTGAAAAATTCTGATTTTAACTGCCAAAAATTTAATGTTTTTGAAAATACTTAATCCCTTTTTACATAGAATTATCAAAACAAATTCACAGAACGTATTGTTACCAGTGGTATCAGGTGGGCTTGGATTAAATTAAATGGATGTTTGACAAATTAGAGAAGGTATCATTATAATTCATATTATCTATATTAATAAAAGGAATTCTCCTCGATGTCCAGCGAAATCTACTGAACGCAGAGATCTGAAATTTTAAACATAGGTGTGCTGAATGGTCGGAAAATGCACCTCGAAGCCGGAATTTTAATTTTAGTTTTCGTTCGTGAGTTATGAGTGAAAAACTGGCAAAAAAAAACGTGCATTTTTTGCGTTTTCAAAACATAAGTTTTCAGTTATACATTTCAATGTCAAATCAATTACAGTTGGCTTTGGCTATTTTTGTCAAACCTTGAAAACTAAACTTTCGCGATCGCTTGAATGTTGTAAGCCCTAAATATGGTCAAACGTTGTTTTATTTGGACGAATCTCACTATACAGAGGTTTTCTTGGCCAAGAAACTCGAATCTGAGGTCGCTTTTACCAGTCGATGCTATCTGATCGTGGTATGTAGTCCATGCGATTTAGGTGTTAATAAATGTAATGATTTAACTATTATGCTCTTAATGTTTAATTCTTGAAATAATTATCGCGGGCGAAGTCGCGGGGACATGCTAGTCCTGTGTATACCCGAAGTAATATTTTATGTAAATGCATAAGGTCAAAAACTTTAAACTCCGAATACAGTCTTTATCCTAAAGTGTCCTTTATTATTTCCTTACGGATGTTTCAATTTTTAAAGTACAAAGTCTTGTTATATAACATCCAAGCCAACGACTCCGCTCTTAAAAATATTGAAATGCAATATAAAGCCGATGTAAATATTTCAAGTGCATGATTATAGCATTGGAGCTGCACTTCTCTTTTGATATCAAGAGTATTCCTGGATAATTAAGCTGAAGAGGGATGCCTGACGTCATCAGCAAGACAAGTGGGGGAATGGCGTGTTCTAGACTCTGTGAAATGTTCCTTTCGTGTTCTTCATCACAAAGAACTTGTCTGGGGAAAAAAATTAATTTACGTACATTGACCTATAACCTCTGTAGTTCGTTATAAGGAATGAAATACTGGGTGAGTTTAACAGCTTATTTCTCCGGTAGAAACAAACAAAGAAGTTTGTTTTTTATTTATTTTTACAATTACAAATACACATTTATACAAGTCAAGTAAAGCAGAACTAATACAAATTTCAAAAATATTTACAACTACTATTTAAAAAAAAGGAAAAGAAAGATAGGCTTAACTTACGTAATCAATCATTATTCTAGCACAAGAAATCATAACATTTAGAAATACACCCGAATGAGCTAGACTTCTCGTGCTGGGATGCACTTTCAAAATTATCAGAATGAAGAAAGATGAGAGACAAAGAAACAGCGTGTATAAAAAATGTTATTAACTAATTAAAAAAGCAAAAAAAAATGTTAAACATAAAACATAAAAGGAATTAAACAAAAATGTGAAACACTTGAATAAATGTTTTGGCTCTTAGAATAAAATATATTTTAATACGTAATATACCATACAAAATATTATAATACATAATAAATTATCCCTAATTTCTAGAAAATGGGCATAAAGTAGTTGTAAATTTGAAGATAAACTCATTACCACGTTTCGAATCGCATCTCCGAAGGATACACAACTCGAATAAAATCTGATATAATGCACCCACGTTACTTACTTTACCCTAAGTAAGGTCATTACACCTTTCTTCCTTAACATTCTGGTATAGAATAAGATGCCGTATTGCAAGTAGTACTTATTCGCTTGTTCCAATCTGATACAAAATTGTCTTGTTCACGAGGCAAGAACGAGTTTCCAATCAGTGGCAAGCTTATACCTACCATTTTCATATTTTTTTTTCCGAAAATAAAAGTTCAAATAAGCATTGTTATTTATTTTGTTATTTATTAGCTATCATAAAGGTCCCAAAGAGCCAGATGGCTCGCATAAAGGGACAGTCATTTACAAGTTTGCAGCAGTTACAAAACATAACAATAATATTCAATACATAAAAAGCACAATAGGCATGTAAACAATTATTTACAAAAAGGAGGTTACAACAAAGGTCATTTTTGAAAGTTACAATAAATTACAAAATACATACATTAATCATTAGAAAGTAAGAATATAACACAAGTTACAATAAATTATAATGTATAAATACATACATTAATTAGTCCAAAAGTAAGTATCTAACACAAAAACATAGGAGCCATCTAATAAAAACCCTCTAGAAGCAGAGTTATTTGAACAAGAAAGGAACAATCGGTGTATGAAATAGATATGGTTTAGCTCAAGTAGATTGATTTGATTAGTATATTGGTATATAGGTCTTAGTTATAGAAATATTCACCTAGTAGGTGAGCTTTGGCTAGTTTTTTAAATTGTTTTAATTTAATAGCACTTTTAATGTCATGAGGTAAACTATTATAATGTTTAGTCATGATATAAAGAATTCCTTTTAGACCATATCTGGATGATTCTAGATTATTTAATATAAGGTTATTTTGACCTCTCGTATAATGTTGGTGAACATTATTAAATTGTAGGATGCTCAAATTGGTATGGAATAGATTATTAAGCACTTGAAAAGCAAACATGGTGATTGATAGTTTTAATGAGACAGACAAAGGTATAATTCCTGAAATCTGAAATATCTGTTTCCTGGGAGTATAGTAGTCAAGGTTATAGATTATCTTTATGGCCCTGTTTTGTAAAATTTCAAGTTGCCTTATTAGGCTTTTATTACACGATTGCCACACAACATCCATATATCTATTTAGCTCTTAGAGTATGAACACCTCATCTACAAAATGTAAACAAAATCGTTACGGCCGTTTTCGATGAATTAGCGAAAAAAAGAAATGTTAATGTAAAGTGGCATTTAAAAGTAAGAGAAAGTCGTTGCCTATCTACGTGTTACATCCCAGAAGGTATAACTGGGACGCTAGAACCTGAACCAAACACGCGCAGATAGCTTATCGTCCGCCGGTAGCAATGGAGTAGAGGCAGAAGAGAATGCATATACTGTACTATTCATTCCAAACTATGCTGTTCATAATATCCCTAACATATACAGGGTGTTAATTAATAACACCGAAATATTTTACCTGTGTATAGAGGGGACATAAGTCGGCCGCGGTGGTCTAGAGGTAGCGTGCCCGCCTCTAGATCCGCAGGGCGCGGGATCAAACCCGGCCGCGGTCGATGGATTTTTCAGGACGTAAAAATCCTGGGCAAGGAGTCCTCCGGGAGGGACTTTAAGCTGGGGGTCCCGTGTCGTAGATTTACGGCACGTAAAAGAACTCCAAGCCTAAATTAGAGCCTCTGGACAAAATTTCTCGGCCCTTTCACGTCCAAGAAATAATTAGTTTCCAGAGGGGGGTTGCGAGGCGATGGGCTTACCACCTGTCCCTCTATCCTCTCTCGGAAAATAAGCATATCAAAATTAGTATAGGTAATGAAACCTCCATTGGAGGCCCCTTCGCCCCACCTGGGGATCATAGGGTACCAGATACCAGATACAGATAGAGGGGACATAAATAAGCAACTTTTATTAGGAGATTTTTGCTCTATGGATTCAATTTTTCCTGTTACAGCCTAAAATCTCCCAGGGCATGGCCGCCACTGACTTCTAACGTTAGAAAAAATGCAAAACAAAGGAACTTCGTTGTTAACATTGTTGTCAGTAGTTATGAAAAAAACAGAATAGCCTAATGCAGTGACGGCCAGTCATGTGATTAGTCTGTAAATTTTGCAGATTATGAAAACTGTAAATTATATAATAGCAGTGGATGAATGATTAAGAATCAGGTTTATATGGATCATTAGGAAGGCATGAAGTCAATTTAATGAAAATGTTAACCCTATTTCGCATAATTATTGACTTATGACCAGGGCCCGGATTCTGATGACCTAAAATTGTTTAAAAAATGACCTATTAAATGACCATAAATTTTAATGAAAATGACTTAATAATTACAAAGATTGACCTAAAAACTCATATTTTATTTATAAAAATTATTACTGTGCACACAAAGATAGAGACTAATTTGTACATAATTCTAAAAACTGTGAATGTAGAAAGGATATCGTAAGTCTAAAAGCTTTGTTCTTGGTTGGAACATTTGAGAAGAAAAATAATAAAATAGTTTTTAAAGTAGATTCTACAACAATGTTGCATTATAGTACCCTAGTCATATATTTAACGTAAATGCATAAAAATGCCGAAATAAGGAAGAAAATGACACGAAAATGACAAAATAATGACCTAAAAGTGAAATAAATGCCCTAAAAATATAAAATTCCATAAAATGACAAAAAATGACCTAATCAAAATGCATTTCTATAATCTAGAGGTCATGATTAGGGTTTATCTACAAGTTGGCAATGTCTAGGCAGCATCAATAAAAAGATGACATGACATTAGAATCCGGGCCCTGCTTATGACTTATGAGCACCAAATTATAATGACTTTAATGGCCTGTAGCATACACATTTTACGCCATAGAGCAAAAATCTCCTAATAAAAGTTGCTTGTCTATATCCCCTCTATACACAGGTAAAATATTTCGGTGTTATTCATTAACACCCTGTATACATTCCACACTATTTCCCTTCTCTGACTGTGAATCACTTTACTACCACCAACCTTTTTTGCTAGAATAACTGCATTCGCCTTCCATTGCTCTTATTAACGTATCACACTTCCCTATTGAATGCTGTGGGGCTAACTAAGATGTTTTTACACAGTCTGTACAGTATGAACTAGCAGGGAACAACACGTGCTTTGAAGGTCAGGCAGGTTTAGATTACGTCATCGTAGACGACTGCGCATCCATTTGGCTCAGGCCTTACCGACCGAGTTATACCTAACCCAATTATAACATTTTGTTTTTATACACCTTTTCGTTCTGGAGCTTGGTTGTTCACGCACACACACACAGACATGTGTCGAAGAAATCATCATTCTACTTTATATGGGGATTTCGAACAGTATACCTCCTCGGATTTATTCTGAGGTAGGGAGGTCTGGTAGAGGTGCACTCAGCCTCGTGATTCAAATTGAGGAGTTACTTGATAGAGAAGTAGCGGCTCCGGTCATGAAAACCACCATTAACGGCTGTGGGTGTCGGCATGCTGACCACATGCTGACCACATGCCCCCCATTTCTGCCATCTGCCTACAGTAGATGACGCAGCGGTCGGGTGGTAGGCCTTGTCTCTTCGGGGATGTCGCGCCACGGAGACCAATTTAAGAAGACCAACTTCAACAAGAAAGTAATAGGCCTATAAACAATATTAATAATTTTTTTCCAACTTTTATTCATATTCCCTTCACAATAAACTACTAACATTTTTTTTCTAGATTTTCTAACGAAAGGCAATGTCACTCAACACTAAATTTAGACTGAAGCGCTTTACATTTGAGCTAAAAATGTAATATGAATCGAAAATCTTGTAATATATAAAATCGAAAGTGTGTACCGGTATATAGATATGTGGGTGTGTGTATAATCCCTATACAAATCTACATTTCTTGAGCAATTTGCACGAAATTTTGCTCACATACCTAGTTCATCCCGGAAAATAACGCGGTCAACGTTAAAATTCAAACAAACCACTCCACACATGATTCCTGAGAATTTTATACTGAATTAATGAAAATGCAGTTCAGTTATCATGATAACAATGAATTGTTTTCAATGCTCACATAAGGCTTTGGACATTGCAAGTAACTGGGCTTTCACAATTTATTTACAGAAGCTATCGATATAATTCATTGGCGGGTAAATTAAAAATGAATAATGAAATCCACGAAATAATGCACAATGTGATGCAGTCACATAATTTTCTCCGCCTGGACGTGGAGAATATAATTTTCTCGCCTCACATTTTGATGTAGAATACTAGGTCGTATTGCAGGGACAACGTAATCTTAGTTGTCTCAGCCTGCTTGGGTTCCAACGAAGTCTGTAAAAATCCTATCCACTGATACGTTATTCATAGCTGTAGGCTTTGTATTAGTTGAGGAATAGGGATGTTTATCATAGGCCATAAGCATGTAAAAGGAGACAAGTAGAGTGGAGCATTTTAACCCCAAATGCGAACAGTATGTTATTATGTCCCTGGATTTTGGGGAGGAAAGTATGAAAGTGATATTGAATTTCTTTGTTATTTCAGCCCCGAAACGGTTGTATGGTAACATGAGAGTGAGAAATAAAATATTGCGTAGAGACAATTCAATTTTATGTTACCGGAATTTCTGTTTCTTCTTATTTCAACCCTTCCAAGGCATGGTGTGTAGAAGCAATGGGGAGCAAATTCTACATCCTCCGTGAGCCATAAAATATATATATCAATCTTTTCTGAGGGAATAGTTTAAGTGACAACAGTCGCTCTTCCTCATTTCAAATTCTACATATCTATATAAAAGGACCTAAAGTTTGAAAATCGAAATTCCTTCGTAAGATAATTTAGAATTGCAAAATACAAAACTCGGGCGACGCCGGGCCTTTTAAGTTAGTGAATTACAGGATTTATAACAGAAATGTACAAAAAATAACTTACTTGGAACTTTAAGAGGAAATATATGCTAAAAGTTAATACTAGGGTCTAATAGGGCTTTGAAAATAAGTCATTTTAGGTCCTAAAAAAAACATCAGTTTAATTCATCGTTAACTATGAAATGCGAATAAACAAGTTTATATGTTTATATATTTTAATGGTTAAAACAAGTTTTACTAAAATCATAGGTCTATTGATAACTCGCTAAAGGTCCCCTAAACTCTTTGGTCTGTACTCCGAATATTATTTGGGGTCAAACATTTCCATTATTTTTTTTTTTTTGAAAATGTTAAAATTATTTATTTATTAAGTGCCAGTATGGTACTTTATGAGATTGTGTGGTGGACGAAAAAATGTCTGTCCGTCTGTCTGTCCGTCTGTCCGTGTGTCTGTACGCACGATAACTCAAATACGCTTTTTCGGATTTTCATGAAACTTGGAAAACACATTTATAATGTCCATGGGAAGAACCCTCTTGATATTGAACCAAATCGGTTCACCGGTACCGGAGTAATGCCCAATTTAGTGCCTATTTTAACAGATTATGGCACCTTTCTAATAGAAAGGCGCCATCACTCAAATACGCTGTATCGGATTTCCATGAAACTTGGTATACCGATTTATGACGTTCATGAAAAGTGCCCTATTGAAGTTGAACCTAATCTGTTGACCGGTACCGGAGTAAAACCCAATTTAGTGTCTACTTTAAAGGCGCAATAACTCAAATACGCTTTATCGGATATTTATGAAACTTCGTATACGCATTTATAATGTCAATGGGAAGACGTTTATTGATATTGGACCAAATCGGTTGGCCAGTACCGGAATAATGCCCAATTTAGTGTTTTTATGTTAATATATAAGAAGTCGCGATAACTCAAATATGCTTTATTGGATTTTCCTGAAATTTTGTATACCCATTTATAATGTACGTGGAAAGACGTCTACTGATATTGGACCAAATTGGTAGACCGGTACCGGAGTAAAACCCAATTTAGTGTATATTTTAAAGACGCGGTAACTCAAATACGCTTTACCGGATTTTTATGAAACTTGGTATACACATTTATAATGTCCATGGGAAGACGTCTATTCATAATGGATAAAATCGGTTGACCTGTTTCGGAGTAATGCTCAATTTAGTGCCTATTTTATGGTAATATACGTATTCGAAAGAATTTATATAAAAAAAATGAAAATCAGTTATCTTGACAACATAGCCTATTGTTTTACTGTGATGTTATAAGGCCTTGGAAATTAAAATACAGGTAGCTATGACAAAAAACGTATTGATTTACATGCGCTTATCCAACTAGACCGTTAAAATGACCCAGGTGTCCGAGATGGTAGACCTTTCTTCTTCCGTAAGCCCTGCTTAATGAATAAATCTGGAGCTTAACTTGAAAATCAATTTAAAAAAAACATATTCTGCATATCATAATTGCAGTCATAACTGATTAAACAAAAACATACTGGCACTTTGTTACATCAGTTTACCTGATTTTATTTATTTAAAAATTGTCTTCCATCGGAGGTAGCCTCTATGGACTCAGTATTACTTACATAAACTTCTTTAATCATACATATTTTGATCCAGGTTTAAAAACAACTGCTGAAATTGTGCAGTTTCTCTTAACCCTTAAGTTGATAGTGTATCCTATAAGGATACTGTTGTCTTAAATAAGCCGTAAATGGACGGAAAAGAAATTAGAAGAAAATTTTAAATTTCATTTAATTTACTGAATAAAGTAGCAAGAAATAAACTAGGGACCTAATCATTGTGTTAACTGTTTTCTTTGTAGTCCGGCTTGGGTTTGTATACAGTGTGAGAAATTGAATCTCACCAAATGAAGGGTAAATCTGTTGATTTCATGAGAACATTATAGGAGAAAAATACCTCCGACACTGGGACTTGAACCCAGGACCTTTGGCTATTCGCGCCAATGCTCTACCAACTGAGTTAAGCCGGAGTTCAGTTCACAGCGCCAGATGGAACCTCCCTCCTATGACTGATTGGCCTAATGGTCTACCTCACAGACAGACAAGTTATGTCATATGCAGTAGACCATTAGGGGAATTTATCAGTATGATATCTGGGGGGGGGGGGGGGTGAGAAAAAAAACTCTTTAAGGAAGGTCACTGAAGCGGAATGCCAAGTCGATGTAAACGGTTGATGGAGGAACTATTGCCCAATAGATTGATGGCTAGGGGATTGGGATGATTGTTTAGGAGTTGGTGGTATCGAATGCTGTACAAGGTGATTTCTTCTTTAATGGTAGGGATGTCCAGGTCGTGGTGTAATGTAGCATTGGAAACATACCACGGTGCGTTAGCAAGTCGGCGAAGAGATTTGGATTCAAATCTTCTTAAGATATCGATATTGGAATTGCTGGCAGCTGATATGTCCATATCTCCAAACTGGCCTTATTAAGGTCTTGTAAAGTATAACCTTATTATAGAGGGATAGCTAAAATTTATAAAGCCTGGTAGAGAATTATGATACAAAATTGACAAGAAAAAATACAATAAGGAAAATAAAACACTACTGACACTGAAATAAGATGTAAAATAATAATAATAATAATAATAATAATAATAATAATAATAATAATAATATAATTACAATAAACTCTATAAATTAACAATAAAAATATAATCTCTATTTTTTAGACTACAAATCCTCAACCAACTAAAGCAAATACTTTTTTACGTTCAAAAGGGTATGCCTGAGCCTGCAAACAGCTGTTTTTGATTAAATTTACTGAAACTTTGACACACTGACATTCATGGACAAAGAGTTCCATAAAAGAATTGTGAAAATGGTGAAAGAAGGGAAGTAAAGAGCAGTGGAGTGGGATTTTATTGAATTTTAGATTAATTCCACACTCTTATTCAACATTTATGTTCTCATTTTGACGTATAAATATCTTTAAATCGGTTTTATGGATGGATGGTCACCTGCTAAAACCTCTATTCTCCTGAATTTCTTAAGTCAAATTCTTTGATGGGGAATAGGATGACCACTACTATCCAATATTTAGGGGAGAAAAGTATGAAAGTGATATTGATTTTTTTTATTTCAGCCCCGAAACGGTTGTATGATAACATGAGAGTGAGAAATAAAATTTTCCGTCAAGACAATACAATTTTATGTAACCGGTATTTCTGTTTCTTCTTATTTCAACCCCTATCGGGAATGGTATGTAGAAGCAACGGAATGCAAGATTCGACATCCTCTATAAGCCATAAAAAAGCTATATCTAGTGTTTTCTGTGGGAATAGTTTGAGTGTGATAAGTCGTTCTTCCTCATTTCAAATTTTACATACAAATTATATAAGAACCTAGAGTTTCAAAATCGAAAGTCCTCCATAAGTTAATTTCAAATTACAAAATACAAAGCCCGGGCAATGCCGAGCTTTTTCAAATAGTTATTTATATTTTTAAAATATTTTAGCCAGAAAAACTAAAAATTTAACCAGAACAGCGGCACGAGAGCCGAAGGTCTGTGGTTCAAATCCCGGCCATGGCATTGAATTTTTCAGTCTCACTTTACGTTTCCAGCTTAGCCTGCATACGGTAAATGTTAAAAACATTATAATTCTAATGAAAAGCTCAGTTGAAAACGTCACTTGGTGAACTGCAGACATGTTTAGCCTATATTCGTGACAGTTGTTCCATTGAGAAAGTGGGTCAGCTGTAGCTTCCTAGGAAGTGCGAGAATGGGCCTAGTACAGGTACCTGTGGAATAACTTACTGCGGAAAGAGTTGAACATCGGGCAGATAGCGTCACAGCACGGATGTGCCTGATGTTTTCACGATAGATAGTACAAGGTGATGAAGATAGGGATGCATGGCGGGAAGACGGGTTGTCATGGAAACCAGCGTTCTATGAGCACCGCGGCGGTCACCTCGACGTTGGTGGTGGGTGCGTCTGCTGGTGTTTAGACGCTTTTCTTGCTTCAATTTTGTTTGTGTTTTAGTGTTCGCGTGTTTGTGTGTGCGTGTGATATCTATACGCAGTGTGGTTTAGCAGCGACTTGGAGGAAATCCTGCTTGTGAAAAGTGTATAATCTTTAGAGTGTAATTTTTACCCTGGTGTAACTCAGATATTACTTAATAGGCATGTTTTCTTAAGGATATAACTCAAATGATAATCTATAACGCCCTGCATGTACCGGTAATGTATGGCATGTCAAAGTTTTTAAGGGAAACGGAATAGCCTATGTGTACAGTGGTAACCATAATGTACCTTTTCTCAAAAACTACTAAATCTAATAAGCACTTAATATTTTACAGTTTTATATTAAAGAGTAAACTTAAGGAAAGCTAGTTTCGGAGTTAAAAAATCTTTGGTCAATAGTCTGGTACTTCTCAAAAAGGTAAACATAAAATAAAATAAAATAAAATAAAATAAAATAACATGAATAAAATTATAGTACATTTATGTATGATGCATCTTGTTAAAGAGGAAAGTCGAGAGAATAAAATATAATAATAAAAGAAATCTAAATTTTTATTAAGAAAACAATTATTGAGCTTCCAAATTAAAACATCCTCTGCCCCATAGTCTGTGTCTTCTCAGAAATTAAAACAAATAATACGGATAGAATTAAAGTACAATTATGTATGATACATCACTTTAAAGAGGAAATTCTACAAAATAAAATAAACCTGAATTTTCATCCAAAAACTAATTATTGAGCATCCAAATTAAAACATCCCCTGCTTCATAGTCTGGATCTTCTCAGAAAAAAATAGCAGTGATAGAATCAAAATATAATTATGGGTGACACAATATTTTTAAGAGGTAGTCAGAGAATAAAATACAAAAATAAAAAATAATTTTCATCCGAAAACCAAACTGTTCCACTTAAATTGTTTATGTGTATAACCTTTCACTGTTACTTCTCATACTTGCATATCATAGTTATTACACAGTTGATATTACTGGAAAGATATTGATTTCTTATCTATATGCCTTCAAATTAGCTAATTTCTAAATTGTGATGACATGCAGATTGTTAAAGTAAGCTAATGGGTCTAAGGAGACACCACTTAAAAAAATATATATTATCTTCATGTTATTCACTTACAGTAGTTGTGTAAAAAAACACAGCAGACATGAGGTAACGAACGTATCTGGCAATAACATAAGTGTGTCATTAAGTACAACCGTTGTTTTCTCAATAAAATAATAGCTTTGGAGTCTCGACTGACGCCGCCTGGTAGTCTGGAGGCGCTAGTATAGCAGCAGTAAATTTGAACATTAAGTTTTAATACCAGCCACTGTCATCACACTAAACTTTCCCAAAACAAACTCATGGAAAATTGTGTAATTTCTTCTTTGAAACCTTCTGTAAGATCATAGAAGTAGAATACAACCGTGCTACATGGCCAAGATGCTAACGTCTTGGACTCGCATTCGGGTGGCCAATTTGACATGGTTTCCCCAGTCGTAAAGGGAAATGCCGAATCGGATATTTACATACGCTGAATCATCTTCACCATTTCATGTATCACCATGTATCATATCCATTTAAATTAATATCAGTTGAAATTTACTCCATAAAATACACTAACATTAGAAACAATTGACAGTCAATATTATTGATAAATTTCATATTTTTTCTTTGAGGGAAATCACATTGATCAACTAAAATCTTTTTACGCCTTATACCCTCAAATAGAAATAAATGACCAGGAAGTATATATATATATATATCCTATATTACATAGGCCTGTTTTTAACTAATAACATAAAACTACATAAATAACAAAAACATTTCTCTCATTGTAAAGGTGGCCCACAAATTTATATATATATATATATATATACTTCCTGGCCTTTTATTGCTATTTGAGGGTATAAGGCGTAAAAAGATTTTAGTTGATCAATGACAGTCAATAGTTCCATGTCCTACCCTACAGTATGGACACTGATCCTGAACTCCTGATATGGCCTCGTAGTTAAAAGGAGTGTAAACACAGCTGAATTTAAAGAAAAAGTAAAATACATTGAGTTATCTCTCCATTGTACTTCACTCTAATAAACAGGAGCTGAGTGTTGAAATGAACATGGCAATTTCTCCCCCTAGGTTGGGGTTTGTAAAATACGTTTTTCTGTAATGGAGGGAGAGACGTACGTAACATCCACCGCCCTGCTGTGGGATATTCAATTTGCACCCCATACAATGGAGCAGCCCCTTCTTTAGCAGCACAATGGGGCGATATTAAGTTAATGCAGTAAACAGCCCCCTTTCTTATTCAGCCCTTCACTTCACTTAACGGCGACTTTCTTGTTTGGAGGGTTGGAATACGAGATGTTGTTTACATGCAATGTGATATAGAAATTGGTGGCCACTTATCCTTCTCTCGCGTTTAACGTGGGAGATAGGGTGGATTGAAGTCAACCAACGAACCTATTACTTGCCTCTCATTTCTACGAGCACTGTAGTCACTTTGGTTATTCTTTCACTTCTCACACAATATTGTATTGGACTACTTCCTTCGGTCCTGAACCTAAAACTGACCTGTAATCATAGGTTAATGTTTAAGTAAGGGATCTATTTGCAAACCCGACAATCTCCATTTTCAAAGAAGATAGAAATGCTAACTTTTAATGAACGTGTAATGCATTTCCTGCCACATATTTAGTGTATCTACTCTTATACAATTCGATGGCCCTAAATAGCGTGCTCACTCGCTCGCCCGCTTCGTGAAACATCGGGTATACTCGGCGATTTTCGTCTCTGGCATTGTAAACTTTCATGAAGAGTAACGGTACAAAATTAGGAAAAACGTTTCTTTATTATATAAAGCCTAAGTGAAATGAACACAATGAACAAATATTCTAATTTTATTTTTACTTACAATTTTCATAGCTCTGAATCACAAATATTTTAAATAAACTACCAGTGTAAATTTCTTAAAAATCCTGGAGTCAATGAATAATGGCGGGCGAAGCCGGGGGCACCAGCTGTAAAATATTGATGGTTTAACTCTTGAAATATCGCTGATAATAAAAATCCAAACAAACCATTCCTTCCCTTGAAACGTTATATAATTTCTGAAAATTACACTGAATTGATTAATTCATTATTTTAAATTCACATTATATTCATTTGTTAACAAACAGTTGAGAAACAATACATATTATGTGTTCACAGTTGGCTTTGCATAATCGAATCTGAGATCGTTTTTTCAGGCGGCGTTTTCTAATCGTGGAATGTACTCTGAAGTCGGAATTTTAGCTGTTTCATTAATTATTAATGGCTTAGTTTATGAATGATTCGCGTGCAAGTGTTAATAAATATAATTCTTTAATAGTTATTATACTCTTAATTTTTAATTTTTTAATTAATTATCGTGGGCGAAGCCACGGGCACCTACTAGTGTATTACAAATCCGGCGTCCCACATAAGGAAGAAACTTAGATTTCCAACACACACTAAATATGTACCAGGAAATGCCTTAAAATATAACTATAAGTTAGCTTATCTATCTTTTATCAAAATGGAGATCGCCGGGTTTGTTAATAGACTCCTCGAGTAAGATATTTTGACATCAAACCATTACGAGTAAGACTCACTCAGGGGTGTGGATATTCATTATAACGGACTTCCTCTAACCACTCAAATTAAATGCATCTACATTTCACCGTTCACCTAGGCCTGTGCGCTGTTCATAGGCTAATGCATGCGGCCGGACGAATTCAAACCAATAAGAGATCGGCTCATCCAGGAATATTGTGGAACACAAATGATAAGGGGATTAAACGCCAACTTGAAATAAAGTTAATAATACTAGGAGAAACCAGGAAAGTTTCACTGCACAGTCGTGCAACCCTAGCCAGGAAGTCGTTTACCACTGTTTTACTCAGTGAACATGGGTTGTTCCGTAATACCAATTAATCAGCAATTTGCCTGGAGTATAAATTAATAATGAAGTGTTTTTGTGTAACTCCATTGGAAGCAATCTGCATATTATTATTTCGTTTTGAATAATGGAACAGCAGGGAGGGGGAACATTTGAGGGAACCTTGTTTATGTAAATCGGCCGACATTTCAGAAGCTGTTAATTCCAACTGAGATGAATATTGACCTGGGTCTGTCTGAGAAGACGTTTGAACCTGGTATACTCGGGTGCGAGTACAGTCGCACAGACATAACTTATGGTTTGTTGTAAGTGCTTTTTAGATAGATTACGAAAAAAATCTACCTATTGCAATCGATACCATGTCATGACTTTCGAAAAATTCTTTCATATCTTTACGTTTCATGCCTCCCTAAGTACAAAACCACCGCCCGTTCAAAAAAAAAAAAAAGTGATATTTATATTTAGCGGCCATAATTTTGAAGATATTTGAACTAAATATTATTATGTTATTTCTAGGCCCAATAGTTCGGACAAGGTTTTTGTGGTAATAAGATAATATTATAAACTTATAAAGCTGCTAAATTCTCATAACTTTGAATTCCGAGTATAATAGTTTTGTAGGGTAGTCGATAGACTTTTATAAGACATTTTTATTCTCTTTTGTTAGAAGGTAGTAACACAAACGTTTTTAGTAGACCTAATGTTCACATTATATATTAAAAGGTAAATAATCTGCTCTTCCTTCCTAAATATTATATAATTTTATCTCTAAGTAGTTTTGAATTATGTCGTTAACATTGAACTTCCCCGAGCACGAATTTCCTCTTGCGAGATATTGTGTATCTGTGTTGTATTTCCAATGTTCGGTGCCCCGAAGCTTTTTGATTGGCTCTACAAGAAAGCCAGTGAGCTGCCACAATCCGGTAAATTAATTATAAACGACTGTATAATGGTGAGCTTAACTACTTAGGTAAATTCCGGTTTTCCTGACTTTTGACAAAAACGGGGAAGTGCCAAATTTTTCACGCATTTACTCTATTGTGTCTATATATACTGTGGCATTTTAAGAAGACCTCGTCCCAAACTATCGTCTGTCTACAAAATAATATAATAGCATTGTTCCCTAATCCGAAAATCTACACCGACAAGGAACAGATGCTCTTTAGTCGCGTGGAATTCCTTAGTGTTGCCGCTGTCATTCACCACTTCTCAAGTGAAGTAAATACGCTGTGGTACTTATATGGCAACATTGTACTGGATTACAGACAAGTGTGAATACTCCTAATTACCTTTCTATTCACTGATTGACAGGTCGAAGAGGATTAGGGTGGCATCAGGTAGAGGCAGTTCTTGGAAAAAGAGACTTTAAGAAGTGGCACCAGCAATTCTAGAGTGATAGGGAGAAAGCGAATAAGTCAAAATTTCAAAGTTTCAGGAGTGACAAAAAACAATTTATTTCCACAGCATTTTAACAATATTTAGATCAGTCCACCCAGATATTTTTACACAGTATCTTAAGCTATGTAAAAATATCTGGGTGGACTGATCTAAATGTTGTGAAAATAAATCGTTATTTGTCTCTCCTAAAACTGTGGTATTTTGACTTATTTCTTTTTCCCTATCACTCTTAGAATTGTATGTTTGCGTGAAATAAATTTAGTTCAATTTAAAATACAGACACACTCATCTTTCGTGAATTTTTATTTAAAATGCTTTTTAAAAGTTTCTGATTATTCTTACTCGTGTGAAAAATGATATTAAGGATAATATAAGATGCTAGCTTAAAAGACCCGGCGTCGCCCGGGCTTTGTATTTTGTAATTGGAAATTAACTTATGAAGGATTTTCAATTTTAAATTCTAGGTCCTTATATAGGCATTTATAATTTGAAATAGGAAGAACGACTTATTACACTCAAACTATTCCCTCAGAAAACGCTTGATAAAGTTTTTTTATGGCTCATAGAGGATCTAGAATTTTGCATCCCATCGCTTGTACAGTGCACAGCAAGCCTGGTAGAGGTTTAAATAAGAAGAAACAGAAATTCCTGTAACATAAAATTGTAATATCGAGGCGGGAAATTTCCCACTTATGTTACCATAAAACCGTTTTGGGGATGAAATTAAACAGAAAGCATTATCACTTTCATACTTTTCTCTCCAAAAACCTGCGATATAATATAATAACATACACATTACCATACCTCGTTTTGTTTTCTCTATGTCTAGGGTAGAGAAAGTTATGTGATTCCATTATTTTAGTGGATTTCATTCTGTAATATTTATTTATAACATGAATTATTTTGATAACTTCTCTTATTTGTCAAAAGTGCATTTCATTTGTTTTTTCCAAGCCCATCTGATACCATTTGGCAACAATATATTCTGTGATTTGGAATTGATAATTATATGTAAAAAGGGATTAAGTATTTTCAAAAACATGTAATTTTTGGCAGTTAAAATCAGAATTTTTCAAAATCCTTTCTTAGTGAGCACCTACATTATGAAACGAAGGTACTGTCAAAATTCCAAGTCTCTACCTGTTATAGTTTAGGCTGTACGTTGATTCCTGTCAGTCAGGACAAAGCCTTTTATATATATAAGAGACTAGCTTAAAAGGCCCGGCGTCGCCCGGGTTTCTTATTTTGTAATTGGAAATTAACTTATGAAGGACTTTAGATTTATAAATTCTAGGTCCTTATATAGGTATTTATAATTTGAAGTAGAAAGAACGACTTATCACACTCAAACTATCCCCTAAGAAAATGTTTGAAATAGCTTTTATGGCTATATGTAGAATTTTGCATCCCATCGCTTGTACAGTACACAGTAAGCCCGGTAGGGGTTCTAATAAGAAGAAACCGAAATTCCGGTAACATAAAATTGTATTATCGTGGCTGAACATTTTGTTTCTCACTGTCATGTTACCATAAAACCGTTTTCGGAATGAAATTAAACAGAAATACAATATCACTTTCATACATCTCTTCCCAAAACATATTACCTTACCTCGTATTGTTTTCTCTATTTCCAGGCTAGAGGAAGTAATGTGACTGCATTATTTTCGTGAATTTCATTCTGTGATATAATAATATATATATTACCATACCTCGTATTGTTTTCTCTATGTCCAGGGTAAAGAAAGTTATGTGACTGCATTATTTTCGTGGATATTGATAGATCTCTCATTTGTTTCTCTCATTTGTCAAATTTATTCTACTTTCATTTTTTTTTCCAAGGCCCGCTGGTAACAATATGTTTTAATGTCAAATGTGATTCGGATTCGATAATTCTGTGTAAGAAGGGATTACCCAGTCTTACCATAAATACTGTTACAAACTTTTGACAGAGGGTGTACATCCGGTTTTAAAGATAATAAACCACCCTTATAGCGGAGGACCAAGGGTGTCATTGTGTGTTGAGCATCAGAAGAGAAAGTGTGATTTGCAAAGTTTTTCTAATGGAGTGGGGTGATTATGAAAATTGTGTAGCAGTAATAGCATTGCATAAAGTGGGAAAATCAGCATCTGAGATTTTCACAACCCTTAAAAAACTGAAAATCAGCAGGATGTTTGTTTACCGGACTATCAAAAGGTTCACTGAGACTGGGACCATCGAAGATCGCCCGCGGCAAGGTCGCCCACGCACCGTGAGGAACAGGAAGGTGGTCCAAGCAGTGGCGGCTCGTATCAGGAGGAATCCTGTCCGGAGGCAATCAGTGATGGCTCGTGAGATGAACATTTCCAAAATGTCGATGTCGCGGATACTAAGGAGTGACCTGGGGGTGAGAGCTTACAGGCGAAGTACAGGTCATTTCCTCACTCCGCAGCTGAAGCGACAGAGGGAGCTGAAATGTAAGCGCCTTCTTCAGCGTTACGCCGATAATGGGCACAGGAGAATTCTTTTTACAGATGAAAAGATATTCAACATTGAGGAGTCCTACAACCGCCAGAATGACAGGGTGTATGCTACAAGTTCTCGAGAAGCTCGTGAGAAAGTTCCGAAGCTCATCAGGGGTCATCATCCATCGTCAGTGATGGTTTGGTGGGGTGTGGCGTATGACGGTGCTACCAAGCTCCATTTCTGCGAGAAAGGAGTGAAAACCTCCGCACAAGTCTACGAGACCACCGTGTTGGAGCCAATCGTAAAGCCCTTGTCCAACACCTTATTCCAGAACCTGCACTGGAGCTTCCAGCAGGATTCAGCACCAGCCCACAAGGCGAAGTCCACGCAGAGGTGGCTGAGGGACAATCTGCCGGACTTCATTTCCACAAGTGATTGGCCTTCTAGCAGTCCAGATCTCAACCCATTGGACTACCAGTTGTGGGCAGAGTTAGAGCAAAACGTGTGCAAGAAAAGACACCCCAACATTGGCAGTTTGAAACGGGCTTTGGTGAAAGCAGTGGCGGATTTCCCATTAGAGAGGCTTCGTAGTGCTATTGATGAATGGCCACAAAGACTAAGAGACTGTGTCAAAGCCAAGGGCGGCCATTTTGAAAACTGATTAGTGCTTTCTGTTCAGAATAAATGTAAGTAGTCCATTCTATAAGGAGAATAAAGTATCTTGAAAACTGTAGGAGTATTTCATCAAAAAGTTTGTAACAGTATTTATGGTAAGACTGGGTAAGTATTCTCAAAAACATTTGATTTTTGGCATTTAGAATCTGAATTTTTCAAAATCCTTTCTTATTGAGCACCTACATTATGAAACGAAGGTACTGTCAAAATTCCAAGTCTCTACCTGTTATAGTTTAGGCTGTACGTTGATTCCTGTCATTCAGTCATTCAGTCAGTCAGGACAAAGCCTTTTATATATATAGAGATTGTAATAACGGGTGTTTCGTGCGTTATCTAGGCTATTGCTGGGGCATGTACCTTCCTTAACTGTGTGACTCATTCCAAGACTTTATGTGACAGCAGAATTATGAGTCTTGCATGTTTTATGTAGAAAGAGCATGTTTAAACAGCAGGAGTTCATAAACGCAGAGGATGTGGCTGGATTATCAGATGACCTCTATGCATGTATTTCATTATGTTAATTGCCTCTTGGCTTAAGCAATTTATCAGCCTAATAGCTTGATTGATTGAGCAGTAATCCTATTATCTACCTGGCAAGCTTAAGTGGCTGCAAGGAGTGTGCAAAAAGTCTTCATGTCGACTAATTGAAGGTTCTGGCAGCCTGATTGAGCGAGAACTGTAATTGGCCGAGGTGTCCTTCCTGTGAAGGACTACCCCATGTCGCTTTCCAATTGCTTCGCTCCTGCTGCTCTGGACTTTTTGCTTGTCAATGAACTCCTGGTGAGAAATGAGAATTGCAAGACCATGTAGCACGTCTCCTAATAAAAAGTGAGGTCTTAAGGGGGGGGGGATACAGCTTTCGGTGAAATTCATAGGCAAGAAACAGATGAATTTCATTTCTTTTTCTCAGCAATGGATTGTTCTAAAATTAATTTGTAAACATTTTCTTTTTCAATAATATATATACAGGGTGTTAAAAAATTACGTTTACAACGTTTCAGGGATGATAGAGGAAGTAAAAACAAACATTTTATTTATGTGACAAAACTTTGGCATATGCGCCGTTTATTGTTGTAGGCCTACATAAGTGTTAATTGCAACATTCGAATTTTGTTAGTATTACCCAGAAGGAACGAGGACAATTGTCGTTTTAGAGATGGTGTCCAAACTTCCGTTCATTGAAGGCATTGCACAACTGGTATCTTCGTACTATGGACTGTCTGCAATGCTCAAAAAGGCCAAACATTGTCTCAAATAACATGTGCAGCTTCAACAATGCGAGCAACTAATTTTTCTGCCGTATCGATCGGTGTCTCATAAACAAGACGTTTCATGTCTCCCCACAAAAAGAAATCCAGTGGACATAGGTCCGGTGATCGAGGTGGCCACCACTGTACCGCCCCACCCCTGCCGATCCAACGATTGGGGAATGTAGCATTTAGATGGTTCCTGACACGACGATCAAAGCAGTACAAACAAAACTAATCGGTGCGTGTTGTGACGGCAATTAAGCCATCTACCCTTAAGTCCATCTAGCGGCAAAACGGAGCATATGCCAAAGTTTTGTCACATAAATAAAATGTTTGTTTTTACCTCCTCTATCAGACCTGAAACGTCGTAAACGTAATTTTTTAACACCCTGTATATATTTTTACATAAACTATTAATGTTATATGAATGATTGTACATAGTGTTGTTCATATGATATTAACAAATACACAGAAAAATAATCACTCATAAATATTGATAATAAGTTGTCACGGAAACGACATTTCAGTGCATGAAACTTGGGTACCATATTAAAATGATAATTACCCTAACATGGTAATATTATACGAGAAAAATTCCTCCGAGACCGGGACTTGAACCCAGGACCTTTGGCTATCCGTGCCAATGCTCTGCCAACTGAGCTAATCCGGAGTTAAACCTAGAGCACCAGATGGAACCTCCCCCCTATGACTGATTGCCCTTGATGGGCATTACATGTTGTAGTGTTTTATTTTGCTTATAAATCCTACCGATTAACTTTAATGGTCGACCACTGTTGAATATATTTACGTCATGTACAGTATTGTAGATATTGGATAACAAATATGTTCGTCATTTTAGTTTTTTATCAATTCAAATAAAATACAGAATGATCTAATACCCAGCCGGACACCGGTTCAAATTGTCTCATTTCACAACAGCACAGTCATTGGAATCCTGTGTTAATTACCGACCTATTGATAAGTTTCTGGATATTTAAGAATTATGTTATGTGGGGATAATTATTATATTATATCTGGTATTCGTAGAAATTTCTTTGCTTAAACAATAAATTAGTTGCAGTAAAACATACTAAAAGACTCGCGAACGAAATTCTCCGAAATAATGTATAAATTAACTACTCGTTATGCTATTGCCAATGCAATACTGAAATATTTCCAGTATATCCTTTTTCATCATACTTTTTTTCAAATAAAAGGCTTTGTCCTGACTGACTGACTGAATGACAGGAATCAACGTACAGCCTAAACTATCACAGGTAGAGACTTGGAATTTTGATAGTACCTTCGTTTCATAATGTAGGTGCTCACTAAGAAAGGATTTTGAAAAATTCTGATTCTAAATGCCAAAAATTAAATGTTTTTGAAAATACTTAACCCCTTTTTGCACAGATTTATCAAAACAAATTCTCAGAACGTATTGTTAGGTATCAGGTGGGCTTGGATTAAATGAAATGGATGTTTGACAAATTAGAGAAGGTATCATTATAATTCATATTATCTATATTAATAAAAGGAATTGTCCTCGATGTCCAGCAAAATCTACTGAACGCAGAGATCTGAAATTTTAAACATAGATGGGCTGAAGGGTCGGAAAATGCACCTCGAAGCCGGAATTTTAATTTTAGTTTTCGTTCGTGAGTTATGAGTGAAAAACGGGTAAAACACGTGCATTTTTTGCGTTTTCAAAACATAAGTTTTCAGTTATACATTTCAATGTCAAATCAATTACAGTTGACTTTGGCTATTTTTGTCATATCTTGAAAATAAAACTTTCGCGATCGCTTGAATGTTGTAAACCCTAAATATGGTAAAACGTTGTTTTATTTGGACGAATCTCACTAGACAGAGGTTTTCTGGGCCAAGAAACTCGAATCTGAGGACGCTTTTACCAGACGATGCTATCTAATCGTGGTATGTAGTCCACGTGATTTAGGTGTTATTAATAATTAAGGAATCGCGCACAATGTGCATTATCTTAACCTACTGACAAACACCCAGTCCTGAACCCGGGAAAAGGATTTTTCACTACTGAAAAATCCTTGACCCGGCCGGGAATCAAACCCGGGCCGCCGGAGTGGAAGGCAGGCGCGCTACCGACTCACCCACGGCGACGTGTTAGGTGTTATTAAATATAATGATTTTACTATTATGCTCTTGATTTTTAATTTTTGAAAGAATTATCGCGGGCGAAGCCGCGGGCACATGCTAGTACGTATATAAAAGGCTTTGTCCTGACTGACTGACTGACAGGAATCAACGTAGAACCTAAACTATAACAGGTAGAGACTTGGAATTTTGACAGTACCTTCATTTCATAATGTAGGTGCTCACTAAGAAAGGATTTTGAATAATTCTGATTTTAAATGCCAAAAATCAAATGTTTTTGAGAATACTTAATCCCTTCTTACACAGAATTATCGAATCCGAATCACATTTGACATTAAAACATATTGTTGCCAGTGGGTTTGGAATTAAATTGAATGGAAGTTTGACAATTACAGTTGGCTTTGTCTATTTTTGTCATACCTTGAAATAAAACTTTCGCGATCGCTTGAATGTTGTAAGCCCTAATATGGTCAAACATTGTTTTATTTGGACGAAACTCACTATACAGGGGTTTTCTGGACCAAGGAATTCGAATCTGAGGTCGCTTTTATCAGGTGACGCTATCTAATCGTGGTATGTAGTCCACGTGATTTTAGGTGTTAATAAATATAATGATTTAACTATTATGCTCTTAGTTTTTAATTTTTTAAATAATTATCGCGGGCGAAGCCGCGGGCACATGCTAGTAGGCTATATTCAAACTGGCAAGTGCCGCGACTTCGTCCGCGATTATTTACTCAACTGCTAGATGTTTAGCTTAAATTACTTAACACAAAAATAATTAAAACTTTATATTTATTAACACTGACATCGTTTTTACATAAATGCTCCATCCTATTTTGTCTCCTTTTACATGCTTAGGACCTATGATAAACATCCATATTTCTCAACTAAAAATACAAAGCATACAGCTATGAATAACTTGCCAGTGGATATAATTCTTTACCGACTTCTGTTATGGCATATTCGTTGGCACACAATCAGACTGAAGCAACTGAAAATGCTGTCCCTGCAATACGGACTCTTATTCGACATCAAAATATGAAGTAAAAATATGGTATTCTCTCTGTCCAGGGTAGAGAAAGTTGAGTGACTGCATCACAGTGTGCATTATTTTCGTGTATTTCATTATTTATTTACACCAATGAATTATATTGATGGCTTCTCTAATTTTGTCAAAGTCCCGTGTCATTCACTTCCAAAGCTACCTGTGACAACTGCCAACAATAACTGTTGTCATGAGAACTGTATATGGAATTTGACTTGGATCGATGGTGCAGGAGTGGCTACAGATTCAACCAAAATAATTTTTCTCACGCGGAATCGAAACACTTCCTATCTGATGGTATAAGTGCATTGAACTGGGAGGGGACTATGTAGAAAATAACGTACAAGCAAACATCCTTTCTGCAGTAAAATAGTGGGAAAACAAATTATTTTTTTTTTTCATTTGATTCTCCCTCATAGCCTATATGAATAGAGTGGCACATTACTGATCAGTTTAGTAAATTACCGTGTATAAGTTTGACATTTTGCATAAAAAAAGTCTTAAAATTTTATCCAGTAGTTTTTTTACAACAATGGAAATGTACGAATACATACAATAATATACATTTTGTTGTTAAGTATATTTTAAGCTAAGACAAAGCAATTATATCTGTGTTTTAAAGTTTAATATGGGAAATATTGTAGTAATGACAGCAGTCAGTAAATAAAAGTAATTATATAAAATTCAATAATCTCAATGTTGTAATATAGGCCTACCTACATATATTGTAATTATGTATCAAAGAATTGTATTGATACAGCTTACAGAGTTCACGTATTATGAAATTGTCAATAAAACTTTTTCCAGCACTCAGATTTTTAAAGTGAAACTTCTTTAGCCGCGGTAGGGGTAAATCGAGAGCTTGTGTAACGCTAAAAAATCGTCACGAAATTAATGTAACGCTAAAAAATCGTCACGAAATTAATGTAACGCTAAAAAATCGTCACGAAATTAATGTAACGCTCAAAATCGTCACGAAATCAGTGAGGTGTGACGGAATGGACTGCACAGAAAACAATCAACTCAATGATTAGGCTCATAGTTAAAAAATCCAAAAATTAAAAATTAAAAAACCGAAATCCAAAATTTAAAAAGTCCAAAATTAAAAAATCCAAAATTAAGAAATTAAAAAATTCAAAGATCCAAAATTTAAAAAATTCAAAATCCAAGATTAAAAAATAAAAAAAATTCAAAGATCCAAAATTTAAAAAATCCAAAGTTAAAAGATCCAAAATTCCAAAATTAAAAATTCAAAGATCCAAAATTCAAAAGTCCAGAAATCCAAAATTTAAACAATAAAAAATCCAAAATTAAAAATTTTATAATTAAAAAATCCAAAATTAAAATATCGAAAATCCAAAAATTAAAACAAGTTTCACTTCTGTCGCGTGGCGTTCCACGCACAATTTTTTTTATAGATTCCTGTTAGGTTTTTGTACTAGTGCTTTCAGGCTGAATACTTTATCCATTTTTTTGTATCTACCTTCTTAAGGGTAGCACTGAAAGCAGGGAGAACGTTATGCCAGATCGGTCCGGAACATGATACAGTGTTTTTGGTTACGTAATATCACAGTTGACCGTCCTTGTCCATATACAGTATGTTGATAATTATCTGGAAGCTAAGCTTCATTGCGCATTCTCATTATGTCTGAGTGGTTTTGTAACATTCAGCGCCAAGGTCAGATCTCCCTGGTGCCCGGATATACCGAAACCACAATAGAGTCACCCCCCCCCCGGATTAATGCACCTTCCAGACCCCGGCATTGCTACTAGGGTGAGGGTACTAAACCCCATACATATAGTCTACACCCCTCTTCATCAATTATATAAACAGTTACCAACCCTTAACGCTGTATACACTTGCATTTCCCTTGCTGTATTGCAAACGTTATATTCTGGACGGCTTGCCAGAAAACTGATAGTTTCTCTCTCTCCCCCCCCCCCCCCCCCCCCCCCGAGGATTCTCAGAATACTCAGCATTAGTCAGTCCTCGCTGAGCATCTTCCTGTCTTAGCCATAATAACGGTTGGTTTACAGGCTGGTATTTTTTAAGTGCCAGATTGGTACTTTATGAGATTATGTGGGCGACCGGAAACTGTCTGTCCGTCTATCTGTCACTCCGTGTGTCTGTACGCGCGATAACTTAAATACGCTTTATCGGATTTTCATGAAATTTGGTATATGCACTCACAACGTCCATCGGAAGAAGGCTATTGATTTTGGACCAAATCAGTTGCCCGGTACCGGAGTAATGCCCAATTTAGTGCCTATTTTTTGGTATTACATTGTTTAAAAATTAAGATTTTATGAATTTTATCTTATTTTATAAATGTGACAAAATGCAGTTTTAATTGTAATTATTGGAACTTCAAGCAAGCAAAAAACACCTTGAAGATGGTGCAAGTGCACCGAAAGGCCTAGGCGACGAATTACAAATTAAATCATAGTTGAGCAACTGGTATCACATTTATTTTATTCAATTGATAATCTAATTGCACGTAGTATATATATATATATATATTGTAGTCGGCTCCGGTGGTCTAGAGATAGCGTGCCTCTAGCTCCAAAGGTCGCGGGATCAAGCCCAGCCGTGGTCGATGGATTTTTCAGGACGTAAAAATCCTGGGCACGGAGTCCTTCGGGAGGGACTTTAAGCTGGGAGGCCCGTGTCCTAGATTTACGGCACGTAAAAGAACTCCAAGCCTAAATTAGATCATCAGGACAAAATTTATCGTCCAAGAAATACTTAGTTTCCAGAGGGGGGTTGCGAGGCGATGGGCTTACCACCTATCCCTCTGCTCTCCCTCGGAAAATAAGCGTAACCAAATTAGTATACATAATGACACCTCCACTAGGAGGGCCTATGCCCCACCATAGGGGTTGCGGAAACGAGTCAGTCAGTCATACATTATATATTCTATGAAATCCCCACTTGATGTGTACAAATGTTTTAGGGGACAAGTTTTATGTATCATAATTTGGAAATACAATTAAATTTGATCACAATATACTAGCACTATATATTAAGTTACATAAGGATTTCGTTTTCAGTTATCTACTTCCTTGTCTAAGTTTTGATAGTGGTTTTTAGGCGGTCTCTACTTCATACTTTACTATTACTTAGGGGCGTATTTCTATGACCTAAAAAATTGGATATATGCATGCATTTATGACCTAAAAAAACATTAAAATATGACCAATAAAATTTAAAATATGACTTTACCACTTACACATTATGTATATATTTTTTTAAGTTTCATTACAATTCATTTTTTAAAATATAATGTTAATTATTTAAAATATCTGTAAATTCTCAAAAAGTTTCAGTATAATGCAAAATTTACAAAATATGATATGAAACTTCAAAATGTCTTTAATATGCACACAAATAAACAAAAAAAATATGACCTAAATATGCATATTCATACTAATTATGCTACAGTAGTTGAAATTTTTCTAAATATGCAGTTATATGCACAATAAAAGCCGTTCCATTTTCACCAGGATGCTTGGAATCGGGTTTAAATTAGTCGGAAACCTGAAATAATGCAAAGGGGAAAAATATGACATGTCATAAAAATCCGCCCCCTAACTATTACAAAAGGTAAACGATGAAAACGGACCATTTTAATATAGCCTGTGATGTGTAACTCAGTAAAGTAACGAAATATACAGTGTGATCCGTTTGAGATGTCAGAAAAGTAAAACGTTATATTTAAGAGGTTAATGTATATAGCTCTGTGAAATTTGCTGTAATGTAAGTGGAAAGGATGGGAGTTAACAATCAGTGATGTTTGAGACTTTGGCCATATGGCTTGGCGGCGCTATCGTGAATAGAAGACAAAATGGTGGTCACGCCACAACAGTGCGCTCAGTGATTAGTATGGTATTTATGCGAAGTTTTCTAGTGTAATATAAACACAGCGGGCTTTCCAATGTCAGTACAACTGCCCCTTCGCATCGAGACAGTTAACTGGTATCGCATGTTCTTGGAAGATGGTCTCAAAATGCCTCGTACAGGCGGAAGGTTACGTGATAGCACTTGACTCCTCCAGATTTTTTTTTGTGTAGGGGTACATCAAGTCAACTGTGTACACACAAAAACCACAGAATGTAGCTAACCTATGACAGATGATTACAGCGACCTTTCAGCAAATCACTCCAGAAATGCTCCGCGCCACGTGGCGGAACCTGTCCGCGAGATATGATCTGTGCCGCATTCGCAATGGCGGTCATGTTGAGTGCTAATGTCCTGGAATACAAAACTTACAGGTTTCCTACACCTGTTTGTACCATTAACAATTAATAAATTTAAATAGTTTCTTGTACACAATGCTTTACTTTTCTGACATCTCTAACGGATCACCCTGTAGATTCAACTAATATTTTACCAACGACTGAGATGGAGCACCATCGTTCTCAGTTCTTTTAATTTGTTTTTTGCCCATATAGCATGTGCACTTGGTTTACTCCATCGCAAGAGAAAACCCGGTCTGTTGACACAGTGCTAAGAGGTTCCGGCCACACGGATTACCTGTAATCGAGTTTAGTTCCCTAAGAAGATTTCCCCTCCTTGCATTCGTAAACATACGGAAGGAAGCCGTAGCATGATAATGTTATTTTCAGTCTCTCGACTTGATTTTATGTCCCAGAAGCAGGAAAACTCGTTTAGGAAGTCAGTCTATAAGATAGTAAGAGAGAGTATTTGTCTGTCTTTCTGTCTGATTGTCTCTGTACGATGCCCACAGAACACCAAGCACACAGAGATCTGAAATTTTTCACAATAGATGGAAAAGCAGAAAGGTGTTCGAATGCACCTCGAAGCCGGATTTTTTATTTTCGCTTTCATTCGCGAGTTATGAGCGAAAAGCTGGCAAAGAACGTGATATTTTTTTGCGCTGTAGATGCATTCGTTTTCACTATTACAGTTTAATATGCGAAATTAACTGCTCTGTTGCCATAGCAATCAGAAAGGAAAGAGCATCGTTGATGTTTTCAACATAACGCATGGAATTCTTCATCGTTTCGATTTTGTTAGCCTGCACTGCTTGATTCTTTTGTTTCTAATAACTTTATTCAATGATTATGTAGAAGGTCAGTTTCATATTAGCCATTCAGCCTCTGCAGCGCTATTAAAAGTGAATGGGGAATATTTCCGTTGCACAAATCAATCACACGGTTTCCTTCGACAGAAGAAATCTTTCCTCAGATTTCATTAACTTATAAAAATTATTTTTAAATTTTAATCAGCTGTTTAATTGTTATTAAAGCACTTCATATGTTACGTTTAGAAGTGATATAACTCCGATATTTTTACAGGGAGAATAAATTTGCATTGGTTGAATTTTAACTGCAATATCCATCGGGAATAATTATTGATGATTATACTTCTCAATTTATGTTTTTGCTATTTCATCTTGGCAATGCTAGATCTCAATGGAAAACGAAGTACAAAAAAGGGTATTATGCAGAAGTTCTAAGCTTAGATGAGGAAATGATTCTGTTGTCCTGAAATATATGCACCCTAGTGGAAGGTCATGGATCTGGCTCATATAAGAAGATATTTCTGTGCAGAACACTTCAGTCATACGGTATTGAAAAAGTTCAAAAACTAAGGCTTTTTAAAAATCGTTTTGAATTATTTTATTGACAAACTCTTGATGTGAAATACGATTCCGCAAATTTGAATTTATGAAGATTATAAGTAGGGTTCGGATGTTTATGAACTAAAACTGTTGAAAATATTACTGCACATATGACCTTAAAAGTGACTAAATATAACCCAAATATCCTAAATATTACCTCATAAAAAAAACGTATTTTCTAAAAAGAAATGTTCCAATTTGAAACGTTTAATGACACTAAATATTACATCACATTAATTCAATGAGATAATCAGTTTTTAGCAATTTTACGAGTGATTTACGGTTTTAATACTTGTAAAGAACTTCTCATCTGTTAATGGTTCCAGATGCCACTGCAAATGTGAACCGAAGATATTTTGAAAACATGTGACTATTCGTGACCCGTATTTGAGGGGAAAATTAAGTCGACAACTTAGTGTAAATACTGCATAATTGTTCTCTTTTACTAAATTTATAACTGAAATATGACGTTAAATTATGGTTGAAATATGACCAAGACCATGAAAATGACCAAAATATGACTTAATGTGCAAAATATAAACGTAGGATAACAAATGTGCAATTCATGTTTAATTTGTGTTTGCGGTGAGAATGGAGGTCAGGATAAAAATATGACAAGTCCTTAACATATAATTGTTTTTAATATCTATTCTGTGAATTCTCTTTAACTTTATGATCCTGTTGCCAAACGTCTTCACATTTATGAGATGGATTTTATTGTTGTGTTTGCTAGCGTAATTCCTCTGTTGACTATACAATTAGTCCAAGACAAACATCGTAAAGTCTGAACATACTCAATGGTTTCCGGTACTTAATCTCTATGCAATAAGCGATGACTAATCAAACTACTAAAGTGCCATTCTAACGACAAGAATGATCATCATCAGTGCCCGGATTGTAATGACATGTCATCTTTTTATTGATGCTACATAGACATTGCCAACTTGTCGATAAATCCTAATCATGGCCTCTAAATTATAGAAATGCTATTTTACTAGGTCATTTTTTGTCATTTTATGCAATTTTATTTTTTAGGGCATTTATTTCAATTTTAGGTCATTGTTTTGTCATTTTCGTGTCACTTAGGCCTACTTCCTTATTTAGTCATTTTCATGTATTTACATTGAGTGCATTAACTTTTTTTTCCGTCGCTAGCGGTGCTATCTTTGAAGTGTTGTTTGATTAATGCAAGAAGGAAAAATTCGGCGTTGAAGTGTTGACATGTCTCAATCGGAAGTGAGAATCAAAGAAACGCCAAAATTTTGTATTATTATTATTATTATTGTTATTAGATTAACTTGGCACCAGAATCTGCCACCTGCTTGGATTTGAGAGTACAAACTACTGTTTACCCTCAATAAACAACAATATAATCCGGCAGACCACAAAAGGATGTGCCGAATTTTGACTCACCAGTACCTCACTGGCAGTAATAATTTCCGTGAGAAAAGAACATTCATAACATTACAGTTATTTACAGTTTTTACAGTAGAAACTAGTCTATAACTTTGTGTATACAATAATAATTTTATATAAATAAAATATTAGTTTTTAGGTCATTTTTTATAATCATTAAGTCATTTTCTTTAAAATTTAAGGTTATTTTATAGGTCATTTTTCGAACAATTTTAGGTCATCAGAATCCGGGCCCTGATCATCATCTTGACAATGTATGCGAGTAAAGAACATTCGTGCTACATTCAAGAAATATTTCATCAAATTCGTCTCCCACAATACCATCTAATGCGGAGAAATAAAACTGTTTTATCCACTAGAAAGTGTTGTTCTAGAACAAGAGACTAGAGTTCTCTTGGGAAGGACTCAAGAGAAACTTTTAGTGACAGCATTTTACATCTCAACGATTCCCTAGCCAGTGTTCTGTATTAGTAAAGCTGTTTAGTCTGGCAAGAAGTTCTTTTCCTTGTCAAATTGATATATTTTCTTGTTCGATAATGGACCATGCAGACGATATAGTTAAACTATTGCTACTGATGTACTCATGCGTCACCGCAAAACCTGCATAAAGACCAATAAATAGGCATAATAATTCAATGTTTTATCTTAGAATATGAACATATTAATTATCGTATTAAAATAGTTTTCAATGGAAACCAGCTATTTCATTTAAATGTTTCTAATCGACTTAAAACTTATATTCCACTACTGATTTTTGTTTATGAATGCATATATACAAATATAAATTCGGCTCTGAAAAGGGTAATGAATATCTTGAATAACTTATCTCGGGCTCTGAAATGTTATAGTTAGGGGGCGGATTTCTATGACCTAAAAAATAGGATATACGATGCATGCATGCAGGATATCGTATGCATGCATTTATGACCTAAAAACATCAAATTTAAATGACTTTACCACTTACACATTATGTATATCTTTTTAAGTTTCATTACAATTAATTTAATTAAATTATAATGTTAATGATTTAAAATGTCTGTAAATTCTCAAAAAGTATCAATATAATGCAAAATTTACAAACTATGATATGAAACTTCAAAATTTCTTTAATATGCACACAAATATGCCGAAAATATGACCTAAATATCCTACAATAGTTGAAAATTTCCTAAATAAGCAGTTATATGCACAATAAAAGCCATTCCATTTTCACCAGGATGCTTAGAATCGGGTTTAAATTAGGCGGAAACCTGAAATAATGCAAAGGGGGAAAAATATGACATGTCATAGAAATCCGCCCCTAGTTATAGTAATTTAAGATTCCTTTTATTTTCTTATTATGGTTTGAGTTGGAAAATAAAATATTGAATTTTAGTAGCCAATACCTGTTTATCAGATATACTGCATATGTGAGTATTGCCATAATAGTGAAGTTAAACACATGAACGTCAATTCTCTTCTGAAAAAATACATTTCCCTACTTACGTTACTTATGTCTACTAGGGTACATAAATTGTAAGGTTTACAGCTGTATACTATCATTAGGACCCTGAAATGAAACAGCTGATTTCGGTGTTAACTTTCTTCTATTTCAGTGGCTATTTCACGAAATAAGTTATTTTATACAGTAGGTCTAATAGGTGTGTGTTGAAATATTAAACATAATTACAATAGGCCTTAAGTAGAGATAATTTAAGTGCAAGTATGGTACTTAATGAGAATGTGTGGGGGACGGGAAATTGTCTGTCCGTGTGTCTGTACGCGCAATAACTCAAATACCCTTTATTGGATTTTCATGACACTTGGTATACGCATTTATAACGTCCATGGAAAGAAGCCTATTGATATTGGACCAAATCGATTGACCTGTGCCGGAGTAAAGCCCGGTTTAGTGTTTATTTTGTCGTAATTATATCAGGAAGTATTTATCACATGCAAATCAGTTCTCATGACAGCAATTGTTTTACAGTGTTCGTATGCGGCTTTTGAAGTTAAAATATAGGTAACTTTGACTCTACCCATATTTTCCTTCACGTGCGCTTATCAAACTAGTAGACCTTTTGTTCTTCCGAAAGCCCTGCTCTGAAATCGATTTAAAAAGTAACTTATTTTCTGCATAACTTAGGCTAATTGCATTTAGTGCTTTATCAAAAAATCTAACTGCCGGTAGCTAGTTTATGAACCAAATTTTTATGGCTGAAATAGTTATTTTGAATTGTAACTGATTAATAGGTACACGATAATAGTAGGCCTAGTAGTAGGAATAATAGTATTTGCAGTGATTAAAATGAAGGAAATGGATAATTATTAAGTGCCAGTATGGTACTTTATGAGATTGTGTGTGGGGTCGAAAAATGTCTGTCCGTCTGTCTGTCTGTCCGTCCGTCCGTCCGTCCGTCCGTGTGTCTGTACGCGCGATAACTCAAATACGCTTTGTCGAATTTTAATGAAACTTGGTATACACGTTTATAATGTCCATGGGAAGAACCCTTTTGATATTGAACCAAATCGGTTCACCGGTACCGGTGTAATGCCCAATTTAGTGCCTATTTTAATAGATTATGGCGCCTTTCTAATGGAAAGGCGCCATAACTCAAATACGCTGTATCAGATTTCCATGAAACTTGGTATACTCATTTATGACGTTCATGAGAAGTGCCCTATTGAATTTTAACCTAATCTGTTGACCGGTACCGGAGTAAACCCCAATTTAATGTCTACTTTAAAGGCGCAATAACTCAAATACGCTTTATCGTATATTTATGAAACTTCGTATACGCATTTATAATGTCCATGGGAAGACGTCTATTTATAATAGATAAAATCGGTTGACCTGTTTCGGAGTAATGCTCAATTTAGTGCCTATTTTATGGTAATATACGTATTCGAAAGAATTTATAAAAAAAAATGAAAATCAATTATCTTGACAACACTGCCTACTGTTTTACTGTTATCTTATAAGGCCTTGGAAATTAAAATACAGGTAGCTATGACAAAAAACACTATCGATTTACAAGCACTTATCCAACTAGACCGTTAAAATGACCCCGGTGGCCGAGATGGTAACGCTTTGGCCTCACATTCTGGAGTCCATGGTTCAAAACCCGAAACCGGCCAATTTGAATTTTTTTTTTTGACATTTTTATGTGAGTGTGCGATTGTCATGATATCACATATCTGTACAGTTCAGGTGATGCTGGAAGATTTTAATCTCATTAAAAAAAACTAGACCTTTGTTCTTCCGTTAGCCCTGCTTAATGAATCGATCTGGAGCTTAACTTGGAAATCAATTTTAAAAAAAACATATTCTGCATATCATAATTGCAGTCATAACTGTTTAAACAAAAACATACTGGCACTTTGTTACATCAGTTTACCTGATTTTATTTATTTGTGCGAAAGGAAAGAGAACGACAGTGACATTTGGTGATATCCTCAATAATTGCTAATAACGTGCTAGCACCTTTTTCTTTACACATAATGGCCTCAGTCCGTGAAATGGAACTTAGATATAAATGGAGAGAGTTCTGTTAAACGAAGTTAATGGTTTAAAATACTGTAGCATGAATATAATTCAGAGGCTTGATGAGTAAAGAAATGTAGAATATTTACTGTTCTAGGCCTATTATCTATTATGTATTTCGCTTACAAGAGACAGAGTCTACATTATAGTACTAACATTTACATGGATAATAATAGTTGAAGAACTACAAGCGTGTTCGGAAGTAATAAACCTGTTGACATGGGAACAAGCATAGCACGGTTATTACTAAACTATTGTCATGGCCTGCTTTAAATACACACACGACCAGTATAATCATACTTGTAGTTACAAGCACGCCTTTCTCTCACGACCCTTGTAATTATTATACACTAATTATGTACCACGGCATTGTAATATAACAATAATTATGGTCCTTATTAGTAGAAAACGCACCTAACTCAATAACATTAGTCCAACACTTCAATTAAGCTTGTGAGAATGGATTGAACATGTCGAAATAACTGTAATCTCTTCTCTATATATATAAAAGGCTTTGTCCTGACTGACAGGAATCAACGTAGAGCCTAAACTATAACAGGTAGAGACTTGGAATTTTGACAGTACCTTCGTTTCATAATGTAGGTGCTCACTAAGAAGGGATTTTGAAAAATTCTGATTCTAAATGCCAAAAATTAAATGTTTTTGAAAATACTTAATCCCTTTTTGCATAGAATTATCGAAACAAATTCACAGAACATATTGTTGCCAATGGTATAGGTGGGTTTTGGATTAAATTAAATGGATGTTTGACAAATTAGAGAAAGTATCATTATAATTCATATTATCAATATTAATAAAAGGAACTGTCCTCGATGTCCAGGGAAATCTACTGAACGCAGAGATCTGAAATTTTAAACATAGGTGGGCTGAAGGGTCGGAAAATCCACCGCGAAGCCGGAATTTTAATTTTAGTTTTCGTTCGTGAGTTATGAGTGAAAAACGGGTAAAAAACGTGTATTTTGTGCGTTTTCAAAACATAAGTTTTCAGTTATACATTTCAATGTCAAATCAATTACAGTTGGCTTTGTCTATTTTTGTGACACCTTGAAAATAAAACTTTCGCGATCGCTTGAATGTTGTAAGCCCTAAATATGGTCAAACGTTGTTTTATTTGGACGAATCTCACTATACAGAGGTTTTCTGGGCCAAGAAACTCGAATCTGAGATCGCTTTTACCAGGTGACGCTAACTAATCGTGGTATGTAGTCCACGTGATTTAGGTGTTAATAAATATAGTGATTTAACTATTATGCTCTTAATTTTTAATTTTTTAAATAATTATTGCGTGCGAAGCCGCGGGCACACGCTAGTTATTAATAAATTATTTAAGAACAATAGGCCTACGCTTTCCTCTACAGTAGAAGTTATTACAGATAATTTGCTCATTGAGATGAAGTGTGTGCATTATTATTATTAAATAAATTACGAAAGTATAGAAACATTAATGAGAAAATAAAATTTACAAGAGTTCTTTATAGTAATGCTGTCTTATGTAAGAAAATATAATAAAATAACCAATCCAATGTTTTTTTTTTTTTAATTATTGAACATGATGTTATAATTCTAACAATCGCAAATATTTCGGGAGGGGTTTCAACCCCCTAAACCCTCCCCCACCGTACGCCCATGATTCAGAGCATTAATTCATTGTTTCCTGTTTGCATAAAACTTTATTGTGCGTATTAGAGCATATTTTCAGCATTATAGCGTATTTATACATTAAGAATACGTTGCATATTTATAGTATCAGATTGGACAAGGTAACAAATAATTTTCTGTTTATAGTTTTTTTTTTTTTTTCAATTGCTCACCAGTGGAGTAGCCAGAAAATTTCGGGGAGGGATGCAAAGTGCCGGTTTTTTTAAACATTGAACTAATGAAAATCGCATTTTATGCTATTTTAACACTGAAAAACTAGTTAGCAAATTTGTTTACTATACTCTATGACATGCCAACTTAAGCAAGCAATCGTTACGTAAGTTATAGTAGGCCTACTATGTATAACAAAAGTTAAATAACATGTGGAACAGTGGAAATAATAGGCCTACATTTACAAAATCAGTATTTTATTATTAAATAAAATAATTAAATATATTAAAAATGGAGCTTAAATAACTACAGTACTAATGATGGTTTCACGGGCTATAAGCCGAGTAAAAGGATATATTGAATCCAAGCTTTCGGTCGCTGACATCTCTGCGGCCTTCCTCAGGGAAGTTGCTATTAGACCTTAATTATTACAAAACCAGCCCTTCTTAAAATTGTATTTCTTTTTGAAAGTAAAGCATGCTTCCAGTCCTCAACAATTCGCACTATGGTCAAATTGGCCAACTCAGGACTTGAAACAAACATTCATGCAAGAAAATAAAAGAAAGTTAGAGGCCAAATTCCAATGGCATTCCCTTCTTGAAATTCCAGAAGAAAGGTACCAAGACGGGTAGATTCGTGAGGTCACTGGATACTCACATTTTTTTTTAAGAACTAGCGTGTGCCCGCGGCTTCGCCCGCGATAATTATTTCAAAAATTAAAAATGAAAAAATAAGAGCATAATAGTTAAATTATTATATTTATTAACATCTAAATCACGTGGACTTCATACCACGATTAGAGCGTCGCCTGGTAAAAGCTACCTCAGATTCTAGTTCCTTGGCCCAGAAAACCTCTGTATAGTGAGTTTCGTCCAAATCGAACAATGTTTGACCATATTTAGGCCTATATTGATTATCCCTCTTCCATCTATGTTGAAAATTTCAGATATCTGCGTGCCTTGACGTTATAAACAAATGAATCGACCTGCGTGGGTTTTTATTTCCAAGGTATGACAAAAAATAGCCAAAGCCAACTGTAATTGATTTGATGTTGATATGTATTACTGAAAACTGATGCTTCGAAAACGCACAAAATACACGTTTTCTGCCCATTTTTCACTCATAACTCACGAACGAAAGAGAAAATTAAAATTCCGGCTTCGAGCTGCATTTTCCGACCCTTCAGTCTAGCTATGTTTAAAATTTCAGATCTCTGCGTTCAGTAGATTTCGCTGGGTATCGCGGACAGACAGACAGACACTTCCTTTTATTAATATAGATTTAAACTTAACTGTCTTTTCCACCGCGGCGCGACTCCTTATACGTTAAAAATCCGTTTCCCTTTGGGTTACGCGAACCCCATGTTGGATATAAGAGTTTTATAACAATGAAGCACTTGAATGTGTGTTCGCCAGGAGAGCATAACAATGTACAGTCCCGAGGGTGTTTCGCTTGAGTTGTCGCGCCGTAGTCACCCCTACCATGATCAATAAATACTCACTCTAGTGTGAAAATTAATTTAGTTCACTCTGGTTGCCACAAACTCTTTCCCATCTCAGCAAACAGTCATTAGCTGTAAGCTAACACAAATTGCCTTACTCAGATGATACGTAAGCATGTTGATGTGAGATATCTTCTCTTGATTGGATCAGTTTTAACTTACACTTACCTGCTATTTTCACCAGATTTTTCATTTTTACTTCCCCTACCCCCAAAGTGTTTGCATTGTTGAGCTCGACCAATAAAGTAATTCTATAATAGCTTTCTTCTCATCTTCTTTTATTTTTTAGTAAAAGTAAAAGTAAAAGTAAAAGTAAAGTGTTCCCTATTACAGGCCATGGAGGCCCAGAGGGTTCCAGGAGGTTGAGACTTCCAGATTTTTAGTCATCAGCACATGAAGGTGGTAAGGTTGTCAGCCTTACGCACCGGCCGCCTTTACCCCCAGGATTGCTCCTGGTACTCATTTTTGTTAGATGCTGAGTCGACCCCAGGGCCATAGTGCCACCAGAATGATTAGACCAATTGAAAAAACTCCAACGACCTCATCGACCTTCCGGTTTGTAGCGCAGCGCCTCAACCACTACGCTACGGCGTACCCCCTTTCTTTAGGCCTTTCGGTTACATTGAAATATGTTCAGGGAAACTGTAATTTTTGGATATTTGTTTTGCAATCTACAGTTATTAATAAATCTTGCTTATTTGCTTATATTATTTATTTTTATTTATTAATTTTATTTATTGTATGAAACACAAGAGAGATACTTCAGATGATTACCCGAATGGGCTAGTGCTTGTGTTCGGGTTCAGATAAGTTATTTATATTACACAATACATAATTAAATATAAATACATAAAACAAAGTACTAAGTATATAAGACTAACTTAAAATCCAATTTAAATATTTCACTTTCTTCAGATAAGGGTTATAATATTAAATATGTAATAAAGTTCCGGAATAAAGGGTTAAGGCGGAACTTTATTAAGTATTTAATTAAAACCCAATGCCTAAAATAAAAGTAATAAAAAAAAAGAGAAAAAGTAAAAAAGTTTACAAATCTACAAATTTTATTGGTAAATTACAATTACTCCATTCTGTTGACTGTGATGTACTCAAATAACTTTCTGTACTCTAGGCATAGACAATATAATTTTATTTATATGATATAGGATTTCGGAGCATATTTTACAAATTTGAGAGTATATTTGCATGCATATTTTGTCTTCTGGTAAATCATTAACTTCTGAGCCTTAATAATTACATAATAAATTCGCCAACGGAGATTTATCCAACTGCAGGTTGTATTAATAAAGTCAAATTATAAATTTAATATGTCCAGAATTTTTTTGGATCGTCCTGCAGAGTATGTAAATGTGTCACCCACAGTTGGTTATTGACACGACGCCATATTGTATCCTTGCAACACTTGGTGCTATGGCATGACCTAGGTATTGATTTCCTCATAACTTAGGACGGACTGTTGATTTTTTATTTTCCTTCAGCACAGAGCTGGTTCATTGTTAAAGAGAAAGCTCTGTCACGATATACTCAGGAAGCGGATCCAATATCTCGACTCACTGCCAGAATGGAACGACAGCCTCTCAAGAAAGCGCAAAATACAATTCTCCTTTTTTCGCCCTCTTAGAACTACGTTACGAAATTCTGACATCCCTAATACTTCTTTTTCTTCTGCTCTTAAAAGACGGTCAGTATCTTCCGGCGAAACTGGAGCGAAGCAGCAGTAAGTCTTAAAAATCTTATGTGAAAACACAACTTACTCTACCCTTTATGTTCCTGTGTAAAGTAAACGAATGTATTCCGGTAGTGCGCATTCACTGTTTCAGTTTCATTCAAAGTCGCATTATTCCCGAGGCAAGTTTGTGTGTGAAATGAGTAGCTTATAACTAGACTTCGGATTTTAGGTAAAAACCTATTTTAATCCTTAAGTGATATATGGACGAAAACTTGTATGTGCATGTTTCATAAGTGACTATGCCTAAAACTGATACTTTTATAGGATCTAAAACAGCCTATTTTTACGTTAGAGCCTAATATTGCCTTTTTACTTGTTTTTCCTCTAAAGTTCAAAATAAGTCATTTTTTGTTATAAATTCTAGCATTTATTTTCAGTTCGTACTAAATTTTTAGCTCGGAATGTGCAGTACATGACACATTTTTGACGTGGTTAAAATAGTAAGGAATGTTTAGTCTTCAGTGGAAAAATTCCTTGAAATTCCCAAGAAAATGTAGTGTTTTTCTCCCGACTCCCACATCCAGCAAAAAAAAAATAAAAATAAAATAATAATAATAATAATAATAATAATAATAATAATAATAGTAGTAATAATAATAATAATAATAATAATAATAATAATAATAATAATAATAATAATAATAAGTACTCTGAATCACTAAGGGATACAAGAGATTGAATATGCTAGTATGATATGCGTGGCTTCTGGGCGCAGGGATTAGGTTTTCACTGTTATGGTAGTAATACAGGCCCTAGTAATAGGTCTATATAATTCTGTGTACCATAGGCCTATATCTGTCTTTTATCATGATTATTGATTAATGGTGACTTCAATACATATAATATTCTGCATTGCAATTCAGATATTTCATAAAATTGGCAACTTAACGATTTTATAAGAGACTATTTTACGATTTTTAAAACCTATTTTCCAATTTTTAGAGCCTATTTTAGGTACCTAAAACAGCATTTTTAGCGACCTAAAAGTCCGAAGTCTACTTATAACTACTCCTCAGAGAATGTTTACGACATATTTTTTACATTTAAACAAAATCGTTAGATCGCGAAATTTTCTTCATGTTGTAAAGTGGCATTAAAGTTGAGAGAAGTCGTCGCCAATCTTCGTGTCACATCCTAACCCAATTATAAAATCTTGTTTTTATAAGATTTTTGGTTCTCCCGCTATGCCGCCTTGATTGATTCGTTTCTTCATAACGATGTCAATGTAGGCTAAATAACAATGTAAATAATGTAAATAAAAGATTATATTGAGCATTCTATGGATACGTAGGCTACCGATATCTATCATCATCATCATCATCATCCTATCATGTATTAGGCCTAGGGGCCCGTTACGGTCTCAATCCATCGTTTAAGGGGTCTGCCCAATGATCTCTTGCCTGATGGTTGGTATAAGTGGAGCCAACTTCTACATATACAACTTTCTTCAAGGCAATGCCGACAGACCCTCATAATCCGCAGTAAATTACTTGAAATGAGGGTGTCTTGGACAATAGAGTTGTATATTCTGGATTTTTAGCATGTTTTCTTGGCGTTGAACTTGCCTGACAGCCAATAGAATTTCGTGTGCAACCAATCAATGCTCATTTCTGAATTTTTGACATACTCCACGTGGGCACCAGACGAGTGCCTTCAGTCAGTATACCATATGCCATATACCACTCCTTAAGTGCCAGACAATGGCTTAATCCTCAAAGCGTCCCGACTGTCTACATAGGTCTAGCCTCCACTATAATTTAGAATTTGACGGGGTATTCTTGTTCGGCTCATTCTTCTTACGTGGGATATCCAGTTGTTTCTATATGTTTGTATATAGTCCATGATTGGTTCTGCTTGTAATTCTTTCATAATATCATAGTTTCTTTTGTGATCCGTTCTTGAGTAGCCTGCAGTGCGCCTCATAAATTTCATTTCTGACGTAGTTAGTCTCTGTGTATCCATACTACGTATTGTCCAGGCCTCACTGCCGTAACACAATATCGGTCTGGCTAATGTTTTGTAGATTCTAGTACGTGTGTGTTTCTGTACTATGTTAGGTTTGAAAATGTTATTAATTATTCCTGTTACTCTGTTGAATTTGATAATTTTTTGACTGAAATCTTTTTCTTCTTCATATGAGAGTTGATATCCAAGGTAATTAAATGTATTGGTTTGTTCTAATGTTTTATTGTTAATGACAATTTTACTGCGAACTGGATCTTTCCCAATAAAGGCCATGACTTTAGATTTTTCTGTTGATATTTCCATATTGTAATTTTTTGCAATTTGATGGAATGAGTGAACTGAACGTTGAAGGTCATCTTCTGAGAGTCAAGAATATCTACATTAGGCTATATTTTAATGTGAGTTTTTTTCTTATTCGCTCCTGTGCAACAATATACCTAATGTAATTCCTGACAGATAGATTTCTTATTGACTTTTTATTTATTCATAACTTTTAAGGCTGCTATAAACTTGAAACAAACATATCACGAATCGTAGGCCTATTGCATCATTAATATTATTGCCAGCGCATTTTGTTTTTGGAGTTTAACTCGGAGATCTATTATAAAAATAACTTCTTTTCTGCATGGGCCTGTCATAATTGCGTTTATCACTGATTAAAAAATATATATAGGCTATATATATATATATATATACTAGCATGTGCCCGCGGCTTCGCCCGCGATAATTATTTCAAAAATTAAAAATTAAGAGCATAATAGTTAAATCATTATATTTATTAACACCTAAATCACGTGGACTACATACCACGATTAGATATCATCGCCTGGTAAAAGCGACCTCAGATTCGAGTTCCTTGGTCCAAAAACCCCTGTATAGTGAGTTTCGTCCAAATAAAACAATGTTTGACCATATTAGGGCTTACAACATTCAAGCGATCGCGGAAGTTTTATTTTCAAGGTATGACAAAAATAGACAAAGCCAACTGTAATTGTCAAACTTCCATTTAATTTAATTCCAAACCCATCTGAAACCCACTGGCAACAATATGTTTTAATGTCAAATGTGATTCGGATTCGATAATTCTGTGTAAGAAGGGATTAAGTATTCTCAAAACATTTGATTTTTGGCAATTAAAATCGAAATTTTTCAAAATCCTTTCTTAGTGAGCACCTACATTATGAAACGAAGGTACTGTCAAAATTCCAAGTCTCTACCTGTTATAGTTTAGGTTCTACGTTGATTCCTGTCAGTCAGTCAGTCAGTCAGGACAAAGCCTTTGATATATATATATATAGTGGCACTTTATTATATCAGTTTCCCTGATTTTATTTCTGTCATGAACTTATAAATTCTAACCGATATCCATGGGAATTTAGCATTCAGTTGTCTACCACAATATAGCAGCATCCAAAGCCAACTTGTAAAATTCTGTTGAATGTGTAGAGAAGCATGTCTAATGAACTGAAGAAAAGATAAACAACCGCGAAACGGTTTGCATTGTTTAGCCAGGCACCTTAAAATAAAGAAACCCCCTGTAGACAGGAAATATATATAGAAGTCATGGTGTCGTGCCAACTATTATTTTTATGTTGCAATTCCATTGTATCCCGGCCGCCTTTGCACCACTGTGGTATTTTGTTAGTTCGCGGCAATTTAACAGCTGAAATAGCAGTAAGTTACTATTTTCTTGGCCGTGGTGCCGCAATAGTGCACACATATGTTGAACGTCAGCCTAGATATGAGTATCGATAGTTAAAACATCGATATTCACCATCGATGTTAAAATCGGCTGTAATAATTAGACCTGGGATTTTAAGGCAGATGCCTATTTTGTTCCTTATTAAATAACATGAGATTTTAAAAATATGATGTTTCATGATAAATCACTTACATTTATAGAGTTTTATAGTGCCCTAAAATGCCTATTTGGACCTTTTGTAAAATACAACTTCTGTAATTTTTACAATCTTATAAAGGACATCCCTTAATGAAAAGCAGAACACAGAGATGGGGTTTTCACAGAACTTGATTATTCCAAACAATTATCCCTTAAGGAATGCTGACTGACGGGGGAGGGGAAGGATTAAGGAGGAAGGACTACTGTGTCAAGTCACCGGTGAAAGGACATCTGTTTAAGTGAATATAGTTCGTGATGCCTAATTTTGCAGTTAATTCTTTTAAGAATAGGTATACCACGTTTCTTGCAGTAAAAAAAGACCATGTTACAGTTTAAGTGTATATTGTAATATTTTAAAGTCTGTTTTCTATCTATTTACACATTTTTAAAGCATATTTTAAGTGACTATTTTCTCTTTTAAATCCTATTTACTTGCGTTAAAAGCCTATTTTAGGTGCCTAAAACTATTTTTCTTAGGAACATAGGACTTGAAAGCAGTTTTCTCGTAACTTTTATTTATGTATTTGTTATAAATGTTCCTATCAAAGTAAATTATACATTGTTTTGTGTCATTTTTCTTGTAATTATGTGTAGAATTTATATATAGCAAACATTTTAAGATAAAATAACATATTTAAAAAAATCTAAGATTGACTGATTGAACTAGACTAGGTGACTCATGGGATGGAAATTACGGTCGGTACTAATCCCCTGCCCTTGTAAATGTGAGGGTGCTTGCGGTGAAGGAACCTACCTGGCCTCAACCGCCATCCCTTCTTGCTAAGGGTATAAGCATCTCTATCTTTTCTCAGAATGGAGATTTCCAGGTTTGCTAATAGACCCCTTATGTACGCGTAGTAGTTGAGTGTATGTGAAAGTGACCACGTCTGTGCTATTCACCCTATTTGAAGTGAGAAAGTTGTATTATCCTTGCTTTAGGGTAGAGAAATTTAATGCGAGTGTATCACATGAGATTTAAAAAAAAAATTCTTGGTTGAATACATAAAGAGCTTTCCTACAAACTTGCACGTGGTTTGAGATATATTTATACAAAACGCAGCTTGAGGTTTATAGAGGAAATGTTTGACAATAAACTGGGCCAGATTTAGTTCACAAACGCTGGGATGCGTCAGGTCCATGCTGCTGCATCTGTCACTTCACGTACAGTCTCAGCTATAAAGTGAACAGTGACTCATCTCTGCGGTTCTCTCTTTTTACGAGAAAGTATTTCTTTAATTCAGCGTTATTTTATACTTCTTTGAGCAACCAGCCCATATCAGTAGGCCATGCAACTATTGATGTGCTATTGTTTTCTATTGTTGATGCGTTTGTTTATTCAACAGGCATTAATTTTAACAATTATGGTAAAGAATGAAACAATAGTAGTAGGCCCAATAATAATAAAAACTAAACTCCGTGGCGCTACATCCCTGGAGGGACTTGGCCTACCACCCGCCCGCTGCGTCATCTCCCGTAGGCAGATGGCAGGATTGGGGGGCATGTGCTCAGCATGCCGACACCCACGGCCGTTAATGGTGGTTTTCTTGACCGGAGCCGCTACTTCTCTATCAAGTAGATCCTCAATTTTGAATCACGAGGCCTCCCTACCTCAGAAAAAACCGAGGAGGTACCGGGAATCGAACCCGGGTCAGCGACGCTAACCACAAGACCACGCCGGCGGACCATAATAATAAATCCGTGAATCTTATCTCCTGGTATCTGATTATTTAAACCAGGGCCTAGTATTCATCGTGATTTTACTTTTTCCTATATTTATTTTCAGAGTTTTTCAATTTTACGGAAATTCTTGCTTCACGTCTAAATGAACAGGCAGTACCCCATGATACAGGTATAGAGAATGAAAATATAGGCTGTACAGATTATTTCTCTTAACCTTTTCACTGCCACTGATGTATAAATTCGTCACCTAAAAATTATACAAAATCAGAGATATGTGGTTAATACATTAATGCTTTAGGTAAGAATATGAGGATTTTTTTTTCTTATTACGATCATCGTCTATGGGTACATGCTATTTTAATTAAATTTTCCTCGACAATCCCAAAATAAGTGCTCACTGATGATTTCACGTGGTTATTGTTTATATTAATATAAAAGTCAACGTTGAAATCATTTGCACAGACAATTGTTTTAAGCCTAGCGCATTGTTACATACATCACGTTTAAATGTCTTTACATCAGTCACACTCGAGATAAAACATAAAACTATTCGTCTCAATAACTGACGATTTTAATATTCTGAGACCTGATAGGCTAGATTAAAAATAACTCACGCTATAGCCTAGAATTATTCGCCTGGAGTGTTTTCCGCGTTGGTTTTATAAACGCAAAGAACTCACACCTTCCACAAAGAACTTTTTTTTACGATCGCATTAAAAGCTGGCATTATTAGAAAACGAGGTTTAGCTGAGAGAGGCGGCAGCTTTGTCTATTTTAAACCTGCGCTGACAGTTGTTTATACAAATTACAAAGAACTTAGTGCGAAGCGAGTGTGTCTGTAGATTTTTATAAAAAAGTTCAATTAATGGCTAATTTCGTCGACCTCGGTTAGGAAGCCCGGTTACTTGACCACAGTAACCATGGTTAAACAGAAAGCCGTTGCACCGATGATTTGGCCTTGTTAAAAATCCACGGTTATCTGCCACTGCTCATCTCGCCATTATCAAGTGCCAGAAAGTTTTTTTTTTATTGATATTGCGTGGGTGACGGGAAAATGTCTGTCTGTCTTCCGTACGTGTGTCTGTACGCGCGGTAACTCAAATAAGGTTTATCGGATTTTCATGAAAGTTGGTATACGCTTTTATAATGTCCATGGGAAGAAGCCTATTGATATTGGACCAAATCGGCTGACCTGTTCCGGAATAATGCTCAATTTAGTGCCTATTTTATGGTAATATATTAGAAAGCATTTATGGATTTTCATGAAACTTGGTATACGCATTTATAACGTCTGTGGGAAGAAGCCTATTGATATTGAACCAAATCGGTTGACCCGTACCGGAGCAACGCCCAATTTAGTGCTTATTTTAAGGTAATATATTAGACAGAATTTATGAATTTTCATGAAACTTGGTATATGCATTTACAACGTCCATGGGAAGAAGCCTACTGATATTGGACCAAATCGGTTGACCGGTACCGGAGTGATGCCAAATTTAGTGCTTATTTTATGGTAATATATAGAAAGAATTTATTACTGCAAATCAGTTCTCATGACAACATATTGTTTTATAATGTTCATATACGGCTTTGGAAATTGCAATACAGTTAGCTTTGACAAATAACGCTACCCACATATTCCTTAACATATGCTTATCAAACATCCTTAAGCCCTTTTTAATAAATTAATCTGTAGTTTAACTCGGAGAAATATTTAAAAAGTAACTTATTTTCTGCATATCACAATTGCAATTATCACTGATTAAACAAAAGCATTCTGGCATTTACTGTTACATCAGTTTACCTGATTTTATTTATTATGGACTGTATATGGTATTGAAGGCCTCCCTGCAGTTTAAAACGCGTGAAGATAATGAACAAAATAATGCCCGTGATATCAGCTTTGAACCAGCTTGGGATGAAGCAGGCACGAAACGAAATGAATGCATGTTGGGCTTCATGTCACTGTTTCAATTTAAACTGGTGCAGTTGATAATAATAATTGTGTAAACGTATCGTATCACAACAGTTGTAGTGAAGCTGCAAAACAGCTTGACAAAGCACAGCTTACGTAATCACTGGTTCGCTGAGACTAAACAACTGCGCCCCTAGAGACTCTTCTGTTCAATTCAGTCAGCGTGTTATTATGTTTCAGTTAGCTTGATATTTGGCCTCTACACCACTTTTTATGTAAATGCCAATTTCTCATTTTTATAGGGTGTCCATATATTGTTTATATAAAAACGGGACATTTTAATTTCTTTGTAAAAAACCTTGGACAATTAAGAAAAAAAGGACAAAAATTTCATTCACAAAATTTAGGGAATATTTACAATTTATTTTTGTCTCATGGACACAAATGATCTTAAATTTATTCTGAAGACTAGTGTAGATAATTCTGTGGCTTGGTTCTAAAAGGGCCAATGTCAATTTCTTTCAAAAAATGAGATCAAAGCATTATTGAGCTCTGCTAGTAAAAGTGCCAATGTATGTTGCTATAATTGATCCCATTCTAATTTGATCCTAGTCAAAACAAAGGGGAGGAGAACTCACAGAGACTCGCATCATGTGACAAAACGTGATTGGTTAATGTCATTAGGATGTGCCATTAGCAGGGTGTGGCTAACGGGTGTTCGTAAGTTCATGCAACAATAATATCAACATTTACACGTGAAATAACAAACTTTCACTGGCATCGTCATCATTATAGTATATCAATTAGCAAACAAAACAAAGGATTCATTGTTCACGACGACCCTGCGGGTCAGTTGTACTGAGAATAAACAAACTAACATAAACACGGTGAACACGTGCGTTCTCACGTGCGGGCTATGACAGCTATGCCTCTTTTATTTGAACAGGATCGTTCTTAAATGGGATAGAGAATAATAATAGACATCAGAAGTTACAGAAACTTTGGAGGCAAATGTCGGAATCTCTTTCGTTATCTTAGTTTTACCTCTCCCTTTTAGGATGTAACCGACCCAAGCCGCCCGGGCATGTCGGAAGTTCTCAGCAAAAAATATTACTTCTACATAGGCTTCAAGGTTAGTTACCTCAAAAGCAAGTTTTATGACATTGGCCCTTTTAGAACCAAGCCACAGGATTTATTCCAAAGAAATAGATGCCTCATATTCACTGTACATATCGCTTTTATGTATTCTATCAAGAAGTGCCTTTTTTAATAATCTCTATATATATATAAAAGGCTTAGTCCTGACTGACAGGAATCAACGTACAGCCTAAACTATAACAGGTAGAGACTTGGAATTTTGATAGTACCTTCGTTTCATAATGTAGATGATCACTAAGAAAGGATTTTGAAAAATTCTGATTCTAAATGCCAAAAATTAAATGTTTTTGAAAATACTTAATCCCTTTTTACATAGAATTATCGAAACAAATTCACAGAACATATTGTTGCCAATGGTATAGGTGGGTTTGGATTAAATAAAATGGATGTTTGACAAATTAGAGAAGGTATAATTATAATTCATATTATCTATATTAATAAAAGGAATTCTCCTCGATGTCCAGCGAAATCTACTGAACGCAGAGATCTGAAATTTTAAACATAGGTGTGCTGAAGGGTCGGAAAATGCACCTCGAAGCCTAGTTTTCGTTCGTGAGTTATGAGTGAAAAACTGGCAAAAAACGTGCATTTTTTGCGTTTTCAAAACATAAGTTTTCAGTTATACATTTCAATGTCAAATCAATTACAGTTGGCTTTGGCTATTTTTGTCAAACCTTGAAAACAAAACTTTCGCGATCGCTTGAATGTTGTAAGCCCTAAATATGGTCAAACGTTGTTTTATTTGGACGAATCTCACTATGCAGAGGTTTTCTGGGCCAAGAAACTCGAATCTGAGGTCGCTGACGATGCTATCTAATCGTGGTATGTAGTAGTCCACGTGATTTAGGAGTTAATAAATATAATGATTTTACTATTATGCTCTTAATTTTTAATTTTTGAATTATTATCGCGGGCGAAGCCGCGGGCACATGCTAGTTTATCATAGAAGTCAGCACCTGTTACTCCATTAAAGTATGTTTTGACAATACGCAAGACCTTCACTGTTGTAACATTTTTTCATGTAGCGTCAAACACACTGGCCAATCACAAAAAGCAGGACATTTGACTGTCCCAATAAAACTTTTGGAACAATGGGACAATTTATAAAAATGTGACAGTCCAGTGAAACGGCACGAATGGACACCCTACATGATTAGAGCCCGGAAGTTTTTGAAAAATATTTATTTACTGCATGCTAGTGTTACAATGTGTCCGCCGGCGTGGTCTTGTGGTTAGCGTCGCTGACTACAGATCCGTCGGCCCGGGTTCGATTCCCGGTACCTCCTCGGATTTTTCTGAGGTCGGGAGGTCTGGTAGGGGTGCACTCAGCCTCGTGATTCAAATTGAGGAGCTACTTGATAGAGAAGTAGCGGCTCCGATCAAGAAAACCACCATTAACGGCCGTGGGTGTCGGCATGCTGACCACATACTCCCCCAATCCTGCCATCTGCCTATGGGAGATGACGCAGTGGTCGGGTGGTAGGCCAAGTCTCTCCAGGGATGTAGTGACACGGAGTTTAGTTTTAGTGTTAAAATGTTTAGTCTAGTTTATAGTTTTATTTAACCTGGAGAAAGTTAAGACCGTAGGGTCTTTTCTTCCACTTCACCAGCTGTACTGGTTAAATTGCTCCATCTACTTTAAAGCCAGAAACAGATGTCGGTGTATGTAATACCGAAATACTGGCAGCCTGAACATTCTCATAATGAACAAGTGGAGTATGGAAAAGGTTTTTGCGAGTATTTTTAGCTTAATCTCTCGCGCATAGAGGGGAGAGTGATGCTGTGGGGATCGCATTGTTATTCATCACAGCTTTTCGTGTTCATATAATATTGCTTTACAAAAGTCGCTTTCCTGGCATCTACTATCGCCTCATCTTTAAATTATAAATCGTCAACTTCACCATACGCTAATAATTATTTCACGTATTTTCTTGTATGAAGACTCGTTAGGAATATACGCAGGTATTGGACATATAATATATATGTATGCGTATTTTTAGCCTAAACCCTCAAAGAAATTTCAAAACCTAAAAGCGAAGGATCGAGCAGCCTGAAAATATATTTGACGAGTATAGAATGTATTGTGGGGGATATATGAGAAATATATGGTCAATGAAAATGTTAGGTTAGAAGAGCATAATAGAATGAAAATACTTGTCTAAAACAATTTATCTTTTATTGAAGTATAGTGTCCTGTTAAAAGTAAGAAATATAATGGAAGTATGTTACATGTTTATAGAATGCATATTCTAAGTCGTTAATAAGGTCAGTATTATTACTTGATGTTTCAAAGAATAAAAGTCAAGAATGAATTCTTATATTATGTAGTGAATAATGAATTATAATTGTTAATTATTTGTAAAGGCTTAGTGAGCTTTTCAGTAATGTTAAAATTATTACTTATTCAAAATTGTTTACATTATTACAATTCTGAATAAGTTTTAAAGTTATAATATATTTTCGTGTTATATAAATTGTTTTAGACAAGCATTTTCAATCTATTATGCTCTTCTAACCTAACATTTTCATTGACCATATATTTCTCATATATCCCCCACAATACATTCTATACTCGTCAAATATATTTTCAGGCTGCTCGATCCTTCGCTTTTAGGTTTTGAAATTTCTTTGGGGGTTTAGGCTAAAAATAACGCATACATATATATTCTAAGTTTACCCTGAAATAAAAAAGATGAAATTTATTAATATTGGACATAGGCTATACTTTGCAAGTCTTCGAACATTGGTATTGCTTCTTTTCTTTCGGATTTCTGTTATGAAATGCTTTATCGTGGACAGATCTTAACTACCTCATCGCTAGACCTCGGAATTTTAGGCATATACCTATTTAGTTCCTTTGCCTGCTTTTAAGCAATGCCTGTTTTTATGCAGTTCAGAATCTCTTACCTTCTCGTCTTCTGTCCAGAAATCTAAAAATAAAAATTTATAAGGCAATTATCCTGCTGGTTGTATTATATGGATGTAAGACATGGCCCCTTACTCTTCGAGAAGAACATATTGTGAGAGTATTCGAAAACAGGGTGCTTAGGAAAATATTTGGGCCTTAGAGAGATGAAAACGGGGACTGGAGAAAACTGCATAACGACGAGCTTCATAACCTGTACTCTTCACCTGATGTAGTAAGGGCAATTCACTCACGAATGATAAAATGGGCTGGACATGTTGCGCGTATGGGGGAGGAAAGACATATCTCAAAAATATTGACTGGGAGACCCGAAGGGGAAAAAAACCACTTTGAAGGCCTAGACGTATGTGGGAGGGCAATATTAGGATGGGTTTAAGGGAAATAGGATTTGTGAGGGATGGTTGGATGGAGTTAGCACAGAATAGGGTTGAATGGCGGGCTCAGGTAAGCGCGGCAATGAACCTCCGGGTTCCATAAAATATATAATATTAATTTAGCTTGCTTAGGAATCGTCCATTGTCATTGAGTAAGTAAGTAGGTAAGGAAAATGTGAAAAATAGTTGCAGATGTTTGGAAGTTATGGAATATTATAGGCCTACTCTTTGGGAGCAGTTTTATAGTGTCTAAAATGACTTAAAGTGGGGGTCAGTGAACTGTTCTTATACAATTCAATGGCCCTAAATAGCGTGCTTGCTCCCTCACTTCGTGTGACATCGGGTATACTCGGCGATATTCGTCTCTCGCAGTCTAAACTTACGCAATATTATACAAATATAATACCGTTAGGAAAACAGTTTCTTTATTAAGTAAGGCCTAAGTGAAATGAACACAATGAACAAATATTCTATTTTTTTTTTTTTACTTACAATTTTCATAGCTCTGAATGACAAACATTTTTAATAAACTGCCAGTGTAAATTTCTTAAAAATCCCGGAGTCAATTAATAATGGCGGGTGAAGCCGCGGGCACCATCTTTAATATATTGATTGGAAATATCGCGGACAATAAAAATCCTAACAAGCCACTCCTTCCCTTGAAAAATTATATAATTGCTGAAAATTATACTGAATTTATCAAATAAAATTCACATCATATTCATCTGTCAACAAACAGTTGAGAAACAGTACATATTTATCATTGTTCACAGGTAGCTTTGGAACTGCATAATCGAATCTGATATCGTTTTCCCAGGCGGCGCTTTCTAATCGTGGAATGTACTCTAAAACCGGAATTTTAGCTGTTTCATTAATTATTAATGGTTTAGTTTATGAATGATTCGCGTGAAAGTGTTAATAAATATAATGTTTTAATAATTATTATATTCTTAATTTCTAATTTTTCAATTATATATCGTGGGCACCTGCTTGTAAAATATAGTTTTGTGAAGGGGAATTGAGAAGGTGTTCAGTGAGAGAAGTGTACACATCTCGAAGTTATCCCATATTTTTGTCGACTTCAAAAGGCAAAGAGACAGCTTTAAATAGATGCAAATTCGAATACGGAGCGAGTTAAAGAAACATGATACCATCCGGATGCAACATCACGACCACGCTGTTAGTCATCTCTTATTCTCGCTGAAAGCTTTACCGCGAATTCTCACATAATGTTATATCAATATCAAAGCCGTCATGTATTTTAGTTTTTGAATCTCAAACACTTGAAAAGATTCTTTTTCTCCTGACAGGTTTCACAACTTGATTCTTAGGAGATTGCTTTTCTGTGAATTGAAATTAAGCTTCTTCTTATTTTTCCAGGAGCTGTCATAATGACGTTATTTCGTGCGTTTGTTCTTAAAGTTAACCGCCTGCGGGGTTTTGTGGTTAGCATCGCTGACCATAGGCGTAACCAGGCCGACCATATGGGGGGGGGGTTATAACATCTGGAGAGGGGGGTTCCGGGGTCCTCCCCCCAGAAATTTTTAAAAATTAAGATGCACAATAACGAGTTTTAAGCTTCCCACACTTTAAACTCATATTAATTAATTTATAAGCAGATTATTAAAAAAGGTGACATATCACAATAATGAAATAAATAGTACAATTTTCCCTTTTTTAATCAATGGGGGGGTTCAAACCCCCAAACCCACCCCCCCCCCCTCGGTACGCCTATGTCGCTGACTACAGATCCGTAGGCTCGGGTTCGATCTCCGGTACCTCCTCGGATTTTTCTGAGGTAGGGAGGTCTGGAACGGGGTGCACTCAGCCTCGTGATTTCAAATCGAGGAGATACATGATACAGAAATAGCGGCTCCGGTCTTGGAAACCACCATTAACGGCCATGGGTGTCGGCATACTGACCACATGCCCCCAATCTTGCCGCAGTGGTCGGGTGGTAGGCCTTGTCCCTTCAGGGATGTTGCGCTACGGACGGAGAGAGAGGAGTTCTTAAAGTTACTCTCATCATTGGCAGGCACGTAGGGTATATATTCTGAGGAGTTAATGATCGAGGCAGACCTATGTTAGGATAGAAAGACCAGGATGATAAGGAGTTAAAATGACCTACAAAAACAACTTCGAAGCCGAACTGGGACCTGGATAATTATTGTTTTCATTATTTTGCTCTTAATTTTTAATCTTCAAATTAATTATCGTGGGCGAAGCCGCGGGTACCTGCTGGTTTCATATAAAATTGAAAAATTAGGCGCCTTCTCGGATTTTTTCTGAGGTAGGGAGGTTTGGAAGGGGGTGCACATGCTCGAGGCATATCATTTGCATGGACACAAAATACACCCCATAACTACGGCCTTCTTGCGGAGGACAAAGTTAATTGTTGTTCATTTTGCACAATCATTTAGGCCTATATAATGTGAATTAAATATATTATAATAAAGTTCAGCCTTAACTCTTAGCATACATCTTATCTGGATCCACTCAAAAACAGCATTTATAAGCCAGACACAAAGTACAACTCGACAGAACTGAAGATGGCGCATCAAGTACGCCGAAATGCATATTCTTTTTAAATAGTGACGCATCTTGGTTCCACGCAGAAGATACCAGCTTTCATCTACATATTATGTGACCTTTATAAGTAACAATAATATTTTGTGTCTGTCTTATAAATGCTGTTTTTTAGTGGATCCAGATAAGTTGTATGTTAAGGGTTAAGGTAAAGGTAAAGTGATCCTTATTATCCTTATACAGGCCATGGAGGCCCAGAGGGTTCCTCTCCCAGTATGCTGGGCAGGTTTTCTTTTCAAGAATATATATATACACATACAGGGTGTTAATAAATAACACCGAACTATTTTACCTGTGTATAAAGGGGTCTTAGAAAGCAACTTTTATTAGGAGATTTTTGCTCTATGACGTGAAATGTATATGGTACAGGGCATTAAAGTCATTACAATTTGGTGCTCATAAATCAATAATTACGCAAAATAGGGTTAAAATGTTCATTAAATTGACTTCATGCCTTCCTAATGATCGTTAAAAACCTGACTCTTAATCATTCGTCAACAGCTATATCATAATTTAGTGTTTACATATTCTGCAAAATTTACAGACTAATCACATGACTGGTCGCCACTGCATTAGTCTTTTTTTTTTTTAATTTATAACTACTGACTACAGTGTTAACAGCGAAGTTCCTTTGTTTCGCATTTTTTTGTTCAAATGTTAGAAGTCAGTGGGGGCCATGGCCTGGGAGATTTTATGCTGTAACAGGAAAAATTCAATCCACAGAGCAAAAATCTCCTAATAAAAGTTGCTTGTCTATGTCCCCTCTAAACACAGGTAAAATATTATGGGCCTAAACGTTGTGTCAACTGTTTTCTCTGCAGTCCGACATGGGTTTGTATATTGTGTGAGGAATTAAGTCTCCTGCATCTTTTATTTTAAGCTTCTTTTTGATTACCGGACCTCAAAACATGATTCGATTTATTACATCCCATAGATAGAAATTATTTCTCAATAGGCAATTTGTATGTAAATAAGGACAAATTTATAATGAACATTAGGTCTATACGTTATCATAAATTATACCTTTTTACTATACTGACCTTCTGCGTGGTCTAATGGTTAGCGTTATGGACTATGGATCCGCAGTTCTGGGTTTGATTCCCGGTACCTCTTCGGATTTTTATGAGGTAGGTCAGTTAGAAACTGGGTGCACTCAGCCTCGTGGCACAAACTGAGGAACTACTTGATAAAGAATTAACGGCTTCGGTTCAGTAAGCCATCAATATTGGCCGTGGGTGTCGGTATGCTGACCACATGCCTCCAATCCTGCCATCTGCCTATGGTAGATGACGCAGCGGAGTTTAGTTTAGTAAAATCAAGCTCCATAATACCAACTTACATTCCTTGTGAGATTAGGCCTACCATCAGACCGCTGCATCGGCAGATGGGAAGATTTGGGGGCAAGTGGTCTGCATGCCGATTCCCACGGTCATTATTGATTACTTCTTTATCAAGTAACTCCTCAGTTTGTGTCACCAGGCTGAGTGCACTCCGTTCCAGACATCCCTATCACATACCTGATTTTACTATCAGTGTAGTTAGATTGTCATTTACCTATTTTAAAGTTTTAAGATATCCTATTGGGGAAGAGAATTACGAATGAGGTTACAACATTGGCATAATCTCTATATATATAAAAGGCTTTGTCCTGACTGACTGAATGAATGACTGACTGACTGATTGACTGAATGACAGGAATCAACGTACAGCCTAAACTATAACAGGTAGAGACTTGGAATTTTGACAGTACCTTCGTTTTATAATGTAGATGCTCACTAAGAAAGGATTTTGAAAAATTCTGATTCTAAATGCCAAAAATTAAATGTTTTTGAAATTACTTAATCGCTTTTTACATAGAATTATCAATTCCAAATCACAGAATATATTGTTGCCAAATGGTATCAGGTGGGCTTGGAAGAAACAAATGAAATGCACTTTTGACAAATAAGAGAAGTTATCAAAATAATTCATGTTATAAATAAATATTACAGAATGAAATCCACTAAAATAATGGAATCACATAACTTTCTCTACCCTGGACATAGAGAAAACAAAACGAGGTATGGTAATGTGTATATTATTATATTATATCGCAGGTTTTGGAGAGAAAAGTATGAAGGCTTTATGATAACATAAGAGTGGGAAATTTCCCGCCTCGATATTACAATTTTATGTTACAGGAATTTCTGTTTCTTCTTATTTAAACCTCTACCAGGCTTGCTGTGCACTGTACAAGCGATGGGATGCAAAATTCTAGATCCTCTATGAGCCATAAAAAACTATATCAAGCGTTTTCTGAGGGAATAGTTTGAGTGTAATAAGTCGTTCTTCCTATTTCAAATTATAAATGCCTATATAAGGACCTAGAATTTAAAAATCGAAAATCCTTCATAAGCTAATTTCCAATTACAAAATACAAAACCCGGGCGACGCCGGGTCTTTTAAGCTAGTCATCCTTATAATACAAGATATGTACATTCGTTCCCAGCAGACAGAAGATCGATGCTGGAAGTGACCTCCAGACCGCGGGAGATGACACTATAAGATGGAGCGAGAGAAGTTTAGGGGTGAGAAGAGGTGATAATGAGAGGGGTGGATATTAAAGATGGTGGGAAGAAGCTGCTTGCCTCCTTAGGGGGTGCTAACTTAATCCCTCCTCTCAGCACAACTGCGAACATTTTCAAAAGTTTGCTTTCGAGTCTCTGTGGGAGGTTCACTGTGGGTACTCCTTATTAAGCTCAGGTAATGGATCTGTTTTAACTCATAGACAAATATAGGCCTACGTTAAAAAATCTTATGTGAAACACAACTTCCTGTGACCAAATGAAAGTTTTAGCTCATACTACTGGCAATTTTCTGTGAAGAGTACACATCGTGTCAAAAAATAAATCAATAATTACATACTTTTTTGAGCAGACAAGGACATGGAGGGCCTCCCCGAATGAGTGATCAGCCCAATGCCGGGACCACCTCCGAGACAACACAAACACATAGGACGAGACACACCATTCACACACACACTCACTCCGAACAAGGCGAGGATGGGGATGAAGATGAGAATGACAGCCAGATGATATCCGGCGACCACAAGGGCCTAAAGTTACCTGACATTTTTCTCACAGGTGAGAAAAACCTCACCTAGGTAACTTGTCCCGACCAGGAATCTAACCCGGGCCCGCTGCGTGGGAGGATCGGACGCATCCTCTGAGCCACAGCGAAGAGTAGACCTCGTGTCAAAAAAAATTAAATAAATAAATAAAATAATAATAATAAAACCAGGTAAACTGATATAACAAGTTGCCAGAACGCTTTTCTTTAATAAGTGATAATTGCAATTATGATATAGGCCTATAGGAAATACGTTTGTTTTTGTAACCGATCTCCGAATTAAGCACCAGATCGATTCATTAAGTAGGGCTTACGGAAGAACAAAGGTCTAAAGTTTGATAAGCATATGTGAAGGAATATATGGGTAGTATTATTTGTCAAAGCAAACTGTATTGCAACTTCCAAAGCCATATATCAACACTGCAAAACAGTATGTTGTCACGAGAACTGATGATTTACATTTGATTCATTCAGTCTAATATACTCGTACTATCATACAAAATAGCCGCTGAATTGGGCATTACTCCGGTACTGGTCAACCGATTTGGTTCAATATCAATAGGCTTCTTCCCATGCACGTTATAAATGCGTATACCAAGTTTCATGAAAATAAGGTAAAGCATACTCGAGTTATATCGCGTACAGACACACGGACAGACAGACAGACAGACAGACGGACATACATTTTCCCGTCTCCCACACAATCTCATAAAGTACCAATCGGGCACTTAATAAACAACAATTAAATCCAACAATAGTGAATAAATTTAAAACTAGTTGAATTAAAATGATCAAAAGTAAGTTATTTCAGTAGGATTAAAATTATCGGGACTAACTTATTTCAGTTGGATTAACTTTAAGTAGCTGTACAAAAAATGTTTTTTCGCGGATAAGAATTTTATCATCATTACCATTATTACATATTTAATACAAGCAAAAAGAACTAAAACCAAACATTCCCCTATATGATCAAAGCTCGTGTTTAGGGGATATTGTAGATTAATATAAATATAATTATATATCACTGCACAGTATACTATACACGAAAAAGTTCTAAATTTATGAGTAGGCCTACATGTAAATAAAAATAATTTTTTAGCATTAACGAGTGGTTAAAAATAGCATTTACAAAAAAAAAAAAATAGAATAAATTGGACTGAAACATTGAAAGCCCAAACAAAATTAAAGTGTGTTATTAATATTATCTAACTTTTTTTTTTAAATTTCTTATAGCAAACCTTTAATGCATAAACCTATGCAACTTTTTAAAATTGTGGTAGGTTTACATAATATTATAAATAATTTAATTTTTTTTTTAAATTTAGTGGGTTGGAAATTTGTAGGCTTATTATTCTTGTTGGGGTTAATCAATATTTTTAAAATAGAAAATTAAAGAAAAAGCAGAAATTATTCAAGTCGTTAGCAGTGCAGGTTAATTATTTACATATCTCATGTTATTTCTATTAATTATAAATTTGTTTTATGTTATATTGGGAATCTAGACTTAAAATAATAATAATAAAATCAGGTAAACTGATGTAACAAAGTGCCAGTATGTTTTTTTAATCAGTTATGACTGCAATTATGATATGCAGAATGTGTTTTTTTTTAAATTGATTTCCAAGTTAAGCTCCAGATTTATTCATTAAGCAGGGCTTAGGGAAGAAGAAAGGTCTACCATCTCGGCCACCTGGGTCATTTTAACGGTCTAGTTGGATAAGCGCATGTAAATCAATATGTTTTTTGTCATAACTACCTGTATTTTAATTTCCAAGGCCTTATACGATCACAGTAAAATAATAGGCTACGTTGTCAAGATAACTGATTTTTATTTTTTTTTTATAAATTCTTTCGAATAACTTACGTATATTACCATAAAATAGACACTAAATTGAGCATTACTCCGAAACAGGTCAACCGATTTTTCATCCATTATGAATAGACGTCTTCCCATGGACATTATAAATGTGTATACCAAGTTCCATAAAAATCCGGTAAAGCGTATTTGAGTTACCGCGTCTTTAAAATATACACTAAATTGGGTTTTACTCCGGTACCGGTCAACAGATTAGGTTCAAATTCAATAAGGCACTTCTTATAGACGTCATAAATGGGTATACCAAGTTTCATGGAAATCCGATACAGCGTATTTGAGTGATGGCGGTACCGGTGAACCGATTTGGTTCAATATCAATAGGGTTCTTCCCATGGACATTATAAATGTGTTTTCAAAGTTTCATGAAAATCCGAAAAAGCGTATTTGAGTTATAGTGCGTACAGACACACGGACAGACGGACAGACAGACGGACAGACATTTTTTCGTCCACCACACAATCTCATAAAGTACCATACTGGCACTTAATAATTAGGGGGCTGATTTCTATGACCTAAAAAATAGGATACATGCATGCATTTATGACCTAAAAAAATATTTAAAAATGACCAATAAAATTTAAAATATGAGTACCACTTACACATTGTGTATATTTTTTTTAAGTTTCATTATAATTCATTTTATTAAAATATAACGTCAATTATTTAAAATATCTGTAAATTCTCAAAAGTATCATTACAATGCAAAATTTACAAAATATGATATGAAACTTCAAAATTTCCTTAATATGCACACAAATAAGCCAAAAATATGACCTAAATATGCATATTCATACTAAATGTGCTACAATAGTTGAAAATTTCATAAATATGCAGTTATATGCACAATAAAAGCCGTTTTATTTTCACCAGAGTGCTTGGAATCGGGTTTAAATTAGTCGGAAACCTGAAATAATGCAAAGGGGAAAAATATGTCATGTCATAGAAATCCGCCCCTAATAATAATAATAATAATAATAATAATAACAATTATTATTATTATTATTATCATTATCATGTTAATATAGGCTAAGTTTTTGCCGTAAATGCAGCATTCACCACTTCAAAACACTTCTCGTTAGGAAGGCATGTCGTGTTGAGATGGGGTGGGTTTGACAGTTGTATGACGGATCAGAGTATGGGGCTAGATATTTAGTGATCAATATGTCGGCGTCCGCCATAGAGTAATTAAATTGTTTAATTAGTGTTTATAAGCAAGCGGTGTGTTGCCTATTGTAGTGAGAGGAGCATGCGTACAGAGCGGGCGGGCAATACTCTCAGTTCCAAATTAGATTCCTACGTCCCTGACCAGACGATCGAGTTCTGGCACGGACTCACATAACCTCTTCAGTTTTGTGAGAAGCGTGCGCTCGTGCGCGTGTGTTTGCGTGTCTGCGTATTCGTCAGTGAAACCACGTGACTTCACATGTGAAAGTTGCCTTGTGTCGTATTTTTTAACCTAGATGTCACTATCTTCGAGGAAAATTCAGTGTGTGTTGCCGATTTGAATATTTGTATTGTTTTAATAATTTTCTATTGAAACCACGTGCACTTTAGAACCGCACGGTGATTTCTATGTTATGCGTTTACTTACTTGCTTAGCCTACTCAATGGCAAAACAATTTCTAAGCAAGCTAAAGGAATATTGTCTATTTTATGGAACCCGGAGGTTCATTGCCGCATTTACCTGAGCCCGCCATTCAGCATTATTCCATTCTAAATCCATCAAACCATCCCTCGCAAATCCTACTTCTCTTAAATCTATTCCTAATATTGCCCTCCCACCTACGTCTATGTCTTCCAAGTGGTCTCTTCCCTTCGGGTCTCCCAGTCAATACTTTTGAGATGTCGTTCTTCCCCCATGCGGGCAACTTGTCCAGCCCATTTCATCCTCCGAGATTTAATTACCCTTTCTATATCCGGTGACGAGTACATGTTATGAAGCTCGTCATTATGGAGTTTTCTCCAGTCCCCATTTTCATCTCTCTTAGGCCCAAATATTTTCCTGAACACACTCAGATTATGTTCTTTCGGAAGAATAAGGGACCATGTTTCTCATCCATGTAATACAACCGGCAGGATAATTGTTATATATAAGCTTATATATATATATATATAAGTTATATATATATTTGCGTTTAGCGATGATAATTTTGGGTTTTGTTTACTGAAGCTATTGGCATATACAAACTCGGGCCAGAATTAGAGTTCTACCTGTTAGAGACTGTTTCAGTATTACATTTAGGTTAGAAAAATTGGAAAGAAATTATGCATCTTCCAGTAACAGAACAATGATAATTAATTTCGAAGTGTTTATAATCAAGCTATTTTCATGAAATTTGAAGATTTATTCATATATTTTTATTTTGTATAAGTTAAATTTAACATTAATGACAGGACTGAAGTTTGTGTTAGCTTTCCTATCCTATAATTCCGTGTTGCAAAGTGGACTGAACTAGACCTTAATACATCAATCTTAACAATTAGTACCTGGAGCGGATTTTGACGGATGAAAGAGCAGCTATCAAAGGTGTCAGCATGGCGTCAGCACGTACAATATTCTGGCTTTTACTGATATGATCATATTAATGACGTGCAGGTTCTAGAAAAGAAAGTACGATACATCGAGATATGAGTCTTGTGTCATGTAGAGAAGTAACATTACCTTAATATTATGCCTTATTATTCTATGTCATAGACATCGGTCTTATGGTCAGTGCTTATGGCGGGTAATCATGAAGTTCTGGGTTCATTTCCTGTTCCGGTCAAGAGGGATGTTATCATATAGTTAAATAAAATGCCGTGTTCCGATTTTTCGGAAAAAAATAAGTTGGTAGAGCTGAATTTTTGCTTGAACATATTTTCTACACCCGGAAATAACATAGGACGATAGTCGTTTAATCATCTTCACATTTTACCCAATATCATATTCATTAATATCCAATATCAGTTAAAGTGAACACAAGCCATGACGCAATAACAATATAAACAAATGCACATCAATATTTCAAGGCCTACTGTTCCATATGTTTTTTGCACGACGTAACTAATTAGTGTTACTTACGAATATTGTTGCCATGGATCGTAACTTGACATTCCCACATGCAATCTGGTTGCTATGAAAACAAAAGAAATCTCCGTGCGGTAAAAATTACAAAAAGCACAAGTACCGTAAGTAAAGTCATCATAATACAAGCCTTTATTGAAGATCGGAACCAAGGCCCCCTAGTTTTTGGCGACTTTAACAGGACAAATATTCAATCCCTATAAAAACCACCACATGCGAATCACTTTCTGAAATAAAGATCTATCTTCAAGAATGTATATACATCATATTTTCAGCTAATATATCAATTAATATAATTAAATTGATATAAATAATCATCGTGCAAAAATAGCATGCATTACTCGTGCCGTTAGCGCATAACGGATCTCGGAAATTGAAAAAAAAAAACTCTGCGCAAGCGCCTCGTTTTTTTCAAATCTTTCCTCGATCCGTATGCACCGCTTACGGCACTTGTATCGCAATATACTATTGCACGTCTTTTGGACTTACTCCAGACACAGCACTACGAATCGTACTTCGAATTATAGTGCTTTTGTCATTTTTCTCTAGTTAGGCAATGAATTCTGTCATCAGGTAACTCCATTGCAGAATATATCTGTGGCTTGGTTCTAAAAAGGCCAATGTCAATTTCTTTCAAAAATGAGATTTATGCATTATTGAGCTCGCCTAATATTTATCTTTCGTATTGCCAATGTCTGTTGCTATTAATACTGTAAACATAATACAGAAACCTTAAAGGCCAATGTCGGAAGTTCTCAGCAAAAAAAAAGTTACTTCTATAAAGGCTTCGAAGTCAGTTATCTCAAAAGCAAGTTTTATGATATTGGCCGTTTTAGAACCAGGCCAGTGATATATTGAACTGATATCCTGAAACCCGAGTTTGTACAAACAGTGGCTGGCTTCAAAAAAATTTTACGAAAAAAAAGTCCCAAATAAAAGTCATAGCTGTGGGTACAAACATCTATGTAATACAGTAGAACCCCGATAATTCGAGCTAATTGGGGCTGAGGCTACCTCGAATTACAAAAAACTCGGATTATACGGAAATATCACTAAATCATAAATAAATGTTTAATGAGCACAATAATGGTTTAAATAAATAAATAAAAATTAGTATAGTAGGCCTGCATACCTGTGTTACGCATGTATGTATATTGGCAAACATTTTCAATTTTCTACATCGGCATCGTTTGAGGATTAAGTCATTGTCTGACCCTTAATGGAGTGTAATGGAGTGTAAAGGAAAACACTTTTAATTACCATTTTCGCTGAGTAGGGATTACTGAAACAATAAAGTATTCTTTTCTGATAGGATGGTATGCACTGTACAATTGATTGGCACGAGGTCCCGACAAAGAAAGATCAAACCTCGGTTTCTGTCAATCTGTAATAGAAATGCATTAGCAGTCTGAAGCCAAGGTTATTTCTGTGTATTATGAACAAAAACCCTTTTACCTGCATTTTTGTACATGGAAAAATTGAAAGAAAGCTCAAAATGTGAAACATTCGAAAGTGCGTAAAACTTACAAACGGACACCGTATAAAAACGGGATTTTACTCTAGTGTTATGGAAAATTTTAATATTCTTAAGACCAGCTCGAATTACACGGAACCTCGAAATACCGGGGCTCGAATTACCGAGGCTCTACTGTAAATCTAAACAAAATGACTGCTGCCGTGTCGCCAAAATGAAATATTCTTCATGTAATATGGTAGTAAAAGTAAGACAAAGTCATCGCCATTCTTCGTGACAAAAACATGACTTCAGGTTCTTTTGTCTTGAATAAAAAATGAACATTTCACAGTAGAATTGTATTATACTTCGATTTATCGGTCCTTGGATCTCAGCCGGCACAGTGGTATCAATAATTCTAGCCCTTTCACGAGGGATCGTTACAGTAATATATATTTAATAATTGCCCCCGCTTACTGGCACGAATTGCCCAAATTATTCATGCACCAACTGACCTCCGAATTCCCTACCTCTTCGGAGTCGACAATCTTGACGTTGACCTTTTCCATGATTCACTACACACGAAGCATCAGACATTTAGGGGATGACCGATGTATTGAGAATTATTTTCTGGACTGTTTTTCCTAGAAACTTGAAATTTTCCACTCTTAAGGGGGGACATAAAGCTTTTGGTGAAACTCCTGTTATGTTATAAATAGGTTAATTTCATTATTTCTCCCTCAGCAATTAAACTCTTTACAGTCTTGCAATCTGACATACTCTTTATTGACTAGTATCAATATTTCTGGGTGACTGTTTTCCTATGTATTTGTTAATATCATATGAACAACACTATCTACAATCATTCATTTAACAATAATATATTTTTTAAATGTATATATTATAATGAAAAAGAAAAAATTTAAAATGATTTTTTAAAAATAATTATACTGTAGATATTCCAATGTTTGTAGTTGTTTTCAAATAGACAGAAAAACGAATCACTCCAAAATATTGCCATATTTTGTGGAAATTATGACGGAAACAGCATTTTAGTGCACGAAACGTGGGTGCTTTTTGTAACGATAATTACCCATTATTGTAACAGTTTTATGAATTCTGAAAATAGTATATGATGGTAGAGGTAGTCAATAAAGAACTTGCCAGATTACAAGGTTACAGAACAATTCATTGGCGAAAAATTGTATAATGAATTTTGCCTATTTCTCACCTATGAATTTCACCCTGTATGTGCCCCCTTAATTAAAATATAAACTGAAATAAAAGTTTCAAATATAACTCTAATGTCGCAATTTGTTTTAATTAATTGTATTCAACATTTTTAATGAAAATTTAATAATCCTGTGGCAGATATTAAAATGTGAACCTATATTTTTTATGTGACATTCTTTGATGTTTGCTTTACAAATTTATTAATAGATTCTTATGTTGTTTTTATAATTTGTTTGACAAATATTTTACACATAGCAATGCAATGTTGTAAAGAAAACTGACATAGTCTAAGGTTATACAAAGTATTTTTAAAACAACTAAGGCTTGCACAGAAAATTACTTTAGACATTTCATTACATACATTGTACAGTACACTTGATGAAATATCATACCAGTATCTCTATTTAAATTCTTTAATTCTGCATGATATTTAGATAAGTTTGCTAATTTATTTTCCCTTAATTTTGAAAAAATACAACAGCTATACTCAAAATAGCTCCGGATATTATGATTTACTTAATGGTGAGAACTTTGACACAAGGGTAATTTTTTTTACCAAATGTTACCAAAATATCAAAATACTGCACCAAAAAATACGTGCCAGTAATATCAAAATTACTAATTGACTTGAAATTTTGCAATGTAATTCCACCAAACATATGAAATCTATAGTAAAGTGTGCATTATAACAAAATCAAAATTGTGACTTTTGAAAATTTAAGGTTATAGGAACTCTGGTATAGATTACCCGTTAAATTCACTTTGGTATAAATATTCCAAGGACGCTTGTGTTTCTGACGTCTGAGACTCTTGAGTCCGGCCTGTCATGCGCAGGGACCCAGTTTGAGCACCTGCTGTCACAAACAACTTAGCTAACAATAGAGTTCTCCAGCACAAATAATTGAACAGATATCGAAGTAAGGAAATATCTCTTTATAGAAATCTTTTTTGTCCTTCCATGTAGCATTATTCAACATTGGGGAAAAAATGAATTAACCCTTTAAGAGCTGGATTTACGTATTAAAATAAGCAATCGTGAAGTTAGATCATCTCCGAATTCTACGTTTGTATTCAATACGAAAAATTTCAGTGGAATAGAAATTTTCCAGTAATGACAACTTTAACATGTTAATAAAAATCCACACATTTTAACATAATTCATTACTTTAGCAAACTTAGGGTTCGGATGTTCATGACCTAAAAATGGGAAAATATGAGTGCAATTATTACCTTAAAATGACTAAATGTGACCCAAAAATAATAAATATAACCTCATGAAATAACATATTTTTTAAAAATAAATTTTCAGATTTAAAACTTTAATGACACTAAATTATTAAATCACATTAATTCAATCATATAATCACTTTTTAACAATTTTACAGGTGATTTACGGTTGTACTTATAAAGAACTTCTAATCTGTTAATGTATCCAGATACCACTGCAAATATGAACTGAAAATATTTTAAAAACATGTCTGTTGGAAATTGTTAACAACAAGAAGGAAGATATAATTATGGTTTTACTTGTTAATTTCCCTTCATATTTCAGTTACAGTAAAACCAAAATATTCGTGACTCTTTCTCGGAAAAAAAATCGGATGATCTGTGTGTGTCTCAATTGCTGCCGCTAAACGTCGGTGTTTAGATTTCATTTATGTTGATTTTACGGTTATTGACAATTTAATTGGAACACACATCTTTATTTGTAAGGGAATAAGTTCATTTTTATGTATAATAATAATTTTTAATCAACACTTGAATTAATGCCGTAAAACAGACGATTTTCTGGGATGTAAAAATTTAATTTTACAAAGAGTAGCCTACAGTTACTAAGAAATTATGTAATGCACATTAGCATTTGTATGTTTGATGCTTTCTGAGGCACACCCTGTATTTGTATGTGGTTTTGCCAAGACAGTACGTGTTTCGTCAGATGTGTATTTACTTTAAGTATTTCTATTGCATTTGGATGAGGTCGATCGAATTCTTGGTAGTAAATGAAGGGGGAGATTTACAGTAAACTCACACGTTTTAAAATAATCTATTAACTTGGCAGGCATCCCAATACTATTTCCGTTTGAATTGAACCTATCAGGATATAAAGATCGATGACTTGTTCAATACTAGCAGGTGCCCGCAGCTTCGCCCACGATAATTAATTGAAAAATTAAAAATCAATAGTATAATAATTATTAAAGCATTATATTTATTAACACTTGCACGCGAATCATTCTTAAACTAAACCATTAATAATAACAATGAAACAGCTAAAATTCCGGCTTCAGAGTACATTCCACGATTAGAAAGCGCCCCCTGGCAAAACGATCTCAGATTATGCAGTTCCAAAGCTAACTGTGAACCACTGCCTTCTAGACTGTATAATTCTCGAGACGGCGGTGGAAAATACGTATCGTTTCTCAACTGTTTGTTGACAGATGAATATGATGTGAATTTTATTTGATAAACTCAGTGTAATTTTCAGAAATTATATAATTTTTCAAGGGAAGGAGTGATTGGTTTGGATTTTTATTGTCCGCGATACTTCGAGGATTGAACTATCAATATATTAAAGCTGATGCCCGCGGCTTCACACGCCATTATTAATTGACTCCAGGATTTTTAAGAAATTTACACTGGCAGTTTATTAAAAATGTTTGTGGTTCAGAGCTATGAAAATTGTAAGTAAAAATAAAATTAGAATATTTGTTCATTGTGTTCATTTCACTTAGGCCTTATATAATAAAGAAACGGTTTTCCTTCCTAATTTTGTAGTCGTCATGAAAGTTTAGACTGCGAGAGACGAACATCGCCGAGTATACCCGATGTCTCACGAAGCGGGCGAGCAAGCACGCTATTTAGGGCCGTTGAATTGTATAAGAGTAGATCTTCATAACTCTATAGATTCTAAATTTATATCTTCTTTAAATTTTATGTTTCTTCTAACGCGAGTCGTTTCATGACAGTATATTATAAAAGGAGCCTACTTTGGCATTTATTAAGATACGAGTATATTTATGAAACGAGCAGTACCATTATAGGCAAGTTGCATAAGACTGTTTTTGTTCGACCTTAATAATTAGTCTGGATGTTTAAATTTTGAGATTTTAGATTCTCTCAAAACAAACGGCAATGAGCCGGCAATGCCATTCGCATCAGATGGTTTGTAGTAGTTCTTGTCTTCTACGAGAGATGGCAACTCATGGCGTCGGTTAAATCGAAGCTTCTTTAATAAATTTCTTGAAACCAACGGATTTTTACAACATGAAATTAATTCATTTTAGTATTTTTTTAAAGTAGCATGAACAGAAATTATTTTATTTTAAATATAGGCTGTTTATTGTTATGCTGTTTTCAGCTGCTACTCTCAAGGTCTCAAAATCGTTCCATGTTCGATAATAATCGATACCACACAGATGTCATATCGAAGATCATTCTCGAAAAGAGTATCAATATGATATCTATGTATCTATTGATTATTTATTATTTATTTATTATGTTGAGAATATAACAGGCTCATTGCCCAATTATATACTGTATACTAATTACACCAGTTTTACATCACTAACATTATATGTTTAATTTAATACTAAAAATATTTAAACAAATACAACTATAAAAAATACATTAAAAAAAAGAAACAAGAAACACATACAATATGAAAATTACACAACGAAGGGAACAGATCAAAACATAATATAATATAACAGTTTTGGAAGAAACGAAAGACTTAAATAAAGAAAATGACATGGAGCATATTTCACCTATCACTTTTAAATTATTACTACTTTAAAGTTTTCTAATTTTTATCACATATTTTTAAACCGCTTATTGTTAGTATTAAACATATTAAATAGTTACGTCACATGTAACAATAGGTATAGTGCAGTTACTCATTGCATGGCCAGTCGGCTTCAAAGGTTTCGGTGTTTCTTTATGCTAATTGATCTGACTAAATCGGTCTTGGGCTTCCGCTTTCCAAAACAAAAGCAACGTTGCAATATTCTCTCATTGTTATCACTGACCCCAGTTCTTCCTTCGCTTTATTCAATTCACAGTGTTATTGTTTACTGTAACTTGATCTTGCAACCGCGCATTTCACTCCACGCGGAGTTGACGAGTAGCTGTCAAAATCGCCACAGGACATTCTTAGATTTTGATTGGCTGGGGTAACTAGCTGATTGGCGCGGTAAAAACAAAGTACATGGGTTGAGCTGTCGGCAAACTTTTCCTCCTAACGAAAGGAAGCCGTCTGGATATGCAATGAGTAACTGGACTATACGTATTATGGTACGGTCGAACAAAACAAACAAGTCTATAATGACACTTATTAAAATGACCTTATAGGCTCATAGAGCACGTTATGTATGGTACTATTATTTTACAAGATTCCGTAACAAAAGCTTTTTTATTATATCTTCATCCTGTTTACACTGTTTCTGTTTTCGTTCCATAGCAATCCTACCTAAGTGCATTTGTACCTTCGAGCACTCCAAAGAATTGAAAACAAGTGCCTATACTTTTTAATGTATGTAAATACGGACTATTTCCATAACTCAGAACATTTGTATTTATAAAGCCAGGATAAAAGTGCTTTTGTGTAGAAGAGCAACAACAGTTTGATTGAATTGAGAGGATATTGGTGTTTGTTTTTTTATATCCTGTGAAATAACAGTGGTGATATTTTAAAGTGTGATATGAAATATTGAAGACAAGAGAAAGCTGTGTTTATTCTCCGTCCCGTACATAAGAAAGCAAAACCATATTTTATACAATGATCGATTGGGTGTCGATAGTGAGGCATTCGAGACGTCGATTCTCGAACTATATGTATGCAGTGCCTAGCAAAGTTCGCAAGAAGAGAAGACCCAAACGCCACCCTGGACAGCGTGTGGATGGTGCCACAGGTGGAACCCCTGTTAGCAACGGTATTGGTGGAGGTGGTGCCCCCTTTTGTGCAGGTTGCTGCTGGGTTCACAGAGTAAGTTCTGCATGTAATACATATTGTGTTCTTTCCATTCAATACTCGATATATCTGTACTCTATGCCAGGTTGGGGAATAATTTAATTCAAATTATTTGTTTCGTAAATTCTGTCAAGGCTTTTATATATAAAACTAGCTTAAAAGTCGCCAGGGTTTTGTATTTTGTAATTGGAAATTAACTTATGAAGGACTTTCGATTTTCAAATTATAAGTCCTTACATAGATATGTAGAATTTGAAATGAAAAAGAACTACTTATCACATTCAGGCTATTCCCTCAGAAAACGCTTGATATAGCTTTTTGTGACTCTAGAGGATGTAGAATTTTGCATCTCATCGCTTCTACCCACCAAGCCTGTTAGGAATTGAAATAAGAAGAAACAGAAATTCCTGAACATAAAATTGGAATATTGTCTTTGGGGAATATTTGATTCCTCATTCTCATGTTACCATAAAACCGTTTCGGGGATAAAATTAAAAATAAATTCAATATCACTTTCATACTTCCCTCTCCAAAAACATGCGATATAATAGTATACATATTACCATACCTCGTATGATATTCTCTATGTCCAGGGTAGAGAAAGTTATGTGACTGCAGCACATTATGCATTTTTTTCGTGGATTTCATTCTCCAATATTTATTTATAAAATTAATTATATTGACAGCTTCTCTAATTTGTGTAAGTCCCGTTTTATTTATTTCCAAACCTACCTGTGACCACTGCCAACAATTCACAGTTCTCATGTGAACTGTACATGGAATGTGATTTGGATTTGATACTTCTGTGCAAAAAGGTATTATGTCTCCTCTAAAACATTTGATTTTTGGCACTTAAAATAAAAAAATTTCAAAATCCTTTCTTAATGAGCACTTATATTATGAAACAACGAAGGTACTGTCAAAATTCCAAGTCTGCACCTATTACAGTTTAGGCTCACGTTGATTCTCCGTCAGTCAGTCAATCAGTCAGGACAAAGCCTCTTAGATAGAGATATTCAGTGCAGCTGCAGGTTGAATTCAGTCACATTATCAGAAATCTAGAACTAGCAACACGACTATTCTTTCATAATTAACTAGCAGGTGCCCGCGGCTTCGCCCGCGATTATTTACTCATTTACTAGATTTTTGTTTAAATCATTTATTTAACAGAAATAATCATTAAACATATTTATTAACCCTGACATAGTTTTTACATAAATTAAAAAAACTAAACTCCGTGGCGCTACATCCCTGGAGGGACTTGGCCTACCACGCGACCGCTTCGTCATCTCCCGTAGGCAGATGGCAGGATTGGGGGGCATGTGGTCAGCATGCCGACACCCACGGCCGTTATTGGTGGTTTTCATGACCGGTTTTTACATAAATTGCAGGAATAATATAATTTTACGCTTAATAGTATTGTTTAACGTTAAAAATATAAATAATGAAACGAACAGAATGAATCTCATGCTGCCATAAGGGATTACAAATTTGAAATGAATCGATTAAAATGAACCATGGATTCATGAATCTTACCCAAGTCATGGATAAAGAATTTTATTGTAACTATTGGTAATTTAAAAAAACTAAAATCCGGGCTTTGAGGTTAATTTTGCACGAACAAAATGCACCGCCCGGGAGATAAAAAAAATACCTCAGATCCAAGTTTCCTAGCTCAAAAACCCGCATAGTGTGTTTCGTCCAAATCATTGAATGTTTTCCTATTAAGATGTGCATTCATTCTCCCCTTCTGTCCTCCTATGTTTAAAAAATCGTATCTCTGCGAATCGTAAACAAATGAATCACGATAGCAACCGAGCAAGGCCATCTTGAATTAATTTCACAATTGAATACTGTCTTGCTAATAGGAACGTTTTCCACTAATCGAATTGCTCATGTGTTTCTTATGGAAGGTATTTCGTCTCCTCGAAAACATTTCATTTTTGGCATTAAAAATAAAAATTTTGCAAAATCCTTTCTTAGTTTGCACTTGCATTATGAAACGAAGGTACTATCAAAGTTCCAAGTCTCTACCTATTATAGTTTAGGCTCTACGTTGATTCTCTCTCTGTCAGTCAGTCAGTAAGGACAAAGCCGTCCCTATATCCTTATAATATAAAGCCACATGGCTGGCTGGCTGACTGACTGACTCTCTCACTCACTCACTCACTCACTGACATTAATGTTTGCCCACTTTCAGATGAGCTAGAAACTTGAAATTTGGTACACATACAGCTTTTAGGGTGTAAACCATAGGAAAATTCCAAAAAGTTTATTATTTAAATTTTTAGCCATAAAAACACCCGAAAATTGATTCGATTTCCATGGCAACGGTATTATCAAACAGTTTTCACGTAGGGCTCTGAAAGTTTAGAAATAATTATTTCCGTTAACCTAACATTCTGAGGTCTAAATCAGGTTCATAATAATTAAATCCAATTAACATACAGGATGTTAATGAATAACACCGAAATATTTTACCTGCGTATAGAGGGGACATAGGCTAGCAACTTTTGTTAGGACATTTTTGCCCTATGGATTCAATTTTTCCTGTTACAGCACAAAATCTCCCAGGGCATGGCCGCCACTGACTTCTAACATTAGAAAAATATGCAAAATAAAGGAACTTCGATGTTAACACTGTAGTCAGTGTAGTTATGAATTTTAAAAAAAGGCTAATGCAGTGGCGACCAGTCATGTGATTAGTCTGTAAATTTTGCAGATTATGGAAACACTAAATTATGATATAGCTGTTGACGAATGATTAAGTCAGGTTTTTATCGATCATTAGGAAGGCATGAAGTCAATGTAATGAACATTTTAACCCTGTTTCGCGTAATTATTGATTTATGAGCACCAAATTATAATGACTTTAATGTCCTGTAGCATACCCGTTTTGGGTCATATAGCAAAAATCTCCTAATAAAAGTTGCTTGTCTAAGTCCCCTCTATATACAGGTAAAATATTTCGGTGTTATTTATAAACACCCTGTATTTTTGTCCAGGAGGCGGAGCCCCCAACGAGCGAAGCGAGTTTATATGTATAGAGATATACCACTTGTAAATGTGCATGAATCCATTTAATTCTGCTATCGCGTATTTATATTTCGACATCTCAGTAAGAGATCAATGGACTTTATACCCAGGTACAGTCTTTTTATTTTAATTTTACAAGCTTTGTGCCTTGTTCGCGACATTAATTCTCTGGCTCGTGGGTGTAGTGTATAAATCCACCTTGAAGGTGGGAGAATGTAAAGAAGTGAATCATTAGTACTTGCGTCATCCCTTTGTTTGAAAATACACGCAGAGGTCAAGCAAAGGTATTTTCATTTGCTCCGTGTTTTCTTATTGCATTGTATTTCGGAGCATATTCCGTGTCTACCGTGTGCGTGTGATATCTTAAAGGCCATGCCTTCATTATTTAATATATTTCTGTCGTGATATGTATTGCTAGTATTAATGTGACGTTGGATAAACTGGATTGTAATACAGTGAAATCTGAAGGATAACTGCTATGACAACTATAAACACGTACAATGGTCATAGAACGGATTTTTGTGAGAAATATTGAGCTAATATTTAAAAAAAGTGTGCGTGGAACGCCACGCGACAGAAGTGAAACTTGTTTTAATTATTGGAATTTTTCAATTTTGGATTATTGGATTTTTCAATTTTGGATTGTTGGACTTTTTAATATTGGGTTTTTGAACTTTTTTTCCTATTGGGTATTGGATTTTTTAATTTTTGATCTTTTAATTTTGGAATTTTGGATTTTTTAAATTTCAGATCTTTTAATTTTGTAATTTTGGATTTTTAATTTTGGATTTTTTAAATTTCAGATCTTTGAATGTTTTATGTTTTGGATTTTTTAATTTTCATTATTGGAATTTTTTATTTTTAAATTTTTAAATTTTGGATAATTTGAGATTTTTTATTTTGGATTTTTATTTTTTAAATTTTGAATTTTTTGATTTTTTAATTTTGGAGCTTTGATTTTTTAATTTTGAAATTTGGTCTTTTAATTTTGGTTTTTTAAATTTTGGATTTGAGTTTTTATATTTTTTAATTTTTTAATTTGGATTTTCGATTTTTTTAATTTTGGATTTTTAGATTTTTTAAATTTTGTGACCTCACTAATTACGTGACGATTTTGAGAGTAACACTAATTTCGTGACGAATTTGAGCGTTACACAAGCTCTCGATTTACCCCTACCGCGGCTAAAGAAGTTTCACTTCAAAAAGAATCACTCAGAAATATTGGTATTTATGAAAATTATCAGGGAAACGGCACTTCAGTGCACAAAATATGGCAGCCTTTTGTAATGAAAAGTACCCATAACCGCAATAGTTAAATTAATTTTGAAAATAGTATGCAAATGTAGAAGTAGTCAATATAGAGCATGTCAGATTACAAGGCTACAGAACAATCCATTGCTGAGAAAAAATATTGAACTTCACCTATTTTTCAGCATCAAAAGCAGCTGTATTAATTGCTGCAGGCGGAAGACATACTAAATGCTTTTACTTACGCCTGGAGCTTAGATAGCGCGGCAATTTCTTCTCCGTCGAAGTATTGCGGGTTTTCTAGTCAATCGCTGCAGGCGGAATACTTAATAAATGTTTTTACCTACGCCTGGAGCTTAGATAGCGCGGCAATTTCTTCTCCGTCGGAGTATTACTGGTTTTCTGGTCAATCGTTGGAGGCGGAACACCTAATAAATGTTTGTACTTATAGTTCAGTCATTTGGTGCTCAAAAAGAAGGTTTACCTGGAAAGTTTTCCGGGAGTTTTGAAAATTGGTGATTTTATAGATTTCTATGTGCTCTTTTCTAATTTTCACTTTTCCACCTCGTATCTTTGCCACTTGCGCCGCCATATTGGAAAAATTGCGCCCAAAAACAGTTTTTTGACAATATATCCTTTCAGACTTTTATGAAGAAAATAGTTATGTAATAAATTAAACTAGAGAAAATTTACTATAATTTATGTCGTAATATTTTTTGTAAAATGAATAGTTTCAGCGTACTGATAATTGAGAATGATATTGGTTAGGATCCGGCAATAGACAATTCCTCAGCAAGCTAAAGGAATATTATATATTTTATGGAACCCGAAGGTTCATTGTCGCGCTTACCTGAGCCCGCCATTCAACCCTATACTGTGCTAGCTATCCATTCATCCCTCGCAAATCCCATTTCCCTTAAAGCTATCCTAATATTGTCCTCCCACGTACGTCTATATCTTCAACATGCTCTTTTCCTTTCGGGTCTCCCAGTCAATACTATTGTGATATGCCTTTTCTCCCCCATGCGCGCAATATGTCCAGCCCATTTCATCCTCTCTGATTTAATTACCCTTACTGTATCCGGTGAAGAGTACATGGAAATAACTCGTCGTTATGCAGTTTTGTCCAGTCCCCATTTTCATCTCTCTTAGGCCCAAATATTTTCCTAAGCACCCTGTTTTCGAACACACTCAGATTATGTGCTTCCCGACCAGTAAGCGGCCATGACTCACATCCATGCAATGCAACAGGCAGGATAATAGTCTTATAAATCTTTATTTTTAGATCTGGACAGAAGACGAGAAGATAAGAGTTTCTGAACTGCATAAAAACAAGAATTTCCTGATTTTAGTCGAGACTTAATTTCTGCCTTAATATTATTTGTGTCTGTAATTATTTCTACCAAACATTCAGTTCCACAAAGTATCCCGAAAGACGTACCCTTAAACCCTAATGCCAGCGACACAAATTAACATATATCGAAACAGAAGCTGGACTGCACAGAAAACGGGTAACACAATGATTAAGCCCATACTTTATTTTAGTTTCCTATTCTGTTATTTAACAATGAAATTTAAATTTTTCTTTCTATTTTTATAGTATATTGCGATACAAGTGCCGTAAGCGATGCATACGGATCGAGGAAATAGTTTCCAAGATCCGTTATGCGCTTTCGGCACGAGTATTGCATGCTATTTTTTGCACGATGATTATTATATCAATTTAATTATATTAATTGTGATATTACCTGAAAATATTATGTATATACATTATTGAAGATAGATGTTTATTTCAGAAAGTGATTCGCATGTGTTTGTTGTTATGGGAACCGAATATTTGTCCTGGGGGGCCTTGTCCATAAAGGCTTGTATTATGATGTGCTGCAAGTAAATTCTTACCGCACGGAAACTCTTACGGCACATAGCAACGAGATTGCGTGCGGGAATGTCAACTTACGATCCACGGCAAAAACATTCGTAAGTACCACTAATTAGTTAAGTCGTGCAAAAAATGTATTTTTAAGGTCGCTTTTTAAAATCCAGGGTCTCCAACGACCAAAATAATTATTAGATTCTGGTACAAGAAGCTAAGTATCTAAAATACATGTATGGTAACTTGAAATTTAGTAAAAATGCAACACATTAAATATAAAAAGCAATACTGAAGCAATAATGAAGCAATACTGGGCTAAAATTAAAACACAAAACATCAAGAAGTGATTGATTCAACGTACCCCAAAGTTGGTGAAACGGAGAAGAAGAAATATAAAAAGGACTGAAAGTAATTTTGCAACTATAACCACTATGAATTAAATTAACCTTATATATGAGAGGTCTATTATCAAACCCGGCTATTTCCATTTTGATAAAAAGTAGAAATTCTAACTTCTAAAGAAAGTTTCATGTATTTCCTGATGCATATTTAGTGTATGTGTTAGAAATTTGGCTTTCTACATAAGGGAGTAACACAGATTTGCAACATATATACTGAATACTAGCTTAAAATCCCGGCGTCGCCCGGGTTTTGTATTTTGTAATTGAAAATTAGCTTATGAAGGATTTTCAATTTTAAATTCTAGGTCCTTATATAGGCATTTATAATTTGAAATAGGAAGAACGACTTATTACACTCAAACTATTCCTTCAGAAAACGCTTGATATAGTTTTTTATGGCTCATAGAGGATCTAGAATGTTGCATCCCATCGCTTGTACAGTGCACAGCAAGCCTGGTAGAGGTTTAAATAAGAAGAAACAGAAATTCCTATAACATAAAATTGCAATATCGAGGCGGGAAATTTCCCACTCTTATGTTACCATAAAGCCGTTTTGGAGATGAAATTAAACAGAAAGCATTATCACTTTCATACTTTTCTCTCCAAAAACCTGCGATATAATATAATAATATACACATTACCATACCTCGTTTTGTTTTCTCTATGTCCAGGGTAGAGAAAGTTATGTGATTCCATTATTTTAGTGGATTTCATTCTGTAATATTTATTTATAACATGAATTATTCTGATAACTTCTCTTATTTGTCAAAAGGGCATGTCATTTGTTTTTTCCAAGCCCACCTGATACCATTTGGCAACAATATATTCTGTGATTTGGAATGGATAATTCTATGTAAAAAGGGATTAAGTATTTTCAAAAACATTTAATTTTTGGCATTTAGAATCAGAATTTTTCAAAATCCTTTCTTAGTGAGCACCTACATTATGAAGCGAAGGTACTGTCAAAATTCCAAGTCTCTACCTGTTATAGTTTAGGCTGTACGTTGATTCCTGTCATTCAGTCAGTCAGTCAGTCAGTCAGTCAGTCATTCAGTCAGTCAGGACAAAGCCTTTTATATATATAGAGATGTACCAGAAACAGCATTAAACTTGCATTACAAGTTGGCATCTCTAACTTATATTAAAATGGAGATTGCCAGGTTTGCTAATAGACCCCTCATATACATGATTTTATCTTCAACATTTTTAAATATATTATGTAAGTCTCCTTTGATATTTAACACATACATTACGGAGCATTAAAGACCCTTAAAAGTACCGAATATAAAAAATAATTAATTTTGCAGGATTGCATGGACTTAAACGATTTGCGTACTGGGATCAATATAATATCAACACACACACTCAGCTAGTCCGCGAAGTGCTTCACAGATGGCGTATGCGACCCTGATTCCCTACGGACAGAGAATGTATTGATGTATGAGGCAACTAAATACGTCATGGAAAAGACACAAAAGACGTAATCGGCTGGGTAAAAACTAACAAAAAATCTGATTTTGTTCGGCCATACTCAGTGGCGTTCTTAGAGTGGGGCAGTGGGGGCGGTCCGCCCCGGGCCCCACTCAGGCTACTATGGGGGCCCCTATTGATGCTCCATCCTAGTATAAAAATTAATGTACCACCTCTTTTTTCACTCATCGGAAATTTTGTATTAAATAAAAATTTCGCGTATTTGACGTGTTACCAATAAAAAAAATTGACTCCAGTCACCACTGTTTTGGTCTAAGGTTCATGAGTCGGCCGCGAGAGATTACTAGGAGATGCGCAGTTGGATACTGCGCTGAAATGTATCATTTAACCGATGAGAAATAAAACATGCAATTTAATTTAACATTTACGGAAAAAATTAACAATGAGTTCACGAGTTGACCGCGTGAGGCCTCTAGAAATGCGCTATGGGTTGCATGCAGAAGATGTATTCATTTAATTGAAGAAAATAGAGCAAGTCTTAATTTATAAATTAACTGAACAAAACACTTAATGTGTACGATGGTCTATAATAGTTCAGAGACGTTCAAGAGTAAATTCCAAACTTATGTTTAGCACTAAAGTTGTTTTTAACTGTTTGCATTTCAGTTGCAACTTGTGAAAGAAGTTTTTCAGGACTGAAATTAATAAAAAACTATTTGCGCTCAACAATGAGCCAAATCAGACTAAATTTACTACCAGCGTTATACATCGAGAACAATTTGGCTATGAAAATAAATTTTAATGTGACAATTAGACAATTTTCTGGTGTAAAAGCTATAAAAAAGACAATTATAAACGTGGCTCTTTATTCTGTCTATTATTTTTTCGTATAGTTTAGCCCGTGGAGAAAATCTGAAAGACAAAAAAACTAGCCATAGAAAAAGAAGTTAAAAATAGCCGTGTGATAGCTTTTACTGGGGGAGGGGGCCTCTAAATAAGTCCGCCCCGGGCGAGTACATGACGTTACCATCTCGGTCTCCTCGCTCAGTTTAACGGTTTAGTTTGATAATCATATGTGAAGGAATAGTGTTATTTGTCATATCTAACTGTATTGTAACTTCCAAAGCTGTATATGAACACTCTAAAACAATATGTTGTCATGAGAACTGATTTGCATTTGATAATTCTTTCTAATATATTACCATAAAATACGCACTAAATTGGGCATTACTCCGGTACCTGTTAACCGATTTGGTCAAAAATCAATAGGCTTTTTCCATGGACGTTATAATTGCATATACGAAGTTTTATTAAAATCCGATAAAGTGTATTTGAATTATGGCGCGTATAGATACACTGAAAGACAGACGGACAGGCATTTTACCATCCCGCACACTATCTCATATGTGTTTGGGTTTCGAATGGACATTGTGTGATTTGCTATAGACTGCACAATTGCTAAAGCATCTGCTTCAATGCCGTTATGTTTTGTTCCTATATTATTCAGTTTTAAACAGGTCAGATAGAACCTCTCTCCTATGCGGAAATCTTTTAAACATTTCATACACATCCTGTTATTATCACTTCTTGACTCCGCAGCTATTCAATTTGAAACTTTACACTATAATATTCATAATTTTACACTCTCAAATAGTGTATAGCATCTCGTGGATTTTGGGTTTAAAGTTCTAGAATAGGATAACAGAGAATATTTAAGTTTACACTCAAAGTGTACTGTTCTAGCTTATATCACCATGGACGTTTCGGCAAATAGCGTGACATCACATTACTGTTTACATGGTCAAAGGAACTAAAAGCAATTAGCTTTCGTTACTTTCGCAAGCAATAACACACATGTAATCGGTGTAACTTTAAATCATGTAAACGCCATCGATCACAGTAAGATGCGTAAAATAAAACTGCAAGACTCTTGCAACAAGACCAAGACCGAGTATGCAAGACCGAGACCAAGACCAAGACCACTGATACAAGACCGAGACCAAGACCAAGACCAAGACCAAGACCACTGATACAAGACCGAGACCAAGACCAAGACCAAGACCAGGGTTACCTATGCAAGACCAAGACCAAGACTGAGAGTGCAATACCAAGACCAAGACCAAGACCGCCTTGGTCTTGGTCTTGGTCTTGGTCTTGCATTTGCTCATCACTAAGCGCAATCCTCTTAAACGTCTGAGTTTTCAATTACCTCACCTGGCTAGCAACCCCAAAACAGTAAATTCAGATATATAAATAATTACGTGAATGTGTCACATGGGATTTTTCAGATTGGCATTATATTTTATCCAACAGGTTTTCTGGTACGGTGTCAAGCTTGCGTAGCATTAGACTATTGAATAGCGAATGTCACAGCTTTGTCTAGCTGACAGATGATGCGATTTGGCAGATTCCCAGGGAACAATAAAACTGTGGCTTTGAGGTGTGGCCCGCATCCATCAGCGCCATGTTGCCAATCTTTCATGTTTTCATTAAGAGCTTTTTAAACCGGCCAACAACCTCCATTATTTCACGCGGATTCAGCTTTAAATTGTGTGCCTGATTGTCCTGTCATGACCAGACTTATCCGATGTAATTCATAAACTGTGTACTCTTTTATTCGTTTTATTAGGATTTATATTAAAACTATTGTGTGCGGGACGAGCAAAAGAACAATTTTTACTCAGTCACATATTACGAGGGGTATTCCGAAAGTAAGTTTCGTCAATGTATGGCAGGAGCGGCGTGTTCACCAGGGGAACCAAACAAACGCCAGACGAATCCCCACCCGTGGCTGGTTCCACGACGGAAGTGGCGTCAGCGGAGGAGGCATGACGCAGGCGCACTGCGCCGTAGAAGAGCGAGTCGCAGCAGACTGGCGTGCCCGCGGGTATTAGTGTACCGCTCACGATGGCACGAGAGATTTGGCGCCACTGCCATGTACCGCTATCTCCCCTCTTTCAAACGAGCCATTGCTGCAGCCGCTGAACCTTTTATTGTCCGAGAAGAGCTGTTTGAAATTGATCTCCCGATTTCCGTCCCCGCAAAGTGCGGCCTCCACGAACCCATCTCGCACAAACCTTATGGAACATCAATTTGTCACTCAAAATGGTCTGTATGGAACCTTTAGTAATGTCAGGAATCTGAGGTGGAGCAGGCTGTGCGCCAATTCCTTGCATCGCAGGGCACCGAGTTTTACCACAGTGGGTTCTTCAAACCGCACGCTACGACAAATGTCTCAATGTCGCTGGCGACTATGTCGAAAAATAGTGCACGGTGTATAGGTCATGCTGCCATGCTGTATTGCTTTTGGGTCAATAAAGTGTCCGTTTGACAAACTGACGAAACTTACTTTCGGAATACCCCTCGTATTAGGATTTATATTAAAACTATTGTGTGCGGGACGAGCAAAAGAACAATTTTTACTCGGTCACATATTATGTAGTTTTTAGAAAGCCTAGTGGAAAAACTCGAAATCGAGATAGACTGGAAAATATTTTTCAAGATGCCCAGAAATACTTAGGGTTGAGACTCGGTGCCGTAGCGTATTTGGGTGGGGGGGGGGGCAAAATGGGCGCTGCTTTGATAGGGCTGCAGAATCCCATTTGTTGAATTAATATTAGGCTTAAGAGATCCAACACTGCAAAAGACATATTTAATTTATAATTATTTTACTCATTTTTTTTTCAAAAAATAAATATATTTGTTTATACGGTGCTGAAATGTATTTATTTAACTTATTTTTATTTTGAAAGTTGATGCTAAAAGTTATTTTTTTAATTAATAAAAGTGTTCATCATATTGAAACAGTCAGTACTTCTTTTAATAATATTCATTATAATTTTCGATAAGCAATATTTTATTTCAAGAAATAATACTGTTTTTAGAAAATAATTTATTTATAGTGGAATTCCAAAAGTGTTTTCGCAATGAAATGTTGTTTTCTACTTTGTAAGAATTGTAAATTTTGGAGGGAGAAATTCCTTCGTGCAGTATAATGTTTTCCTTGCTCTAGAATTTTATATCTTTATAATGGGACTAGCATGTGCCCGCGGCTTCGCCCGCGATAATTATTTCAAAAATTAAAAATCAAGAGCATAATAGTTATATCATTATATTTATTAACTCCTAAATCACGTGGACTACATACCACGATTAGATAGTATCGTCTGGTAAAAGCGTCCTCAGATTCGAGGTCCTTGGCCCAGAAAACCCCTGTACAGTGAGTTTCGTCCAAATCGAACAACGTTTGACCATATTTAGGCCTATGTTGATTATCCCACTTATAATAATAATAATAATAATAATAATAATAATAATAAGAAGAAGAAGAAGAAGAAGAAGAATCCTCTTCGGGATTAGGTTGAAAATTTCATATGTATGCGTGCCTTGACATTAAAAACAAATGAATCGACCAGCGTGAGCTACAACATTCAAGCGATCGCGAAAGTTTCATTTCCAAGGTTTGACAAAAATAGCCAAAGCCAGCTGTAATTGATTTGACATTGAAATATATTACGCTTCGGAAACGCAAAAAATGCACGTTTTCTGCCCGTTTTTCACTCATTTTTGGCATTTAGAATCAGAATTTTTCAAAATCCTTTCTTAGTGAGCATCTACATTAGGAAACGAAGGCACTGTCAAAATTCCAAGTCTCTACCTGTTATAGTTTAGGCTGTACGTTGATTCCTGTCATTCAGTCAGTCATTCATTCAGTCAGTCAGGACAAAGCCTTTTATATATATAGAGATAATATTATTTTTGGGGTGGGGGAGGGCCGGCTTATTTGGCTACGCCACTGTTGGAACTTGCTACTTTAAAAAAATCGTTTCTTCATGATGGGCAAAATGCAGGTAAAAACGGACAATTAACGTAATAGCCTACACAAAAAATAGTAAAAATACCTCCCACAAAATTTAATGGTAAGTTTATTTTTTTATTTTTTGAAAGTTTTCCATGGGGTTAAAGAACTCGTTGATAAAGAATTGCAATTTGGAGCCCAATTTCCACACATTCAGATAGGCCTACTACTACACGTGAACTGGGAACAATAGCTATCATTGCAGTCGGTAGGTAATGTCAACATACATAGCCTTTATTTCTCAGTGCATCGAGAAAATTGGTAATAATTCATTTTGTAACTTCTTCTTTCCTTGAATTTTACCTTCCCCTTTGCAGATGGGCCTACATTTACACGGCCTATGCCGCCTGTACCTTACAGGACCGCGACCCATCGGGGAGGGAGTTTTTGTAGATCACATACATACTTTTTTGACAGACAAAATGATGAAGGTTCTCCTTGGATGAGTGATCAGCCTAATGCCGGGGCCACCTCCAAGACAACATAAACATATAGGACAAAACACACCAATCTTACAAATACACACTCTCATTCCTAACAAGGCGAGGATGGTATGAAGGTGATAATGACGGCCAGATGATGCCTGGGGACCAGGAGGGCCTAAAGTTGTTCGATATTCGTCTCACAGGTAGAGATCTGGAAAATAACCCACCTAGGATACTTTTCCAGAACAGGAATCACACCCGAGCCCTCTGTATGAGGAGAGCGAACGCATTCCCTTCGCCACAGCATGGGACTCGTACATTCTTGCCGATAAAAAAATAAAATAAAATAAAAAATAATAATAAATAAATAAATATATAACAAAGTTTCTAGAAGAAACACAAATAATTTGATAGTCCATAGAATTCTTAAATTGTTGTTTCTAAATGATACTTAAATAAATATAACATTTTCCCAATTTTTTAACATGTATACTATTGCTCATCTTGTTAAGTGCTACAGTGTTATTTATGTTAAAAAAAAATTATTCTCTTAAAAAAAATTCTCCAATGTTCTGTTTCCCTGCATTCAAGCAATATCTGTTTGGGCGGAGGAAGTAATAAATATAACCCTCAACGAATTTGAAATATATCTGTAATTTTTCTTTATAATTTAGACAGCTGAACGCCATAATACCCGTGAAGAGAACAGGCTCTTTTTCGTGGGTTTAAATTAGATGTAGTCATAAGGAAGCAGCGCCATTCTTGGCATTGCGTTCGTTTCAGTAACTACATAAGTCATTAGCTGTTGTCGATCGAGTTTCTGTCGATCGATTAGAGAGTCCTGTTTCGATTAAGTGCATGCTGTCAACATGGCGGCAAATGAGTGTTTTTGTGTGTAAAGCTGCGTTCTATCTATGTTTTATGTGCATTATTCAACAGTGAGTGTGGTAAAACTATGCGGTTTATGATTAGTGTGTGTTCTTGTTTCACTGGATCTAATGGGATCGGGCTGAATCGCTTCTTTTCTGGTGATTGTGTCTTGACAAACTTTCACAACACTGTCCTTTGTTTATAATCGTAAGTAATACACACATTTTCATCTAGTCCTATGTTCTGTAACTTACTACATTGAAGCTGTATTATTCATAATTCCATTCTTTAATGAAATTAAGAGGTATTTATGGAAGGGGGCAATAGTACAGACAGTCAAAACATTTGTACCTAGGTATATTGCTGGATTAGATTGGTCAGGTAGACCTACAGGCATTTTGTTCCCGAGTTAGCTTATTATAAATACCTATACGCTAGCCTGTGAAAGTCTGACCACAAAGCAGTAAAAAAGCGATCCCTGTATGGGCCATGGAGACCCGAGGGTTTCCAGGAGGTTAATGCTCCCAGATCGTGGCATACGGCACATGAAGGTGGCAAGGTTGTCAGCCCTGAGCCGTTATTTTACCCCCAGGAATATTCCTGGTACTCATTTCTGTTAGAGGCTGAGTCATGGTGCCACCAGAAGGACTAGGCCAATTGAAAAATCCAACGACCTCATCGGGAATCGAACCCGCGACCTTCCGGTTTCCACAAAGGAGTAGCATAGCCAAAATGTAATTTAGGGGAGGGTCAAAAATGCCGGGGGGGTTTGGCGGGTATGGAACCCCCCAAGGGGTAAGGGGACCCACCCCAGAACTTTTTTTAAATATTGAAGTAATAAAAATCACATTTTACGCTATTTTAGCACTCAAAAACCAGTTAGCAAATTTGTTTACTATACTTTAAGATATACCAACTTAAACAAGAAATCGTTACCTAAGTTATAACACTTATTACTATTTATAACAAAAGTGAAATAACTTATTGAACAGTGGAAATAATAGGCCTACATTTACGAGTTTTTTTATTACTAAACAAACTAATTAAATATTTGACAAAATGAAGCATAAATAACTTAAATAGCTCGGCAAAAGATAGATTTATGCTGCACCCCAGCCAAGCTTCGCCGTTTTGTTAGGTTAGGAACGTTTATGTTAGTTTAGGAGCAATATACTGAATAGCACGAGGTTTATTATGTCTCACATTGAATTTCTTCTGTGACGAAACCCTAAACCCCATCTTCCCAGGCGGGCCTCATTAGAGAGGAGCCAAGGGTGCAGCACAAAACTATTTTTTCCCAATAGCTCATTAGGTTTTGATTTCGGGATGGTCCGGACCCCGTAAACCTCTCTTCCCTACGCCACTGCCACAAATGTATGACTGCAGTTAGATATAGTCAAAGCCCTCTTTATTTAATAGCAAGTAGGCCTGTAGTAAATGCTCTCTTTATTTAGTAACGTTAGTCAGTACAGAATAAAGCTATAAATGTCATGGGTAGGCCTACTGTATTAAAAATACACCAATGTACACAACAAAAGGATGCTTAACTAATATGCACCTTTATAAGAAATTTGACTGATATAATATATAGTGAAAAATAATTATTTAAAATTGATTGAATAATGATATGTAACCAGCTACTTGTAAAATAAATGCCTTGCGAGGTAACCGAAATGAACTCTCATCCGCGTGTTTCTGGCTTCAAATTCCGTGCCCCTAATTTGACTTGGGGTTATTTCAATGTTTTTCTAGGGTCGTAAAAGCCAATACCGAATTGCGTATTTACTTACCGTGAATCATCCCCGCTATTTCATTCTGTAACATATTCATAAAAATGGAAATTAAAGACACCATAAACACAATTGCACCGCTAGCGTGGTCTTGTGGTTAGTGTCGCTGACTACAGACCCGTTGGCCCGGGTTCGATCCCCGGTACCTCCTCGGTAGGGAGGACTGGAACGATATGTACTCAGCCTCGTGATTCAAATTGAGGAGCTGCTTGATAGAGAAGTAGCGGCTCCGGTCATGGAAACCACCATTAACGGCCGTGGGTGTCTGCATGCTGACCACATGCCCCCCAATCCTGCCATCTTCCTATGGTAGATGACGCAGCGGTCGGTTGGTAGGCCTGTCCATTCAGGGATGTAGCATTACGGAGTTTAGTTTTTTTTATAAACACAATTATAGATATATGTTATGATATATTTATTGTACTAAGAAAATTACAAAAGAGTCTATTGGATTCGACCCTTGTCATTTTACCAGTAAATCTTAAAACACTAATACTTTTTACATGGAGGTAAGTTATGTGTAGTCATAAACAGACGGTGCTGCTAAATACATATAGGCCTAAACTGATTTCCTTCTCTACAAAAAGAGAAAGAGAAAAGAAATCACTAGCAATAAGAGAAACAAAAACAAAATACAATTTTATAACAGACTCATGAAAATACGTTTCTTCTCTGTTGTCCTTTTAGCCTCTGTTTATAAGTCCCTTAAAAGTTCGCATCGTACCACCATTAGGCCACTATTCAAACACAACTATAGAATGGTAGGCCTTGTCCCTTCAGGGAAGTAGCGCCACAGGATTAATTAGTTACGTTTTAGGAAACGTGCCTATAAATGGCTACACGCTTCCCTGTCTTGCGAACGTTGCATGTAATTATCTTTTCCTTTTAGAAATGTGATTAGAAACTTGAGTCTTTGCGTCAATACTGTGTCTGAAGTATTCATTTTCTTCTGCAAAGCCTATTTCGCATTGCGTCAATATTTGCAGTAGGCTTGAATGGTGGCGCGTGGATTTAACATTCTCCTTCACCCTTGGTCATGTGAACTTGTTTGCTGAACTCTTCACACATAAATTCCTCTTATTGGCACAGTAGGAGTATCCAAAGATACCCCTTTCTATTTTGTCCGTGCTACCACAAAACGGCTGGTAAATCAGTTATTCACTTAAATAGTAATTAATACCATTCCCCTTAGTAAAGCAAGCTGTTCATGAAATTAGGCCTACTAAGTCCTTTTCCTTTATAACTATGCGTCGTAGATTTTCATCAAGTTAAAGCTTTCCAAGCCTAAATTAGAGCGTGTGGATCGATTTCTTCTGCTCTTTCACTTCCTCGTAAGCCTGTGTTTGATTTATATGTTTGAAATTATATTGTTCAAAACCGCGAAGCTCGATTAATAAATAGCACATTTTGTAACGAGCCTATGAAGGCAGTTATTAAGAAACGGATATATTGCTTATGAAATGAGCGCAGGAAGCTTCATAATATTCGTACGAGTGTACTAATGACCATTATAGGCAATACGCATACGACTGTTTTTGTTTGATTGTAATTTAATTTCTAACTTTTGAGCTTTTTAGAATATACTAGCTTAAAAGACCCGGCGTCGCCCGGGTTTTGTATTTTGTAATTGGAAATTAACTTATGAAGGATTTTCAATTTTAAATTCTAGGTCCTTATATAGGCATTTATAATTTGAAATAGGAAGAACGACTTATTACACTCAAACTATTCCCTCAGAAAACGCTTTATATAGTTTTTTATGGCTCATAGAGGATCTAGAATTTTGCATCCCATCGCTTGTACAGTGCACAGCAAGCCTGGTAGAGGTTTAAATAAGAAGAAACAGAAATTCCTGTAACATAAAATTGTAATATCGAGGCGGGAAATTTCCCACTCTTATGTTACCATAAAGCCTTCATACTTTTCTCTCCAAAAACCTGCGATATAATATAATAATATACACATTACCATACCTCGTTTTGTTTTCTCTATGTCCAGGGTAGAGAAAGTTATGTGATTCCATTATTTTAGTGGATTTCATTCTGTAATATTTATTTATAACATGAATTATTTTGATAACTTCTCTTATTTGTCAAAAGTGCATTTCAATTGTTTTTTCCAAGCCCATCCATATACCATTTGGCAACAATATATTCTGTGATTTGGAATTGATAATTCTATGTAAAAAGGGATTAAGTATTTTCAAAAACATTTAATTTTTGGCATTTAGAATCAGAATTTTTCAAAATCCTTTCTTAGTGAGCACCTACATTATGAAACGAAGGTACTGTCAAAATTCCAAGTCTCTACCTGTTATAGTTTAGGCTGTACGTTGATTCCTGTCATTCAGTCAGTCATTCATTCATTCAGTCAGTCAGGACAAAGCCTTTTATATAGACAGAGAAGATTGGAATTCATAAAACATACTCAGCTGACCTCTGTGATCAGCTATTAATAAGTTGTCGTCTACGGGATTTGATCCTGGGACCTCCCGAATGCTAGTCCAAGTTGTTACCATTTCGACCAACTCGCTCTGTTTACGGAAATTATTCCTATCGCTAGCATATCTAATGATTTGTCGAAGTGTATTGCAACTTCAAAATCCTGTGTGAACACTGCAAAGTATATTGTTGTCATGGGAAGTGAGCAAAGACTTTAAAGTGCATCCGCCCTTTTTAAGGTTCTTTTAAGGTTACAAGTTTTTAAAAATATATATATAAAAAAAATAAAAAAATAAATGAACTTTTTCGATTTTTCCCGTCGGTTACATACTAAAAGGTATAAGTGTGCCAAATTTCAAGTTTCTAACTCGTCTGGAAGTGGGAAAACATTAATGTCAGTGGATGAGTGTGTCAGTTAGGCTTTATTTTTTAGGGATAGTAATAATAATAATAATAAAAATAATAATAATAATAATAATAATAATAATAATAATAATAATAATAAATTTTTAGTTAACCTGGTGAAAGTTGAGACCGTAAGGTCTTTTCCTCCACTTCACCTGGAATTAGTTATGTTATTTTGTATCATTTAATGTATAATAAATCATATAAAATTCAATCTATATATATAAAAATGAATGTGTGTGTGTGTGTGTGTCCTTTATGCATTACTACACCATTCATCCGATCGCCATGAAACTTTGGGAAGTTGTTGAGTACATTCCCGGGAAGGTTTCTGGCATATTACATTTTTAATTTTTTCTTTCGTTCGTGAGTTATGAGTGAAAAACGGGCTGAAAACGGTCGCTTTCACCAAGCGACGCTATCTAATCGTGGTATGTAGTCCACGTGATTTAGGCGTTAATAAATATAATGATTTAGCTATTACGCTCTTAATTATTAATTTTTAATTTTTGAAATAATTATCGTGTGCGAAGCCGCGGGCACACGCTAGTAAGTTATATAAATACAGTTAAATTGCCCAAAAAGCAAGAGTTGTTAGGTTAGGTTAGGGTAGGGCAGGTTAAAGAAGAGTGTATAGAAACTAATTCCTAGTATTTATATCCTATCCATTGATGCCACTTCATTCTTAAATAATAATTATTATTATATTGTATATGGTACGTCAAAAAATGTTCTGTGATGACTGCATCATCCAGTTTTAGAACTGTGTTTTAAAAAAGTGAGTTACGCTACTTAGGACAGAAATCTGTGGTTTCTTCTCATGCACTCCTTTAAACTCCTTACAGCAGGACTTAATGAGGTAGAGTAGAGGATTTAGGTCAACTGAATCTGAGGTTAGAGTCCATGAAATGAGAGGGTTGGAAAAGGGTGAGGTCTGTACTCAGCTCTTTAATCCTGTGGTCTCTCTGAAGTCAGGCATATTATATTCCCATTCTCTTTGTATATCTCTATCTGCTCCATAGCTTATGAAAGGTAACAGGAAAAAGCTTTATCGGAAGCTTGGCCTATATAGGATTAATGGAAATAGCACAAGACTTGTACATGTTTTTAAAAAACTGCATTATACCCCATTCACTCTTATTTCACAAGTAATGGTGAAAGTTCATGTATTCATTTCTATTCCTTTTTTTAAGTAGATTTCGAAGAAAAATCTACCTATTGCAATCGATACCATGTCATGACTTTCGAAAAATTCTTTCATATCTTTACGTTTCATGCCTCCCTAAGTACGAAACCACCGCTCGTTCAAAAAACAAAAAACAAAATTATGAAATTTATATATACATTATATATGTCTATATCTTTACACGCTAGCGGCCGTAATTTTCAAGATATTTGAACCAAACTTTATTATGTTGTTTCTAGGCCCAATAGTTCGGACAAGTTCGTTAATGAGCAAAATTGGCCCAAGGGGGGAGTCGGGGGAGGGGGTTGAAATTTGGAAAAATCTATATCTCGGCCCCTAAGAAGTATAGAGGGAAACTTTGTTTGAATAAATTAGAGCACTCCCTATGGAGTTTACAGTGACACCAAAGATTCGGGTGTTTTGGGGGTACGAGTAGGGGTGGGGGTGGGGGGATGGAAATACGAAATTTATGAAACCACGTCTTGTGGGGTATCGTTGAAAAGCTCTTGATGAGTACTCTACAAATAAATAGCTAGTTTCTCGATAGTTCTCATATAAGGAGAGATGAGAGTTTCTTCATTTCTACCTCACAACTGAAGCATTTATCATAATAATGCCTAAAATTTCCAGAGCTGTAAATTTAAAATAAATTGTGGTATTTCTAAGGGTGTCGCGGCAGTAGGTCCTTAAGATTCAGTTTTCAAATTTTCGGAAGGAAAATGAAAATGTTATGTCTACAAATTTCAAACCAAATAGTATATTGCGACACAAGGGCGGAAAGGCACGTTTACGGGTCGAGGAAACAGATTGAAAACCCGAGGCGCAGCCGAGGGTTTTTAAGTTTTCGAGACCCGTAAATGCCTTTACGGTCCGTGTGTTGCATGCTATTTTTTGCACGACGGTTACTTATATCAATTTAATTATATTAATTGTGATATTACCTGAAAATATTATGTAAATACAGACTTGAAGAATGGTGCTTATTTCAGAAAGGGATTCGCATTTGTTATTGTTTATGGCAACCGAATATTTATAAAGCGGGGAGGCCTTGGTCATTTCTGCTCGTAAAGTAACTTTCCGCCCGTCGCCCCTAGCAACAATTCACTTTCCGCCCGTCGCCCCTAGCAACAAGATTGCGTGTGGTAATGTCAAGTTACGAGCCATGTAAACAACTTTCGTAAGAAACACTTACTAGCTAAGGAGTGCAAAAAGTAACTTTCCGCCCGTCGCCCCTAGCAACAATTCACTTTCCGCCCGTCGCCCCTAGCAACAAGATTGCGTGTGGTAATGTCAAGTTACGAGCCATGTAAACAACTTTCGTAAGAAACACTTACTAGCTAAGGAGTGCAAAAAAATAATTAATTACTTTGTAATAGTATTGACTATTTATTTTAGAAGAAAATAGTCAAACAGTACTTTACTTAATGTTGTTTTGTTTAAATCTTAAATAATTTATAAGGCCACACATTTTTTTAAAATTCATTTAGTCATATCACTTGATGGTTTGTCTAGGGGCTTTGTTGAAAATTTCAAACTTAATTAAAAAATGCTATGCAAGGAGCAGTTTGAATGGTGAAAAAAAAGCGGGGAAAATGTTTAGAGAAATCATCTTTCAAATTGAGACACAATTTTAGCGTGCTTCTTACATAGGTCTAAAGAAGGATTTCCTTAGAGTACTAACCTGTAAAAGATGCGAAAATTATTTAGCATTATTCTGAAAATGACTGGAGCTCTTATATTGTATTCTATAACTTTAAGGCAATCCTTGACTGACCACCGCTTATTCTCTCTCTATGTGAGTTAGGCGGTTGTTGCTGTACGAATTAGCGACATCAGGGGTATGGTAATTATTTCCTTATTGATTATCCGTCACCATCAGTTGTTGGAAAAGTAAAACTCGTTTGATTGACAGCCGACTGCTTAATGTTAATGCTGAGCAGTATGCATGTTAACTGATAAATTAGCATGCCCTAGACCAGAAGATGATTATTCATTATTTCCTTCAGCTGCCCTCAAACAGAAATCAATTTGCCGGACGAATATAAATACTAAACAGACAATACAGTATTGGAAATACTATTTAAAGATTTAAAGTAATATGCAAGCTGATTACCTGCCTTTTTACTGGAAAAAAAGCTATTTATGATCAGGGCCGGATTTTAATGACATGTCATCTTTTAACTGGAACATCATGGACGCCCACTGTTGCAAGTAGTCTGGTCATGACTCCTAAAAATGGTAATGTTAAGGTCTTTTTTGGTAATTTCCCCCATTTTTATTTTTAGGTCAGTTTTAGAATTTAATGTTAATTATTTGGTCATTTATTGGTCATTTTACCATCTTTTTCACATTTCATATTTTTAGGTAATAATCCATTGTTCTTTAAAGGCACAAAAGCTATGTTCATGCGTAATTCAGCTCTATGCATTGACTAGTTTTTGTATGAATAACTGACAGACTCTCCGAAAGAATTAGGTTTTGGTATTAGTCTAGAACAGCGTTTCTCAACCTATGGTCCGCGGACCACCTAGATGGTCCGCAGACATAATTAATTTAAAAATATCAAAAAGCAAGTGGAAAGTAAAGAAGTAAAAAAAAAATCACATTAAATGGACACTAGATGTCAAAGTTTTTAAAATCTTCGAAAATACAGGTCATATTGCAAGTTTCCTTACTTTTGCAGTTACGAACCACAGTTTCAAACCCCTGATGCACTAACGTCTATGGTTCCCTCTTTCATTCAAAACCCTAAAAAATAAGACTTTGTCGGAATTTGTTATTAGAGGCGCCATGCAGTTTTCAACAACCTATCTTTGTGAGAAGGGATTTTCATAGCTCGTTTAACTAAAACCAAAATACAGAAACCGATATATTGTATCTGCTGATCTTCGACTAAATTTGACTAATATTGAGCCAAATATCCAGGAACTCTGCAAGAGGCGACAAGCTTAACCGTCTCATTAAAAGTTATTAATAAAGAATAACATAATTCCTAATTTTATTATCAAATTGGTAATACATACTAAAGTCTGTTCAAAATATAATTTTACAGTCAATAGTTTAATTCCAATTCAATAACTGTGTTTCCGTAGAATTAAAAAAAAAGTATTTCGTTATAACGACCTATAATTAATAACCCAAATATTAAGAATATAGGCCTACAAATAGCCTACTTTTAAAAATGGGATGTAAAATTAGGAGTCCGTAAATTTTTTAGACATTTTAGAGGTCCTCGGGTTCAAAAAGGTTGAGAAACGCTCGTCTAGAATAAAAGCCGGGACATTAATTCAAGGTGGCTAATACTGTTTGTATGGAACTAAATAACGTCTAACGGTGTCGTGCACATTGGCACACGTGCACATCGGCACAGTCGCATTTTTGTGCACATCGGCATAGTATTTTTATCTTGCAATATCATCGTGCTCATCGCCACACAGCCCGTTGGGGCTAGGGGTGGACATAGAGACTCAAACCTAAGGCCTCCTTCACCACGGCTCCAAGGCAGCACCCCTTAGCTAAGGAAACCGGACGTTGATATCGCAGATAGGTTGTCAGGTTAGGTCAGGTTAGGTTAGGTTGGGTTGGGTTAGGTTAGGTTAATTCAAAGTCTCATTCAATCGCAGGCAGATACTTCATGAATGATTTCTAAACAATACAATATAATTTTTATAATAGTAATGTACACAGTATGTATCTATAATAATAAAAGGAAGTGTTTGTCTTTCTGTCTATTTAGCAGTTACTGTGAACTCCATTGCATTCAATACGATAATGCAATTCCAACTTTGTCTTTTTGTCCACCCCTACGAAGGGTGTGTGGCGATGAGCACGATGATATTGCAAGATAAAAATAATATGCCGATGTGCACGAAAATGCACGTGTGCCAATGTGCACGCAACCACGTCTAACATCAAGTTTTCCTATACTTTCCGATATTTTTATTTTTGAAACTGTTATTTAGCCTATTATAATTAATTATTTACGTAAATTCTGAAGTTACCAAGAGATTCTATGGTCGCTTGAGAGGGTAATAATTACTTAACGGTGCTTTAAGCACGCAGAGAGGAAGAGAGAGTTGAAATTTGCTTGTAGACCGGCCAACCGCATGTTTATGGCGCCCTGGGGAACCCCAGCAACAAAAGAAGGCACATAAACTCATTAGTATCCTCACACGTAAAGCCACTTTTATTTACATCTTGTAACATACTAACGCATTTATTACACGGGATTTCCCAGGAAATCCCGTGAAATCCCGTGTAAAGTAACGTATTGTAAAATTGGTGCTTGCCAAAGGAAATCCACAAGCATCGCTTCATTTGTGTTTCTTCCAGTTGCCATAGTTTCTATGTCTGCAAAAACATTTTTGCACGACGTAACTAATTAGGGGTACTTACGAATATTGTTGCCGTGGATCGTAACTTGACATTCCCTCACGCAATCTGGTTGCTACGAAAACAAAAGAAATCTCCGTGCGATAAAGTTTACAAAAAGCACAAGTGCCGTAAGTAAAATCATTATAATACAAGCCTTTATGGAAGACCGGAACCAAGGCCCCCTAGTTTATGGCGACTTTAACAGGACAAATATTCGGTTCCCATAACAACAAACACATGCGAATCACTTTCTGAAATATAACATCCATCTTCAATAGTGTGTATACATAATATTTTCAGCTAATATCTCAATTAATATAAATAAATTCATATAAATAATCATCGTGCAAAAAATAGCATGCAATACTCGTGCCGTAAGTGCATAGTGGATCTCGGAAATTGAAAAAACTCTGCGCAAGCGCCTCGTATTTTCAAACTCTTTCCTCGATCCGTATGCACCGTTTACGGCACTTGTATCGCAATATACTATAACTCCCTCTTAGTTTTCTATTTTGTAAGACAGTATATCGTTATAAGAGGCTCTTCCATAAAATAAGATTCCCTGGGGGCCGTTTACAGTAACAAAACACATTTTCAAGGAAATACTTATTATTACAGACACAGGCAGTGTTCAGCTATTTTTCAACATATTCGGCACCGGAATTGAAACATTTGTCTTACCGTGGCACCAACTTTTGCATACGTGTGTCGTAGAAATATGCCGCCTGGGATTTTATCCACCGTGTGACAACCACCTTCACCTCTCTGTCATTGTTTCTCATTTCGTGAGGTATAGGAAAAGATGGAAATCACTGGGAACGAGGTCCGGGCTTTAGGCTGAATGTTTAAACACCTCCCAGCCGAACTTCTGAAGGAGACTTGCTAGCAGGTGTTACCCAGTTTGCTGAGGCAACCGGGCAAGGCCACCTAATAATTAAAATGTAAACAGAAATTAAAGTTTAAAATTTCATTTTTATTTCTCATTCTGGTTTTGAGATATCACATAATTAAATTTATTTTGATATTAAAATTGAAATGCATCTTCTCCGACAGATATTAAAAGATTAACCTGATTTTTGTGAGATTCTTTGATGATGGCTTTACTTATTGTCTGACCTGATATTTTTTGTTGCTTATACGTCTTGATTAAAAAAAAAAAAAAAAAAAAAAAATCACCACTCTCTTAAGTCAAGGGACAGGATATATTGGTATTTCAGTGACATGTCGCTTTGTTTGAAACGGAGTGGTGATATTTAACCGTGCCGACTTGTAGGCCTACCTATGTTACGTGTAATAATAATATTCGCTCCTCTCAATCAGCGGGCCCGCGTTCGATTCCTGGTCGGGACAAGTTACCTAGATGGGGTTTTTCCTCACCTGTGAGACAAATATCAGGTAACTTTAGGCCCTTGTCCCCAGATATCATCTGGCCCTCATTATCATCTTTATCCCATCCTCGTCCTGTTCGAATTGAGTGTGTGTGTGAATGGTGTGTATCGTCCTATGTGTTCGTGTTGTCTCGGAGGTGGCCCTGGCATTGAGCTGATCACTCATCCGTCCTTGTCTGGTCAAAAAAGTATGGTCGTGACCCGGTAAGGCCCGAGCGGCACGGGTCGCATAAAGGTCCTTATAAGGGAGAGGTAAATCTACGAAAGAGAAACACAAAATTTTTAACCATTAAGCATACAATGCAATAGGTTTCGTCAGCTAGTCATTAAATTAACTCTGTCTTCAAATATTCCTGTACAGTAAAAAGTTTAAGTTGTTTGATAATATTTCTGACTCTGTATTTAAAATCATTCGAATTTTCAATTCGTCTTAAATTTAGAGGTAATTTATTATACAGTTTCACGCCAAAATATAAGTGGCAATCAAGAGATTTCTATAATCCGATTTTTGGAGGCACAAAATTATTTCTTCCCCCTGTATCGTGGGAGTGTAGCCTACATCAAAGAAAAGCTCATTTCTATGATGCACAAGTACAAAAAGTAAACTTTATAAAAAATACAGAGATGTGACAGTAGAGGAAAATAAACACGCTTTGTTGTGTTGTTCTTTGTTACTAAGCATGTGATGTGTTTTCCTGTTGCAGAAGACGCGCTACAATGCAGAAGAGGAGCTGCCGCCCCCACCGTCGCCGCCTCAGCTGAAGGAAGTGTCGGCACTGGACGGCGTGCCCCGACCCACCTCCACAGACACCGCTACCCACGTCATCCTCAGGGACGGACATCAGCAGGTAGGGACCGACATTACTACAGTATGTTTAGTTCTCAAAGAAGAAATAATCATCGTACAGGCTATAGGCTATATCAGTGGTTCTCAACCGGTGGGTCGCGGAAGGGTGTCGGGTGGGTCGCGATTCGATCCTAAAACTATCAGAAACCATCGAATCCAGCGATTCTCAACCTTTTTGAACCCGAGGACCTCTAAAATGTCTAGATTTTTTTTTATGGAACCCTAATTTTACATCCCATTCTTAAAAGTAGGCTGTATGTAGGCCTATAGGCTATCTCTTCTCTCTATATATAAAAGGCTTTGTCCTGACTGACAGGAATCAACGTAGAGCCTAAACTATAACAGGTAGAGACTTGGAATTTTGACAGTACCTTCGTTTCATAATGTAGGTGCTCACTAAGAAGGGATTTTGAAAAATTCTGATTCTAAATGCCAAAAATTAAATGTTTTTGAAAATACTTAATCCCTTTTTGCATAGAATTATCGAAACAAATTCACAGAACATATTGTTGCCAATGGTATAGGTGGGTTTGGATTAAATTAAATGGATGTTTGACAAATTAGAGAAGGTATCATTATAATTCATATTATCTATATTAATAAAAGGAACTGTCCTCGATGTCCAGGGAAATCTACTGAACGCAGAGATCTGAAATTTTAAACATAGGTGGGCTGAAGGGTTGGAAAATGCACCGCGAAGCCGGAATTTTAATTTTAGTTTTCGTTCGTGAGTTATGAGTGAAAAACAGGCAAAAAACGTGCATTTTTTGCGTTTTCAAAACATAAGTTTTCAGTTATACATTTCAATGTCAAATCAATTACAGTTGGCTTTGTCTATTTTTGTCACACCTTGAAAATAAAACTTTCGCGATCGCTTGAATGTTGTAAGCCCTAAATATGGTCAAACGTTTTTTTTATTTGGACGAATCTCACTATACAGAGGTTTTCTGGGCCAAGAAACTCGAATCTGAGGTCGCTTTTACCAGACGATGCTATCTAATCGTGGTATGTAGTCCACGTGATTTAGGTGTTAATAAATATAATGATTTTACTATTATGCTCTTAATTTTTAATTTTTGAAATAATTATCGCGGGCGAAGCCGCGGCCACATGCTAGTCATTATATATGTACAGATTAAAATGAATCACAAATTACACACAGGTCTATGCTGTAAAAACACTAAAATGTGTATATAAAATGAATTTCCCTATTATTGGGAGTCTTTGCACCATACTTATTATGGAAATGTCCAAATCTACAGGATCGTAAAGTGTTCCTCTCTTGATTGTTTTGTGAAGTTCTTGCAGGATTAAATGCCCAATGTGTTGCAGAGTTGTTTTGATATTGATCATGCGTAGTCATTCGCCCAAGTTCCGAACTCTACAACACAGGGAACTGATGATGGCGTAGCTATATTGCGCCGAAATGCATATAATTTAAAAGCCATAGGTAATCCCACATATCATACCCCAATAAATATAAGATGCAAATTTAAAAGAAAAATTGTATTTAATTTCAATATAGGTTACGTTTGACGTTTTCATGGTAACACTGTGGCAGTGACTGACACAGGTTAAGTATATTTGATATTTTTTTCGACCCGTCTGTGTCTCAACAGCCCGGGTCAGGAACCAGCTGTGTCACCCGACAGCGGACCATGCGGCATCACTGGATCCACCCAGCTCTATAGACACCGCCTTGCTGTAAGCTCCCTTACTGTATCGCGCCAGTACTTGGGAGCTCAGCGTTAAGTTCTTCTAACAATCTCTCATGTTTAAAGACCAATGCTGGACCGCACAGTAAACATTTTCCCAAATGGTTTCAGTGCCCTCTCATCTATAAAGACCAATGCTGAACCGCACAGTAAACATTTTCCCAAATGGTTTCAGTGCCCTCTCATCTATAAAGGCCAATGCTGAACCGCACAGTAAACAATTTCGTAAATTATATATATTAATGTTTATTTACATTCAGCTTCCCTTAGTTAAGGGTTGCCCTAAGACAAAGCGTAATATAAAAGAAAATGATTTGCACCACAAAGAAGTGTTTACAAGTATTTACAATAAACATAAAGAAAAACTCACATATATCAAGAAAACTTATGAAACAAGAAAAAAAGAACATTGAAAACAAATATATACAATTTAGGAATATAAGTGATTCCTGAGTATTGAGAGGGAACCTTTCAGGGCTGTCAGAGACACTTCTTTTATTAAAATGCTGTTCAGACGGAAGAATCTGCAGAAATCTACAAAGAATGAAGGAATTGTTCCTCTTGCACCCACCATCAGGCCAAAGATGGTAATAGAAGAAAGGGAGTATTTTTCTTTGTAGTATGCGATGGTGGGTTCGTAGATACGACATTTTTCAGCATGAACTTCTGCAGGTTGGGTGCTACTTGTTTCAAACCTGACTGTAGGATCGATTACATATCCATTGGTTGAGCCTGGTGGAATGGCGATGATGTCAATTCTTCTAGAGGAGCCACCTTCAGAAACGCCGTAGACCTCTTCAGCTACTTGATGATGATTTTCCCGCAGAGCATTTGCAATTAAAGTTCGGATCTTGTGATGGCGACTGTTCCTCAGCACTTCACCATAAGGACAAGCACCCAAGACGTGAGCAAGAGTTTCTTTCTCACTGCCGCAACGACGGCAATGGTGACCGTCTTGGGACCTGCCTGGTAGAGCACGAACTGGACATACATTCGCTGTCATCTTAATTGCATCCTTCCACTCACTACTCGTCAATCCTTTGGGCTTACTAAGCCATTTATTACATGGCGTATATTCTTTAAAAAGGATGACACCCTTTCCTTTCTGGGGCAAAGAACACCAAGTTTCAAATTCCTTATTTCGGAGTTGCGTCCGTATGGAAGGAACTTTAAGCCAGGCAGGCCTTCCATCTGATGGCAGATTAAGTCTCCTGCCAACGGACGCATTGTTTGGCTAAGTGCATAACCTGATGACAATAGATTATGGGATATTTTTTTAATTGTTTATGTACAGTCTGTGTTAAAATTTGCAACTGTTTTACTGTTTACAACACCTTGTATAAATTATAAAGCAGATATGTTAGTTGACAATATCAAGTAGGCTATACATATACAGTTCTGAAAGCTATGAATTTAACGTATATGTACAACCAGAAACCCAAAAAATATGAAGAATTGATTTTTTTAACGGTGTATTTAGATAGTTCTTTTCTCTTTCATTTCATATATTAATTTTTAAATTCTGGCTGCCAGTTCCTTAGATATAGCCCTTCTATAATACCTTTTGAAGACGTAACTCTACTAAAACATGAAAACCGAAGATTCCTTAGACTTGTTACATAAGCCATAGAAATTATTAAGCAACCTCATATCATAAACAGGGAAGATGGGTACAAGATCAGTAATATCTGGAGGGAAACTATCAAAACTTTAAAGAATGCACCCACTGACGTCATGACAACTGCGTCTGTTAATTCTTCATTACAGGAACTTCGTTTAAGTGTGAATCATTCTCCGAAAGACACGACAGGATGCCCAAAACGTTAGGTACCAAAAACACGACGCGGACCAACCCGGATAGCCAATATAACCAGTTTATAGTTGACACCGACCGTGGAAGCCTACGAACTTAATCCAATCTACTTAATAAACCTCGTTTATATATATAGGCTAAGTCATGACTAGACCTGGGATTTTAAGGCAAATGCCTATTTTGTTCCTTAAGAAATAACATGAAAATGTTTAAATGTGTGGACGTTTCATGATAGGCTAAATCACTTACATTTATAGAGTTTTATGCCGGTTGTCGACCAAGAGCTAAACTAAGTTAGTTTAGCTTACCTCACATACAGTGCGGGATTTCGTAGCCTATGTAATTGTGCTGACAAAACTACATATGAAATCCTGCACAACTATATATGAAATCCCTCACTGTATGTGAGCTAAGCTAAGCTAAGTTAGCTTAGCTCTTGGTCGACAACCGGCATTATAGTGCCCTAAAATGCCTATTTGGACCTTTAGAGCCTATTTTACTATTTTAGAGCTAAAATGCCTATTTTGTACATTTAAAATACAATTCAACTTCTGTAATTTTTACAATCTTATAATGGACATCCCTCAATGAAAAGCAGAACAGTAGAGGTGGGTTTTAATAGAAACTTGATTATTCCAAACAATTGTCGCTAAAGGAATGCTGACTGACGGGGGAGGGGGAGGATTTTGGAGGAAGGACTACTGTGTCAAGTCACCAGTGATAGAACATGTGTTTAAGTGAATATAGTTCGTGATGCCTAATCTTGCAGTTAATTCTGTTAAGAAAAGGTATACGGTACCACGTTTCTTGCAGTAAAAAAAGACCATGTTACAGTTTAACAGCCTTACTAATAAAAGCTGCTTATACCTGCGTTGAACGGTTGTTTGGTTGTTCACCGTGCAAGTTCTGCATAAGCCGCATTACCAATAATCGGAGTGTAACTGCCGAGGTTTACACCTGGTTTATACGTTCAACGTCATCAAATACGTCACTCTAGTTGTGACGTTACTAGCCCCTTTCTATGAAGGGACTGCTGAACGCCATCTATCGGAGCAGCGGGCAAACAACGATGCATCGTCTGCAGACAGTAATTCTAGTTCTTAATATTTGGGGTATTAATTATAGGTCAATATAACGAAATATATCTAAATACATTTTTTTTATTCAACGGAAACACAGTTATTGAATTGGGAGTAAACTATTGACAGTTTAATATTTATTACCAATTTGATAATAAAATTAGGAATTATGTTATTACTAACTTTTAATGAGTCGATTGAGCTTGTCGCCTCTTGCAGAGTTCCTGGATATCTAGCTCAATATTAGTCAAATTTAGTCGAAGATCAGCAGATACATTGTCATCTTAATTATGTCTGCGGACCATCTGCACCATCTTCGGGGACTACTAGTGGTCCGCGGACCATAGGTTGAGAAACGCTGGAATAAACCATAAGAAAAGATCAGAAAAATCGAAACAAATAAAATTGTGTTTTGATTGTTTCCTTGGTTCTTTGTATACTTTTATAATTGTAGTTTTTATCTTCACCTAGGAACACTTGTTAGTGAGTATGAAACCATCCGTTGCATATTTTGCAAACATATATCTATTATTAAATAAATAACTGTTTTGCTACAAAGTCCTTATATTTTGTCAACAATTTTCAAATCAGAACACAAATTGTTTATCAATAGGCCTAATCAATCTGTATCTTCAAAAAAGCATATATAAGTTTATATATATTTGCAATATTTGACGGTAAATTATAAGTTATATACATAAGGAAGGGATACAATACAAATAAGGTTTTTTTACTCCACCATGGACCGATGGACCGTGGAGGTATTCCGATAAGGAAAGGTGGGTCGCCAGCTGAAAAAGGTTGGGAACCACTGGGCTATATCATTTCAGTTATACAGTCAACCCTCGATATAATGCCAACATCCGTTCTCTAACATTTAGTGGGACAAAGCGAGGATGGCGCTAAAACTAAATTTATTTAAAAATAAATAAAAATGCTGTATTAATTTACTGTACTGTATTATGAAAGGACACCCCGAGGCTGACAAACTTACCACCTTCACATGCCGAATGTCTAAAATCTGATAGCCTCAACCTCCTGGAATCCTCTAGGCCTCCAAGGCCTTTACAGGGAACACTTTACTTGACTTACGTACTAGTAGGTAGTATTTGGACAGGCATGGATTTAAGGCAGATTATCTGCTCCAGTATCGGCGTTAGTTATTATTAGGGACCGGATTTTTAGGTTTTTACCTATTTTTTTCCTTACTTCCAAAACAAAAAGCGCTCATACACTTTTTCGAATCATGTCCATAGGATTCACCCACATTAATTCTGTGGCACCTAAAAATACCTAAATGGGGTATAAAAACCTAAATATACCTAAACGGGATATAAAACCTAAAATATCTAATTTAGGCTACTTTTTTGTATTTTTTGTTTGTCAGTTGAGAAATCGATATTTTTCGGAGAGACAATAACTTTGTCGTGTTGAAATTAATACCACCAGTGTTTCGTTCAACCCATCGTCGTCTAGTATGGACAGTATCAAGAGACGAAGTGTAAGAGTACCGGCGTATTCCTTTTAAAATATTCGTATGAACAATCATTGTTGCCGTGTCTGAACAAGAATATAGATTTCCGTATTTTAAAGCGCTTGTTTGCCTTTAGTACTTCCCTGTTATTCATAATGAGTGGTCACACTGTGAGTTTTAAGAAGACGTGTTAATTATGCCCAAACAAATGAAATCGAGTTTATTACGGCAGTGGATTGGCGATGATTTTAATTTCATCTTTTTTCCCCTTATTATTATTATTATTATTATGAGGTTATTTTATGACTTTGCTCTGTCCTAAAGCAAGTTTACAGAAATTTAAGTCAATTTTGTTAAGTTAAACTTTACAAGTATTTTGTATTGATTCCTATGTAGCACATTCAAATTCATTATACCAATTATTGTACCCGAAAACGATATTTTTTTGTCAAAAAACCTAAAAAAAACTATTTCACCTAATGGAAAACCTAAAACAGGGTTTTTAAAAACCTAAAAATCCGGTCCCTAGTTATTATCTTTGCATCAACGTCCATAATGTATTATTATTACAGGAATTAAACGTTTTGGAATGGAATTTGGAAATAGGCCTATATCTTCTATAAACTATACATTCTCGATCGTGTGTTAACATGAAAGACATTTCTGACTCATAAAAGTTGATGAAGAAAGAAGACTTTACAGTTTTTCTTGTGGTTGTCACAGATGTTTATAGCTTTGCCTTTGGACACACAACATTTCTGACGCCCACCCCATTGTCTGAACTGTCCCATATACTTGTAGACCTCATTTCCAGCCGTCTTTTCTTTCCTCTTACGTCATTTGGCATTATTACTCTCTTTTGTTTTATGTTACGTCTTTTCTTTCTTCACGGTCAAAGAAATCGTATATGACATGAATCCTTCGTTTTCTATTTCGCTTACAACATCTCTGGCATGTTTTACATAGATTATAGGACGCATTTTGTTTTTATCCGTATTTTACAGTAAATTCCTGGGAGGGACTCCGTTAAAGACTGGAAGTCGCTGACATATTCATGGTTTAATAGATATGGTGTGGGAAAGTTCAGTTCTTGTCAATTCTTAGTTGAGTCAAAAATTAATATTAAAACAATTGCATATTTCAAATTAAAACTTGTTGCACAATAACTGGAAACAATGTCTGAATATTTTTAATAAGACCGCTGACGTATTTAGAAAAATCAGTAATTTTTTCCCATGTCATTATTACAAAAGAAAAAAATCTGATGTGAAATTCACATAACTTCCTCTGTCCAAATAAAAGTTAGCCTCTTAGTACGGAGCCGTTTTCGAGAAAATCGCGTCAAACGAAATTTTCTTCATGCAAAGCCCCCCTTAAAAATAAGAAAAAGTCGTCGCCAATCTTCGTGTACATCAAGTTTACCACCCTTATATAGGCTACAAGTTTGTCATCCATAGCTCAGTTATAAAAAAAATCCCTTTAGGCAGGCCTACAGGCTGAGGTAGATTTCGAAGTGCTTTTGGTTTAATTTATTGTCGCTGAGCAGCACTCTACTTCTTTAGCCTTGCCATGACAAACCCTCAATAATAACTGCAAAAAAAAGGAAAGAGCACTTTTTCAAACATTCAAAGCTTGCCTTATATGAGAGCTATCGAGAAACTAGATATTGATTTGTAGAGTACTCATCAAGAGCTTTTCAACGATACCCCACAAGAGGTGGTTTAAAAAATTTCGAATTTCCATCCCCCACCCCACTCTTACCCCCAAAACCCCCGAATCGTTGGTGTCACTGTGAACTCCATAGGGAGTACTGTAATTTATTCAAACAAAGTTTCCCTCTAAACTTCATAGGGGCTGAGATATAAATTTTTCAAAATTTCAACCCCCTCCCCCGACCACCCCCTTGGGCCAATTTTGCTCATTAACGAACTTGTCCGAACTATTGGGCCTAGAAATAACATAATAAAATTTGGTTCAAATATCTTCAAAATTACGGTCGCTAGCATGTAAAGATATGTATATATATATTATTATTATTTTTTATTTTTTATTTTTTTTGAATGGACGACGGTGGTTTCGTACTTAGGGAGGCATGAAACGTAAAGATATGAAAGATTTTTTCGTAAGTCATGACATTGTGTCGATTTTTCTTCTAAATCTACCTAAAACAGACGATTTAAGAATACACTACTTAGTTTAATACAGTCTATTATCATGTAAGGCATAATTGGATGGGGAGGAGCTTCGAAAACTATTCTTTCTCCACTGATTTTGCTTCGAAAACGAATTATTAAATTTTGTTTATCTAAACCTCTTGATTATCCGAATAAATTAATGTTTTCTGAATGTGGCATACATAGTCTGTCAAATTTATAAATATATTTTATTAAGTTACATGAATGGAAATTCAAGCTCTAGTTCGTATCCACATCCCCATAGGCTACATACGATACCAAACAATATAATTCAAACTAAACGTTTCACATGTGCTTGCCTAAAACACAGCTGTAGTTTTGGTCCCAGAGTATTTATTTCCTATGTTAAAAATGACCCTGAATTAATAAATCTGAAAAATTACAAATTTAAGAATTTAATTAAGGGGGGACATACAGCTATGGGTGATATTCATAGGTGTGAAATTCATTATTTCTTCCCTCAGCAGTGAATTGCTCTACAATCTTGCAATCTGATATACTCTTTACAGCCATTTCATAATTACGGGTGGGACATTCTAGCAGTTTATAAAAACTATTTTTATTACATAATATCATAAATAATAAACTAGAATTGGTTCTTCACATTCTGTAAAATTTACAATGACTTCCCCTCCACACTACATGCAAAGCATTATTTAAAATTAATTTTAAATATTTTAAATTTGTTTTTCAAAATCTATTATGGGTGGGACATAATTTGGACACTGATTTTAATGATGCAAAACAAAAGTTCATTTGCTGTTCTGCTATTACTGTTAGGGTCTTAATGTTGCTATTAATGAAGGTATGAGGGATTAAATACAAATTATAGACTGTTTCCAGGTTGTCAGAATATTTATTTTAACTCATCAATAATAATTTAACAAAACTATCACCATTAAATGGGAAAAAATGTCAGTTGTTTGTTATTTTACATAATAATTAACCACACATATTTTTTAAAGTTAATCTTATACAAAATTGTACCTTATGATGTATATTTTCTCAAATGAAAATGGACATAGCTGATTACTCTTGACTACTTGGTATAAAAGAATGTTAAAATCATCATAAAAATGGCAAAAAAGTAACTCAACACAATAAATAACTAAATCGACAGATTTTACACATGAAACCACTTCAGATACATCTAACTCCTTAATATTCAGAGAATTTGAGGTTTTAAACATATTTTTGACCACCCAATTACATTAATTTTATAACCTCTCTTTGAGGGAAAAATTCCCATATTTTATGAAATGGCTGTTGATTGACTACTTCTACAATTTCATACTATTTTAAAAATTAATCGAACCGTTACAGTTACGGGTAATTATCGTTACAAAATGGCAGCTACGTTTCAAGACAATAAAGACAGCTTTCTATATTGCAGTCTCTATTGAAATTATCACGGAATTCACTGTTTATGGGATTGCATTCTGATGTGTAATTTTCCTTGTAAAATAAAATAAAATAAGCAATTGTTTTGGAATTGCAGTTGAAGCAGATTTAAATTATAAACCAGAAAGTTTACGACTGTGTAATGTACTGGAATGCAGCTTATGTTTTTTTTTCCTGTTTTGTATTCAGCGGGGTTAGGAATGTTATACATTGCAATACAAGTCTGGTATCTCGAGATAATTTCGCCCAGAAACAAAATAACACATCACAAGAGACTGACTCAGACAAAAAGGAGAGTTTAAAAGAATAAGAAGAGGAGAAGGGAAATGGATTGTTTCTGCGGTTGCTGTCCGAAGCAAGGATTGTGGACTTGGCAGAGATTCAAGTCTGTAGTCTTTGATCGAAGTGGTCTATATGCCACAACAAGCTCCAGGATTGTACAAAATGGATGAGTTAGTTTAGGCTTGCCTCCCGGTTGCTAAGGTTGGCAGTCCTTTTAGTGGTTTACTTAAACTGCAGTGTGCTAATGATGTAGGCTTACCTAGGAAGAAAAAAGTTATTTATATTTAAAAGTGGTAAAGGAGATATTTCATTTTGCGAATAAGTATTTTTGCGCAACCAAGCCCGTAAGAGCGAGTGGAGCAATCTTATAAGCAAAATAAAATAATTTTTCCAAATGTATCATTTACTATTTTTAGATAGCCTTTAAAATTTATAAAATAATAACAAAAATTATATTTATATATATCTGGTAAGAGACATTCCTAAGCAAGCTTAAGGAATATTACATATTTTATGGAACCCGAAGGTTCATTGCCGCGCTTACCTGAGCCAGCCATTCAACCCTATTCTGAGCTAACTCCATCCAGCCATCCCTCTCAAATCCTACTTCCCTTAAATCTATCCTAATATTGTCCTCCCACCTATTTCTAGGTCTTCCAAGTTGCCTTTTCCCCTCGGGTCTCCCAGTCAATATTTTTTAGATTTGTCTTTCCTCCCCATGCGCGCAACATATCTAGCCCATTTCATCCGTGATTTAATTTAATTAAATCTGGTGACGAGTAGAGGTTATGAAGCTCGTCGTTTTGCAGTTTTCTTTCATCTCTCTTAGTCCCAAATATTTTCCTATATACCTAGACACTTAAAACGAAAAGCAGTTATTACTGTGTAAAAGAAGTGATTGTTTTCTTTTTAGAAAAAAAGTTAAACATTGTTTTGCTGCGTTTGTTAAGTTTAAATCACTAACAATATGCTATAAGGGCTTAAACAGCCGTTTTTAAATTGAAAAATAATTTAGGGAGTTTTATTTTATGACATGTCTAGGGGACTTGTTGAACATTTCAAAGTATTTGATTAAAACTTTGTTACGCAAGGAACAATTTGAATAGTGAAATATATAGGGGAAAAAACCTCCAGGAAGTTAACTTTAAAGTTGAGACACAATTTTTGCCGCTAAAACTGTCCTGCGCCATATATAGGTCTAAAGAATTATTTTCTATTCCTTTCCTGCATTACTCTAAAACTGGCTGGATATAATTTTTTAATATCTACCTAGGAAGAAAAGTGTTGATGTAATAAGAGATTTGCGACATATAATTATCAGGGCGTGCGAAAAACCCTTAACTGTTAAATTGAAAATATATACCATAGGCTACAGTCGTTTGTCTTAAATTTGTATTAAAAGACTGAAAAGAAATTAGAAGAAATAATTAAATTTCATATATACTCTTATACAATTCAACGGCCTTAAATAGCGTGCTCACTCGCTCGCCCGCATCGTGAAACATCGGGTATACTCGGCGATGTTAGTCTCTCGCAGTGTAAACTTTCACGAAGAGTACAAAATTAGGAAAACCGTTTCTTTATTATATAAGGCCTAAGTGAAATGAACACAATGAACAAATATTGTAATTTTATTTTTACTTACAATTTTCATAGCTCTGAACCACAAACATTTTTAATAAGCTGCCAGTGTAAATTACAGGGGGCACCTGTAAAATATTGATGGTTTAAGTCTTGAAATATCGCTGATAATAAAAATCCAAACAAACCATTCCTTCCCTTGAGACATTATATAATTTCTGAAAATTACACTGAATTGATCAAATAAAATTCACATCATATTCATCTGTCAACAAACAGTTGAGAAACAATACGTATTATGTGTTCACAGTTAGCTTTGGAACTGCACAATCGAATCTGAGATCGTTTTTTCAGGCGGCGCTTTCTAATCGTGGAATTTACTCTGAAGCAGAAATTTTAGCTGTTTCATTAATTATTAATGGCTTAGTTTAAGTATGATTCGCGTGCAAGTGTTAATAAATATAATGCTTTAATGGTTATTATACTTTTAATTTTTAAATCAATTATCGTGGGCGAAGCCACGGGCACCTGCTAGTATATTACAGAATAAGGGAGCAAGAAATAAACTATGGGCACAATCATTGTGTTAACTGCTTTCTTTGCAGTCCGACTCGAATTTTCATATTATGTGAGAAATTTAGTCTCGCCTAATATAGAGTTAAAATTGGCATTTCGGACTACTAAGCTAATACGTGTTATATTCTTTGATTATGGAAGGATTGGTGTTAATTAATATGCAAAGAATATTTTTGTAATTTTTATTTCTTCTGCCCTATTCAAAGTTGAGTTTTTAACATAAATATACGTTTTGACATACCCTGAATCCAGAAATTATACTTTCGGACACTTGTCTCTGTGCTGCCTCTGTGTGTGTCTGTGAACAGGCTATCTCCATAGTTAAAACTTGCTTGAAAACAATTTTTACTTCCTCTGGCCGTACCATAGGTACTATAGGTAGAGGAAGTATTGTTTTCGACCCCAAAATTCGAAGTTGAGTTTTTAGCATATATACACGTTTCAAGGCCCCCTGAATCCAAAAATACTATTTTTGGAAACATGTCTGTGTGTCTGTGTGTGTGTCTGTGTGGAATATCTGTGAACAAGCTAGCTCCAAAACGGAAAATCGTATGAAAACAAAATTTCGTGAAGAAATTTTCGTTTTTCGCGATTTTCTCGAAAACGGCTCTAACGATTTTCTTTAAATTTTGCACATGGGTTGCTTATACTAAGAGCTAAAACTTTTATTAGAAACATTTTTTCGAGAAAATTCTCTGAGGGTAGTTACAAGCCACCCACTGTTCACCCACTGTTTGTAGAAAGTTTGTCTTACGTGATGAACAACTGAATTCGCGCTCTTTCACGGCCTCTTATTCTATATAAGAATGTGAAGTGAGAAAGATGTGTTGTTGGCCATGCATAGAGTAAAGATGTATCTGAGGGAAATATTCTAAATTTCGGAAATTATATTTTACGGCAGAAAGTTCAATAAACGTCTGCAGTCATTTGTTCTTTTTTTTTAAGTTTGTTATATAGACTGCGCTTTTAGTCGCATCATTGAAAGAAGAGGTATTTATAGGATAATCAGCGTAAAATTGTGTCTTGCGATTCTGTACAAGGATATGTGAATACTGCTAACTTTTATTTGGGCAGAGGAAGTTATGTGACTTTCACATCAGATTTTTTTTATTTGCGTTGGGTACCTTCTGGGGATGTGACACGAAGATTGGTGGCGACTTTCTCTTCTGTACATTTAATGCCACTTAATAAGAAAACATGAAAAAGGAATTTTATGCCGCGCACGAGTTTTCTCTCCCACTCCTATAATTGTGAAATACTAGGAGGTGCCCGTGCTAAAATTCCGGCTACAGAGTACATTCCACGTTTAGAAAGCGCCCCCTGGGAAAATGATCTCAGGAACCTGTGAACACATAATACGTATTGTTTCTCAACTGTTTGTTGACAGATGAATGTGATGTGAATTTTATTTGATCAATTCAGTGCAATTATCAGAAATTATATAATGTTTCAAGGTAAGGAATGGTTTGTTTGGATTTTTATTATCAGCGATATTTAAAGGGTTAAATCATCAATATTTTACAGCATGTGGCCGCGGTTTCGCCCGCCATTATTAATTGACTCCAGGATTTTTAAGAAATGTATAGGCTACTGGCAGCTTATTAAAAATGTTTGTGGTTCAGAGCTATGAAAATTGTAAGTAAAAATAAAATTAGATTATTTGTTCATTGTGTTCATTTCACTTAGGCCTTATATAATAAAGAAACGGTTTTCCTAATTTTGTACTCGACGTGAAAGTTTACACTGAGAGAGAGACGAACATCGCCGAGTATACCCGATGAACTCACGAAGCGGGCGAGCGAGTGAGCACGCTATTTAGGGCCGTTGAATTGTATAATAGTAGATGATTTTTGGTGCAAGGGTATTATTTTATTATGAAATATTATTTTGTATTTATAGTTGTTACATATTATTAGAGACCGGATTTTAAAGGGAATTCCTTTTTTTATATTTCATCACAAAACGTTATAAAATGTAACAGGACATTACTGAGTAAGTTTCAACTGCAAATGACCTGGTTTTAACTTCCCTTTTTTCCCCTTTTTTAGGCTCATCTCCCTTTTTTAGGAACTTCCCCTTTCCAGTACCTTCTTTGCTAATTTATTTTGAAAAATTCGTATATTACCCAGTATTCGGCAATATGAAAACATTAAAAATTGTTTTCACTGATTCACCATTGAAAAAATAATTCCTCCCAGCAGAATAGAGCGTTACAGGGAAATCACAGGCTTGCCATTGCCTAAGTTTCCCATTATAACAAGGTGGGGAACATGGATTTCGTGTGCTATTTTCCTCTGTGAGAATTTCAACAAGATCAAAAAATTTCTTCAGTCATTTGATGTTACAGAATCAGCAGCTGTAGAGCAAGCACAGGGTTTACATAAACCAAACATGTATCTCTCTGTTGAATTTTGACACTCTCTTACTTTTATATCCCTTTTCCCCCCACCTTTTTTCGTCAATAATTTTCCCTTTTTTGCCACCATTTTTTGCAATAGTTTTCCCTTTTTTCGTCCTTTTTTGGGTGAAAATTTTCCCTTTAAAATCCGGTCTCTACATATTATGTTTGGTGCAAGGGACTTTTATTATTCAGTGGAAGGAAAACCTGTGCGCGGCATAAACTACCGTTTCGCCCCACTTTACATTAAGAAAATGTATATTACACGACTCTACCGATGTTTAAATTTTTTACATGGAGTGCTTATACTAAGAATTAGAACTTTTATTTGAAACATTGTTTAGGGAAAAATATCTGAACGGTAGTTATAAGCCACCCATTGTTTATAGAAACTCATTATTGCTTGGTGAACAATAAATCTTTGAAACAACTGAATACGCGCTCTTTGCAATACGGCCTCTTATTCTGTATAAACATATGAAGTGAGAAAGGTAATGCCCATGCTTAGGATAAAGAAAGTTCTGTAAGTGCATTAATCAGATTTTATTTGGTTGTGTATACTTCGGGGATGCGATGCGATGTGGACGACATTCTCTTAAGTTTTTCAATCAGTTTACATTGAGATAATGTTATATACCTACTAGCTTAAAAGGCCCGGCGTCGCCCCGTATCATTTATTTCCAAACCTACCTGATACCGATGCTAATAGTACACTGTTGTCATGTGAACTGTGATTTGGATTTGATAATTCTGTGTTAAAGGGATTAAATATTCTCAAAACATTGATTTTTGGCATTTAAAATCAAAGTTTTTCAAAATCCTTGCTTATTGAGCATTTATATTATGAAACGAAGGTACTATCAAAATTTCAAGTCTCTACCTATTTTAGTTTAGGCTCTACGTTGATTCTTTGTCAGTCATTAGTTAAGTCAGTCAGTCAGGACAAATCCTGTTATATATATATAGAGATTATATTAGGGGGCAAAACTTTTATTTGAACAGAGGAAGTTGGTGTTTTACATCAGATTTTTTGGGCAAATTTCACGGGTCGGTCGCCTTAATACCAAACAGTTTTGAATGTAACTTTCTTAATATACCACCTCTTCATCTGATGTTGCTAATTTCCACCTCTCATTTAGCCAATGAAGACTTCAGTTCTGCACCAGACTGTACTTGTATCTCCTTCCCATCCCCAAACTATGATCATTTAGCGAGATCGTTGAGGCAATTGACTAGACATCTAGACGGCTGTTAACAAAGTGAGGCTACCAGACACTGTTAGGGAGCGAAATATCGGTCCCGGTTCTGATCCCATTAAAGCAATTTCGCTTTACGGAATTGGGTCACATCCAGCCGTGAGAAAATTACTTGGGAAGAAGAGGAAGAATATGAGACAGTTGCCACCAGGCGAGGTTATGTCACGGAACATAAAACTTACTGTGGATATTTATGGGGTATATTAGCTTCCGTTGTCAAAACACAATTCATAACTTCAAAAGGATGGGCAGGGCTGACACAGACTTCAGCGTAGACTCATTGTTATCATCACAAAAAAGATTTGCTGGTCACATAATTTTCTCTTCCCCATTATGGTGAAAAAAAAGTGTACTTCCTCTGCTCGTACCATAGGTATTCGACCCCAAATTCGAAGTTGACTTTTTAATATAAATACACTTTTTAGGTTCCCTGAATCCAAAAATACTATTTTCGGAAACGTGTGTGTATGTCTGTGTATATGAAAAGCCTAGCTCCAGAACGGAAAAATTTTGAAAAAAAAAATATTTGGGTCAGGTACTTTTTGAAGATGTAACACGAAGATTGGCGACTAGTTTCTCTTATCTTTTAAGGAGACTTTACATGAAGTAATATTAGTTTTTCGCGATTTTCCCGAAAACGGATCTAACGATTTTCTTTAAATTTTGCACATGGGTAGCTTATACTAAGTGCTAAAACTTATATTTGAAACATTTTTCGTAAAAATCTCTGATGGGTAGTTATAAGCCGCCCACTCTGAATACGTTAATCCGCGTTGGACCTTACTTAATCTTTAATTCGTACAGCCTATCGTTGTTGGGTTTAACATTAAATGGCTATTTTGGCAGAGAAGTGATTCTTTGCAATATGACCTCTTGTTCTGTATCATAATGCGAAGTGAGAAAAATGTATTCTCCATAAGTTACTTAAAGTAAAGAAAAGTACGAGAGTACATTAATCGGATTTTATTTGGGTTATGTATCCTTCGGGGATGCGATATGATGTGGTAACGACATTGTCTTCATTTTTACAACCAATTTACTTGAAGAGAATGTCATACATAATAAGTATATTATACTAAGAAATTAACTTTAATTTGGGTAGAGGAAATTATGTGAATTTCTCATCAGATTTTTCAATACAACTTCACTCACAAAATAAAAGAATGGATTGTATGGTGCGTTCAATTGTTTCAGCCGCATTCAATTGTGTATTCCTTTTTAATTCACCTTTCATTTATACACGTTTGAACGTCGAGGTTATATCACGAGTCAGGTTCCGTGTGTATACCAATAGGCCATAAGGTGTGGTCCAGGAAAAATCGCAAAAAAGAAATCACGATATACAGTGTGTTTCACGTACGAGTTAGCCAATCATGCGGGTTTCTGAGTCTTGGCACCCACAGCTCTAACTCCCGAACGTTGGAGTGGAATATGTACGCAAATAAAGCCGCTAATGGTGTAATGATTCAGATCCAGACAATTACAATTAAAAGTTACAATGAAAATAACCACGTACCTCATCTCAAGAGATGTTGGAAATGTCCTCCTCTTGCATCCACACAACCTGGCACCTTTTTAGGAAGTTTTCTTTCACGTTCAACTTCCGAGATTGAGTGAATTTGTCTTTCGATATTGTCAAACCCCTATACATTAGAAGAACTTAAAGGCAAACCCCCATACATTAGAAGAACTTAAAGACAATATGACAAGAAAATTAACTCTATCTCGGAAGCTGAACTTAAGTTATGCGCGTGAAAGAAAATTTCCTTAAAAAAGTGTCAGTGTTGTGTAAAATGCAAGAGGAGGACATTTCTAACATCTCTTGTGATGAGGTACATGGTTATTTTCATTGTAGTTTTAACTTGTAACTTTGAGAATCTGAATCATTACACCGTTAACGGCTTTATTTGCGTAGGTATTTCATCCGATCGCTCGGGAAGCTGTGGCCGGCGCGACACAGAAACCCGCATGATTGGCCAACTCTTATGTGAAGTACACTGTATAATGCACGTGTAAAAAGAAGTTTGAAATCTCTACCCAGGCAATTTACGCCAAATCGGATTCATATTAATATCATCCGTGCGTCTGCTTTCCTTCCTTATATAAAAAAAAAAAAGTTTAAGGAAAGAGTACGAGTTTGAAGGAAGTTTACTAAAGGTTTTTTGTTGTACTTATGTCATCTGTTAGTAGTTCTAAAGTTCCCCTTCTAACCTATCCACTCTCTATATGTTAGTAAAAAAAAAATCTTTCCTGGTTTCGATCACATTAAAGTAATTTCTTCTCGTAGAATTGGGTCATTTCCAGCTGCGAGAAACTAATGTCGCAGAAAGAAGAAGAAGAAGAAGAAGAAGAAGAAGAAGAAGAAGGATATAAGACAGTTGCCACCAGGCGAGTTACAGTCACGGAACACAAAACTTACTTCTGATATTTCTATATAGGGGAAGTCCGTGTAATTTGGACCTCTTAACTTCCGACGACATAAAGTCACTGACTGTACTGAAAATTCTCGAAATCTTATATAACTTATATGTATATTGGTATCCTATATATCAGGTATTTTAGCGAAAATAAATTGCAAGAATATTAAGAGAAATTGTTTAAAAATAATGTTTATAGCAAAATTTCTTTCCGTGTAATTTGGACGCGGAAGGTGTGTAATTTGGTCTGGTACACACAAACACTTAAAATAGATATATAAGCATTCATGAGCCACAGATTATTGTCTCTGTTGGACACTACATGAGAACATTATAGGAGAAAAATTCCTCCGGCACTGGGACTTGAACCCAGGACCTTTGGCTATTCGCGCCAATGCTCTACCAACTGAGCTAAGCCAGAGCTCAATTCACAGCGCCAGATGGAACTTCTCTCCTATGACTGATTGCCCTAATGGTCTACCTCACAGACAGACAAGCCATGTCATATGTAGCACTGTGAGGCACACAAAGTAGTGTTTTTTGTGACCGGGCTCCCACTGTTATTGTACAGTTAACATTCAATATAGATATATAAGCATTCATGAGCCACAGATTATTGTCTCTGTTGGACACTACATGAGAACATGAGAACACGTTATGCTATTTATTAATGGTATTCCTAACAATATACTTAAATACTATGCTATCTAGTCACTTTTCACTTATCTACTAGGTCACTTTTCACAAGGAGAACAACAAGATCAACCAACAATAACGATGATAACAACAATGGAAATAGCAATAGTAAAAATAATAATGATGATGGTGATGATAGTGAAAATATTAATAATAATGACTACAAAAATACTAATAATAAATGTTCACATACATTGATAGTGGTAGTGACAATGATGATAATAATAATAATAATAATAATAATAGTAATAATAATAATGGTAATGATAATATTAATGTTACAATTAATAATAATATTAATAGTAATAATAATAATGTAAATTAAGTTGATGATAATGTTAATAATAATTAAGTTTATTTTACTAAATAATTCTTCTTATTATCAGTTAATATACGTTCCTGCCATCTGCTACACACTCAAAAGCAGTCCAAATTACACACCTTGTAAAGATTACGTTAAAAAATTAATATTATAAAAACTACTATACACGAAATAATTGTATTGTAGCTGAACAGACCTTGGTATTCCTTGCAACACTTGTATGCAAAAGTTCCCTTCAGAAACCAATATATACTTCTCAATACTCTATTTCAGAAATGAAACAAAATTACAAAAATGTGGACAATAACCTTCTTTTCTTCTTCCCCCCTCGACGGAGGGTGTTAGAGCAACGACCTTTCTGAGGGTAAAGCTGTCCTTGGCGGCCTTGCAAATGTGATCAAAAACAGGGGCTGACCAAACTTGCCAATATCATAATTCAGGGCAGTCCAAAATACACGCCGGTCCAAATTACACAGACTTCCCCTATTATCCAAGTCGTAGGAGAAAAGGAACGATCGTAATTTTGAGGGGATACTGAAAGAGTTTTCCATCATTCTTCTTCGAAGAAAAAGTTATTAATGGCTTTTAGTTTGTTTGGTGTAGTACTTTTATGTAGCGCACACAGTCTGTAGTGATTTATGGTTTCGAGAAGGCGCTGTTCTGGATTCCCGAATCAATATCTAGAGCACAGCCCGGGGGTTTTCTGTGAGAGGACTCTTGTGAATCCCTGATGACCCTTCTGGATCTTCTACTTCACCTTTCAAACCTCTTTGTGGAAACTGACTCTTCATTTTTACATGACGAGAGATATCTCTTGGCACGCTGATTCCTCATTATACATGCCCTCAGCTCTAATAATCTGCATTAGTAACTCCAAGTATCCCTATAATTAAAAGCCTTAGAAGGGAAACTTAGAGTTGTCAGTTTTAGTTAACGAGTGTTCTCACAAGTTTGTATTTCATCGTTAAAATTGTTGCTTCGTTATTGCTGGTTGTATAGCGGTTTAGCTGACATCAGTTTAGCAGAAGTTATCTGTACTCGGAAACATAATTACAGTGATCTACATATCTGTGGCTTGGTTCTAAAAGGGCCAATGTCAATTTCATGCAAAAATAAGATTTAAGCATTATTGAGCTCGCCTAGTCTTTATCTTTCGTATAATAAAAGTACCAATGTCTGTTGCTATCATAGGCGTAACCAGGCCGACCATATGGGGGGGGGTTATAACATCCGGGAGAGGGGGGTCCGGGAGTCCTCCCCCGGAAAATTTAAAAAATTTAGATGCAAAATAACGAGTTTTTCGCTTCCGGGGGTCTTCCCCGGAAAATTTAAAAAACTAAGACGCAAATTAACGAGTTTTAAGCTTCCCACGCTTTATACTTGTATTAAGTAATTTATGGGCAGACTTAAAAAAAATATATAATTTTCCTTTTTTTAATCAATGGGGGGGGGGGGTTCAAACCCCCCAAACCCCCCCCCCTCGGTACGCCTATGGTTGCTATTAATAGACATATTACAGAAACTTTCGAGGCCAATTTCTGAAGTTCTCAGCAAAAAATCTTACTTCTATAATGGCTTCAAAGTCAGTTAGGCCTACCTCAAAAGCAAGTTTTATGACATTTTCCCTTTTAGAACCAAGTCAGAGATATAATCGCATAAATTACAACGTTTTTTATTTCACAAATTTATTATTAGGCCGACAATATTTTGTCTAGAAAAAGTTCATACATTATACAAGAAATCATTAAAAATTTGTAAATATAAATTAGTTTTTTTTTTTAACTAATGTAATAATATTACTTATGATATTGTAATATGAAATAAAATCAGGTAAACTGACGTAAAATAGTGCCAGAATACTTTAGTTTAATCAGTTATACGAGCAATTATGATGTGCAGAAAATAAGTTATTTTTAATATCGATTTCCGAGTTAAGCTCCAGATCGATTAGTTTAAACAGGGCTTACGGAAGAACAAAGATGTAAAGTTTGATAAGCATATGTGAAGTAATGTGTGGGTAATGTTATTTGTCAAAGCTATTTGTATTGCAATATCCAAAGCCGCATTTGAACACTGTAAAACAATATGTTGTCATGAGAACTGATTTTCATTTAATAAATTCTTTATAATATAGCCTGTTACCATAAAATTGGCACTAAGTTGGGCACTATTCCAGTTCAAATAAATAATTAACTATTTCTTTCTTTTTAACTACTACAAATACTAGTATTATTATTAAGTGCCAGTATGGTACTTTATGAGATTGTGTGGGGGACGAAAAATGTCTGTCCGTCCGTCCGTCCGTCCGTGTGTCTGTACGCGCTCTAACTCAAATACGCTTTATCGAATTTTAATGAAACTTGGTATACGCGTTTATAATGTCCATGGGAAGAACCCTATTGAAATTGGACCAAATCGGTTAACCGGTACCGGAGTAAAACCCAATTTAGTGTATATCTTAAAGGCGCCATAACTCACATACGCTTTATCGGATTTTCATGAAACTTGGAATACCTATTTATAATGTCCATGGGAAGATGTCTATTGATATTGGACCAGATCGGTTGGGCGGTACCGGAATAATGCCCAATTTAATGCCTTTTTATGGTAATATATCAAAAGGCGTGGATAACTCAAATACGCTTCATCGGATTTTCTTGAAACTTGGTATACGAATTTATGACGTTTTTGGGTACAAGCCTATTGAATTAGGGCCAAATCGGTTGATCGGTACCGAAGTAACGCGTATATCAATATTAATTTTGTAATCAATATTCTTTCAAGGCCCACAATGTAAGCTTATTAAAAAAACTTAACAAATTGCCAATCGTTTATTCATATTGTTAGCAGCCTTCATTGATTTGTTTCTTCATAACGATGTCAGTGTGGCTGAATAATAACTTAAATTAACGATTTATAACAACTAGCCGTTGAATATTGATATTATAATGTGTATTCTATGGTTATGTAGACTACCGATATTTACATTAGGCTATATTTTACTCGTTCCTATGCAGCAATATACCTAATGTAATTCCTGACAGATAGATTTCATATGCTTATTATTCATTCATAACCTTTAAGGCTGCTTTAAATTGAAACAGAGATATCAGCGAATCGTAGGTCTATTGCATCATTATTGTTATTGCCGCCACATTTTGTTTTTGGAGTTAACTCGGACATCTATTACAAAAATAACTTTTATGCATGGGCCTATCATAATTGCGTGTATCACTGATTAAAAAAAAACATACTGGCACTTGGTTATATCAGTTTACCTGATTTTATTACTTGTGTAATCCGTTACATTGTCTGCTTTTGTGCAGTTCAGAAACTCTTATCTTCTCGTCTTCTGTCCAGAAATTATTATATGCATTATATGGATGTGAGACATGGTCGCTTTCTCTTCGGAAAGAAGATGATCTGAGAGCATTCGAAAAACAGGAGGCTTAGGAAAATATTTGGGCCTAAGAGAGATGAAAATGGAGACTGGACAAAACTGCATAACGACGAGTTTCATGACCTATACTCTTCACCGGATATAGTAAGGGTAATTAAATCACGGATGAAATGGGCTGGACATGTTGCGCGCATGTGGGGGGGAAAGACGTATCTCATAAATAATGACTGGGAGACCCGAAGGGAAAAGACCACTTGGAAGACCTAGATGCAGGTGGAAGGATAACATGATAGATTTAAGAGAAGTAGGATTTGAGAGAGATAGTTGGGTGGAGTTAGATAGATAGATACTATAGTTCGGCCGAGACATATAAAATATGTATAGCACCGTCATAAGTCATAAGATATTAAAAGACACTCAGATTATAAAACTCATCGACAGAATACAGAGGGTTAGATCTCAGTGCTGTTAAAACCGTTCTCTAAATGTCAGGAAAGAAAGGTTTTTAATTTGAGACGGAACTGTGTTAAATAGTTTAAGCGATGTGTGTTCAAAACTTTTTTGAGTAAGGGTATAGGCCTACTTACATTTACGGATATATAAATTAGAATTTCCTCGTGTGGGATAACTATGGATTTGAGAATCAGTTGTGAAGCTATTTACATGTTTCCTGACATAGAGAAGAGAGGCTAAAACAAACATTGAGGGTACTGTAAGAATACCAGTTTTAATAAAAAGTGATTTACAGTGATCACCTGGCTTAGCTCCACATATTAACCTTACAGCTTTTTTCTGAAGTATAAATAATCGTTGTGAGGAGAAGTAGCATGGAATAGGGTTGAATGGCGGGCTAAGGTAAGCGCGAGAATGAACCTTTGGTTTCCATAAAAGAGGTCATAACTAGAGACCGGATTTTAAAGGGAAAATTTTCACCCAAGAAAGGACGAAAAAAGGGAAAATTATTGCCAAAAAAAAGGTGGGAAAAAAGGGATATAAAAGTAACGGAGTGTAAGAATTCAACAGAGAGATACATGTTTGTTTTATGTAAAGCCTTTGCTTGCTCTACAGCTGTTGATTCTGTAACATCTAATGACTGAAGAAATTTTTTGATCTTGTTGAAATTCTCACAGAGGAAAATAGCACACGGAATCCATATTCCCCTCCTTGTTACAAAAGGAAACTTAGGCAATGGCAAGCCTGTGATTTCCCTGTAACGCTCTATTCTGCTGGGAGGAATTATTTTTTCATTGGTGAATCAGTGAAAACAATTTTTAATGTTTTCATATTACCAAATACTGGGTAATTTACGAATTTTTCAAAATAAATTAGCAAAAAAGGTGCTGGATGGGAAAGTTCCTAAAAAAAAGGGAAATGAGCCTAAAAAAAAGGGAAAGAAGGGACGTTAAAACCAGGTCATTTGCAATTGAAACTTACTCATTAATGTCCTGTTGAATTTTATAACGTTTTGTGATGAAATATAAAAAAAGGAATTCCCTTTAAAATCCGGTCTCTAGTCACAACCCTTTAGCTTGCTTAGGAATTGTCTGTTGCCAGTGAGTAAGTATTCTAAGCACAAACGAAATGAAATTACTTTCTTTTTAGAATTTACGATTCAGAATAACATAAAAAACATCGTACGATGTAAGTCAGAACCTAGCAGGCAAGCACGAAGTTAAGAAAAATAGTGCTAGCTAAAATAACTATTTAGGTTCCCTAGTGTGAAAAATTAGGGAGAGTAGTGCTGTGATAATAGTGAAGTAATAAACCCTTTTTCTCATTACGTAGAAGTGAGCATGTGAGGTGCTGAAGCATTTAGCTCGGTGATAGCGACACCCACACAAACTCAGTATACACTGGAATTAATATTACTGTAACAGTATGACCCAGTTAGATAAAACTGTAATGTATGCAAGCATTACAGTCTCTCATAAACTGTTCCGATAACATGTAGAGACACGGAGAAAAACGCGGTTAATGATACTGTATACAGTCTCCTATTCCGAATATTTACCTAAATGCAGTAAGAGTTTTCCTATACATGCAAGTTTTAGAAACTCTTATTGTTCCTGTAAGTTGAGGCTTCTTGATTTGTAGACAAACCTAAGGGTAGTGTGATAAGTAGGGTAAGGCGTTTGATGATTTTGCATCTTTTTTATATGGATGTTACAAGATAGCTCCTATATATATAAATGTGTATAATGAAATAATTGATTAAATAAGGGCTATTTCTTTTTAAATTTTTGTGCTTTAACTTGAATTTTTCGTCATTTTCAAGAGTAGGTCAATTTTTGGCAATGTTTAGGTCATTTTCTGCATTTTTATGTCATTTTCGGCGTTTTTAGGTCCTTTTCGGCATTTTAGGTCAAGTTTCAGTGGAAGTAGAGAGGAGCTTTTCTATGTACAAATCGTTACTTTCAGACAATAGAAAAACGTTTTTATTTGAGAATATCCGCCAAGTTATTATAGTTAATTTTAATTCAGGTTTATTGCAAACTTTTCGCTAAGGATGTCCAAGTAGTATAGATTTACTTCCTTCTTTATTAACAAAATAAGTGTGTTTTATATTGTAAATTCATATATAACGCTTTGTCATCCGTTAAATTGCTATTAGAAATTCATTACTTTAAAAAAAAACTAAATATAAGTAATAGTGGAAAATTTATTGGTCATTAAAAAAAATTGTGCCATTTTTCACTATTTTATGGTCATTAAATTCCTCGCCCTAGAGATAAGTTTGCAAGCCGTATGCAACGGCTGCCAACGGTTTTATTACAGTAGACCTACTCTTTTTCTCTTAAAACTGTTTCCGTCAGAGTCGTAGTGTCACCAAAAGAATTTCACACATCACAGTGGCACTTTAATGCTTTTAGATCTAAATTAGAAATGTATTTTATAAGTTGCCTAACTTAACATGTGCATAAAAATCATTGTTTTTACGTTTTTATATAGTTATTTTCTCTTTTAAATTCTAACTTTAACGAATATATGCAAAATAAAATCAGGTAAATTGATGTAACAGAGTGCCAGAATGCTTTTGTTTAATCAGTGATAACTGGAATTATGATAGGCCTATGCAGAAAAGTTGTTTTTGTAATCGATTTCCAAGTTAAGCTCCAGATCGATTCATTAAGCAGGGATTAGGGAAGGATAAAAGTCTAAAGTTTCATTTTTAACATTATTTCACACTCGTATACACTGATATAAGAAATTCTTAAAATATGTCAACATTTCACAAAATTCACTGGCAATAATATTAATGATATAAGTGTAGTCCGTGTAACCTTTCATACCTCAAAGCGAACAAATTGGAAATCTGTTCAGAATTATGTTAGATAAAAAGCTGATGTGGAAGTCACATAACTTCCTCTGCCCAAATGAAAGTTAGCAGTATTCACATATCCTTGTACAGAATCGCAAGACACAATTTTACGCTAATTATCCTATAAATACCTCTTCTTTCAATGATGCGACTAAAAGCGCAGGCTATAAAACAAACTTAAGAAAAAAAGGACAAGTGACTGCAGACGTTTATTGAACTTTCCGCCGTAAAATATAATTTCCGAAATTTATCGAATATTTCCCTCAGATACTTCTTTACTCTATGCATGGCCAACAATACATCTTTCTCACTTCACATTCTTATATAGAATAAGAGGCCGTGAAAGAGCGCGTATTCAGTTGTTCATCACGCAAGACAAACTTTCTACAAACAGTGGGTGAGCAGTGGGTGGCTTGTAACTACCCTTCAGAGAATTTTTTCGAAAAAAAGTTTCAAATAAAAATTTTAGCTCTCAGTAAAAGGAACACATGTGCAAATTTTAAAGAAAATCGTTTGAGCCGTTTTCGAGAAAATCGCGAAAAACGAAAATTTCTTCATGTAAAGTCCCCTTAAAAATAAGAGAAACTTATCGCCAATCCTCTGCTCACATCATCAGAAGGTACCTGACCCAAATACGAAATTTTGTTTTCATACGATTTTCAGTTTTGGAGCTAGCCTGTTCACAGACTTTTTCCACACACACAGACAGACACACACACTGACACACAGATATGTTTCCAAAAATAGCATTTTTGGATTCAGGGGGCCTCAAAACGTGTATTTATGTCAAAACTCAACTTCGAATTTGGGGGTCGAAAACAATACCTCCTCTACCTATAGTACCTATGGTACGGGCAGAGGAAGTAAAAATAGTGTTTCATTTTACCTCTTTCATCCCACAAACGTTGTAAACGATCTTTCGAAACACACTGTATATTGATACACCTTTCCTGGTCTATCTTTTTGTTGCTGTTTCCGTAAATGAGCTTGAAAAAGTGACATGTGGGCTGAATTTATGGTTATGGTAAGCACAACAGAACTGATACGTGTACATGTCACTGCCTTCTTAACATGAACGTTCTGGACTGAAGTTAATGAAGAGATGGCACAGATATGTAAACACAGGAAACGTGCTGCTGTCCCCATATCACGCGTGTGCGTGTGGCACGATAGCACGCGGTGTGTTTCACTTCCGTATTCCCCTGCCGGATGCAGGTCTGTATTGTAACTTAATAATACTAAAGTTCAGTACTATACCATTATGTGTTTATTTACAGAAGTTTGACATAGGTTAGGTGAATGATTTTTTAATTACAATAAAAGGGATGACGGAAGTGTTGAAGATGATTTTTAAACTACTTGCCCTAAAAGCTCGAAGATTTGCAAACTTAATTGAAATGTAAACAGAAATTAAAGTCAACCTTTCAGTTTGTATCTCAATTTGTTTTTGAGGTAGTATTTAATTTAATTATTTTTTTTTTTAAAATCAAAATTGAAATCTATCTCCTCCCATAACTATTAAAATATGAAGCTGAATTTTTATGTAAGATTCTTTTAGAATTGCTTTATAAATTTAATAATGGATTTTTACTTTGTTAATTTCTTTAGTTTGAAAAATATGTTTTACCCAGAAAATGAAAATTTAAGATGAGCTGGCGTATGAGAGCATTGCAGAAAATCTTATTAGTAATTCTTTTTTTATTTCAGCTGAGTTTTTACTCCTTTTAGCTTCGAGGCTTTATCAGGAGTTCGGGATGTGAGTCTATACAGTAGGGTAGACCATGGAACTATTGCTTGTCAATTGTTTCTATTGTCGGTGTACTTAACAGAGTAAATTTCAACTGATATTAATTTAAATGGATATGATACAAGATGAAATGGTGAGGATGATTCATGGTATGTAAATGTCCAATTCGGCACTTGCCTTTAAGACTGGGGAAACCATGAAAAACCCAATGTCAAATTGGCCGGCCAAGGGATTTGTACCTGGGACCTCCCGAATGCGAGTCCAAGACGTCACCATCTCGGCCCCCTCGCTCGGTATTAGTAATTTTATTACACATATTGTGAACATGTCTTAACTGTATGTCTGTTTTTATGAGCGAAGATATATTTTGAATGTGGCAAAATAACATGCAAATATGTATGAACGGCAAAAAATTCTGTAGGTAGGCCTATATCAAAATTCTTATTTCATAGGTTATAATTTACTTCACTCTGTAATTAGTAGATATTTAAGGAACCATTTTATTAGTTATAACCCAGGATTTCAATTTTTTTCTTCCCACTTTGTATTCTTTCTGTTCTTTCTTTTATAATTTTTCTTGTAGGTATTGATTTTAAGTTTTATAGAGTTATATTTTCGCGGGATCATACCCGGCCGCAGTCGATGAGTTTTTCAGGACGTAAAAATCCTGGGCACGGAGTCCTCCGAGAGCGACTTTAAGCTGGGGGGCCCGTGTCTCAGATTTACGGCACGTAAAAGAACTCGAAGCCTAAATTAGAGCCTCTGGACAAAATTTCTCGGCCCTTTCACGTCCAAGTAATACCTTAGTTTCCGGAGGGGAGGTAAGGGGCGATGGGCTTACCACCTGTCCCTCTGCCCTCTCTAGGGAAATAAGCGTAACAAAATTCACATAGGTAACAGAAACCTCCACTTGGAGGCCCTTCGCCTCAACAAGGGGGCACAGGATTCGAGAGAGAGAGTTATATTTTGTTTTATGTATTTGTATTAAATTGTGTATTAATTTTGTAATATAAATAACTGAACTGACCCCAAACACGAAAACTTGCTCGTTTGGGTAACCATTTGATGTAATAGTAATTAATAGTAATAACAACAGTTGATCAAAAATATATTTAAAAATAGAAATTGATAAAACAGGCGATTAAAGTTCGCATTCAATGCCAGTTTGAGGCGCACGGAGGTTTAAACGAGGTTTCAAATGCATTCTTTAGGCCCGGTATTATAAAGAAAGTTGATCTTTAGGTTAAGTTAAACCTAATCTAAAGTTTAACTCTAGCTGCTGTTTCATAATGTTCTGGTTAAGTTAAACCGTAGTGCAATGGTGTTGGTAGACCTGTAGGCTGAAAAAAGAAGACGAATTGGCCTTGGAAATAAAAGAAAAACAATAACATGTGCTAATTCGCTTGTATTTGTTTGTTTGTATGAAGAGAAGTAGAAGCTAGAAATTTTATTATTAAAGAAGCGGTTAAATGAAAATTGAATTCAGTTTTGCTCAGTGTAAGTTTATTCCAATCACAGCTAAAATAAATAGCTATTCATTGCTCATAAAAATGATATTGTATTAGCATTTGTTTCACAATACAACCTTCTATTTTCTTTCCTTTTCGGAAAGTAAACAAATAGAATTACTTTGAGTTTTGTCTAATCTTCTCATAGCATGTTGTATCCGAAAGTGAGCCATAATACTGTCTTATAATCTTGTTTTTTTAGCCATTTCCATTAAAATAATTATTACGTCTTAAACTGTAGGTTAAACGGTAGAAAAGGGCCAGTTAGGTTAAACTTAAGATTAACTTGTAGTTATCGTTTATAATACGCATAAATCTGAAAAACTAAAGTTTAAGCTAAAACTGGAGGTTAAACCATGATTATAATACCGGCCCTTAGAGGTAGGCCTAATATGTAGCCTAATTTAATCCACACTGTATAGGCTACGTATGTTGAGATATACTCTTTCAGAATCAGCGCTTCTCCCAGAGGCCTATTTAGAACTTAGCGTCGGTAATATAGTATGCTTTCTGCAGAGTATACGAGCAGGATTTCGCTAGCTTGCTGTAGGCTACACAAGGAAATGAAGGGTTTTATTAAAGAGGAAATTGCGCTGACAAACAGACGATCTGGAAGAGGTAATCGCGTGGGCGATGCAGGTGCACACGTTCGAGATATCGATTATCGCACACGACCTCCATCATTCACAATTATGTGCACACACATAGTCACCCCCTAATGCTTTTTGCAAACTTGCGAACAAATGAAGCACGAGACAGCCTTTCCTGACATAGACTAGAATTTCTACCAATTATTTGGATGGGAGTTGAAACTAAGACTAATATTCTAAACAAAACTTCGGATTAAAGTGAACTTCGCAAACAACAAAGTCGCCATTTTACTACTCACAGTCTAAACTTTTAGGATTGTAAACAGACCTAAGTTCTGACTTTAATTCGAAGTTGCCGGAAATCTGGAAATTGACTCTGACGGATATACGTATATTCTGGAAATATTAATGACTCCAGTAAACCATCCAAAATTATAATTTTAGACAGCTTAAATTAAGGGGATAATTGATGAAACTTCTCTTTTCTCCACTTCTAAAGCTACATATTTGATTTTTTTCGTGCTCATACTGGTGATATAACAGTCAATGTTGCGAAAAAATTGTCAATTTATTAGTTTTTGAGTTATTCAAATTAAATTTGTAGTCTTAATTTTACCAAATAGAAATTTGGAAAGTACTTCCTGACACCCCGGGCAACCCCTCCCAAACCAAACAGGACGTTGGAAAATTCAGATAGTGTTAATTTGATGTTCTACGTCATGAACTTGCGAAAAATATTCTTAGAAATACCTTCAATAATAGACCGTCATTTACATTGTATATATTAAATGCATACCAACAAGCTACAAAGACCTTAAACTTGTTTTTGGAAAAAACTCGCTGAAGGGTAGTTATAAGATAACCACATCTTCCACAAACTCTTTCCTTCCAAACAATACGACTTACGTATACCATCAGCACACCCACTTACGCTGTACGGGAGTACTGACGCAAAATAATAGCTTTGTCAAGACTATAATGACTGATGGTGATAAGTGTCTCACATCAGTTTGTATAGTAAATTGGATTCAGCATAGCTCACCTTCATTGGACATTAGACATTGGACACTATGCATTTGCCTTAAATTGATAATAAAACATTTAATTCATTATTTTATGTACATAAATTTATTTCAGATGTCTGTATTGCAAATAATATAAAACTTTACATTAGTGTACACAAACAAGTTTCATCACTTAGAATTGCCGATTTTTGGCAAGATAATATACGAAAATATAAACTGTATAAAATTAGCTTACTAGGCGAGGTGACTGCGGAATGTGGAAAAATGTAGACGTAAATTAGAACTCTAGGATCTGGTTTCATGCATTGGAACCTGTCTAGTGAATGATATCTTCTGAATCGTTTTCTGCGAAGTCCGCCCATCTTTAATAAAGTCATGGGTAATCCAACATTTCAACATTTTACTTTGTGGTTTACTTGAGGTGACATTTATTACCAGCTGAAATGCCTATATGCCTACACATAACAATCTGCTATCCCGTGCGAACATTTCCCACATTAAATATTCCCTTCCTTAGAGAACTTCCAATTCTGAACTATTACAAAGACTGTGAATAAGATACCAATACAAAATATTACTTTTGCCGACTCCGCATATAGCATATTCGCTTCACGCGCTTTCCACAATGTGACCACTAATTTTAGATATCAAAATGTGAAGTGAAAAAATATTGTCCATGCCCGGTTAGAAAATAATTAATGTCAGTGTGCCATATCAGATTTTTTATAACATGGATTTCTACTATCGGTTCTATTAGTAATTTTTTTAAGTGTATTCTGTCTATAGCTTCTCTAATTTGATTGATTGTCATATCTCAGTATCATAAAATTTCCCGAACCATGGCCCTGTTTCAAGAACTTTCCAGTGATATTAGTTAATATTAGAACTCATATTACTATTTATTACTCATAGAGGTATGTACACTGCTCATAAAATCTTTTCGGCAATATTATTAGTTAATTGGTCAGCTGATTGATTTGGAGGTTAAGTTGGATCCTTGTTTGTGTTTTTTTTCCTTTTATGTACTACTTCCAAGTAGCATGACCTACATAGATCTTCATAAAAGTAATAAGTCTCATTATTCACATATTTGATGCCATTTATTTCCATCTATTGCCTTCACATCATATTATGTTTCTTGCCTGTTTGCTTTTGATGAACCACTTTTTTTTGTAACCAGCTGATAAATCAATAAACCTATCAACCACTTATTCAAGATAGCAGTAGACTTATGTACTAAGATATAACCCCTCAAATTCTAAATTTTGTTATGACTGAAATTCCTTTGACGTCAATTGTAGACATTTTCTTAATCTTTATAAATGAATTGCAGTGAATCATTTTTTACAATTTTAAAATCACGAAATTTGTATCACGTGGATTTCGGAATAACTTATCAATCCAAATGTACTTAATATTATGAGTAAATATTATTACCTTTGAGTAACAGTGTACCCTATAATTTAGAGCCATAAACTCATAACTATGGCCCGGATTCTTAGGGTTTAAAGTAGGCCTAATTTGTTTCTAGCTACCTAATTGTAATATTTTAACAATTATCCGTTTCACTGCCATGGCAGTCACATACTTCAACATTATAAAGCCTAAAAAAAGGCTAAATAAGACGTAAAAACTTAAAATGGCTAAAACTGTTAATTTTTAAATTAAAATACAATAAAATACTTAAAATAATAATACGCTTTATAATAATATTATTATAAGTCTACTAAAAAAAACTTTCAAAATTATTTCCTACATTTTGCATCTTGCTCATTATTTGCCGATACATTTGTATGGGAAAAATATAACAGGCCTATTTTATTTTGTGATTTTTTTACCCCTTTGTCTCGGCAAAGGAAATCGTTAGTGAACCGAAACCCCCGGTTTATTTAGAAGTAAATTAAAGGCTTCTTTCAAATGCTTACACTTGCAGTTTATTCACAGCGTTTGCTCCAGCAAGATGCCGAAAAGAAAAGATTTTAAAAATTGGTTGTTTAATTGAAAACTGTACTTGTTGGGTTTATGTGGGGTGGAGTTGGAAATGACTGGAATGATTTTAAAATCGTGTTCCTAAAAAGTATAAACTGTTGAAAATTAAGCAAATAGTGTTTCTATAGCTCTGTCGTTTAGAGCCATAGGTATTGTAATAAAAATAAAATATAAATATATTTATTAATATATTAGTTTAAGTTAAGTGTGTTTATTGCGCTCATTAAAGTGAAACTTACATAACCTTCCCTGGAAATGGTAAAAAAACTAAATTAAGTCTATTTTCAGTACGTCTAAAAAAACTAATAGGCCCTACATGGTTTACAAAAACCTAAATATCCGGGCTTTGCTCATAACTAATAATATTAGGCAATATTTTTTATGAAACAGAGAACTAATTATATGTACGAGGGTCATTTTCAAAAGTTCTGCACACTGTAAGATAGAATGGAAGAGAATAATTTATTTTGCAAAATACCTTTACAGGCCTTCAATACAATCTTCATTCTTGCTTATGACAGCTTCCCAACGTTTTGGCAAATTCTGTATTCCGGATAGGGCACCTTCATTGTTGAGCTGTCTGATTACTCAGGTCACCTCACTGGAAGCTTCATCAATTGTAACAAAATGTTTTCCACGTCTATGGATGGGAAAGACTTCCCCACCCATCATACACTCCTGATTTGAGCCCACCAGACTTGATTTGTTTCCCAAATTGAAGGAAAGACTCCGTGGAAAAGTTTTGTTACAATTGATGAAGCTTCCAGTGAGGTGACCTGAGTAATCAGTAGGGACCGGATTTTTAGGTTTTTAAAAACACTGTTTTAGGTTTTCCATTAGGTGAAATAGTTTTTTTTAGGTTTTTTGTCCAAAATATAGTTTTTGGGTAGAATAATTGGTTTAATGAATTTGAATGTGCTACATAGCATTCAAAACATAATACTTGTAAAGTTTAACTTAACAAAATTGACTTAAATTTGTGTAAACTTGCTTTAGGACAATATTAAAGAATTGAAGAAAGAAAGCATAAACAATCAAAAGAAGCAGTGAAAATATTGCCTCACATATCCTGGTTACAGTATATCACTAAATATCTTTCAAGATTCTCAACTGTGAAGTTCTTCCTGTTATCTCTTAGAATACATTTGAAGGCAGAAAATGTCCTTTCAACCTCACATGACATCAACAATGGTTGTTCGTACGAATATTTTAAAAGGAATACGCAGGTACTCTTACACTTCCTCTCTTGATACTGTCATCCTAGACGACATTAAGTTGAACGAAACGCTGTTGCTATTAATTTCAACCCGACAAAAATTGTCTCTCCGAAAAATTTCTCAACTGACAAACAAAAAAGGCAAAAAGTAGCCTAAATTAGATATTTTAGGTTTTTTATCCCGTTTAGGTACATTTAGGTTGTTATACCCCATTTAGGTATTTTTAGGTGCCACAGAATTAATGTGGGTGAATCCTATGGACATGATTCGAAAAAGTGTGTGATCGCTTTTTGTTTTGGAAGTAAGGAAAAAAATAGGTAAAAACCTAAGAATCCGGTCCCTAGTAATCAGACAGCTCAACAATGAAGGTGCCCTATCCAGAATACAGAATTTGCCAAAACGTTGGGTAGCTGTGATATGCAAGAATGAAGGTTATGTTGAAGGCCTGTAAAGGTATTTTGCAAAATAAATTATTTTCTTTAATTCTATCATACAGTGTGCAGAACTTTTGAAATGACCCTCATACTAATATTAGTATGTATTTTCTAATAATATGAATTTAAAAGTTCTTTGAAACAGGGGACGTGTGTAGGCTATAAGCAAATGTGTTGTCAAGGAAACTGTGCATTGTTTCATTACCATAGGACTACACCTTTTCAACCTCAATTTCGGAAAAGGTAATTTCAATTTCGGAAAAAGTAAATTCAATTTCGGAAAAAGTAACTTCAATTTCGGAAATACGAGGGCTATTTTTTAAAACATTAGGGGGTATAAAATGAAAACCACAGTGAAAATCAAAACTGTTTTATTTGGAACATTTAGGTACACCTTCTAGCTACTTCTCTACCTAGTCGCTCCCCGACTGAGACATTTGTTGAAGCGTGGTGCAACTTTCAAGTACCCTGGCGGCAAGCTTCTATGAAAAGGGTACTTGAAAGTTGCACCACGCTTCAACAAATGTCTCAATCGGAGCGCGACTAGGTAGAGAAGTAGCTAGAAGGTGTACCTAAATGTTCCAAATAAAACAGTTTTGATTTTCACTGTGGTTTTCATTTTATGCCCCCTCGGAGGTTTAAAAAATAGCCCTCGTATTTCCGAAATTGAAGTTACTTTTTCCGAAATTGAAATTACCTTTTCCGAAATTGAATTTACTTTTTCCGAAATTGAAATTACTTTTTCCGAAATTGTAATTACTTTTTCCGAAATTGAGGTTGAAGTGGTGTAGTTCTGAGAAACCTGACAAAAACAGTAGCTTCATAATGTTTCTGGACGGTCAGTGACCCAACAGTACGTTTGAAGTACGGCTTGGTGAGCAATCAATAAACCAAAGCAAAGCCCCTAAGAAGTGGCTTGCAATATTGATGACACCTTTACACAGTGTTCGCCCACACAACATAAACGGCTGAAGGGTTGCCTAGCGTTCCGGGCTCTATCTTGAAACCTCTTTAAACTTGTATGCGATGCAATTCCGGAGCTGTAAACGATACATCACATAATATCCATCCTCTCAACACCCTGGAAAGATTGGGTAATGTTCCCTAAAATTTCCAGTGTCTTTTGGATTTTTTTGAACGACTTAACTAATTAGTGTTACTTACGAATGTTGTTGCCGTGGATCGTAAGTTGACATTCCCGCACGCAATCTTGTTGCTATGGAAACAAAACAAATTTCCATGCGGTAAGAATTTACTTACACCATACATCATAATACAAGCCTTTATGGACAAGGCCCCCAGGACAAATATTCGGTTCCCATAACAACAAACACATGCGAATCACTTTCTGAAATATAACATCCATCTTCAATAATGTATATACATCATATTTTCAGGTTATATAACAATTAATATAATTAAATTGATATAAATAATCATCGTGCAAAAAATAGCATGCAATAATCGTGCCGTAAGCGCATAACGGATCTCGGAAAACTGAAAAAACTCCTCGCAAGCGCTTCGTTTTTTCAAATTCTTTCCTCGATCCGTATGCATCGCTTACGGCACTTGTATCGCAATATACTATTAAGGGATGATCAAAGTGTTAGCTAAACTGCTTTGCACACTTAATTGAAAATAATGTAACCTGAAATTAATGTATAAAATGTCAATATCTCAATATGTTTTGGACATGTTAATTTGGTTATTTTAATATGAACTGAGATGTATATCCTCCGATAAATATTGTAATGTGACTTAAATTTTTAATGCGAGGTTCTTTGAAGCTTTATAATTTACTAATGGGTTTCTTGATATTATTAATACCTTCTGTTTAAAGGAAAATTATCCAGAGAAATGAAAAGTTATACAAAACCTGACCTATGGTTATACTAAATATTTTTAAAAAATTTAAGTCCTATACAGAAGACCGATTAGTCACTATTTTATTTCAGCTGTGTATACTCCTTTTAGCTTCGAGGACTCACATTCTGGAGTTCCATGGTTCAAATCCCGCAACCGACCAATTTGATTTTTTTTTGTATTCTGCATTTCATAATTGCAATCATAACTGATTAAACAAAAACATACTGGCACTTTGATACATCAGTTTACCTGATTTTATTCTATTTCAAATTAGGTGTCAACCGTGGCGCAGATTACATACACCCTCTCAAAGGACTAAACTTGAGTATTCGTTGTGAATATACAACCGGAAAGACAAATAAATCAGGCCCCGCGTAACAGCTACAAGCTGCCACTTTTATTGGCAGAGAGTTTCATTCGCAACACGTGTTAAAATCTACCCTGAAGCCTCAATTTATGATCCAAGAAACGGATTTTATTTGCTTCCTCTTCAGTAGATTATGTCTACATGGATTTAAGTGGCTTTTTTTCTCCTTCTTACACGCAAAGACGAATATCCTTTCTTCCCTAAGAAGTGCAACTCGCTCGGAACGTCGTCTTTCTTATATTGTTTCATTTATTTTCTTTCTTATTTTTTCATTACTTCGGCTACTGTGTTGAATTTCTATTAATGTACCTTAATATAGTTTTTATGAACATATGTTTCACTTATATATTCTATATTAGATTATTTTGTAACGTTTGAATGCATCCACCTCTGATTAGTGAAGGAGAAGAACTTATGGACTGAGCTACAACGGAGAGAAATAGAACTTAAATAAATAACTAAATGGTTTAAATAAAATCAGGTAAACTGATATAACAAAGTGCCAGAATGTTTTTGTTGAATCAGTTATAATTGCAAACATGATATGCAGAAAATAAGTTTTTTTATCAGATTAAAATCGACCAGCGTCAGCAGAACTACAGATTTATGATATCTTGACAATCGCCCGCTCACATTAAAAAAAAAAAAAAAATAATAAAAAAAAATCCATGTCAAATCGGCCGGCTCCGGGATTTGATCTCCAGAATACGAGTCCAAGACGTTACCATTTGGCCAACTCAGTCAGTTTGGCCTTATTTAGTAAAGAAACTGTTTTCCTAATTTTGTACTATTCGTGAAAGTTTCGCTGATTGGTTGTCCTCGAGCCAATCAAAATGCTTCGAATTGTCGAAGAACGAAGATTACATTATAATAGATGTACTCATTATTTCCGTACCGGTCAACCGATTTGGTCCAAATTCGGTAGGCATCTTTCTATGTAAGTCATAAATGCGTATACCAAGTTTCATGTAACTCCGATAAAGCGTATTTGAGTTATCGCACTTTTTTTATATATTTCCATTAAAATAGGCACTAAATTATTGGGCATTACTCCGATACCGGTCAACCGATTTGCTCCAATATCAATAGGGTTCTTCCCATGGACGTTATAAATGCGTATGTTAAGTTTCAAAAACATCCCATAAAGCTTATTTGAGTTATGCCGGTACAGACACACGGACAGACATTTTCCGTCCCCACACAATCTCATAAAGTACCATTCTGGCACTTAATAAACGTCCAGTAATTGAATTAATAAGTGCGAGAAAAGCCACGGGCACCTGCTAGTTGTAAATATAACCATTTTATTCACCTAAAACTCATTACCACGTGACCTTGACAAAGTATGTGCATCAGATTTGGTACAATTTCTTTTTAGTAATTGTATAATAATAGATTAAGTGGTATTGGTCCCGTTAAAAGTTCTTAAATTCGTTGGAAGCAGGTTAAATTCAGTTACTGGAGTTAAAAGAATAATGTTAGTTACTTATAGGTTTTTGTCACTGTGCCATATCTATGTCCCTTCCACTCCATTTATACTCACTCACCCCCCACTAGCGCCATCAATTCTCTGCTAGGTTACCAGAGAGACCGTTTGCTTGTGAATCCAAAACGTCATATTCCTGTTTCCGCTGTTCACTGGACCGTAGTGTATTCTGTTCAGTTCACTACATTAGAGCATTGACATCGTGGTTGGACATGCATTTTGGCATGTTCGGGAATCTGCATAATTGAATTAGATCAGCATGTGATTTTCTGTTATATATAATACTGGATCCAAGTGAATTGGATGGTGGACAGTTCTTATTGTTAAAAGATCATCTGCTGAAGTAAGATGCTGAGAAAACAGAAGTTAAAGATTGCATACGTTGGCAGTTTGAAGGGCACGGAGATGACAGGAGCACGTGCTCTATTCGCTCAAACGGCATAAAATTTTGCAGAGTTATACTAAAATAAAAAAAAAGAGTGCGTGGAACGCCACGCGACAGAAGTAAAACTTTATTTTATTTTTTTATTTTTTCAATTTTTGATTATTGGATTTTTTCAATTTTGCATTATTGGACTTTTTAACATTGGGTTTTTGGACTTTTTTCATTTTGGATTTTGGACTTTTTAACTTTGGGTCTTTGAATTTTTAATTTTGGATTTTTTAAATTTTCGATCTTTGAATTGTTTATTTTTTAATTTTTTTAATTTTAAATTTTTAAATTTTTTATTTCATTATTTATTAAATTTTGGATTTTTGGATGTTATAATTATTAATTTTGTTTTTTTAAATTTCGGAAATTTGTATTTTTTAATTTTGGATTTGCGCGGTAATGAACCTCCGGGTTCCATAAAATAGATAATATACCTTTAGATTGCTTAGGAATTGTCTATTGCCATTGAGGAAGTAAGGTCTGAAAAATTTCCTTTGATTACTCTTAATCATTGAGTTGATTGTTTTCTGTGCAGTCCGCACCGAAACAAGTAAGAGTGTGACTGATTTCGTGACTGATTGTGACTGATTTCGTGACGGTTTTAGTCTGACTGATTTTCCAGATTTACCCTCTACCGCCACTAAAGAAGTTTTACTTCAAAAATCCCATTTTTCGACCAAAATGGCTGAATCAACATTTCTGTCATCCCTTAGAGAAAGGTACATTCATTCATCTGTCATCATACACAGTAGAACTTCAATTATCCGAACTCCAAGTATCCGGATCACTTTGATGCTGTATTCAAGTGGTATTTGCAGCAGCGAGCATTAGAAAACCTTTTTCAGGGCTGATTATTTGCAAGAAAGCATAATTGAACACTGAATTGACACATCGAAGATTTCAATAGTTTTAAACCTTCTCTGGACAACGCGAATCATTTTGCAAAAATCCTCGTGTAAATCGGTCCAGTAGTTGTTTAGTCTATAAAGGACAATAGCTTTTAGCCGACAAAATTGATAAAATGTAAACAACATCCAATCATCCGATATCTCATTATCCGGATCGGGTCCGATCCCAATTAATCCGGATAATTGAAGTTCTACTGTAGTGACATAACGCAAGAAGTGATTATCATTAGTAGGGTTGGGAATTTAGGTGCAATTTTCATATGAAAATTGAAGGAAAAGGGTGGTAAAAATATATTTAAAAAATATAGGTGACAAGGTTTGCCTTCAGTCCCATGTTTATAGAAATCGGACAGGTTTACTTTCCCCACGTTCTCTGCAAGCTTGTGAAATAGTTTATAGTTAATTAAGAACTTAAATAAATTACCGAGCGAGGTGGCCGAGATGGTAACGCCTTGGACTGGCATTCGGGAGGTTCAGGTTCAAATCCCGTGGCCGGCCAATTTGACAAGGATTTTTTCATGGTTTCCCCAGTCATGAAGGTAAATGCCGAATAGGATATTTACATGCCATGAATCATCCTCACCATTTCATCCTGTATCATATCTATGTAAATTAATATCAGTTGAAATTTACTCCATAAAATACACTAACAGTAGATAATAATTGAAAATCAATATTTCCATGGCCTACCCTACTGTATAGACACAGATCCTAAACTCCTGATATGATCTGGTAGCTAAAAGGAGTATAAATACAGCTGAAAAATACTTTAAAATTGGAACGAATCCAAGATACGGTATATTAAAAAAGCAATGAACTTACAAATCATAGGCTATAAAGGATTGTTATCTTATTGGGGATTATTAAAAAGCCGGAGTAAAATAGAAAAAAAGAGGGAAAGGGGATTTTAGACAAGGTGACGAGAAAAGGGACAACGGCCCTAAAAAGGGGTAAAATGTGCTAGAAAATTGCCTCTATTCTCTAGACTGTCCTGTCTTTTCAATTAGTGCGCCTGATGATCTTGCTTAGACTACACGCAATGCGCGTGTTCTGAAGAAGTCTCCTAGCGGTGTACTGCAGGGGAGTTCAGGGAATTTGAATTAAACAAAACGACTTGTATTTTTTTTAGGGACTTAAATAAATTATCGAGCGAGGTGGCCGAGATGGTAACGCCTTGGACTAGCATTCGGAATATCCCAGGTTCAGATCCCTTACAGGCCAATTTGACATGGGTCTTTTTCATGGTTTCCCCAGTCGCAAAGGCAAATGCCGAATTGGATATTTACATACCATGAATCATCCTCACCATTTCATCCTGTATCACATCCATTTAAATTAATATCTGTTGAAATTTACTCCATAAAATACACAAACAATAGAAAATAATTGACAATCAATAGTTGTATGGCCTACCCTACTGTATAGACACACATCCCGAACTCCTTATATGGCCTCGTAGCTAAAAGGAGTAAAAACTCAGCTGAAAAAATTAGAATGAAACCATTAAAAAAGCAATGGACTTACAAATCATAGGTTATAAAAGATTTAACCCTTTTCGGGGATTATTAAAAATCCGGAGAAAAATTCAAAAAAGAGGATTTTAGACATGGTAGCGAGAAAAGGGACAAAGGCCCTAATAAGGGAGGAAAATGTGCTAGAAAATTCTCTCTATTCTCAACTTGAGACATCGCTTCACACTGTGGTTTATTTCACAGGAGGTTTAATCTGCCATACGTAAAAAAAGGTGCACACTCAATAGTATATTGCGATACAAGTGCCGTAAGCGGTGCATACGGATCGAGGAAAGAGTTTGAAAAAACAAGGCGCTTGCGCCGAGCTTTTTCAATTTCCGAGATCCGTTATGCGCTTACGGCACGAGTATTACATGCTATTTTTTGCACGATGATTATTTATATCAATTTATTTATATTAATTGAGATATTACCTGAAAATATTATATATATATATATATATATATATATATATATATATACACACACACACTATTCAAGATGGATGTTATATTTTCAGAAAGTGATTCGCATGTGTTTGTTGTTATGGGAACCGAATATTTGTCCTGGGGGGCCTTGTCCATAAAGCCTTGTATTATGATGAGTGCCGTAAGTAAATTCTTACCGCACGGAAACTCTTACCGCATGGAAATTTGTTTTGTTTCCATAGTAACAAGATTGCGTGCGGGAATGTCAACTTAGATCCACGGCAACAATATTCGTAAGTACCACTAATTAGTTAAGTCGTGCAAAAAAATCCTGACCGTGTGTTTAGGCGTTTCATGATTGAAGATTATCCCTTCCTGATTGGTTTGGAATATTCCGTGTTACGACCTAAGCCCAGACCATGTATTAAGCTGCATTTAATATGATAGGTTATTGCTATGTTAATCAATAAGGGCGATCTGATCGCTGCATCTGATACGACCACACACTCAAATTACATCCAGACATCTCCATGGTAATGTGACTACAGTTGTAAATCTCGGTAATTACATGGAGGTTGTTTGCCTTACTAATTAAAAACACCGCCATTATTACAATTGCACAATGTATATAGTATTGAACTCACTGCCATGATTATCAAATGCATTAAAGTCAGTGTAAAGTATTACCTATTTATTCCGGAAATGTTTCATTTAGTTTATGCTTTTAATATCTTTTTATTCCAATAAGAGGAATTCGTATTTGTATTCCCCAATTATAAAGTTTTAATGATATCCAGCGAGAGAATATTGAAACTCTGAGTACAGTCAGTTTCATCAATAATAATATCAATAATAATAATAATAATAATAATAATAATAATAATAATAATAATAATAATAATAATGATAATAATAATGATACTGATGTTAATATAATAATAATAATAATAATAATAATAATAATGATAATAATAATAATAATGATAATAATAATAATAATGATAATAATAATGGTACTGATGATGATGATAATATAATAATAATATTAATAATAATAATCAGGGCCCGGATTTTGATGACATGCGATCTTTTAACTGGAACATCATGAACATTGCCCACTAGACAGTGCAGATATTCTGATCATGACTCCTAGATTAAAAAAATGATAATTTTTAGGGTCATTTTTTTATTTTTCCCATTTTTTCTTTTAGGTCATTTTTACAAATCAATGTCATTATTTGGTCATCTTACGTCTTTTTTCCACATTTCATATATTTAAAAATGTCTTTTTTTTTAAATATAAAGTCATTTATTTTATGTTCTTCGTAGCATTATATAGTTTTTTTTACCGGAACTCTAAATAAGCCTAAATAAATAGAACTTGTTATAATTTTAATTTGTGGTATAGAAAGACGGTGTTTGCTATTTGCATTTAACCGGTATGGAATTAACTAATTTAAAGCCTGAAATTGGATCAACTACATAAATGTAGAATAGACACAACTCTGATGAATAAACTATAGTATTTTCATACAAATTTTTTGGTCATTTGCTTTTTAGTTTTTTGGTTATTTTTTGTATTCTTGCAATCATTAGCTCATTTTAGCTCATTTTAAAAATATTTTTGGGTCATCAAATCCGGGCCCTGATAATGTTTATTCGCTATTTGGTGTACATGACACTGAGGTTTCATCGTTTCTTAAAATTTACCGGTATCTCCATATACTATATACTCACTTCTATAATCTTTAGACTATTTATACCGTAATATTATTCGTAAGCTGTAAAACCTTTTCGTGACGTAAAAAGTGTACGGTACAGTTACCTTTACACTTTCTATACAGTAAGTACAAATGGCCCAGTGATCTATGAACCAGCCGCGCGGTGTGTATCCACTGGAAGTGTTGACTCGTGTTTCCCGCCCCTACTGCAATAAAGTTCATGCTTGCTCTGTTCTACTCTGCAGTATTGCGTTGATCGTCCAGCTGTAACGAGTTCACGCTGGCTTTGTTAACTAATATTTTATCGCTCATTTTAATTTTAATAAATTTGATGCTTATTTTTTCTTTGTTTTCAGGTATGTAAGAATACCGTAATCTCTGCCTTTTAATCTTCCTGCTAAGCTGTAAGTACAAAACAAGTTTTCTTTTTGTAACATTGCAAGTGTATAAGCGTTTACCTCAAGTTTTTTATCGACTAGAAAAAACTCCACAAATCACTTAGTAAGACTTTCACATTTTATTATTTGACCCTTATATGAATAACGTATCCCTATAATGTCCAAAAGTATCCAATATTCTTATGAAACAGAAAACTGATAATATTAACTAATGTTATTATTAATATTAGTCTATTATTATTTATTTGCTAATAAAATCAATGTAAAAGTTCCATGAAACAGGGCCCAGGATTTTTTTAAAATATGAAAACGCTAAATACAGGCCCTCTGTTAAGGTAATAGTAGCAGTTCGTCCCTTGTGGTTAGAAATGTTTACGATTATAATTTTAATAACTTTTGAACCCCCTATTTTAGAAATATTTTCCTGTTCATGTCATACATTTGAGTCTGGTATTTAATGTTATCGGTTTAAATGTTAACCGGCCAATAGTTTTACAATATTGAAAACGTTTCGGGAATTTTATTTCTACGGTAAAACTGCTTGTGAATTTCAATACTCTTCATTTATTACGATCAAAGTGATGAGTAGCATTTTCAATGCCCTTTCACGTGTTTTATGTAATAACGCGTTGCTAGGAGACATGAAGCTGTTAAAACAACAAAGCATCGCTTCTCGTGTAATTACAGAGAGATAGTGTAACAGGATTTGAAGTAGAGTGATTTTAATGATAATCTCATATGTAACTGAGCAGTCATTCATGAATAATACACCTGCAATCAATACAGCATTGCCAACCCCCGCCTCCTTGTAAATAATTCACCCCGCTAAAGGTCAGCTTTGCTGTGTTTTTTTTTTTCAAATCTATTCAGTTGGGAGTCTACCATATGACTGTGGGTTGAACGGAAGTCATATTCAGGGTGTTAATGAATAACACCGAAATATTTTACCTGTGTATAGAGGGGACATAGACAAGCAACTTTTATTAGGAGATTTTTGCTCTATGGATTCAATTCTTCCTGTTATAACATAAATTCTCCCAAGGATATGCACGCCACTGTCTTCTAATACTTGAAATGATGGGAAACAAAGGAACAGTGAATATTGTGCAGTGGTTGGGAAAATTGTAAAAAAATGGCGATCGATATCTTACAACTCTGAGGGAAAAAAAGACAAACGAAACATTTTTGTTAGGTTTGGAATTAGGAATAAAAACATAATGCAGTGGCGGGCAATCATGTGACTAATCAGTAAATTTTGCAGATTATGAAAATTCTAAATTATGGTATAGCTGTTGATGAATTATTAAGAATCAGGTTTTTATCGATCACTAGGAAGGGTTGAAGTCAATTTAATGAAAATTTTAACCCTATTTCGCTCAATTATTGACTTATGAGCACCAAATTTGAAGGACTTTAATGTCCTGTAGCATACACATTTTACGTCATAGAGCAAAAATGTCCTAATAAAAGTTGCTTGTCTATGTCCCCTCTATACACAGGTAAAATATTTCGGTGTTATTCATTAACACCCTGTATAAAATCAACCATCTACTTCAGTAATCGAATTTTTCTTGAATTCCGTCCTTTGGAATCGTGAAACACAAGTACTTCACTGTTATTCCTTGATTTTTTTCGGTTAAATTATTTTATACGCAAGATTTGCTCATAGCTATGTGTGTACCAAATTTTAAGTTTTTATCTCATCTGGAAGTGTGCAAACGTTATTGAGAAGTCAGTTAGCCATGTGGCTTTAAATTATAGGGATACTAGCTTCAAAGGCCCGGGTTTTTTATTTTGTAATTGGAAATTATCTTATGAAGGACTTTCGATTTTTAAATTATAGGTCATTATATAGGTATTTAGAATTTGAAATAGGAAGAACGACTTATCACACTCAAACTATTCTCTCAGAAAACGCTTGGTATAGCTTTTTATGGCTCATAGAAGATGTAGAATTTTGCATCCCATCGCTTGTACACAGCAAGCCTGGTAGGGGTTCAAATAAGAAGAAACATAAATTCCGGTGACATAAAATTGTATTGTCTTTGCGGAATATTTTATTTCTCACTCTCATGTTACCATAAAACCGTTTTGGGGATGAAATTAAACAGAAACGTAATATCACTTTCATACTTCTCTCTCTAAAAACCTGCGATATAATAATATTGTGACAAAGCCCAGAATAGCCTAGAAACTGATAGAAGAAGGACTCGGCCGAAAGCGCTAGAATTAGAGACATCCAGAAGGGACGGCCCTCTTATTGCTGATTGGAGCCGTGCGCCGACGGGTGCGGCCTACTCCCTGGCACTGCGCGGTGAGTGACGGTGCGCGCTCGTGGGAGGGGCCAGAGGTGGAGCCACGCGCTAAGGGCTGTGACGGCGCATCGCGCGGACATTCTACACCATGCGCGGGCGGAGAGCTTTCCAGACCTCGACTCTGGAATATTCGTCGGGCCTATATATAGGGCGGCGAGCGAGCAGAGACAGTCAGTCAATGAAGGAGAGTAACGGTTCAGTTCAGTTCAGTACAGCGAAGAGTCCGTGAAGAGTCAGAGTCAGCGAGAGGCAGACCGTGAGTAGCGGTGAGCGTCAGCGTCAGAGGGTGAGCTGGACGGAGGGAACCGATCAGCGCAGCTGAGGACTTGGGAAGCTGAGGAGCCAGTGACCGGAGGGACCCGCGAGCGGAAGACCTAGTCAACGGGGAACTAGTGACCGGAGAGAAGGGTGAACGGAGGAACTAGTGAACGGAAGAGCTGGTGAGCTGATCTGGGCTGAGGCAGTGCCGTCCCGGGGCACTCTGCGCGACGGGTGCATCCTACAGCGGCAGTGAGGACTGTGGAGTTGACCGGCGCGACGTGGAATTATCTCGACTGGGAGTCCGCACAGTGTGTGCGAACGGAACAGTGCTGTAATTAGGACTGAGCACAGTGAGAGTGAGCACTGAACAGGACAGTGAATTGGCGAACAGTCTGGAGTTTTCTGACTGTATTGACAATTGTTGTAGGAAATAAAGAAACCTCCATCCTTCAATTATAAACTCGGTGTTCTGATTTCGAACCCCGACGAGCCCTTGTTACAATATACATATTACCATATCTCGTATTGTTTTCTCTATGTCCAGGGTAGAGAAAGTTATGTGACTGCATTATTTCCGTGAATTTCATTCTTTAATATTTATTTATAACATGGATAATATTGATATTTCTCTAATTTGTCAAGTCTCGTTTCATTTATTTCCAAAGCCTTGTGTGAAGACTGTTGTCAAGTGAACTGTGATTTGGATTTGATAATTCTGTGTAAAAAGGGATTAAGTATTCTAAAAGACATTTAATTTTTGGTATTTGAAATCAAAATTTTTCAAAATCCTTTCTTAGTGAGCACCTACATTATGAACGAAGGCACTGTCAAAATTCCAAGTCTCTACCAGTTATAGTTTAGGCTCTACGTTGATTCTCTGTCAGTCAGTCAGTCAGTCAGTCAGGACAAAGCCTTTTATATATATAGAGATAATATTCGACCACGAACGAAATGAATTTCCGTACTTGTACATTTCATTTTCCCCATGCATGGTTTGTGTTCTTCATATTACTTCTGCATGTGATGCTTGCACCGTGATATTGACAGCTTGGTAAACGCCTGTGGGAATGCAGCCAACGCGTCACACCAACCTCTCCTAATTCATCTTCTGTTATGTCAGTTCGTGCTTCTCGGCACATTCAGGTTGAGAGAGGCAGTGAAATTCAATACTAGTGATGTGAAATGTAGTTTACTAACAGGTGCCCGCGGCTTCGCCCACGATAATTAATAGAAAAATTAAAAATTAAGAGTATAATAATTATTAAAGCATTATATTTATTATCACTTGCACGCGAATCATTCATAAACTAAGCCATTAATATTTAATGAAACAGCTAAAATTCCGACTTCAGAGTACATTCCACGATTAGAAAGCGCCGCCTGAAAAAAAAACTATCTCAGATTCGATTATGCAGTTCCAAAGCTAACTTGTGAACACATAATACATATTGTTTCTCAACTGTTTGTTGACAGATGAATATGATGTGAATTTTATTTCATCAATTCAGTGTAATTTTCAGAAATTATATAATGTTTCATGGGAAGGAATGGTTTGTTTGGATTTTTATTGTCCGCGATACTTCCTTGGTTAAACTATCAATATTTTACAGTTGGTGCCCCCGGCTTCGCCCGCCATTATTAATTGACTCCAGGATTTTTAAGAAATTTACACTGGTAGTTTATTAAAAGTGTTTGTGATTCAGAGCTATGAAAATTGTAAGTAAAAAATATAATTAGAATATTTGTTTATTGTGTTCATTTCACTTAGGCTTTATATAATAAAGAAACGGTTTTCCTAATTTTATACTCTTCGTGAAAGTTTAGACTGCGAGAGACGAACATCGCCGAGTAGACCCGATGTTTCACGAAGTGGGCGAGCGAGTGAGCACGCTATTTAGGGCCGTTGAATTGTATTAGAGTAGATACATTTTAAAGATAAGTTCGATTTTATCTATTTCACCAAGGATATTAATAATCAATAATCTATTATTTTTCCAATGCTACTTTCGGTATATTCTAAACAAAAGGGCGGCAGACACGAGGGAGAGAAGGGAGTAAGATAACTTAATTGTTATATTGTTATTTGCTCGATATACAGAGAGGGAAAGAGATACAAAGACTATACCACTCACGTGCCGCGTGTTTGATATTGACTAATAACGTTGAGTAATTCCTCGGATACAGACCAATCATGATAGTTTATATTATAAAATTCTTGCTATATCATGATGCGATTTTATCTGATAAAACCGTCAGCTCGTTACTGGACACGTAAGGCATCAACTTGCGGTGGTTAATGCGTCACGTGCTGCCATTAAGCAGCACCAAAACACATTATTTAGTATAATATAACATGTTTAGAAATTGAAATAATATAAATGTCCATTCATTAAAAATACAATTTCGATTTGGTGCAAGCCAGCTCGTGTGCTTTTATAGCTTTTTGATGTAAGCCACTACCACGACGCCCTCTATCTTGTGATGCGGACTATTGGTAACATTGGGGACTCGGATCGATTGATCGAATCGATTCGTGGGCTATTCATTTATCTAGTATGCCTTCATCTTACGACTGAGAGAATATTGGCTACAAAGTAAGAAAACAACTATTATTTACAAAATCCATTACAGTTTATTCATGGAGTAGTTTTAGTAAATACTAGTGGAGATTACGAGTTTCATCAGATAAATTGACTGCGTTCTCGCAAATATATCGATAAACTCGTAATCTCTCGTAGGATTACCTATGATAAAATCAGAGGCGAATAGCTCTGCAGCTCCTTCATTTCGTTTTGTTTGCTCCAATTATGCCCGGTTTCTATAAACTCGCGAAATACCCATGGGTAAATTATCCAATGGACAGAATTTACACAAGAATAACTTTTATAAACTCAAATAATTTAAAGGTAACAATCACATACACTTGTGGCGAGTTTCTAGATAAATGTCCTCTGGGTAAATATAAAAATGACAGAAAAAATGTTCCCACAAACTCGGGCTAGATCTTTCCAAGGGTAAATCTTCGGGTTAATTTATCCTTTCATGGATGGCTGGATAAAATTTAACCTCTTTGTAGGACCAATAATAATTTAAACAATGAGAATCAAAGCCTTCTGAAATAAATTAACTGTACAACTCCAAGGCCTTCCTCATTATATCATTGTGGGTGATTACGAACTAATTTGCCCATGGATAATTTACCCATAGGTATTTCACAAGTTTATAGAAACCGGGCATTAGAGAGAGAAGGGGATACAAAGATACAATTAGAGGAGAAACACTAGGCCTACTGCAACTGACAGCTTGTCGGGGAGATGAGCTGTTAAGTCTTGTGCAGTACCTTGTTCCAAGATAAGGAAGTAAGCTACGGATGTGATATGAAGCATGAAAATGACTTTTTGTTGCTTTTGTCCCCACTTGACATATTTACTAAATTAATTCATGTAGTGCGTGAACTACTTATTTTTTTCTCAGAATTAGGGAACCAATCCATGTTACACTGAAACGCTTTCACACTTAATTAACTATTTAAATGCATATTGAATCCTATAGGATATAATAGTTTGCCCTAAATTTGTAATGTATGTCCGTCTGTCTGTCCGTGTATCTGTACGCGCGATAACTCAAATGCGCTTTATCGGATTTTCATGAAATTTGGTGTACACATTTATAACGCCCATGGGAAGAATGCTTTTGATTTTGGACCAAATACGTTGACCGGTACGGGAGTAACGACTAATTAAAGGTCACATGCTTTTTAAATGGGAAGTTATTAGAGATTTATAATGTTTGAGTACACATATAATTAGGCTATACATTATTTTCATAACTCCATTTGATCGTAATCGTATATTAAATCACTGTGTTCAATAATTAATCAATTACATTTTATCAAAGATGCTACATTACGGCACGTAAAAGAACTCGAAGGACCTCTGGACAAAATTCCTCGGCCCTTTCACGTCCAAGTAATACCTTAGTTTCCGGAGGGGGTTATGGGGCGTTGGGCTTACCCCTCTCTAGGAAAATCAGCGTAACCCCTCTCTAGGAAAATAAGCGTAACAAAATTCACATCGGTAAACAGAAACCTCTTGGAGGCCCTTTGCTCCAACATGGAGGCATAGGATTCGAGAGAAAGATGGTACAGGTGTGAAGATGTTTCAGTGTTTGGTCCTTGAGAATTTACATATAAATAGTGCACATAGGTGTAATAAATTGGAAGTGATAAGAATGAAATAAGAAAATTATGGCGATAGATACTTGTAATTGGTGGAAATTCCATAGTCATCTTATTATACTGGATTGATAATTGATTAATGAGGTAAATATTCCCAAGTATATACATGTTGCTTAAAAAATGTCTCTGTAATTTAAGGGTTAAAATCTTCACATTATTCTCTTCAAAATGTAGGATCTTTTTTCTACTATACCTCATAAAAAATTTGTTTTAGAGCGCAATTATGACGCACACTCAAGTGAACTTATTTATAACTAGCATGTGCCCGCGGCTACGCCCGCGATAATTATTTCAAAAAATTGAAAATTAAGAGCATAATATTTAAATCATTATATTTATTAACACCTAAATCACGTGGACAACATATCACGATTAGATAGTGTCGCCTGGTAAAAGTGACCTCAGATTCGAGTTCCTTGGCCCTGAAAACCCCTGTAGTGAGTTTCGTCCAAATAAAACAATGTTTTACCATATTTAGGGCTTACAACATTCAAGCGATCGCGAAAGTTTTATTTCCAAGGTATGACAAAAATAGCCAAAGCCTACTGTAGTTGATTTGACATTGAAGTGTATAACTAAAAACTGATGCTTCGAAACCGCAAAAAAAGGCATGTTTTTTTGTCCGTTTTTCTCTCATAACTCACGAACGAAAGCGAAAATTAAAATTCCGGCTTCGAGGTGCATTTTCCGACCCTTCAGTCCACCTATATTTAAAAATTCAGATCTCTGCGTTGAGTAGATTTCGCTGGGCATCGCGGACAGACAGACAGACAGACAGACACTTCCTTTTATTAATATAGATTTCGGTTGGAATCTTAGCGTATAATTCAGCACCTTAGCTCATGAAGTAAGCGCGTGCATGCACATGTATTGTGTGCGTGTGTGTCTACATATGCGATGCATTATACTCCACGAAACAAGGAAAATGCGTTCCGCGTAGGCTGGAAGTTCTGTGACGTGGTGGCGATTGCGGTGGCATCTGTCGGATGGAGTGGGAAGCGCGGCCTAGTCTGGTTGTTCCACATGGTAGTGAGCTCTGCTCCGTCTGACAGGAGCGCCGTCGGCCGAGCGCGTCGTGTTTTGTGGTCATAGCACATGGGCTAACGTGCTTTTCGTATCGGTGAATAGTGCAATGTGCGTTTCCTAAGCGTGTGTCTAAAGTGTTACGTCATCAGTGAAGCAAAGAGCCATTGTTGGCCTTGGAGCAAAAGAATCGTAGTTGGCTTTGTTTCTGTTGTCATAGAAACATGATATCAACTTTAAAAGACGATTTTCCATTGTTTTTAGAATGACAGTAGTTATGTGTTTACTTAAAGAGACTTTTGGTGTTTCTGGAAGAGCTAACATAAGTAAATTTAATTTAGTAACCATGTGAAAATCCAGAAAACCACAATGGATGTTCACTTATTGCAATCCACAATTTTTCTATTTAAAACCAAATTTTAATCACAATTATTGGAATTTACTTCAGTGTTTCAATCGTAGTTTGCTTTGTTTCTGTTGTCATAGAAACATTATATCAGCTTTAAAAAACGATTTTCCATTGTTTTTAGAATGACAGTAGTTATGTGTTTACGTAGAGAGACTTTTGGTCTTTCTGGAAGAGCTAACATAAGCAAATTTAATTTAGTAATTATGTGAAATTCCAGAAAGCCACAATGGATGTTCACATATTGGAATCCACAATTTTTCTATTTAAAACCAAATTTTAATCACGATTATTGGAATTTACTTCAGTGTTTCAACTAAAGTGCAGTATTGTTAATATGCGTTACCTGTCCTGAAACACCTGTTTGGTGAGCGTTGTAATTTTCAGCTGGCGGGAATAGCATTTCGTTTAGATCGATAGCTTACGAAGCTGGTAGTAAGCTTAGCCGCGGAAACCCGACCTTATTTCCTAATTAGTTGTATAACATTTCTGATGTTTCTTCAACATGAAACTTCTAAGCATTATAGTTAATTAGGTTCATATTTTTCCAGTGGTATAATTATAGATTGAATGTTATTGATATGTTCCACTATAAATTACAACACTCAGCTGAAGTCTACATGAGGTAAGGAGCAATTAATTAACAACACGTGTTATTGAATTTGATTTTTCTTGTGTTCAGTAGCACTCAAACATTCACTGTAGAATGTTCAGCTCTCAAGACTATCGGCGTGACTGATGATGACGCATATGACGTCGAAATACATCTCAATATATTGAAAAACAACGAAAGCTGAAGATTACAAGAGATAAGTTCACTACACTACTCAAGATCCATTAAGCTATTCCAAGAAGAAGGACTACAAAATTGCAGTTTTTCACAATATGATATTGTTATAATTGACTCTCTAATGATAATAGTCACACAACACAAATACAAGAAGAAAGAAGCTATGTGCATTTTATCCAAGAAGACAATTATTATTTTTTGACATACACAGACATCTGTGTGAAATTTTAAAACAATTGACAAGTATTAGAATATTTTATCAGTTTAAATTTCATATATGTTAATTTTAATCCATATTTTAAATATTGTGACAAGGTTAACTTCATAATTTTATTACTAATTATTGTAAATAATTTAATTTGACAACACATTGAGCTCAATGTTATTTTAATATTTTATATGATTATGTGATAGACTAAATATAATATAATAAAATACGTTTAGAAGAACACAACAAAAATCAAATTCAATAACACGTGTTGTTAATTAATTGCTCCTTACCTCATGTAGACTTCAGCTGAGTGTTGTAATTTATAGTGGTATATAGGTGGAACATATCAATAACATTCAATTCTAAGCATTAGTTTTTAGTTACATTACCATGCTGTGAGAAAGCGTAACTAATCAAAGAAACCTATTTTAAGGAAACAGACAACCATCTTAAAATAATGTCACCTATCGAGAAGGTAGCATTTTATTTCTTCGTAGAAAAAGATTTAAATTTACCCCAGTGATATCGCCTAATAAAATAAACGGTGGTGCACATTTTTGCCAGTAAATTTTATTTATTTTTGTACTTATATTAAAATGCACAATACAGAAATATCGTACACAACTTTCCAATCTTTTTCTGGTGGAAATTGTTGATTTATTAAGTTTTCTACTGGCGCTTATATTATCATAGAACCACACTTTAAAGTCTTAAATAATTCGACTTATTTTTCTCGTTTAGTATTTTAAAATTATGTTGCCAACAATATTTTTATTTAATTCTGAAATTCCAATTTTTAATGTTTGTGTTGTGTATGTATTACTAGTAACTTTTTGTTATTCTCTTAAATAGAGGAGGAGGTTTCTATGATTTTACACTGAACCTTCCTCTCTTATTAAGTTTTGAAGAACTACATTTGGAAAACTCATTTTGTAGTTTTTAAAAGTGGTGTCACAAAGAAAATTTATTTCCTCAAGGTACAGTTAATACTAACGAATAATGAATATTTGAATAACCGTATTTTAAAACTCGCCTTCCACACGAATTTATTGTACATGAAAATATCTTTATGCAGATTATATTATGTTCAAACGAAGATCTTGATAGTATTATATTAGAAGTAAGAAATAACGAAAGAAAAAGACTTTCAGCTAATCATTGTTTAATAATTCGTAGGGAGGATGTGACTAGATCTTCAGAAATTTCTTATTTTTTTTTTTAAGATAAATTTTACATTTAAAGCATTTTATAAAAACGAAATATTTATTAGATAAATAATTTGATAAAAAATTAATGTATTATTTACGCTTTTTTGTCTTCTGAAGTTATAAATTTCTTAACACTCATATATTTTCATGTATCTTAAGCTTTATCTTGTTACTTTAGAGAAAAAATTATCATATATTTTCATGTATCTTAAGCTTTATCTTGTTACTTTAGAGAACAAATTATAAGTAAGGGAAACGTTTTGAAATAAAACATTTTACAGTTTTAAATACCTTTACAATGTAGGCTTACTATATCCATCGCTAATAAGGGATAATATTCTTAATATAAAACATATCATGTTTTCTTTGGGGTTTCTCTTTGGATAAATTTACAGATAGCGTGCAAATTTACCAATAACTAAATTTTCTTATTTTTGGGACTTAACAGCTTTTTCCCCATTTACGTCCACGGATGCCTTGTAACATTTTACGTGCCCATAAAATATGAATGGTTCGGGCGGGAACGTTCTTTGCCATGACGTAACGTGCCGTGGCGGTTGCCATGGTAACTAGATGCTCATTTCTTGTGTTTCCGCGCTGCTGGTGATTGTCAATTGTTAATAACGCGCCGAGCGGCCATTCATCTTCTTCTGTCTCCGGAGATACACTATGACGTCACATTACGTCATTGTAAATTGAGTCTCATATTGGTTGAGTAAAGATATAGTAGCAGGCTTTTACCTCCATTACATAGAAGGGTTCTGGAATTTTACATTCAATTATAATTTTGTGTAACTTACTTATCACAGAAATCTTATAAGTAGAGCCCGGATTGTTAGGTTTTAAATTATTTTGTTCCTTGCTAACTTTGATATTTTGACATAATATACATTTCATAGCCATAGCAATCACTTAGTCCAATATTATGAAACCTAAAAATGGCTATATAAGACGTTATAATCTAAAAATAGCTAAAAGTATAATACGATAAAACAGCCATTTCATAATTACGGGTGGGACATTCTAGCAAATTATAAAAAACTATTTTTGTTTATTAAATATCATAAATAATAAACTAGAATTGGTTCTTCACATTCTGTAAAATTTACAATGCCTTCTCCTCCACACTGCATGCAAAGCATTATTTAAAATTTATTTTAAATATTTTAAATTTGTTTTTCAAAATCTGTTACGGGTGGGACATATTTGGACACTGATTTTAACTATGCAAAACAAAAGCTCATTTTCCGTTCTGCTATTACTGTTAGGGTCTTAATGTTGTTATTAATGAAGCTATGAGGGATTCAATACAAATTATGAACTGTTTCCAGGTTGTCAGAACATTTATTTAACTCATCAATAATAATTTAACAAAACTATTCCTGTTACGGGTGGGACAAAAATTCCCTTGTTTGTTATTTTACATAGTAATTAACCACACATATTGTTTTAAATTAATCTTATACCAAATTGTACCTTAAGATATATATTTTCTCAAATGAAAATGGACATAGTTGATTACTCTTGACTACTTGGTATTAAAGAGTGTTAAAATCATGCTAAAGATGGCAAAAAAGTAACTCAACGCAATACATAAGTAAATCGACAGATTTTACACATGAAACCTGTTCAGATACACCTAAGTCCTTAACATTCAGAGAATTTGAAGTTTAAACTTATTTTTGACCACCCAATTACAATAATTTCATAACTTCTCTCTTTCGAGGGAAAAATTCCCATATTTTATGAAATGGCTGAAAATAGCATTAATTATAATAATTATCTAATTATTTTTGTTTTACTAAAAATACGTTTTAAGTATCTGCCTACATTTTGAATCTTGCTCACTGTTGCCAGTACATTATTTTGAAAGATAAAATATAGCATTGCGTTAACCAATTTTGTCATTTTGTACCCCATTGTTTCAGTAAAGGAAATCTTAAGTGAACCGAAATCCCCGGTTTCTTTAGAAACAAATTAAAGACATTCTTAAGAAGCTTACACTTGCAGTTCAATCACAGTGTTTGCTCCAGCAAGATGCCGAAAGTAAAGTATCCTAAAAGTTGATTGATTAATTGAAAAACGTTCTTGTTGAACCTGTGGTGGAGTTCGAAATGACAGAGGTAGTTCTTAAACCAAGCAAAAAGTATTCATAAAATTTTGTGGTTCAGAACCATGGAAATTTAAGTAAAACCAAAATGAATATATTTTTCAACGCCTTTATTTTACTTATTAAAGTGAAGCTTACAAAAAATCGTCTGAATATTGTAAAAAACTGAAACAAAACTATTTTAATATGTTTAAAAAACTAAAACAGGGTTTTTTTAAAACCTAAAAATCTGGGCCCTACTTATAATGTTACTGGAAAAAATAGAATCCTTTTTTCTTGCTGCTTCAAAACTAAACTGGATTTAATAAAATCCTCTAATAGCTAGTTTCTTAAAAATTTCAAGTTGAATCGTTGTAAAGCGGGTTGATTTCATTGAGTCATGTGCCACTACATATTTCTAAATTAATTTTCGAGTGTGTTTCCTCATTGAAAGAACAGATCTTACTTTCCAATGGCTGAGACATGTTCCGTCGTCTTTCGACATTGTTAGATGGCAGAGTAGGTAATCGTAAATCGTTATTATGTAATAACAGGACGTGTATACCGGTATAGACGTACGGTACCTCAGCCATTTATTATTATTATTATTATTATTATTATTATTATTATTATTATTATTATTATTATTATTATTATTAAGCCATCAAGTAAAGTAACAATAGGCTACGTCAATATATATATATATATATTAAAAAAAAACAAATTTCGTACAATATATAAATACACATAACTTATGTACTGTACCAGACAAATCAACATTTAAAACCCCTTTTTTGCACGACTTAACTAATTAGTGGTACTTACGAATATTGTTGCCGTGAATCGTAACTTGACATTCCCGCACGTAATCTGGTTGCTATGAAAACAAAAGAAATCTCCGAGCGGTAAAAATTACAAAAAACACAAGTGCCGTAAGTAAAACCATCATAATACAAGCCTTTACGGAAGACAGGAACCAAGGCCCTCCAGTTTGTGGCGACTTTAACAGGACAAATATTCGGTCCCCATAACAACCAAGACATGCGAATCACTTTCTGAAATAAACATCTATCTTCAATAATGTATATACATAATATTTTCAGCTAATATCTCAATTAGTATAATTAAATTGACATAAATAATCATCGTGCAAAAAATAGCATGCAATACTCGTGCCGTAAGCGCATAACGGATCTCGGAAATTGAAAAAACTCTTTCCTCGATCCGTATGCACCGCTTACGGCACTTGTATCGCAATGTACTATAACTTCATACATAAGATTATGGAGAAGCCATGTCTTGAGTTTTTTCTTGAATACAATATTGGGCATAGCTATCTGGTGTGGTAGCAAACAGTAATGGTAAACCGGATTAATACCGGTAAAAGCATTCAAGATTATAAGTGTTTAATCTGAACGTATTAAGTAGTCATTACGTTTACAAGGAAACGAAGTGGTCCTTCTGAGTCTTTGCTTGTTTCTTTGAGGTAAACAATTAGCTGTGGATTCTGCAGTTTCATTAGAAAGCGACAACCTTTAGTCGGGCAACAGTCATAATACTCTTTGTTCGGTGAGCAAGTTAAAAATGGAAAGAGAGCAAAATCCCTTACACCGATACTTTGAATATCAGCGAAGATCAAACGCATCCAGATGCATGTTAAACCACTGCTTGCATGTTGTTATGACGATGATAAAGATAATTATGATACTAATCAGGGCCCGGATTCTGATGACCTAAAATTGTTTGAAAAATGACCTAAAATGACCTTCAATTTGAAAGAAAATGACTTAATAATTATAAAAAATGACCTAAAAACTGACATTTTATTTATAAAAAATCATTATTGTATACACAAAGTTATAGACTAGACTAGTTTGTACATAATTCTAAAAACTGTAAATTACTGTAACGTTGTTAATGTATAAAATCGCATAAAATGACAAAAAATGACCTAATAAAAATGCATTTCTATAATCTAGAATCCATGATTAGTATTTATCCACAAGTTGGCATTATCTATGCAGCATTAATAAACAGATGACAAGTCATTAGAATCAGGGCCCTGATAATAATAATATTAATAATAATAATAATGATGATGATGATGATGATAATAATAATAATAATAATACTATTCTTCCAGTTGTATTATATGAATGTGAGACATGGTCTTCGGGAAGAACATAATCTGAGAGTGTTCGAAAACAGGGTGCTTAGGAAAATATTCGGACCTAAGAGAGATGAAAATAGGGACTGAAGAAAATTGAATAATGTAACACTGTTGCGCCATGTTACACTGAAACGCTTTCACACTTACTTAATTATTTAACCCTTAAATGCATAATGAATCCTAAAAATAGTTCTTTAAATTTGTATATAAATTAACGGGAAAACACTCTGCTGAAAGCAAAGATTGTAAGTAAATTTACAGAATAGATTACAACCAAATAAACTACGAACCTAATCATTGTGTTAACTGTTTTCTTTGCAGTCCGGCAAGGACTAATTATTGTGGTCATATTATAAAGGCACACATATTTTGAAATGTAGAGATTTAGTCATAATTGGGTTAAGAATTGCCTAGATAACAAATATAACTTAGGTAATTATTATTGTTTTCTTCTCATAGCCTGCCTTATTTTACCTCTTATAGCATACTAGCTTAAAAAGCCCGGTGTCGCCCGGGTTTTGTATTTTGTAATTCTAAATTAACTTATGAAGAACTTTCGATTTTCAAATTCTACGTCCTTATATAGGCCTACGTATTAAAAATTTGAAAAGAAGAAGAACGACTTATCACAGTCAAACTATTCCCTGATAAAACGCTTGATATAGCTTTTTATGACTCATATAGGATGTAGAATTTTTCATCCCATCGCTTCTACATACCAAGCCTGGTAGAGTTCAAATAAGAAGAAACACAAATTCCGGTTACATAAAATTGTATTGTCTTTGCGGAATATTTTATTTCTCACTCTCATGTTACCATACAACCGTTTTGGAAATGAATTTAAAATGTAATTCATTATCACTTTCATATTTCCTCCCCCAAAAACCCGGGATATAATAATATAATATACTTCGTACGGTATTCTCTATGTCCTGAATGGAGAAAGTTATCTGACTGCATGAAATTGTGCATTATTTTCGTGGATTTCATCTTCAGTATTTATTTACAGCAATGAATTATATCGATTGCTTCTCTAATTTGTCAAATTCCCGTATCATTTATTTCCAAACCTACCTGAGACTACTGCCAACAATACACTGTTGTCATGTGAACTGTGATTTGGATTTGATAATTCTGTCTAAAAAGAGACTAGGTAATCACAAAAACATTTTATTTTTGCATTTAAAATCAAAATCCTTTCTTAGTGAGCACCTACATTATGAAACGGAGGTACTGTCAAAATTCCAAGTCTCTACATATTATCGTTTAGGCTCTTCGTTGATTCTCTGTCAGTCACTCAGTCAGGACAAAGCCTCTTTCTTATGTATAGAGAGATTAATTTAAAAAATACGCATTAAATCGTACGCTATAATACTGGCTATTTTCTGCCTCTACAATTTTAAGAGAAAAATTATAACTATATACTGTTCATTTAAATGGTAGGCTTTAAGATACGAGAAATGTGTATAGGCTACATAGACTACTTTTTTCTATTCCATGAAAATATCAAAACAAATCTCAACATACACAGCGCGGTAGATTTAGGCAGCACGCGCAACATGTTTCACGTACCTGTAACTGTGTCCCCGATACAGAAACCCATCTTTTTTAAAATTTACGTCTATTGTACAATTAAAATAAAATCAGGTAAACTGATATAACCAAGTGCCAGTATGTTTTTTTTTAATCAGTGATACACGCAATTATGATAGGCCCATGCATAAAAGTTATTTTTGTAATAGATGTCCGAGTTAACTCCAAAAACAAAATGTGCCGGCAATAATAATAATGATGCAATAGACCTACGATTCGCTGATATCTCTGTTTCAATTTAAAGCAGCCTTAAAGGTTATGAATGAATAATAAGCATATGAAATCTATATGTCAGGAATTACATTAGGTATATTGCTGCACAGGAACGATAAGAAAAATACTCACAGTAAAATATAGCCTAATGTAAATATCGGTAGTCTACATAACCATAGAATACACATTATAATATCAATATTCAACGGCTAGTTGTTATAAATCGTTTATTTAAGTTATTATTTAGCCACACTGACATCGTTATGAAGAAACAAATCAATGAAGGCTGCTAACAATATGAATAAACGATTGGCAATTTGTTAAGTTTTTTTAATAAGCTTACATTGTGGGCCTTGAAAGAATATTGATTACAAAATTAATATTGATATACGCGTTACTTCGGTACCGATCAACCGATTTGGCCCTAATTTAATAGGCTTGTACCCAAAAACGTCATAAATTCGTATACCAAGTTACAAGAAAATCCGATAAAGCGTATTTGAGTTATCCACGCCTTTGTGATATATTACCATAAAAAGGCACTAAATTGGGCATTATTCCGGTACCGCCCAACCGATCTGGTCCAATATCAATAGACATCTTCCCATGGACATTATAAATAGGTATTCCAAGTTTCATGAAAATCCGATAAAGCGTATGTGAGTTATGGCGCCTTTAAAATATACACTAAATTGGGCTTTACTCCGGTACCGGTGAACCGATTTGGTCCAATTTCAATAGGGTTCTTCCCATGGACATTATAAACGCGTATACCAAGTTTCATTAAAATTCGATAAAGCGTATTTGAGTTAGAGCGCGTACAGACACACGGACGGACGGACGGACGGACTGACGGACGGACGGACGGACGGACAGACGGACAGACATTTTTCGTCCCCCACACAATCTCATAAAGTACCATACTGGCACTTAATAAATAAATCCTGGAAGTAAATAAACAGAAACAGGGTCTGCCAATTTATAGCTATATAGGCCTACTATTCATTTAAATCATAGGCGTAACCAGGCCGACCATATGGGGGGGGGGTTATAACATCCGCGGGAGAGGGGGGTCCGGGGGTCCTCCCACGGAAAATTTTAAAAATGAAGATGCAAAATAACGAGTTTTAAGCTTCCGGGGGTTCTCCCCCGGAAAATTTTAAAAATTAAGACGCTAAATAACGAGTTTTAAGCTCTCCACGCTTTATACTTGTATTAAGTAATTTATGGGCAGACTTAAAAAATTATACAATTTTCCTTTTTTTAATCAATGGGGGGGGGCTCAAACCCCCAAAACCCCCCCCTCGGTACGCCTATGATTTAAATGGTAGGCTATAGGATACGAGATCGTATAAAAGACACACAACCACATAGATGCAAGAGTGTATGGTACGACTCTTACAAGTTGGCATATCTTCTCCAGGTCAGATGCTGTAACAGATATCAACAAGCGATAAAGAGGAAATGGAAGGTCAGACCAGGAAACCAGGAATGGGATGAAAAGTTATTTCCGACGCCCACGATTCAACTTGGAGGCACCCTTGGGATACTTTCCAGGATCACGTGATCAAATAGCAATCCAAACCGTGAATGAAGTCTATATAGGTTTTCCTCATTTCAGTTGGCCGGCAACCAAACTTCTGTCAAGTGTAATTAAGAAGAAGTTATGTAGCTATTACACGACTCATAATACCATTTAGACAATTAAAGAGAGAAGTTAATTGCATCAAATACTCTTAAGTTATATATGAAAACAATATGCATTTATTCGCCATTATTTCTTATTTAATCTCACTCTTTTGTGACTCTTTGAAGCTACTACGAGTAAAGGAAGGGCAGTTTTGTAGATTATACACAGAAATAAGACCTAGTGAGATTTCGCAGTACACAGCAGTACTTGAAACGTTTCCAAGCTTTTTTGGCACAAAAAATAAATAAATAAATAAATCGTTGAACACAACCGTTGGGTGCATTTATTCTGCATATGAGCAAAAGGATATATGAAAATAATGTGTAATTCGGCCTCCATGTCTTGAAGAAGCATTTTAAATTTCGTGTATTAAAAAATACAATTAACTATACCAAGAAGGATAATCTTAATAATAAAAAAAACTTATGAAAAGTAGCACCAAGCGCTACTATCGCCGATGGCGAAAGGGTAGATAGATTATAAGAATCAATTTTCCGTCCATAGGCTATCTCGCTTACAATGATACAAATAGCGATGTGCTTAATTCATTTTTGCACGCCTTAATTAATTAGTGGTACTTACGAATTTTGTTGCCGTGGATCGTAAGTTGACATTCCCGCACGCAATCTTGTTGCTATGTGCGGTAAGAGTTTCCGTGCGGTAAGAATTTACTTACGGCACGTCATAATACAAGCCTTTATGGACAAGGCCCCCCCAGGACAAATATTCGGTTCCCATAACAAACATGCGAATCACTTTCTGAAATAAACACCTATCTTCAAGAATGTATATACATAATATTTTCAGGTAATATCTCAATTAATATAATTAAATTGATATAAATAATCATCGTGCAAAAAATAGCATGCAATACTCGTGCCGTAAGGGCATAACGGATCTCGGAAAATTGAAACTCTTTCCTCGATCCGTATGCATCGCTTAAGGCACTTGTATCGCAAAATACTATTTCCTGGATTTAATTATTCATTACGTGCTTAATTCTGCAAGTGTTCGCTAAATAGTCACCATAAACTTAACTCGTCCGGATTCTCGAAGTTGCCCGTAAAATTATCGATAAGATCCGAACCTCTCGTTACATTACCTATGATAAATTCCCTCGGGAGTAGAACACTTTGATGTGTGTCAGTATTTTTTGGAGTACTGGTACCTCATCACTAGGGTTCTTATGTTTATGACCTAAAAAGTGTAAAATATGACTACAAATATGCCCTTAAAAATGACTAAATATGACCCAAAAGCCCTAAATATGACCTAATAAAATGACGTATTTTCAAAAAATAAGTTATAATTTAAAACGTTTTTAAAGACACTAAATTCTTACATCACATGAATTCAATCGGATAATTTTTTAACAATTTTGGTGAATTAGTTTTACTTTTAATGAACTTATATTTTTACAGAATTTGCTCCTATTTCCTAGGTTAATCAGCTCCAAATACTCCTAATATTTTGTAGATCTTGTGTGTCCCTATAAAATATGAACAATTGCATTAATTTAAAAAATTTAAGTTATCTATTAATTTGGCATAAATAATAATTAATGAAATACATTTCAAGTTTAACTTGACATAACTATACATACACTAAATTTATAACTGAAATATGCCGTTAAATTACAAATATGTCAAAAATATGACCAAGAATACAAAAATGATCAAAATATGACTTTATATGCAAAATAAAAACTGTCTGATTAGAATAATAAGCGTGCAATTCGTGTTTAATTTGTGTTTGCGGCTTGAACGGAGGCCAGGATAAAAATATGACATGTCATAATCATCCGAACATTATGCATTTTGCATGTATTATCTGCGTCTGAGATTATAGGTTACGCCTATCTCTCTGTACGGCAAAGATTTAAGAGGATTATCGACTATGCAAGGGGTGTGTATATTTAGGATGTATTTTGGGCACTTGTGTCGCCCCTGGCTCCCGCCGCCTGGGCTTGCACAGCTTGCTTATCGATTGTACGCCGGCCAAGGACGCGCTCACAGACCCAGTTTCCTGCAGAACCCCCAGACCCCTTTCTGTGTCCATAAGGGGCCCCAAACCACCTCACTTATGTGTAAGCAGCCAGCTAATGTCCTGCCCATTCATTCTGATTTATAATCTACTCCCAGTGTGTGTGTTCTGACCTTACTTCTCCTTCTGAGCTATTATACCTCTGCACGTACTTCTATCCCTATGCTGAAGGTCCCAAAACAAGCTCTTGAGTTTGTCGGTGACTTTTTACTGTTAGTTTTACCTTGAAAAGTATTGTGTACTTTCTGACCTTAGTTCTCTTTCTGAACTGTTGGTACCAACATACGTCCTTCTTTTCATATGCCGAAGATCCCAAAACAGGCCCTTGAGTTTCCCAGTTACTTTTTTACTGTTAGTTTTGCCTTGAAAAGTATTGTGTACTTTCTAACCTTAGTTCTCTTTCTGAACTGTTGGTACCACCATACGTCCTTCTTTTCATATGCCGAAGGTCCCAAAACAGGCCCTTGAGTTTCCCAGTTACTTTTTTACTGTTAGTTTTGCCTTGAAAAGTGGATGGTGTACTTTCTGATCTTAGTTCTCGTTCTGAACTATTGTACCACCATATGTCCTTCTTTTCAAGTGCTGAAGAACCCAAAACAGGCCCTTGAGTTTGTCAATGGCTTATTAATGTTATATTTACCTCAAAATGTATTGTGTATGTTTTGGCTTAGTTCTCGTTCTGAGCTGTTATACCACTACACACTTTCGAATGCTGAAGGACCCAAAACAGGCTCTTGAGTTTGTCAATGTTAGTTTTACCTCGAAAGGTGTTGTGTACATTTTTACTTAATTTTCGTTGTGAGCTGTTATACCTCTATAACTCTTCTTTTCGTACGCTGAAGGACCCACAACAGGTCTACTGTTCATGGAACTACTAGTATTTCTGATTATATAACAACGTGACCAGTATTTAAAACTCATTCAACAAACTAATATATTATTATGGTATTCGTTGACATATTTATTGTTTTGTGCTGTAGGTTTATTCAGTGCAACGTATCTTTTTTTTTGTAATTATGTCGTTCTACATAATTGGAAGTTTGCTGCATTTAATTTAACTCTACTGGAATCAAATTAAATTTCATTATGCTGTAATTTCACAGTCCAGTGTATGCTGTAATTAGCTGTAATCCCCATAATTTATTCAGAATTATTTGTCGGCTGACCAGCTATCATAACAGGTCAGGAGTCAAACTGCACAGTCCGTCATCATTAGTAATCCAATGCTTCAAATATCGCCACTAAAAATACTAGCTTTTATGCTCTCCATCGTTGCCCTGTATTGCAAATATCATAAACTTGTTTATTCATTTGAATCTTACATAATTCATATACGAGAAGGACTTGTCCTGATTGATTCATCACCGCCGAGCAGAAGTTATAAAAATTAAAGTAGTTTTGCTAAGTGCCAGAATGGTACTTTATGAGACTGTGTGGTATACGGGAAAATGTCTATCCGTCTGTCTGCCCGTGTGAAAGCGCGATAATTGAAATACGATTTATCGGATTTTCATGAAACTTGGTATACGCATTTATAACCTCCATGAGAAGAAGCCTATTGATATTGGACCAAATCGGTTGACCGGTACCGGAGTATTGCCCAATGTAGTGCCTATTTTGTGACAATATATTGGAAAGAATTTATCAAATGCAAATCAGTTCTCATGAAAACATATTGTTTTACAACGTTCATATACGGCTTTTGAAGTTGCAATACAATTAGCTTTGACAAACAACACTACCCACATATTCCTTCACATATGCTTATTAAACTAAACCTTTGTTCTTCCGTAAGCTCTGCCTAATAAATCGAACTGGAGCTTAACTCGGAAATCGATTACAAAAATAACTTATTTTCTGCATATTTTCATCGATTAAACGAAAGCATTCTGACACGTTGTCATATCAGTTTACTTGTTTTTTTCTTAATGTATAAACTCACTAAGAAAGGATTTTTCACAATTAAACTCTTAAGGGAGTTATAAGAGGGTTAAAATATTACATGGCGAAACCCGACCATAAATCTCATAAATAAATTTTCTGATTTGAATGGATTCAACTTCAGCTTAAAATTCTGAGCGTTCTAAAAGTTAATACGTCTGGCTAAAAAATTGATGATTTTATTACCGTTGAAACTTTATTGTTCGAAAAGTATAATAATTCATGGCTATTGATCTCCAAAGACAAGCAACATTTCCGTGTTTCAAACTTCAGTTTCACAATACTGTAATGCCATGCTCAAAGTTTGTTACACACTCACTGTCCAACTACTATATAGCTTAGCAAGTGTTCCTAGAAGTCATTAATAATAATTACTAAGGCCCGGAAATCAATGCTCTGTCAGAAGACGAAATGTTCAAGCAGATATGCTCTGGAACCGAAGAAGATTGCTCTTTCATTTAAGTAATTTTAATACTCTTGTTAGCTAAGTTGTATTACAAACAATAGTATATTGCGATACAAGTGCCGTTAGCGAATCATACGGACCGAGGAAAGAGTTTGAAAAAACGAGGCTCTCACGCCGAGTTTTTTCAATTTTCCGAGATCCGTTATGCGCTTACGGCACGAGTATTGCATGCTGTTTTTTGCACGATGATTATTTATATCAAATTAATTATATTAACTGAGATATTACCTGAAAATATTATGTATATACATTATTCAAGATAGATGTTTATTTCAGAAAGTGATTCGCATGTGTTTGTTGTTATGGGTACCGAATATTTGTCCTGGGGAGCCTTGTCCATAAAGGCTTGTATTATGATGTGCCGTAAGTAAATTCTTACCGCACATAGCAACAAGATTGCGTGCGGGAATGTGAACTTACGCGGCAACAATATTCGTAAGTACCACTAATTAGTTAAGTCGTGCAAAAAAGTTAAAAAAGAAGCAGTGCAACAAATTTTAATAAATCGAATACAAATGAAGTGAAACAGTCAGTTTCGGAAACATTAGGTTGTCTGCCGTCAATTATTGTACAGTCGGTTCTCAAAACATTCACTTAGCCAAATTTGCCTGAAATGTTTTAATTGGCAGAGAAATGCGCCATATTTAAAATCTATCAGAAATATACCGTTAAAAATTTCACAAAATTAAATAAATATTCTCAGATGTTTTAACATCAAGCAAATATGGTGCATTATCGCAAAACTAACAAAAAATGCAACATTATGCAAAATGAAACCATCAATGTTCTATGATTTCTTTCATGTCTTGTTCAAATTTTAACTTTAGCCCGCCTCTAGATCCGAAGGTCGCGGTATCAAACCCCGCCGCGGTCGATGAATTTTTCAGGACGTAAAAATCCTGGGCACGGAGTCCTCCGGGAGGGACTTTAAGCTGGGGGGACCGTGTAACTAGCTTAAAAGGCCCGGCGTCGCCTGGGTTTTTTATTTTGTAATTGGAAATTATCTTATGAAGGACTTTCGATTTTCAAATTATAGGTCATTATATAGGTAGGCTATTTAGAATTTGAAATAGGAAGAACGACTTATCACACTCAAACTATTCCCTCATAAAACGCTTGGTATAGTTTTTTATGGCTCATAGAGGATGTAGAATTTTGCATCCAATCGCTTGTACACAGCAAGCCTGGTAGGGGTTCAAATAAGGAGAAACAGAAATTCCTGTAGCATAAAATTGTATTGTTTTTGCGGAATAATTTATTTCTCACTCTCATGTTACCATAAAACCGTTTTGGGGATGAAATTAAACAGAAATGCAATACCACTTTCATACTTCCCTCTCCAAAAACCTGCGATATAATAATATACATATTAACATACCTCGCATTGTCTTCTCTATGTCCAGGGTAGAGAAAGTTATGTGACTGCATTATTTTCGTGGATTTCATTCTTTAATATTTATTTATAACATGAATTATATTGACAGTTTCTCTAATTTGTCAGACTTCCATTTCATTTATTTCCACACCCATCTGAAACCACTGGCAAGAACAATATGTTGTCATGTGAACTGTGATTTGGATTTGATAATTCTGTGTAAAAAGGGATAAAGTATTCTCAAAAACATTTAGTTTTTGGCATTTAAAATCAAAGTTTTGCAAAATCCTTTCTTAGTGAGCACTTACATTATGAAACGAAGGTACTGTCAAAATTCCAAGTCCCCACCTATTATAGTTTAGGCTCTGCGTTGATTCTCTGTCATTAAGTCAGTCAGTCAGTCAGTCAGTCAGTCAGTCAATCAATCATTCATTCAGTCAGTCAGGACAGAGCCTCTTATATATATATATATATAGAGACCAAGAGACCAAGACAAACTTTCTACATTTCCCAATCTTTAAAGAGCAGAATAGTTTTCTTTGTTATGTGGTTAGATTGAGAGAGAACAGAAGCAATCCACCCCATCCAGATCTGGCAGAGAAATATCACGTGACCAAGTGCACCACCGTCACCCCATAAAATTAACTAAACCCACACTTATTAAATTTGTTACCTTAATTGGGTCAGAAGAAGTTGTTTCGGTTGGTACCCTTAGCTCTTCACCGGTAGACAGCTCCTTCACCTCTCTTCTTGTTAAAGCGTGCAGCCTAAATGGAGAAACCCTCCCACAATTCAAAGTGTTGTTCACTGGGCCCACCCAAAGGTATTAACAAGGAAGGATACCCCAGGACGGGACGGTGCAATCTGAAACATCTATATTTATACTTGGATAAATATAGATGCTTACTTAAGAAATAAAAAAACAGGAAGCACATTAAAATAATTATTAAACTAAATTTACAAATAGTAGTAGTTTAGGCTTTGTTAATTTCCTTCCAAGATGTCACTTAATTTAAAATCCGAATGATACTAAACATTAATATGTATTTCATTACTTTATCTGACATCTATTAATTAAAACCATTAAAATTGTAAATACATTTCTTTTACAGGTAATAATTAAAACAGGTAATACTTAAAACAGGTAATACTTAAACTACTGTAGGTGGCACTAATTCATTTGTTTAAAATATAAAATACATTAACATTCCGCCACCAAATTGGGATGTTAACGGATACAAAACTGGTTGCCAAAACAAACTACATTACAGCAGGAGAATAATTACACAGATACTTGGAAAGAGCTAAAGAATAAACGGGACAAGGAGGGCACAAATGAAACTGAAAGGAAAATTCCCCCAGATAAAATTTACAAATCAAACAAGGGAAATTAAAGTACCAAAACTTTGAATAACTACTTTATATAATTACCAGTACATCATGAAATGAGAACTGAAAACTACAAATGGCTGGCAGCCAAACTTACGAAGCCGTGTTACATATTATAGCGTGAAATTAAAAGGAAACAGGGAAGCCAAAATAATATGCACAAAGGCAACTCGAATTACAGGGGAGAAATAAACTATTAAGAACGCCCCAGGATGGATTACATGACTAAAAGGGGGAAGGAAACAAGAATTCCACTAAACTGAACCCACACTAATTTTAGCGACCTACATATTGAATTCCAAGGGGAAGAAAACCAAAACTAATTAGCTCAAATTAAAGAAGATATCGTGAAGTACTAATTCTCACCTCTTTCCAAGATCAAAGACCTGCATATAGATGAACAATACCCGACCTTTCCTCGGCAGAGGAAGGTTGTTAGCAGACGACATCATGGCTGACCAGTTTAGACAAAGATAATCTCAAACCCCAAACATACATGCACACCAAACAGCCACAAAACTAGTACAATAAAGGGAGAAATTCGCCAAAAATTACACAAGAAAAATATTTTAAGTAATGATGAACGATGAAACAGCTATATAAGAGTCTGTTTACATATTTTTGCTATGTAAAACTGATGTAGGAAAGCCGCCATTAGCATGAGACTGCATACAGAGAAGGAAGAGACAGCTCCCGCCATCTGTCGAGAACACACGCAACTACTGCAGGATTCCTACCTTAGCAACTAGATGGCAGGTCAATACAGTTCATGTTTTAAAGCCAGAGACTCAGTGTTTCTCTTAACTTTTCCATTACTCAGCTCATCACTCCCCCGCCCTGTCTTGGAATATTTTTCCAAATATATTCCAACAAATTGAAGGAAAGAGAGTGTGACATGAATAGGAAGGTAAATGTTTCAGGTCCGGGAGCACTTTTGATACGTGTTGCGTGAATGACCAAAGGATATGTGTCGTCATACCTGATTCATGGAATGGCAAGTCCATTGTCCAAACCTTTAGTAGTAGTATTGCACACGACACACACAGCTTGCTAAATTGATGCAGCGGACAGCTTCACGCTCAGTCCATCATGGAAGGTATTGCAGATAGCTATTGGAGGAATTGGCCAGGTTCCAGCAAAACAGATACTGCAAGTCAGTAAGCAACAGCTGTGCCACAGGTCAATGCTCCCGGCCACAGATCAGAGGTCACATCTCTCCCAGACAGCTGCTTCTGAAACATCATAATACTGCGGCAGAAAAATTTTCTTCAAGAAGGCAAATCTACTCCCAATCCCAGTCTTCTATGTATTTACGACGAAGGTGTTTTACATAATACAAATAAATTTTAAAATTTGAATCAGCCGTTACAATGGCTGAGAGTTAATTAAAATTTTATACTACATACACACATAACCCATAATTCATACATTATAACATTAACATATTACAAATTCTATTTTAGTTAACCCTTATTTCATTTAAGCATTAAAAATAATTCATTGTTTAACAATCAACAGTAAACTAATAACAGATTTAATGACAAACCTAACTACATTTATTGAAAGTGTATTTACATTAAAATTAGTAATGAAACAACATTACTTATTAACTGTTTATCTCTTTGTGGAAATATTTCTTAGGGAGTCCCCATATAATTCTTAGCATTGTCATTTACTTACGAAGACAGCAGAACATTTATCTAGTTTGAATCCCGCTCGTCCTGCGATTCCTTCAGCTTGGAGGAGAAAACCTAGGGGAACGCCGCGCCCAGGACCTTATTTACATCTGCCCCAGAGGCATTCATGAGATGCTCACTTCATCCATGTCGAATCGGACGACCAACAGAAGAAAACCTTTCTCATGATACATGCACTAACTGGCTTCAGCAAGCATGGGAGATATTCGAACTTGGATACTAAGGTTTTTTACAGAGGGAAACATGCGCTTTCAGCGTCTTGTTTGTTCCCACCTGTTTTACTTGGACAGTCACAGGAGTTAAGAATTTTTCCACCAGATACGGGCCCGAATATCTTTCTGCGAGTTTAGCTGAGAATTTAACTGCAGCATCACTCTTTGGGAAATTCTTAACAAACACCTCATCGCCTATTTGAAAATCTACTGGCCGTCTGTCTGCGTTGTATCGCCTGGCTGTCTTGTCATGCGCCAACCTGAGATTAGCGGAAGCCTTCCGCCACATCTCTTTTACTTGGGCTGCATCTTTAGCTTCAGGCAGCAGATCATTTATGTGCCAAAGATTAGAAAGGGGATTATTAGGTGAAAAAGTAAACATGAGTTGGAGTGGAGTTTCTTTATGGGCTTCATGCCGGGCTGAATTGAAGGCAAACTGTAGCCAGTACAAATCAGTATCCCATGAAGCATGATCATTTGAATGATACGCAATTAGCGCAGCCCTCAAATTCCTATTAAATCGTTCAGAATGGTTTCCTTTTGGATAAAACGGTGAGGTTCTGATATGCTGTATGCCTAGAGTGAAGCAAAAATGCTTGAATGCTCGAGATATGAAGTAAGACGCGTTATCCGAGACTATAGAGCGCGGAAATCCCACAACGGCGAATATCCTCTTTAAACACTCTATAGTGATTTTAGTTGTGGCTTCCCTGACGGGGAATAGCCAAACAAATTTGGTATACGAGTCTACTGCAACCAGAATATAGGCATTTCCAGCTCGAGATCTAGGTAATTTACCAACATAATCAATGTGTAGTTTATCCAAAGGAGCCTTAGGCACTTCAGAAGTTAGATACCCTAACTTTGTGCAACGAGCTGGCTTTGAACAGGCGCACTTTTGACAACCTTTAATCCTAGCTCTAATGGCGGCATCCATACCATCCCAAACAAAAATTTGTCTAATTTTGTTCCTAGTCTTCTCGAAACCTAAATGTCCACCAACTGCAGATTCATGAAAATACTTAAACACCAAGTCTATTAAAGCAGATGGCAGCACAATACGTGAAGGGGTTTTACGAGAGGGAGCACTATACAAAAGGTTATGCTTGAGAACATACCTGGGTATGTTCTCCCCGCCTTTTACTCGGGCTAAGAGAGGAGCTAATATGTCGTCGCTCAGCTGATGATCTTCTAGCGACTTAAAGGCTAACGGAAAATCGTACAAAATGTTTCCCACCATGCCAGATAGTTCAACAGGATCATCTAATGCTTGAACAGAGCTATCAATAAGCTGTTCAGGACAGAACATACGAGTAAGAGAGTCCGCTACTAAATTTTCAGATCCTTTGATATGTACAGTTTTAAATTTAAAAGCAGACAAACGGACCGCCCACCTAGCAATCCTTCCGGTTGTCCGAGGTTTTGCTAGGACCCAGCTTAAGGCCTGACAGTCTGTCTCCAACAGAAATTCAACGTGCTCCACATACAATCGGAATTTCTCGACTGCGAATAACACAGCGAGAGCCTCCAATTCGTACATGGAGTAGACGCGTTCAGGACCGCTCAAAGTTCTAGAGGCATAAGCCACAGGCCTTCGACCTTCCTCGAACTCCTGCAGGAGGACAGCTCCCAGGGCCACTGGTGAGGCGTCGGTTTGAATAACAAATTTTCTATTGAAGTCTGGCATGGCCAAAACAGGGGGATTCATAATTAACGTTTTCAGATTTTCGAAAGCTTCCTGGTGCACAGGAGTCCAAGAAAATCTAACACCTTTTTTCCTCAAGTCATTAAGGGGGGCAGAAACTTGAGCCATATTAGGGATAAATTTTCTAAAGTAATTCACCATACCTACAAACCTAGCAACACCCTTGGCATCTTTTGGAGGGGGAAAATTTTGTATAGCTTCCGTACGCGCTGGGTCAATGGAAACTCCATCAGCAGAGACCAAATGACCCAAGAAGGACAGTCTCCTCGCGGCTATATTAACCTTTTCAGGATTAACTGTCAGTCCTGCGCTCCTTAGGCGCAAGAACACTTCTCTAACATGGACTAAGTGTTCATCGAAGGAATTGGAGTAAATGACAAGGTCGTCCAAATAATTAAAAACAAATTTAAACTTGACGTCCGAGAAAATCTGATCTAGAAGACGGGTAAGGACTTGGGCTCCTGTGGCTAATCCGAAAGGAATTCGATTAAACTCATACAAATTCCAGTCTGTGGCGAATGCTGTGAATCTCTTAGACTGTTCAGAAAGGGGTATTTGATAGTAGGCTTGATTCAAATCAAGGGAAGTAAAAAATTTTGCTCCATAGAAAAAACTAAAGGAAGAATTAATGTTAGGAATGGGAACGGAATCAATTTTAATTTTAGCATTGAGATGACGGAAATCGATAACCGGCCTGAACCTGCCCCCAGACTTAGGCACCAAAAAGACAGGGCTGGAGTAATTCGATGAGGAAGTACGAATGACCCCCTTATCGAGCATGTCCTTGATATGTTCTTTTAGAACAGTCATTTTTGGCGGGCTTAATCTGAAAGGCGGTCTGCGCACTGGTTGCGTATCGATCAACTCAATCTCATACTCAAGAATATCGGTCAATCCTAAATCTTTAGTCAAAACATCGGGAAATTCCTGGAGAAGAGAATTTACTTTGCTTTTATTTGAAGGAGACAAATGGGACAAGTCAATTTCCACTGCATTTACCACATCTGGATAATAAGGTTCAGAATTTAAATAACTAGGTTCATTCTTGTCAAGTCGAGTAAGATTACAAAAGGGTGGACCACTAATCATATTGATTTTAACATTCTGCGCAAATCTGAAATAAACCTTGTGTGAACTGAAGTCCAATAATAACCCGGTTTTGCTTAAGAAAGGTGATCCTAAAATAACTGGCATCACCAAACTTTCAGTCACAATAAAAGGAGATTTCCAAGTAAAATTCCCTATTCTTATTTTAAGATTAACCGTCCCAACGGTTTTTAAAGAACGATCATCAGCTGTTTTATATTTGGCATCACTCTCAGAAAGTTTTGGAGTGTGTTTATTTGTTAAACACATACTCCGATATGCGTCACTAGACAACAAGCTTACTGCTGCTCCACTATCCAGTAGGGCGGACAATGTGTGATCACATATTTCGGCCTTTATCATAGGTAACTTAAAATCATTAACACTACACATTGGAAAAAAACTCCGACCACTGTTCCCTATTGTGTTTCGGTTTAGTCGCTTACTCTCTCTATATCTTTTATTGCCTTTTGACTCTATTAATTGTTGTCTTAGGTCCGGACCTATTATTTGTTCCTTTTCAAATTCACTCTTCTTAGGAGCCTGACATTTGTTGTAGAGATGCCGACGGAAAGATTTGTTAATAAAAGTCCGTGTAGGAAATGTCCTGTCCAACTTTACCTTTTGTACTGTGTTGTCTGTCCTGTCTGTACGTATAGTCGGGCCAGCGTCACTGGAGATGTGCACGTCTCCAGTGGGCGAACCCAAGTCAGCATAGTCCGTATCGTCAGTCTTTCCCACAAAATGCAATCTGTCATATCCCTTGGCACCTCCACACACAAACACTGCACCACCTCGAGCTCTAAGGTGGGACGCTCCTCATTCGCTAGACCGATACTGGCCTCTACCCCTAGTAGTGCCTCCACGGCCCCTACCTCTTTCGACAGTCCTTGTGTCACGGACTCGACATTCCCGAGCAAAGTGACCAGGCTTATCACATTTGTAACATCTTAACCGGTTATCACTCCTACCAATATCAAATCTAGTATTATTATTATTTGGCATTCTAGGCCTATCAAACTGTACTGTCTCATTATCATTCACTCTAAGTGAATCAGAAAAATTCATGGCGTTTATATGCGCACATAACTGCTCTAGCTCAACGAATGATGTGGGTTTACTCTCAAAAGCCACTTGGCTTCTAGTTTTCGGAGCCATGCCCTCCAAAATACATTGAATCATGTCCCGCTCTGATAAGTCTAATCGGAACACTGCTGCATATGTCCGAATAGACCTAACGTACTGAGAAAATGGCTCATCAAAATGTTGGGTGCGATAGCAAAACTTGTTTAACAAAGAGGCTCGAGCTCGAACCGGAATATACATGCGTAGTATTTTACTGTGAAATTCCTCAAATCCACGTCCTTCACTAACAGTTTCGAACGCAAGATCCTTTAGAGAACCAGAGAGACTAGAAGAAATATAAGCCAGAAGAGAATTTCCATCTAGACTAAGCAAAGCGGTTTGTTCTTTGATCTCACACAAAAATTCTAGAAACTGAATTATTTTGTCAATAGAATCATCGGAAAATTTTCTAATTGAGTCTAATTTAGAAGCAAGGGGATGGGGTAATTTATTGAAGGTCATAGTCTGGAATTCGAGCGTTTGGGGAACAACTTTAAAGTCTCTACCATATGAGCCTATTTGATCCAGGCACTGTGCCTTGGAATGCATATTACATGCAGCATAATTGTCGTTAATCGGGGAGTCATAATTAGGGTTGTCATGTTTTGGGAAGAAATTCATGCAGACCGATTCCTTGTTGAATGCACTAGGTGTGGCTTCTCCTAACAAGGAAGGGACAGACTGAACTACTTGGTCACTTTGACCTGCTTCTCCAGGAGGGTCGCGTCCGGCGACCGCTTCCCCCAAAGAAGACCGCTTATTTAATTCCTCACTCCAACTCATTACTTTGTCCAACATGTCCTTAGAATTAACTTTAAGTTCCTCCCAAATTGCTTGGTTAGGGGTATCATGCACTAAATGTGCCAGATCAGTAAGTCTGTCATGAACATGCAAGATACGCTTTTGTAATCTGACACACTGCAAAAGAGTCCCGGCCGGTGACTCAAGCATGCTTTGCAGAGTTTCCACGCGTTCTTGTATATATTCTAAATGACTTTCAACATTCAACTCACCGATCAAATGTAGATCGACTTTATTGCCCCAGTTCTGTGTCAATTTCTCTTTCAGCACGGTCGCCATTTCCTTTTGGTTTACTGGTATGCCTCTTATCCCGAGTTCATACAGTAAATCCTTTTTCAGCAGATACTGAGGCTCAATATTGTTGCGCTCCATGGTATCAGTTACATGCAACACAACTTTTCACAAACTTTAGCAAAGAGACAAACTAACGCACTGAATAAATACAATAAACTACAGACAAATGAAATTCATAATAATAAATATATAATTATAAATATATATATACACAGAATGCTTCTAAACAAAAAGGTTTTTTTTCCTTCTATGCTTATTTTTACAGGTGAAAACAGAAAATCTGCCACCAACTATGAAAAATTAATTCAACTTAAAGTATAATTGCTACTTTAAACAAAAACGTGGATCTTGATGAGAACCACAGCTAATGCACAACAGAGAATGGTTCTTAACTAACCAATAGCTCTGCTAACAAAAGATTGCACCACCGTCACCCCATAAAATTAACTAAACCCACACTTATTAAATTTGTTACCTTAATTGGGTCAGAAGAAGTTGTTTCGGTTGGTACCCTTAGCTCTTCACCGGTAGACAGCTCCTTCACCTCTCTTCTTGTTAAAGCGTGCAGCCTAAATGGAGAAACCCTCCCACAATTCAAAGTGTTGTTCACTGGGCCCACCCAAAGGTATTAACAAGGAAGGATACCCCAGGACGGGACGGTGCAATCTGAAACATCTATATTTATACTTGGATAAATATAGATGCTTACTTAAGAAATAAAAAAACAGGAAGCACATTAAAATAATTATTAAACTAAATTTACAAATAGTAGTAGTTTAGGCTTTGTTAATTTCCTTCCAAGATGTCACTTAATTTAAAATCCGAATGATACTAAACATTAATATGTATTTCATTACTTTATCTGACATCTATTAATTAAAACCATTAAAATTGTAAATACATTTCTTTTACAGGTAATAATTAAAACAGGTAATACTTAAAACAGGTAATACTTAAACTACTGTAGGTGGCACTAATTCATTTGTTTAAAATATAAAATACATTAACATTCCGCCACCAAATTGGGATGTTAACGGATACAAAACTGGTTGCCAAAACAAACTACATTACAGCAGGAGAATAATTACACAGATACTTGGAAAGAGCTAAAGAATAAACGGGACAAGGAGGGCACAAATGAAACTGAAAGGAAAATTCCCCCAGATAAAATTTACAAATCAAACAAGGGAAATTAAAGTACCAAAACTTTGAATAACTACTTTATATAATTACCAGTACATCATGAAATGAGAACTGAAAACTACAAATGGCTGGCAGCCAAACTTACGAAGCCGTGTTACATATTATAGCGTGAAATTAAAAGGAAACAGGGAAGCCAAAATAATATGCACAAAGGCAACTCGAATTACAGGGGAGAAATAAACTATTAAGAACGCCCCAGGATGGATTACATGACTAAAAGGGGGAAGGAAACAAGAATTCCACTAAACTGAACCCACACTAATTTTAGCGACCTACATATTGAATTCCAAGGGGAAGAAAACCAAAACTAATTAGCTCAAATTAAAGAAGATATCGTGAAGTACTAATTCTCACCTCTTTCCAAGATCAAAGACCTGCATATAGATGAACAATACCCGACCTTTCCTCGGCAGAGGAAGGTTGTTAGCAGACGACATCATGGCTGACCAGTTTAGACAAAGATAATCTCAAACCCCAAACATACATGCACACCAAACAGCCACAAAACTAGTACAATAAAGGGAGAAATTCGCCAAAAATTACACAAGAAAAATATTTTAAGTAATGATGAACGATGAAACAGCTATATAAGAGTCTGTTTACATATTTTTGCTATGTAAAACTGATGTAGGAAAGCCGCCATTAGCATGAGACTGCATACAGAGAAGGAAGAGACAGCTCCCGCCATCTGTCGAGAACACACGCAACTACTGCAGGATTCCTACCTTAGCAACTAGATGGCAGGTCAATACAGTTCATGTTTTAAAGCCAGAGACTCAGTGTTTCTCTTAACTTTTCCATTACTCAGCTCACAAGGGCAACGTAGTTCGCGTGCTCGGGGATTGGAAACGAGGCGCCCAAAATAACTTGGAAATATTATTGTAAAAAAGTTCCAGTAACTCACAACATATGTTTCGAAAGCGGGTCAGAAACTTTATTTCCTTTGTTGTCACGGTATCCATGGGTCATGACCTCCTCTGTTGCTCATTATCTGTTTACGTTCCTGACCTATGTTTTCATTCTTTGGTTTATCAGTATATCTTAATGCTCCAGCTGTCTTCTACGGCTAATTTAAATACTTGTCGGTATATAAGTAAGTTACAGGTAAATTATTTTTTAATGATTTATTTTTAGTCGCTTTGACTCGTGAGAGTCTAATCGCAACTGTACATTTACATTAATAACACAGACCAACAGCCATTTTGGTGCCTTAGAATGTATACTTATTCTTGGGTATATTTAGGTCGCTGAAGCCAAGTGTGCCATTAGTTTTGCCCTATCAGCTTTAGTTTTGTGAGATATGGTATTACCATTATGCACAATATCCCGTTTTACGTTCGATATAAATAAAAAACCGTGCCTATTTTTAGCTTTTAAATCATATGAAGAAAAAAAACAACACACTAACATTACATTAGCATTACAATAACAATATAACATGGGTCTTTTAAAAAAATTGATATTATCACATATTTATTGTACGGTCGTTTATGACTTATGAGCTGTCAATTTGAGGGCTAAAAATAATCCAGTTTTTAGTTTTTCTGTACTTCGTACAGTTTTCGTCCTACGTGTCCAACGTATGGTCAAGAACCTTCACTATCTATATTATCAAGCAAGATTTTGTTTCGCTGGACTAAGAGTTCACGAATAAAATCCCCCCCTCGAGAAAAGCAGAGCTGGTAGAGAAAAACTGTTTACGTATTTGGAATAAGCACACTGAGTATAGCCAAAATCCGGTAAAACATCTGAGACACCAAACAAAAGGTTCTTTACATTTAACGGGCTAGCACCTTTTTCTTTACACTTAACGGGCTAGTTTGATATTTTTTTACAGCTCAGTCCTTAAAATGGGACTTTACATAGGCGGTAGTTCTGTTATATAATGTTTACGATTAAAATTAACATAAAAGCCTTTAAAAATGCTAAAAGCTTGCCAATTGGACATTCTAGTCTAGATTTAGTGGAGCTCTGTCTATTAAAACTGAATTCACAGCCCAGAGTGGAGTATGGCTGGCTGTCCTACATAAGAGAATCCTTAGCCTGCATTTGGTACAGATGTGGAAGCAGGGATTAAACTCTCAGGTTGTGAATGTTCGGGCCAGACGGCGCGGCGCTGTTAAGGGGGTTGAAGGGGGTGGAATCGGCATCACACCCCCGCCACCTCATTCAGCTATTTCCAGTCCGGGAAGCTTCAGCTGCACCAGACCTTCCTTACTTCTGCAAGGGTTGAAATTTGTGACACCTCATACAAATCTACTTATAACCTCACTCTGAAACTCAGTTATGACATTCGTTTTAAAATCTTGTTAACTTTTTTTTTTTCTACGATAGTGTTTTCTCATTCATTTCCCATTCACGATTTCATGGTGGAAACTTGAGTTTCCTATGCTCAGTGCTGGTATTACTCGCACACTTTATCTTGAGCTAAACACTCCATAATGCTGAAAACAGTCCATATCAAGAAGGCCTCGCTCGAAAAAATGAAGATCGCGGCCCGTTCCCAGTGTTGCCAAACCCAAAAAATGTCCCGTAGCGGCATTCTTGAACTACCGTCTATTTTTTTAATTTGTTTACATCGTATTATTCTGAAAATGACATAATAAATCCAGGGATATTAGAAGAACAGTACTGGTGTTGTGGAAATGGTCGATATAAGTGATAACGAAGTTAAAAATAAAGATTCTTTAAACCAAGAAGTATCGGAAATCAGCGAAATAATGAACCAAATAAATGAATTGAAAGTAAAAGCAATTTAATATGTTTTAAGCTGAATCTGTCGTTGGAGAATAGAACAAGTCAGTCTTGATTATTTTGCTAGAAAGGTGTATTAATTACCTATAAACTCTCGTGAAAAATATTTAGTTATATTATATTATTTCAGGCATGTGAAAGTGCGTATTCAAATAGGCCTACGTGAAAATGCTACGACTTTTAACCCGATTTTTTTATATTCTGAAGACTGGGAGAGAGATTGCCTAAAGAGATATCCTTTCTCCAGCAATATGTTCTATTATAATATCTGCATCATTAAAAACTCTTTAGTTTGGTAGTGAGAGTCGAAATTGCTACGAATTACAATTACTTCGATTGTGAGCCAGCATAAAACTAACGTTATATTTTCTAGTAGTTGGCAACCCTTCAGAAATGACGTCAATTTCAACTCACCGCCTTCTGCAATAGTCAGTCTCTTATACTGCATGCAATATCAGCTCCCCTCACCCCCGCATTTTTTCGGCTCAAGATAAAGTGTGAGCATATTAACCTAATTTACCGCTCGACAACGCGACCGTCAGTCAACAGTGAGTTATGCTCCGCGACTACCGTCCATGCCGTTCCGAGCCGCGAAAAAACGAAAGAGGAACGATTGTCACAGTAACGAAATTTCTCAGCGTACTAATAGATCAATTATCACAGAATGCCAATATTTAATTATAATACTTAAGAATACCCGCGCTATTCAATATGTCACCGACCATTGACTTGAATCAGTTGCTAGAACGTCAAATTCTGACGCAAATTTTAAATTAATGTCGGACTGCAGAGAAAACAGTTAACACAAAGATTAGGCTCATAGTTTATCTTATGTGCCATATTCTGTAGAGTTTACATTGATTATAAAATGTAAATAAATATAAAAAATATATTCAAGCTATACTCGTATATTGAAAGAAAATTAAAGCTTTAGACCACATTCACAATATCACTACATTTGCAATAACCAAATAAACCCTTTAATTGAACCTAAACGTTTTATATCTCCAGGTCTAAATCATAGCTCTAGTTATGGTACCAGGTTATTAAATTCCATTGTTAAAAATAATCCTGTTTCAATTAACCAGAAGAATTAAAAATGTAAGAAAATAATTACGTTTCTTTCTTCATTTTAAAATGTTCTTACTTTCATTATTGTAAATTATTTTTATTTTATTTGTATATAAATGGGCTGGACATGTTGCACGCATGGGGAGGAAAGGTATGTCTTTAAAATATTCATTGGGAGACCCGAAGGAATATATATAAGTTATATACACATACAAAATGAAAATATATTTTGGAATAAGACTATTTTCCCCTTGTTCATTAATTGTAACAGCTGCATGTAACATCTCTTCCACTGAATAAGGTGTTCGCTTGATTACGAGCAGATATAGGCTAGTTGTTAATAAAAATCCTGAGTGTTAAGAGCGTAGGAGACTCGGTCCAGCGTGCCGTACATATCTGACACTTCATTTCACGGCTGATATCCTGCAAAAATGTTTGGCAGATGCAGTATAATATCAAGCAGGCTCTGGAATCTTTCCAAACCCTTCTAACAGGCCTTACATAACTTACCAGTCATTATTAATATCACCCCCTATAAATTTCGTGCTACCGGGTTATTATATAACAGTTGGCAACAACTGTCTTTCTTATTAGTTGTCTCCTCCACATTCACTAATTTTCTTTCACTTAGTAGGTTTCATGGATCTCTATTGATTAACATTTAACACCAACATGTTGCAGTTTACATATGTTAAGTATTTATCAACATGTTGAAGTATAGGCTACATGTAAGTGGTTCGCCAATTAATATCTGTCTCCACTCCATTGTTTAGCGTTATTAAAACTTTGTCATTTCTTGAGCTGTAGGAAAAGATGGAAATCACTGGGAGCGAGGCCCGGCTTTAGGGTGAATGTTTAAACACCTCCCAGCCGAACTTCTGCAGGAGACTTGATAGGAGATTTTTAAACATCCACCCTAAACCCCGGACTTCGCTCCCAGTGATTTCCATCTTTTCCTACACCTCAAGAAATGAAAGAGAATGACAGAGAGGAGGAGATGTTTGTCACACAGTGGTTCAAATACGTGGTGGCAGACTTGTACGACACAGGTATTCAAAAGTTAGTGCCACGGTATGACAAATGTTTCAATTCCGATTGCGAATATGTTGAATAATACCTGAATATTTGCTGTATCCATTGGAATATATATGTCCACGAAATTGTGCTTTGTTTCTGTAAACAGCCCCAGGGAAGCTTACTTTATGGACGCGCATTGTATTGAAACATTTTGACATTTAGATGTAATATATTTCTGCAATTTGCACTGAAATAATTAGTGTTTTAATATATATTTTAAATTATTTTGCTGTTAAATTGATATTTAAAAACAAATCGTAATGGTTGAGTTAATAAACACGGCCGAAGCCGCGGTCACCTGTTAGTTATTTGATAGCTCTATAGACACAATAATGTATTACAAAACTGATTCCATTAGTCTTTGGATAACACTGGTTGGGATTTCGAAACCTTTAGATTAGTTATGTATCCTTTTGGATAGCCTATAATCTTTTATCGTTCGTTTGTAAAAAAAATAACAATAATAATAATAATAATAATACAATAAAAGGAAAAACCATGCTAAATTGCACAGTTTTCTACCAAAAATAGGCTATAGCCTACGACGGGACTAATCATTGTGCAAATTATTTTCTGTGCAGTCCGACGTTGTTTTAGATGACATGTGACAACTTGAGTTTCGCCAATTGTATGGTTAAATCTTAACGTGATTAATAATTTCTCTCTATTGTAAAACAGGTTTAAAACATATACAAAATACATAAAGCTCTACAAACCTATACATTTTTTTTTTTAATTAGTCCAGCCCTAGATTTTTAGGTAAAGTTTCCATACCGCAGGCATCACACTCCTTTCAATTCATTCTCGTGCAGAATAGGCTGTCGGCCTACCTAAAGCCCCCCCCAAAAAAAACTGTATTTGTATTAATGCACTTATGTCTCAGAAGTGAAAAATGTCAGTGTAGTGGCTCCCTAAGAATAGCTCACCTTAGGAGCGACAAAATGAGCTAATCCCTGTGAAGGCTAAACAGGAGGCCTTGACCCTTTAAGGGATGTACGTAGGCTAAATTCCGGGGTGCGCGGGCAAAGAGAGTTAAGTCCATCATCCTAAAAAAGTGAGATATGTCCATAGAGTTATAGGTAAAAATGTTCTCTACATTTGTTTTAAGTCCAGTGAGTCAAACTCAAAATTGTACGGTAGTTATGGATGTGTGCCTCATAGGTTTATCCATCTCTAAAGCTATGTTGGGCTGGTATAGTGTGTTAAGTCACTCTAATTCTCAGTAACAAGAAAATGGACTTAACTCTCTTTGCCCGCGCACCCCGGAATGTATTTATTTATTTATACTTACGTCTCAACCAGTCCTTAGTAACAGGTATAAGCTTAACTTACTTATTTTAAGTAAGATGTGATGTGATGAAAGATAACTTTATTTAACAATAATAAAGAATCAGTTTTTAATTTGAAGGACCTATTTCATGGTATTATCGAGTACTGGGCCGCAAACCGATAGGTCACGGGTTCGATTCCGATGAGGTCGTTGGGATTTTTCAAGTAGCCTGATCTTCTGGCGTCACTATGGCCCTGGGAGTGACTCAGCCTCTAAGAGAATGGAGTATCAGGTGCAATGCTGGGGATAAAGGCGGCCGATGCGTAAGGCTGTCAACTTTATTACCTAATGTCAGTACGGCCTATGAAGCGAACTATTTTAAGAGCCCAAAAATCTAATGTCTACTTATCCGAAGCACATAATAGCATTGGTTGAAATTCATAGTTGAGAAATAGGTGAATTTAATTTTTTTCTTAACTATGAATTGCTCTACAACCTTTAAATTTGGCATACTCTTTAATGACTACTTCCACAATTGCATACTATTTACAAAATTAATCAAACTATTACTGTTACTGGTAGTTATCGTTTCAAAATAGCAGCCACGTTTCATGCACTGAAATGTAATTTCCTTGATAACTTCCACAAATATCAATATACTTGAGTTATTATTAAGTGCCAGTATGGTACTTTATGAGATTGCGTGGGGGACGAAAAAATGTCTGTCTGTCTGTCCGTCCGTCCGTCTGTCCGTGTGTCTGTGCGCAGCATAACTCAAATACGCTTTTTCGGATTTTCATGAAACTTGGAAAACACATTTATAATGTCCATGGGAAGAACCCTATTGATATTGAACCAAATCGTTTCACCGGTACCGGAGTAATGCCCAATTTAGTGCCTATTTTAATAGATTATATTAGAAAGGCGCCATAGCTCAAATACGCTGCATCGGATTTCCATGAAGCTTGGTATACGCATTTATGACGCCCATGAAAAATACCCTATTGAATTTGAACCTAATCTGTTGACCGGTACCGGAGTAAAACCCAATTTAGTGTCTATTTTAAGGGCGCAATAACTCAAATACGCTTTATCGGATTTTTATGAAACTTCGTATACGCATTTATAATGTCCACAGAAAGACGTCTATTGATATTCGACCAAATCGGTTGGCCAGTACCGGAATAATGCCCATTTTAGTGCCTTTTATGTTAAAATATAAGAAGTCGCGATAACTCAAATATGCTTTAATGGATTTTACTGAAACTTTGTATACCCATTTATAATGTACATGGAAAGACGTCTACTGATATTGGACCAAATCGGTAGACCGGTACCGGAATAAAACCCAATTTAGTGTCTATTTTAAAGACGCGGTAACTCAAATACGCTTTACCGGATTTTTATGAAACTTGGTATACACATTTATAATGTCCATGAGAAGACGTCTATTGATATTGGATAAAATTGGTTGACCTGTTTCGGAGTAATGCTCAATATAGTGCCTATTTTATGGTAGTATACGTATTCGAAAGAATTTATGAAATGCACATCAGTTATCATCACAACATAGTCCATTGTTTTACTGTGATCTTATAAGGCTTTGGCAATTAAAATACAGTTGGCTATGACAAATAACACTATTGCTTTGCATACGCTTATCCAACTAGACCGTTAAATTGACACAGGTGGCCGAGATGGTAACGTCTTGGTCTCACATTCTGGAGTTCCATGGTTCAAATCGCGAAACCGGCCAATTTGACTTTTTTTTTATTCTGCATATCATAACTGCAATCATAACTGATTAAACAAAAACATACTGGCACTTTGTTACATCAGTGTAGCTGATTTTATTTTTCTGTGTATTTGTTAATATCATATGAACAACTCTATCTACAATCATTCATTTAATATTAATAGTTTATTATTTAATATATATTAATGAAAATAATTATTTTATAAAAATATTTATCCTCTGAATATCCCAAAAATTGTAGATGATGTTGTTCACATGATGTTTGCAAATAGATTGGAAAATTACTCAAAAATATTGCCATTTGTGGAAATTATCACGGAAACAGCATTTTAGTGCGCGAAACGTGGCTGCCATTTTTTAACGATAATTATCCATAACTGTAACGGTTAAACTAAATATGGAAATTGTAGAGGTAGTCAATAAAGATCATGCTAGATAACGAGGTACCAAAACAGTTAATTGGTGAGAAAAGAATAATTAATTTCACATATGAATTTCACCCTTAGAAGCGTAGAAATATTGTCTGTAGTATATCAGGATTTGGTGCACACGCTAGAAGCTCCGGATTGAATAATAACACAACGATAAGGTGAAAGGGCACGGACTGTATTACCACATTACTGCTAACACTCGCACACTCACACATCGATTTCTTGCGCCACTACGAAACTAAAACAAACAGAAACCACTTAATATCGACTGAATGCCTCTTCGTCTGAAACTCTACGCCAGAACCTTTCTGAGTTTGAACAGAACTGTAAGAAACATTCGTCTAAGCCAGTGGTTCCCAACCTTTTTCAGCTGTCGACCCACCTTTCCTTATCGGAATACCTCCACGTTCCATCGGTCCATGGTGGAGTAAAAAGCCTTATTTGTAGCGTATCCCTTCCTTATTTATATATAATTTACCATCAAATATTGCAAATATATAAGCTTATATATGCTTTTTTGAAGATACAGACTGATTATTAATAAACAATTTGTGTTCAGATTTGAAAATGGTTGACAAAGTATAAGCACTTTGTAGCAAAACAGTTATTTATTTAACAATAGATATAGGCCTATGTTTGCAATATAAAACAAGTGGTTTCATACTCACTAACAAGTGTTCCTAGGTGAAGATAAAAACTACAATTATAAAAGTACACAAAGAAAATTTTAATTTTTCAGGCAAAATTGCTGTTTTTAAGTAAGAATACTATATTAATGAGATTTTTGGGACAGTTTCGATTGAACTAACACGTCATTGTCAAGATTTAATAAAGATGCTTTTAATCTTAAGTCACTTTCAACAATCAATCAAGAAAACAAAACACAATTCGATTTGTTTCGATTTTTCTTATCTTTTCTGATGGTTTATTCGATCGTTTCTGATAGTTTTAGGATCTAGTCGCGACCCACCTGTAACCCTTCCGCGACCCACCGGTTGGGAACCGCTGGTCTGAGCTATATGTTGGATTTTTTTTTCTCATTCGTAGTTTTACCTCTCCCTTGTAGAGACTTTTATGCGACCCGCGTGGCCCGGGCCTTACCGGGCCACGACCTGTCGGGAGAGGAATGAACTAAGGACCACAACACAGACAGACATACTTTTTTGACCAGACAAAGACATGGAGGGCCTCCTCGGATGAGTGATCAGCCCAATGCCGGGACCACCTCCGAGACAGCACGAACACATAGGACGAGATACACAATTCACACACACACAATCCGAACAAGGCGAGGATGGGATGAAGATGATAATGACGGCCAGATGATATCCGGGGACCACAAGGGCCTAAAGTTACCTGACATTTGTCTCACAGGTGAGAAAAAACCCCGGAAAATCACCCAGGTAACTTATCCCGACCAGGAATCGAACCCGGGCCCCCAGCGTGAGAGGAGAGGACTATGTTGGGATTTACTTGCATTAAAATGGAAGTTATAGCTGATTGTAAAATCTTTATTACAATTACATTTCATGTTAGTAACTTACTTACTTACTCAATGGCAATAGACAATTCCTAAGTAAGTGTAAGGAATATTACCTATATTATGGAATCCGAAAGTTCAATGCCGCGTTTACCTGAGCCCGCCATTCAACCCTATTCTGTGCTAACTCCATCCAATCATCCCTCACAAATCAGACTTCCATTAAATCTATCCTAATATTGTCCTCCCACCTGCGTGTAGGTCCTCCAAGTGGTCTTTTCCCTTAGGGTCTCCCTGTTATATTTCTGAAATAACTTATTTTCTGCATATCATAATTGCAATTATCATGAATAAACAAAAACATTCTGGCATTTTGTTATACCAGTTTACCAGTTTTTATTTAATAAATTGCAAATGCCTCAATGAGTTTACGAAGACTAGTGAGTTTAAGTGCTATAACTCCTCCCTCCCTCTCTCCATAAATTGATAAAATTGATCATAACAGGCTTTTTAAATAGCTTTTGCTGGAAATAATGTCTCGGGCATAGAAATTGATGTTTGGACGAGAGTACAAGCTTTTATATTCGCGTTTAGCTCGTCATATTGTGTGTGACATTCAAATTAGTTAATGCATGTGTCACCAGGGATGGGATATTCAATTATAGCGGCATGTGGAATTGCCATTAGCAACACAAGACGCGCCATCTGATTGGCATTTGCGCCTCCTGTCGTTTGGCCTCTCTCCAGGAATACGTTATACTAAACATTAATTCCAAGCCAATCAGTAGGCCTACTTGCCTTCTTTTCTTCTTCATTGGCTTTCCCCGCTTAAGTGTGTGCCGTTTTCAGCTTCCACAGCTCGTCACCGTTTCCCTCTTGTAGTCTCTTCTCTTCCGTAACATGGTTGATGTACGCTCCCTGTCTTAACCATTTATCTGGCAGACAAAATGAAAATTTATGCCCACTGGATAGGCAATGTTGCTCTCAGGCAACATGGTATATCACAAGCCTAAAGGTTATTACCGGGGTACGCCGTAGTGTAGTGGTTGAGGCGCTGCACTACAAATCGGAAGGTCGCGGGTTCGATTCCCGTTGAGGTCGTTGAGATTTTTCAATTGGCCTAATCCTTCTGGTGGCACTATGGCCCTGGGGTCGACTCAGCCTCTAACAGAAATGAGTACCAGCCGGTGCGTTAGGCTGACAACCTTACCACCTTCATGTGCCGAATGTCCAAAATCTGGGAGCCTCAACCTCCTGGAACCCTCTGGGCCTCCATGGCCTGTATAGGGATCACTTTACCTTTACCAATGGTTATTACCCAGCAATTATACCTCCTATTCGGCAATGGTACCTACAGGCAACAGCTACAATATCCCAGGTAACATCTACCAACAATTTAGTTCATTTTCTAACAGTTAGATGGCTGTAGGAAGTGTTTTTGTGGTCCGAATGCAAAAGAGGCTTGCCAGGTTCAGGGAGGTGTTGCCTGAGAGCAACACTGCCAGATAAAGGTGCCTCCTTTCCTTCTGGCTGCAGAAGAACAGTCGAGACTTTAGGCCTTGTACAGTATAATCTGACATTCCTTAAGCCCTTTCGGTTGTGTACAGTATTTTCATTGCGCGTACCTCAGATACTACAAGTAAGTAGGCCTATTGTGGTCGACCTTCAAAATTCGAAGGTGAATTTTTCACAGAAATACAGGTTTTAAGATCCCCTGAATCCAAAAAATGCTATTTTCAGAAACCTGTCTGTGTGTGTGTTAATGTTCCTGTGAACAACCTAGCTCCAGAAAAATAAATAAATAAAATAAAATAAATCGTATGAAAACAAAATTTTGTATTTGGGTTCGGTACCTTCTAGGGATGTGACACGAAGTTCGGTGATGATTTTATCTTACTTTCAATGCCGCTTTATAAAAAGAAAAAAATAGTTTCTTGTGATTTTATCGAAAACGTCTCTAACGAATTAGTTTAATTTTTGTCATTTAGGTTTTTATACTAAGAACTAAAACTTTTATTTGAAATTTGTTTCAAAAAAATTCCCTGAAGGGTAGTTATGAGCCATTCACTGTTTGCCTGATGAACAATAAAGCTTTCTATACGCTCCCTATGCAATATTGTTTCTTAATCCTTATGTGGACATTAAATGTGAAAGGTGTATTGCCCATACTTAGGGTAACGAAAGTCACGTGTGTGATTTAATATGATTTTATTTGGGTTGTGTATCTTTCGGGGATGCGATGCGATGTAGTACTAACTACATTCTCTTAATTTTTATAACCAACTTACATGAAGATTATATATATATATATATATATATATATATATATATATATATATAAAATCATGTATGTTGGATATATATACAGTAGAGTCCCGCCATTCCGAACTAATGTGGACCGAACACCGTTCGGTTTAGCGGGAATTCGGAATAGGCGGATTTCGTAAATAATATCAATGTATTGGCTTGTTAAGGCTTAAATTAAGTGCCAGCTTTCATTCCAATTTGGTTTCAGGCGTTTTCATCAAGCTTAAGCTCTAGGTACTGTATATCTCTATTTAACTTCTTTCCATAACAATAAATGTACGTTTTTTCACTAACGTCTTTTCAATTTCTCCTGTTTTTATGTTTTAAAAAATCGGCATTTTTTCTGAACTCTGTTCGGAATAGACGGATTTTCGGAATAGCGGGACTGAACTGTGTGTGTGTGTATATATATATATATGTATGAATAATACTTAGAGTCGAAACTTTCATTTGGGCAGAGGAAGCTATGTGCTTATCAGATTTTTCAATGTGCTGCATGTTTTTCTATTAGGAACCTTTTCTATCGAAATGATAAGTTTAACTATGGAAAAGAGAAAGAAAAATATTTTTGAATACTAAAGAGCTAGTTTTGCATCCAGAAGTCTTCTTATTTAATTCGCTTCCAGAACAAGTAATTCCAAAAATACTGTAATTCGTTAAATTACCTATCGTATTCTTTGTTTCGACTTAAAACGTAGTATTTCTTCCAGATCGCTGATGGGAACTGTCTAGTTAAGATGCTCATTTAACGCACAGAAATACAAAATACGATCCATACACAAACCCGCTGGAGATGAGGGTAAAGAAGTTCCTGTTATGTCCGTCAGAATGCGCTCTCGAGAGCAGACTTGGCCTGACATCTGTGGTGGTGAAGTGGACCACTCGACCCCAGCATCCCTGCTGGATCTCACGCCTCTGTCTTTTTCTCTTCCCATTATGTAGTGTAAATACACAATTACCTCTCGCGTGTTGGTCATAGAAACTAGAGTGCATTGCACTGATGTTTGTAAGTGAATTCTAACACCTAATCGCATTCGACGTGAAATGGGAAAGTTTTTGCGTAATGATTTCTGGGAATGAAAAACGATAGACCATAGAGAAAAAACACAATTGAATGTAATTTTCTAAAGTAGATACTATGAAATACAAAATTCTAATTTTAATTACTAAGCAATTCAATTCTTACACATATAGGTCTAAATAATAGTACAAAAAAAAAAAAAAAAACTTGCCGAGCGAGGTGGCCGAGATGGCAATGTCTTGGACTCGCATTCGGGAGGTCCCAGGTTCAAATCCCGTCAAATTTTCATGGGTATTTTCATGGTTTCCCCAGTCGTAAAGGCAAATGGCTAATTTAATAATTACATAACATGAATCATCCTCACCATTTTGTCCTGTAGGCCTACCATATTCATTTAAATTTACCCCATAAAAATGCACCAATAATAGAAACAATTGACAAACAATAGTTGCATGATCTATATCAGGGGAAGTCAACTACGTCTTGTGATGACGTTTGTGGAGCAAGAGCATGCGAATCCCTTGTGTGTGACGTCAGCAAGAGTGCACGGTAGTAGGGGTGTTTAGCGTACGCTAGAGCTAGGTACTAGAGGACCTATTCACTTTAGCTCTGTGGGTAGAACAACTTCTGGTTGGAAATACGGAGCATTTTTCAAAGCTATTTGCAAGTACGCGATCCTGATAGTGTTCTCTCTGCAGAACATGTGTTAGTTCTGCAAAACATTCTTCTTCAGTTCGAATCGAGGTTTCAGGATGTGGAAAACCTTTCTCCAATGTTTAAACATTTTGCTACCCCATATTCAGTTAATGTCAAAGACGTTCCTTGCCGGTATCAGTTGGAACTGCTAAACTTACAATGCGACGATCTGTTAAAGGACAAATAGGCCTACGAACGTAAAGTGGTCTTGGGTAACTTTTACAGAAATTTCTCTGAAACCAGATTCCCGAGACTTGCCGCACGAATATTATGTAATTTTGGATCGACATATGTGGCCGAACAATTTTTTTCACTAATGAAATGTGCAAAGCTCAAATCAAGAAGTACATTGTTAAATCACAACCTAAATGTAGTCTTCGATTAAATATTGCTCAAACATTACGTCCCAACATTGATACACTTGTTAAAGAAAAAGAGACAGGAAAGTCAGAAAATTGTTACTGTAATCTTGTATCGTCTAAGGTGCAGACGAGATTATATGGTAATTAATTCAGTTCATTGTTTTTATCATTTTTACTGTAGTGAATTATGTTAATTCAAGTGATAGTAGCCTATTGTCTATTTTTGTCAAAGAGCATAGATTTTGTGGAAAGGCAATTGTTCTCACAGATTAGAAAAATAGAATTATTTATAATATGTTAAACTGCTGCGCTGTAATTAACCGATAAACTATCAAAAAAATCGGTTGATGTTTCATTAACTCGGAAACACGTATTACGTAAGTTCTAACCCCCTAAATTCCCGCTGCCCGCAATACCAATGCCCCTCTCTTCCCCCCTGTTCACTGATGCCTACATTTCACATGCTCCTCGCAGAGATAAAACGCGAGCAGTAGAGCAGTAGGCAGTGACGTCACAGAGCAAGCTTCTGTCTTCCCCTGATCTATATAGACACACATCCCGAACTCATATGTCCTCGCAGATAGAATGAGTATAAACATAGTTGATTAATATAATAATAATTCCCCAGGAATGTTGGAATATCACCACAGTATAGTATAACAGTAGCGAAGCTCTAATGAAAGGAAAATGCATCCTTTTGACAGATCGGTGCGACACTAGCACCCCAAGCGGCCGGCAAGATTGAACTAGCAAACAGACATTTTTAGCATTGGAAAGATACGAATATATGGCTGTATTTCTTCTTATTTTTAAAATTACTAGAACGAGATTATTACCGGAAAGGCATACTGGTGAACTCACCAAATCATAGACTTTATGGTAATATAAAGAAGTTGTAGTTTCAAGATCGATGACATTGTATATCTTATAAAGTATCAGACCGGTTTCCCGATGTGGTCTAGTATGGATGCAAGCGTGATAATCACAAATTGGCAATTTAATTTAACAAATAACTGTTTTTGCTTACCTCTCAGGATCTTTAGGGAACCTGAAGAAAGATAAATCGAGAGATTCCTTTGTTTCCTTTGGCTGTTGGTGCAATTTATAGCACCACAAGCATTTTCATAAAATATTGTTGACATTTTTCCACTGCCTTCTAGATTGTGCATTTTTCATAAGAAACAATGTAACAGATTGTGTTATCTCTCGCTCACCGCTACGAGAGCTGCAGTCGCGCCGGTTGAAAAAAACTGTATGGAGCTTCGCTACTGTTATACTATACTGTGATATCACTACAAAATATTACTAAGTTCTCTCTTACGGACTCAATTTCTCAAATATACTCATGCCGAACCGCAAAGAAAACAGTTATCAAAACGATTAGGGTCATAGTGTACTTCTTGTACGGTACCTTATTATTTGTAATAACTTAAAAGGTCGCCCGGGTTTTGTATTTTGTGTGTAATTCAAAATTAAATTTGGAGGACTTCGGATTTTCAAGCTGTAAGTCCTTACATAGGTATTTAGAGTTAGAAGCGAAGAAGGACGACTTATCACACTTTCCACCAGTGCCGTATTTAAGCCTAGGCAGTTGCCTAGGGCGGCAGATTTGAAGGGGCGGCTTTTAAGCTGTTACTTTTAAAAAAAATATATTACACATTTTATTCATAACTCTTCAAAATAGTAAACTAATGTAACACACAATGAAATAGAAATGAATAACATTGGCAACAAACGCTCAAATTTAATCAACTATCTAGTTCCATTGTTGATGTCAGTGAAATTGGAACTCTCTTTCCACTTAACTGCCTTTGATTAAACTCTGAGGTTCTGATATTACGTATTATTATTATTAGCCTACTATATCAGTTACATTGTCGGCCGCGGTGGTCTAGAGGTAGCGTGCCCGCCTCTTGATCCGCAGGGCGCGGGATCAAACCCGGCCGCGGTCGATGGATTTTTCAGGACGTAAAAATCCTGGTCACGGAGTCCTCCGGGAGGGACTTTAAGCTGGGGGTCCCGTGTCGTAGATTTACGGCACGTAAAAGAACTCCAAGCCTAAATTAGAGCCTCTGGACAAAATTTCTCGGCCCTTTCACGTCCAAGAAATACTTAGTTTCCAGAGGGGGGTTGCGAGGCGATGGGCTTACCACCTGTCCCTCTACCCTCTCTCGGAAAATAAGCATATCAAAATTAGTATAGGTAATGAAACCTCGATTGGAGGCCCCTTCGCCCCACCTGGGGATCATAGGGTACCAGATACCAGATACAGATATCAGTTACATTAATGCTTATTGTAGGTTACTTTGTGTTACATTCATGTGGAAATAAGGGGCGAAAATATTTTTCTCTGCCTAGGGGCGCTTGTAGCTAAATACGCCCCTGCTTTCCACCTTGACCATCACACGGCCAGTGTGAAATAATTATTATCATTACACTGTGACCTACTAGTGGTTTAAGTACAGTCGGTCAAATGAAAAACGTCGGGACTCGTATGCAGTTAAAATTAAAGTTTTAACGCATTAGTTCACAAGTTTCCTATAAAAAACATAAAATACAGGTCATTTTCGCAACATATGAGGCCATGCGACAGGAGGGAAAAAATGAAGAACGAGGGAAAAATGAAAAACGCGGAAAGCGCAATTCACGATATTCAACTTAATGTATTGTCATAATTCATTTTGCTTTGTGTCATCGGACCACATGCAAATGCTAGCTTGAGAGAAAGTGTACTTAGGGCTGTAATTGAACTGCATTTTTCGGCCTCTGAAGCAGCGAGAAGGTTCCATATTTCTTAAAGAGGTGGGTACTTCACTGGTATAATGCGACCGGAAGTTTTCATAGGATCTGATTGGTTGCAGAAGTTGAACGTAAGTTATTGATTTTGCACTACAAGTACCGGTATTATAAAATAAAATCTTTAAAAAATGCTCCTTGAATAATCATATTCCTTGCGAATTTATGAATTATTAATATTATAAGAATTTGCAACCAAGAATATGGCGGATGTGAGACATATAGCCACAGCCTTCTATACACGTTTGTTTTGGAACAAAACTGACTAAATAATCAAGAAAATACATGGATAGACAAGAGGCAGTTGTGAATCTAACCTTAAGCCTTCCTGTACATGCGCATATGCTCGTTCGTGATACTTAATCAAATACCGCCCGACGTTTTTTATTTGACCGACTGTACCTACAACTAGTAAGTTGCCACTTAGTTCTTGTCTCATATTGAGAACGCCTGGTGGTAATACTGGGATACGTGAGGCAGTTGGAGAATTTAATGTTATACCGGTATGTTGCCATGATAGCTCAATGGTAGAGCAGCGGCACTGAGAGCCAAAGATCCTAGTTCAAATCCCGGCTGGAGCATTGCATTTTTCAGTCTGATTCTACCTTTCCACCTTAGCCCACACACGGCCGGCTTGAAAGATTTAGGCTATCATTCCATGTTCTTCAGTCGTTGACAACTTTAAAGCTTTCTCTATCATAAGAGCTTATAACATGGTATAAAATTGTCCTCTTAGAAGCATTCTTGCATATTTGATGGAATACATTCGTGATGGGGATGGTTATTTTAAAGACTTAACCATCTCACTGTCAATCACCGTCTTTTTTCACGCGAGAGCCGTACTTCATATAAGATCTTCGTGACTTTATTTAACAGGGGTAGCCAAGTACCTGATTTTTGAGAATCGCAGTCTACTGGACAGAATTTGAAGAAATCTGCACTTGCAACGTGTTAGCTTAGATTGTAGTCAAGTGAGGACGTGTTCGCAAATACCTCAAAATTTTACAGTAAAATATTCTGATATTATTACTTCTGATATTTTATTATAGTATTATTTGTGACAGTACCAAGTAATCCTGACCATAATTCGGTAATCATGTTTCCCGGGTAACAGTAGAAAACAACTGAAAGGATGTAAAATGTCGCGTTTTTAGATTTCTACGAATCTATTTGGTTACCTTCTTGTACTACTACATTCTCTGATCACAACAAACATACAGACAGCATTGCCAACAATAGCACTTTTGGTTGAAAAGAGATCTACACATTTAGAAACCCATCCATAAGTCGCAATGGAAATTTAATATGGTCCCTAGTATTTTCTTTCATACCTTTTCTTGATAAAAAAAATCAAATACTTGCAACAGAAACACTTGCTATGTAGTTGGACATTCTGTTAGTGTGCGTCAGATTTTCAGCATTGCATTACAGTATTGTGAAACTGATGATTTAAATGTGGAAACGTTCGATATATCAATAGCTACAAATTATACTTCTTTAACAATGATGCTTCCAAGGTCATAATAACATTAATTTTTGAGCTAGAGGTATAATTTTTTTAGAATGCTCAGAATCTTTTTCTGATGTTGAATGCATTCAAATCAGAAAATTTATTTAGTTTAAAATATCGGGCAAGAAATTCATGTAGCCAAAGCATGATCATAAATTTTAATTATTTTCAATACTTTAAATTTCTCGGATGTAAGGTGAGTCAGGTAGCAAACCTTTTTCTTTAAACGTATATTTTTACATATAATTTTTCTGTAATTTTGAAATCGAGATATTACTACCGCCCCCTAGCACAAGCTTTGCTATTTCGGGTGGAGTCACATTTGTAAATTGTTACTTCCTCTGCCCGTACCATAGGTACTATAGGTAGAGGAAGTAGGCTATGGTTTTCGACCCCAAAATTCGAAGTTGAGTTTTTAGCATATATACACGTTTCAAGGCCCCCTGAATCCAAAAATACTATTTTTGGAAACATGTCTGTGTGTCTGTCTGTCTGTCTGTGAACACTCTAGCTCCAAAACGGAAAATCGTATGAAAACGAAATTTCGTATTTGGTTCAGGTACCTTCTGAAGATGTGAGGATAAGATTGGCGACTATTTTCTCTTATTTTAAAGGGGACTTTACATGAAGAAATTTTCGTTTTTCGCGATTTTCTCGAAAACGGCTCTAACGATTTTCTTTAAAATTTGCACATGTGTTCCTTTTACTGAGAGCTAAAATTTTTATTTGAAACTTTTTTTTCGAAAAAATTCTCTGAGGGTAGTGACAAGCCACCCACTGTTTGTAGAAAGTTTGTCTTGCGTGATGAACAACTGAATACGCGCTCTTTCACGGCCTCTTATTCTATATAACAATGTGAAGTGAGAAAGATGTATTGTTGGCCATGCATAGAGTAAAGAAGTATCTGAGGGAAATATTCGATAAATTTCGGAAATTATATTTTACGGCGGAAAGTTCAATAAACGTCTGCAGTCACTTGTTCTTTTTTTTTTTAAGTTTGTTATATAGCCTGCGCTTTTAGTCGCATCATTGAAAGAAGAGGTATTTATAGGATAATTAGCGTAAAATTGTGTCTTGCGATTCTGTACAAGGATATGTGAATACTGCTAACTTTTATGTTATGTGACTTTCACATCAGATTTTTTATATTGTATTTTGAAGCAATAAATTGAAAAATATTTATATATGATTGCTCCACCGCATATTTTTATCTGTATAGGACTACTATACACTTGAAAAGTTCAAGTTTTATAATATTTTGAACTTGTGGAAATAAATTATTAATAGGTAGGAATACTTTTGTGTTTGCTGTGTTTTATCTCTTCTTCTGTAGACACATGTCAGATCAGATGTCAGATGTTTACTAAAATTCGTACCAGTTGAAAATATTTCACATAATATTTCACCCACAAGAGCAGTCCTTTTCTGTTTCACTAGTGAAGCATGCAGAAATGAATTTCTAAACAAAACTTTTAGTAATGAGAACACGGGATATGACAGGTATTCCACGTTCCATTGTTTTCCGAGTACATAAAAAAGTAAACAAAAGACAGGCAGGTAGAGCTAGTACTGTTTCGTGCCTAGCAGGTCATGAAGAGACTTTATGGAGCGTGGCAGCCAACCCATCACGATGGAAGATTTGCTAGGGGAACCCCCTCTAGGCTTGTATCGATTTCAAATATAGCATGTTCTCAACCCACACCCCTATTGTTCAAATCCATTGTGGCACTCTGCTCAATACATCTACAAGTTCCTTGCCAGGGTAATGCAAGTATTGACGGAAAGTTGGATTTCAAAATCAGTCGCACACGTACAGAGTGTTTATAAACTATATACTGGATAGATTATTAGATAGGTAATCCCAAGTAGCAAATATCATTTTTACATGTTCACTTTATTCAGTCGTATTACTTGAATTTGATTGACAAATATATTTTTGCACTCCTTAGCTAGTAAGTGGTACTTACGAACTTTGTTTACATGGATCGTAAGTTGACATTCCCACACAGTCTTGTTGCTAAGGCCGGTTGCGATGAGGTTAAAACACTTACGGTCCAAGCGCTACGTCATAATTCATTACGATACACTTCATAATACAAGCCTTTATGGCCACGGCCCCCAGGACAAATATTCGGTTCCCATAACAACAAACACATGCGAATCACTTTCTGAAATAAACATCTATTTTCAAGAATGTATTTACATAATATTTTCAGGTAATATCACAATTAATATAATTAAATTGATATAAATAATCATCGTGCAAAAAATAGCATGCAACACACGGTCCGTAAAGGCATTTACGGGTCTCGAAAACTTAAAAACCCTCGGCTGCGCCTCGGGTTTTCAATCTGTTTCCTCGACCCGTAAACGTGCCTTACGGCACTTGTATCGCAATATACTATATTTATGTCTTCAACTTAATAAATATAGCGCATGGTTTATAAGACAGTCAATACTTGTTTAATTATATCAACATGACCGCATGCCATAGTTTTCCTGTATAGTGTTTTTTACAAATTTTATTTGCCTTTTCCTGTTTACAGTTTGTATTTGTGACAAATATTAGCAAAAATATACAGTAAAATGATTTTATCATAAAAAGTAATTTCTAATGTTGATGACTGCAATAGATCTGTGTCTTTTTTGTTCAATTTTTTTAATTTAAACTTATATAGGCATTAAATTTCCAGTAATTTCTAGTGTTGATGACTGCAATAGACCTATGTATTTTTTGTTTAATTTTTAAAAGCATTATTAATTTATATAGGCATAAAATTCCTAGTAGGCCTAATTTATAGTGTTAATGACTGCAATAGACCTATGTCTTTTTTGTTTAATTTTTAAAAGCATTATTAATTTATATAGGCATAAAATTCCTAGTAATTTATAGTGTTGATGACTGCAATAGACCTATGTATTTTTTGTTTAATGTTTAAAAGCTTTATTAATTTATATAGGCATAAAATTCCTAGTAATTTCTAATGTTGATGACTGCAATATACCTATGTCTTTTTTGTTTAATTTTTAAAAGCTTTATTAATTTACATAGGCATAAAATTCCTAGTAATTTCTAATGTTGATGACTGCAATCGACCTATGTCTTTCTTGTTTAATTCTTAAAAGTTTTATTAATTTATATAGGCCTAGGCATAAATTCCTCTCCATATTTATTCATAAAACGGTCTTATTATAAAATTATTTTTTAGTAATTGCTACAATAGGTCTATGTTTATATTTGTTTAATTTTAACAATATTTTTGCAGTGAACCTTATTCACGCTTTTCAGTTTTTATAGTTTATGTATGGAACATAAATTTTTATGTGTAACATTAATTTATGTAGTTAGAAACGCCTTAATTAACAATCATACATTTAACTACGAGTAGTTTCAGTGCTGGTGACTGTAAAACTGTAATAAATCATTTCTGTCTCTTATATTTTAATTCAAACATGCATAGTGAATAAATATCAATCACATGAAGAAATGAACCTAATCAAAAAGAACAAAGCTCGTATTAGAAGTGATATTCTATGGTATTATCGTTTCTTGCGAGTTGTACTAGTTCTTAAATTCATGCTGGTTGATGAGTCTCTTAAAACCTATACGCTAATATTTTGGCTGGAATATGCAGTTCCTGATAAGTCCTGATAAGTCATATATATTGCTGGTGATATAAACACCTTATTTGCAACTCAACTTCAAGTTATGTGAGGGATATGGCGAAAACTTAAAAGTTGAATTTTGCTGAATATAATTTGGCCCCCTTAAGATATCAACATGAAATTTATCAACGTAATACATAAGTAGTTTATTTTTATTTCGCGCAGTAGAAATGTATGCCCACATTAGACATCTTATGTAATAAAAGGAAGTGTTTGTGTGTGCGATGCCCAGCCAAATCTGCGGCAGGCAGAGATCAGAATGGTTTTTAGATGAGGGGACAAAAGTGGGTCCGAATGAATCTTGAAGCCGAATTTTTAATTTTCGCGTTCGTTCGCAACATATGGGAGCTCCCGGATACTGTAATAAAATATCAGTAGGCCTAGCTGTTTACCCAAAATTCTGGTATCTTCAAATATCTAACTAGCCATCAGTTAACCAAAACTACAAGCAACCCTATATGTGCAAAGACTGCTGCGAAATAAGACATAGACCGATAAAAAGGGGATAAAAGAAACGGCTTTCTTCTGGGCCGAAAAATCTATCTACTCTTATACAATTCAACGGCCCTAAATAGCGTGCTTGCTCGCCCGCTTCGTGAGACATCGGGTATACTCGGCGATGTTCGTCTCTCGCAGTCTAAACTTTCATGACGACTACAAAATTAGGAAGGAAAACCGTTTCTTTATTATATAAGGCCTAAGTGAAATGAACACAGTGAAAAAATATTCTAATTTTATTTTTACTTACAATTTTCATAGCTCTGAACCACAAACATTTTTAATAATCTACCAGTGTAATTTTCTTAAAAATCCTGGAGTCAATGAATAATGGCGGGCGAAGCCGGGGGCAACAGCTGTAAAATATTGATGGTTTCATCTCTTGAAATATCGCTGATAATAATAATCCAAACAAACCATTCCATCCCTTGAAACATTATATAATTTCTGAAAATTACACTGAATTGATAAAATAAAATTCACATCATATTCATGTCAATAAACAGCTGAGAAACAATACGTATTATGTGTTCACAGGTTCTTTGGAACAGCATAATCGATTCTGATATAGTTTTCCCAGGGGGCGCTTTCATGTCGTGGAATGTACTCTAAAGCAGGAATTTTAGCTGTTTCATTAATTATTAATGGCTTAGTTTATGAATGATTCGCGTGCAAGTGTTAATAAATATAATTCTTTAATAATTATTATACTCTTAATTTTTAATTTTTAAAAGAATTATCGTGGCGAAGCCACGGGCACCTCCTAGTAGATAACATCCTTTCGTCTAATAATAAGCAGCTTTCCTGAAGTATTTTTCCTTGTAATCTACAAAATTTAAATTGGTACAAAGGTGAAGTGAGGCCCTTCATATTCCAAGAGGTTTAGACTTCAAGTAACTGAGACATTGGACACTTGATGATGGTAAGGTTGTCAGTCCTTTTTACCCACAATACTTTCTTCTACTCGTATTAGGATTCTGTTAGATGCTGACTCGATCCCAGGGCAGTAATATCACCTTAAGGATTAGGCCGCCTGAAAATTTCCACCAACCTCATCAGGGATCGAAACCGCGATATTCCGGTTTGTACTTCAGTTGCTGAACCAACTAAGCCACGATATATCCGAAAGTTTAGTTGTGATCAACCTTTGTGTTTATGCCGTTTCAAAATATGAATAGGCCTGTAGTATTATTTCAGTCCAGACTGAAAAATGAATTTTGATCATGTACAGGTCATATTCTTTGGATGTAGCACACGAAAGCAAACTCTGTAATAGCCCATAAAAATAAATCTTTTCTTTTTTGCATGCTACTGAGTGTGTTGTAGAATTGTATGTAGAATTCCTACTTTACAATAAGTTATATCGAAGAAAGTTATTTGTGCATATTTTCAATCAACGCTTAATATTGTACAAAAAATGGTGTGTCTACTTTCTTAGAAGAAAAAAGTCGTATCTCTCCAACTAGTGACAGTGACATATGAGAAGCCTTCGAAAATATATTTTTGATACAGTTACTTAACTATTTCGACGTCTTGAAATATATATGATAGGGGAGGATCTTTAAGAAAAGAAATATGCCAGCTCTAGGAAGATTTTCCGAGAACAATACTTTTACATAATGGCGTGGTTTTACGTTTTTTTTTATTTTTTATTTTTAAAAAGATTACTGAATTAAAAAGTTATGAACATATAAGGATAATTTTAGACAGTTTCCAACTAAATAAGTGTATCAATATTCTTAATTTTTTTTCCAATTTCATCGTGTGCTGAAAATTTCTCTGAATATTTTTTTTCGTATTCCGTATTAAAATAGTGATGGAAATATAAATTTTAGAATGACATGTCTGCATACTTTAGCTTCTCACTTTTTTTTCGGTTTTTGAACATAGCCTATTTACAGTTTGTTCTGTAGTCTAACTTTTTGGCTGTAAAAGGTATATACAGTCTAATGTGTATTTTCACTAAAACTCCCCTTGATTTATTTACACAGAGTACGTCAAGATGGAGATATGACCTTTTGCTTCTAGCTTAAGATGTAATGAATGAAGTATGTGTAAACTCGGTGTAAGAATATGTATTTGTGACTGTGAAAGAGTGCGTATCATTTAAATGGAAAACTACAGCCCCAGTGAAACAGTGTCGGCCATGACCTAGCACAGGAAGAACTTTGTAAACAGTAACCATAGCAACAACACAATGTACATCGAACAGTGTTTGGAAATATCTGTTAACGTGCGCCTATGTGATCGTTACGATGCCGGCACAACGAGAAAGGTCCAGTCTGCATGAGGTGGCCCAGGAGTGACTCACTGGGCCGCTATGCCCCCCACACAAGCTGCCATGTGCTCGCTCTGCCCCCGCAAGAAAGCTCTCCCAAAGAAACTTGTCAGGTTCGACTCTGTGGTCGACACCTTCTCTATCTCCGAGTGCAACTCCGGGACTGGAAGCAAGGTAAGTCTTCCTTAGAACTGTTCAGCGAAGTGTTGAGTGTGTGTGTGTTTTTTTTAAAGGAACTTGAAGATCTTTTATATATCAATTTCTTATTGAGATATTGATTTTTTTGTAAATTCACCTGTATTTATACTCCTTTTACCTGCGAGGCCATATGAGCAGTTCGGGATTTGTGTCTACAATGTAGGCCATGTAACTACTGATTGTCAATTGTTTATGTTATTGGTGTATTTTCATGGAGTACGTTTTAACTGATATTAATTTGAATGGATATGATACAAGATGAAATGGTGAGGATGATTCGTGGTATGTAAATATCCAATTCGGCATTTGCCTTTACGACTGGGGAAACCATGAAAAACCCCATGTCAAATTCGCCGGCCACAGAATTGGAAACTGGGGCCACCCGAATGCGAGTCCAAGGCGTTACCATCTCGGCCACCTCGCTCGGTTTGATTAATTTAATTAATTTTTTTGACAAAGCTGAAGTTTAACTGCGATATTAAGATATAAACCTGACTTTTTTTTGGCGGGGTGGATTCTTTGATGGCTCGCTTTAAAAATCTACTGATCGATTTTGTATATTTTTTAAAATTTTTTGCTTAATAAATATTTTACCTAGAGAATGAAAAAAGCAAGGCGTATGATTATATTAAATAATTATATTAAAATGGACTATGCCCTGTAAAAAAAGCCTGATGAGTAATTTTATTACAGACATTGTGAAATTTATTGTTCGAAAACGTCATGGCTGTATCTCTATTTCTATGGGGGAAGATAGATTTTGAATATGGCAAAGCGTTGTTCCTGTTGCTTGAAAAAAGCGTAGTTGAAAGCGCCTGCTGCAATTGTTTAGACTACACGCAGTACTCAGGTGCTGGAGAAGTGGAGGTGCAGGCTAGGCGGAATTGCGTTTACGTGATGCTAGTTCAGATTAACAGTCGGCTTTTCCTCAAATTGGAAGTACATTTCTTTTCATTTTATTGAATGTAATGGTTTCTGTGTATATATTTTAAGAAAACTCGTATTTATTGTAGTTTTAGAATTTATTTTAAAGATAAATATGACCGAGCGGGCGAAACCGGCATAATTCGGTAAACAGCAGGTAGCATCAATACCATCTAACATCCATAACAGTGACAGGATTGATTGGAGCACGTGGTACCATCCCAAAACTATTATTTGACTTCTCCAAAAAGTTCGGCCTGCACAAAGCCATCCTTATGGAAATATCACTGATGGCACTAAAAGGGTCTATTGCCATTTTTCGCAATCATACCTGTGGACCATGACTTCTAATTTTAAGTTGTTATCTATGTACTAATTGTTAAAGATTCAATATTAATTTAATATTTTCTTTTACTGTTTTCATATATATTTGTTGTTGGTACTCTTTTTCATTGGCAACCTGCAGGTGTTGCAGGAAGAACTAAAATAAAAAATAAACAGCTGTCAGATGTCGATTTTTAGATTTCAAGCCACGTTTGGTTTCATTCTAATACTACATTCTCTTTCCACAACAAACATAAAGATAGAATTGCCATTTATATTATATTCAGTTCGATTTTTAGTAATCCCTCCATAAGTTTCAATACAAAATTGATTATTTGTTACTTTTCGTGAAAGTAGCACATTAAATTCGGGCAACAGAAACACATATAGTAGTGTAGTTGGACGTTCAGATTATGTGTCACACACTTTGAACATGGCACTACAGTATTGTGAAACTGATGTTTGAAACAAGGAAAACTTCCTTATCTTTGGAGAAATAGTCATACATTTTACTTTTTAAACAAGTTTCAAAGATAAGTTAATAAAAACATGAATTTTTTAGCTAGAGGTATAATTTATTTTTTAGACATTCGATGGTAAAAGAAGCACTTTTAACGGTAGATGTCACTGTAGGAGAAATTTATGTCACTGAGTGGTGTAAAATTATAACACTTCAGAGTTACCAATTTGGTTTTCCTGCTTCACAAATTCTAACACAGCCAGCTGTTGTGAATTCAAATAATATAACAAAAAACGTAATCAATTATATATATACTTCCTCCGCCCAAAGAAATATTTCAATTTGTAATAATATTGTACTATCAACTTTTTTGCTTTCGGTTGCTGAAGGCTGTATAGAAAATTCTGTAGAAAAAATAAATTTTCTTTAAAAATAGTTCCTTGTACAGTCACCTATTGTAAATCCAATCAATATAACATAATGTAGTATTTTTATTTTTACGAGGGACGTTATAAATGTCTATACCAAGTTTCATGAAAATTCGATAAAACGTATTCGAGTTATTGCGCGTACAGACACACGGACAGACAAGACAGACGGGCAGACATTTTTTCGTCCACCACACAATCTCAGAAAGTTCCATTCTGGCACTTAATAACACAAGCGAACTGCATTATTAGATATTGATAATGTTAAATACTCTACTCTGACATGTGTCTATGTCAGATGGAAGCCAGTTTATCAAGATGATGGATTGTACTTTCGCATGTGTGACGTCATTTAAGAACATAAGGAGCCTTGTAAGAAACTTCCGCTTTCCGCATTAATAATGCTTATACGGAGTGTCCAAAATGCGTTTATTATCTGCAATTCGAGTCTCTGCTGACTGAAGTCATACTGCACCCAAACTGATCACTGCTGATCTCTATATTCTTATGACTATCAATCTGGTGTAAGAATATGTGGAATTTCAACCAATCACAAATGGCTATCGTCATATTAGGACTCATAAGTTGATAAAATGTCATCTTTTTCAGAGACTTCACAAACGTTGCAGAATGTAGTATAAATTCGACTCTCCTAAAAAAAAAAAAAAAAAAAAAAAAAAAAAAAGCAGCTTACATTAAATTTTTTTTTTACATTTTTCGGCATTGTATTTACTTCTGGTCATTTTTAGGACATTTTCATTCTTTCATTGCAGTTTCCCTAATTTTTGCCTTGAGAGAGGACTTTTCCAACGTTATAATCAAAGCGATCTCGTAATTCCTTACCTCCAGACAGTTAAATAACATATTGATTTGGCAACCTTATCGTCGGACAAAAAGAGTGCAGCATTCATTAATGAATATGGTAAACATAACAATGATAGTGGAAAATATAATAAATATCTCTATATATATAAAAGGCTTTGTCCTGACTGACAGGAATCAACGTACAGCCTAAACTATAACAGGTAGAGACTTCGAATTTTGATAGTACCTTCGTTTCATAATATAGATGCTCACTAAGAAAGGATTTTGAAAAATTCTGATTCTAAATGCCAAAAATTAAATGTTTTTGAAAATACTTAATCCCTTTTTACTTAGAATTATCGAAACAAATTCACAGAACATATTGTTGCCAATGGTATAGGTGGGTTTGGATTAAATGAAATGGATGTTTGACAAATTAGAGAAGGCATCATTATAATTCATATTATCTATATTAATAAAAAGAATTGTCCTCGATGTCCAGCAAAATCTACTGAACGCAGATATCTGAAATTTTAAACATAGGTGGGCTGAAGGGTCGGAAAATGCACCTCGAAGCCGGAATTTTAATTTTAGTTTTCGTTCGTGAGTTATGAGTGAAAAACGGGCAAAAAACGTGCATTTTTTGCGTTTTCAGAACATAAGTTTTCAGTTATACATTTCAATGTCAAATCAATTACTGTTGGCTTTGGCTATTTTTGTCATACCTTGAAAATAAAACTTTCGCGATCGCTCGAATGTTGTAAGCCGTAAATATGGTCAAACGTTGTTTTATTTGGACGAATCTCACTATACAGAGGTTTTCTGGGCCAAGAAACTCGAATCTGAGGTCGCTTTTACCAGACGATGCTATCTAATCGTGGTATGTAGTCCACGTGATTTAGGAGTTAATAAATATAATGATTTTACTATTATCCCCTTAATTTTTAATTTTTGAAATAATTATCGCGGGCGAAGCCGCGGGCACATGCTAGTAGTAATATAAAATATTTTAATTTTGTCCTTTGTTTATTATTGTTTATTATTATGTTATTATATATTCCATTTTTTAAATACCTACTTTGAAGTGTCTTTTTTTTTTTAATTCTTCATGTCATATTTTCATAAATATAAGATCATTTTATAAGTCATTTTTCAGGCATTTTTAGGTTGTCAACTTCCAGGCCCAAGTAATAATTTTATCGTTCTATTTTTCTCATTTTCATTTAATTCACCGAGTTCACCTGCTTTTATGTAAATTCACAATGGCTGAGCACTGAACCGTCTTCATACCTGTAGCTCCTGTGATCAAAAATAGTTATTCGCTGAACACAAGGTTTGCATATATTTATTATATAATCTGCTTAAGAGCTATAGAAGATAAAAAATTAATGTACCACGATTTAAATCTCGTATATAAATAAACACACTATTAATTACGCTATATCATTGTAGCAATGAGGTTAAGCTGAACTAAAACATAAACCAGGCATCTCGCTTATAATGGTACTTATTAACGTCATGTTTTATTTCGTGTTTTATTAATTTCCGTGGTTTAATATTTCACCTTTTGAAACGGAATAAAAAAATAACGTTCTTAATTACTTCAAGGAACATTAATGCCAGATTGGAAGAAAGTCGAGCAACGCGTCTGGTCGTGACTGCATAATTCACTAATTTACAAACAATGATTTTACTATTATCCCCTTAATTTTTAATTAAGGCATCTCGCTTATAATGGTACTTATTAACGTCATGTTTTATTTCGTGTTTTATTAATTTTCGTGATTTAATATTTCACCTTTTGAAACGGAATAAAAAAATAACGTTCTTAATTACTTCAAGGAACATTAATGCCAGATTGGAAGAAAGTCAAGCAACGCGTCTGGTCGTGACTGCATAATTCACTAATTTACAAACAAAAAGACAAAATGCCTCTAGTTAAAACAGGACTTTACTTCCCTCCGTCATTAAGCAACTCCAAAAAAATACACAATGACAGAATAGGTAAATTCAGGTTTTTCGTGAACTGATTTGGGCTGTCTTATAAAATAGAACAAAAGAAACTATAGTTCTCAAGCAAATCTTTTATGAACTCTTCTCCTTCTAGTGCCCAAGGGAGTCATTAAGGCTATTAAGTATGGTACAGCTGAAAAGAGATAAGAGAATATCCTACAAACGCTTGTAACCGCACACACTATAGAGGGACTGAAACTTTGAAAACTATTTTATTCGAGGTTCTAACTCGAGTAAAGCGCCACAAACTGCGGCTAAGCGTTGTATTAACTTGTACCATAAAAATGCAATTAAACCCACGAACTGCGAATTTTATAGACACACATTTGTACTAGCGTTTCTCAAAGAAATAAAAAAGTGTTATAAAAGTGACAAATTTTAAAATAAAAATTTCCATTATACATCCATTTCATAATTACGGGTGGGACATTCTGGCATATAATGAAAACTATTTTTGTATATTACACACTAGCTTAAAAGGCCAGGCTAGGGAAAGTTATGTGACTGCATTATTTTCGTGGATTTCATTCTTTAATATTTATTTATAACATGAATTTTGTTGATAGCTACTCTCATTTGTCAGAGACACGTTTCATTTATTTCCAAAGCCTTATGTGAAGACTGCCAAAAATACTGTTGTCAAGTGAACTGTGATTTGGATTTGACAATTCTGTGTAAAAAGGGATTAAGTATTCTAAAAAACATTTGATTTTTGGCATTTAAAATAAAAATTTTGCAAAATCCTTTCTTAGTGAGCACTTACATTATGAAACGAAAATACTGTCAAAATTCCAAGTCTCTTCCTATTATAGTTTAGGCTCTACGTTGATTCTCTGTCAATCAGTCAGTCAGTCACTCACTCACTCACTCACTCAGTCAGTCATTCATTCAGTCAGGGCAAAGCCTCTTATATATTTAGAGATAAATAATAAACTAGAATTGATTCTTCACATTCTGTAAAATTTACAATGCCTTCTTCTTCACACGACATGCAAAGCATTATTTAAATTTTATTTTAAATAATTTAAAATTGTTTTTCAAAATCTATTACGGGTGGGACATAATTTGGACAATGATTTTAACGATGCACAAAAACATTTTATTAGCTGTTCTGCTATTACTGTTAGGGTCTTAATTTTGTTATTAATGAAGATATGTGGGATTAAATACAAATTATAAACTGTTTCCAGATTGTCAGAACATTTATTTAACTCATCAATAATAATTTAGTAAAACTATCAACATTACGGGTGGGACAAAATGTTGCTGTTTGTTATTTTACATAGTAATTAACCATACATACTTTTTGAAGTTAATCTTATGCCAAATTGTGCCTCAAGATGTATATTTTGTCAAATCAAAGAGTGTTAAAATCATGTTAAAAATGGCAAAAAAAAAGGTAACTAGCCTACAATGCAATAAATATGTAAATCGACAGATTTTACACATGAAACAACTTCAAATACAATTAATTCCTTAATATTCAGTGAACTTGAGGTTTTAAACTTATATTTGACCACCCAATTATAATAGTTTTATAACATCTTTCTTTGAGGGAAAAAGTTACCATATTTTATGAAATGGCTGTATAACACTATTGTATAACAGTATTGGATGGCCGGTTTCTATAAACTCGCGAATTACCTATGGGTAAATTATCCAATGAACAGAATTTACACAAGAATAACTTTTACAAACACAAATAATTTAAAGATAGCAATTACATACACTTGTGGCGAATTTCTAGATAAATGTCCTCTGGGTAAATATGAAAATGACAGAAAAAATGTTCCTACAAACCCGGGCTAGATCTTTCCAAGGGTAAATCGTCGGGTTAATTTATCCTTTCATGGATGGCTGGATAAAATTTAACCTGTTTGTAGGATCAATAATAATTTAAACAATGAGAAACAACGCCTTCTGGATTAAATTAACTGTACAACTCCAAGGCCTTGCTCATTATATCATTTTGGGTGAAATGGAACTAATTTGCCCATGGATAATTTACCCATAGGTAATTCACAAGTTTGTAGAAACCGGGCAGTAGTCGCGATATGACTTGTCCAACTATCGATAACAACCTTTTTATCAAATACATCGCCCCACCCTTGATTATGAACACTGACTTTCAAAATAAAGTGTCCAAAGATAATAAATTCATCAATTATTTCACAAGTCCTTTCTGTTAGTGATACGATGTACTAGCGCAGTTATATCGTGTGAATATTAGGCTATTCTTGCGCTATAATGTGATTAATGACTGGAATTGATGCATCAGATTTTTTGACACGCTACTTCAAAATACATCGGACTGACCGGCTGACGCACAATCAATTTTGCCTATCATTACATTGTTATTCAGCGAACGGTATTCACTAATGGAGCATTATCTCTACGTTGCAACTGGATTCGATCATGAAAAATAACACTCCAAACAATTTTTTACAACACACCATTCGGCAACTGCACTACAAACCGGAATTCAATTCCGGATGACGTCACTGGAATATTTCTTTCAACCTAATCCTTTATTTATGGCACTATGGCCTTGGGGTCGACTCATTCTCAAACATAATTAATTACCAGAAGCAATTATGTGGGTAAAAGCGGACGGTGATTAACGCTGAAAACCTTACATTCACTCAAAATGTCTAAACATCTTGGAACCTCAATTTTCTTTACCCTATGGGACATCATGGCCTGTATAGAGTAAACTTTGCTGTACGTACACCATTATTGTTTCAAAATGTCATTTATTACATGGCCTATCTGCAAAAGGAGATATAAACTTTAACTAAATGAGCATTTTAAAACTCGTATAAGCCTAATAATAAGCACAACATCAGTGTTACGATGTATATATATATATATGAAGCAATGAAACTTATCACCTCCGGTCAAACCAAATTTTACGATTTTTTTTGTGCCCACCCTTACCCCCGGAGTGCTAAGCAATTAAGCCTAAACCTCCGGTCAAACCAAATTTTGGTAACCATATGTGATGTGTGTATACCTATTGTGCCCTTATGTACATCCGTAGGGGATGTTGATGTTGTGACGTGTTTGGGCTGTGTACTTGTGTCTTTGTATTTTTGCGCAGGATAGACCTAAGTGCGGACAGGTCTTATGTGCAATATTTCCCGAGTATGTTTTTTTAGTGGTTTGTAGTTATTTATTCTAGAGATTTGTAGTGCGTGTATCTGTTTGAGGGGATTATTGACCAGTCCGGCATTCGCCTAAGAACGAGGGAAACCCCTCAAAAACCTCGTTCGGACTGGAGTAGTATCCAAATGACCGTCTACTTTGGTGTGTTAATTTACTATAGACTTATCGAGAAGTGCTGTTTTTGCAAAGGTTTTAAGTGCTGGGAAGGTGTTTTTACGCGTCCAGTTTACGATAGATTGATTATGCCATGGAGGCATATTTAAAGAATAAAACAGCTGATGAAAAGTCTATCGCCGATAGCGAGAAGATCGATTTTCTCGCCATGGGCTATGCCGCTTACAGTGACACATATGATGTTGTGTTTTATTTATTTATTTTCGTGGCTTTTAATTATTCATTACATGCATAAGGGTGTGAGTATTCGGTATATTGTCAAAATACAGTATAATAATGAAGGTTCTAATTTTTCAGAATAAATTTATCATAGGTAATCCCACGAGAGTTGACGAGTTGGATTTATTAAGACCATTCCATGAATAAAAATGTAACAGATTATACAAATAATAATTACTTTCGTGCCTTTGTTGTATAAAAACAAAACTAACAGCTGCGAGATCACGACATACTATGAATCAACCATCCGTGAATCGATTCGAGTTACCATGTTGTCATCAGGGCTACCAATGGTGCATAGAAGACATAGTTAACAACAGAACAGAATAAAAGCACACCAACTAGCTTGCACCAATTCGAAATTGTGCTTTAATCAATGTACAATTATATCATCTCAATTTCCATACAAGTTATGTTGTATCAAATAATCTGATTTCGTGCTGCTTAGTGGCAGTATGTGATGTATTAATCACTGCACACTGATGCTAACGTGCCCAGTAACAATCAGACGATTTTATCGATAAAACAGCATCCTCATATTAATAGCAAGCATTTTATTAGATAAACGTTCGTGATTGGCCTGTATCCTAGGAATTGCTAAACGTTATTGGTCAATATCATACATGTGGCTTATGAGTGGAATAGCCGGTAAAATCCAGACCTTTCGTTATATGACCGTATATTTACTTTCATTACTCAACTGAATTTGTTTTCAGATATACATAACTAACCTAATTTATTGCCTATAATTCAAAGCAATTCATCTTCGGTAAATTAAAATAATCAAATCATGCTTTCGGTACGAATTTTATCAGATACATTTTACCACTTTGACTTGGCTTTGTATAAGGCCCCTCGAGGAGAACGGTTCCGTGTGAATTTAAATTACAAAGCCATCAGTACATCAAAGTGTTCTTGTCCTCCAGGAAAACAAAGCAGGCCACGGTATTAAACTCGCCATGGCCGTCCTATTTAAATACATGAACAAAGCCCATGCTTAATGAGGTATAAATGAGATTTTCAATCAGGAGGCCTTTACGTAGGTTCTTTCTTTGAGGCCATGAAAAGCTTTTTACAATCTAAATGACATCCTTTGAAAAGTTGATAATAATGTAGTTTGATTGTGCAATTTAAGGTGCAAAGAACATCACAATGCGTTATGATATTATTATACAGGAAAAACCTCGTAGTAATGGGTCTAGAGGGAAAGAAAATGTCCTGAGAAAAATAATTTAATTTCCTTCAAGAGCCAAACGAATACATGTTGAATCTTCGTAGAAAACTAGGCGAAAAAAGTATGATATTGCATTTATTGCTTTTACTATCTATTGTGCCCATATTTATTTTGTTTTGTGTTATGTATTTAAGGGAAGAAGATACATTCTATCTCCGCCATGTTTAATTTGGCAATTTCAATGTAGGCCTACCTTTTATCTAGAACTGTAAATAGTATAAATTTGAAATTTTTTACACTTAATTTACACTTATTGGCAACAAAATTAATTTTTTTTATAGAAGTATCTTGAAAATGTGGTATATAGAATTTTTGTAATGATTTCTCTTTTTTGCAAATTTTTCAAATGAAAATTTTTATCATAAGTCTTAATATTGGTATCAGGAAGTTACAAAATGTCAGATCCTGCTAATATAACATATAAATAGACTGTAAAATTTTCAGTGTTCTGGGATGGTTAGTTACAAAGAAAAACTACATAAAGCTAGAAAAAATAAAAGCTATAAAATACTTTAAAGTCCTACTTTACTGTTTGTAGATCCACCACTTGCCATATTGCTTGCATAATCTAACTTAAATTCAGTTCAATTAAATTCAATTCAGTGTTTGCCATGAGCTTCATAAGAAGGAATGGACAATGGACAATTGAATTTGACGCAGAACAGCATAACAGCCCTATAATAAAGACTTGCTTCGCACGTAAGGGGCTCCACCCCCATTCCGAGACGTTACCATCTCGGCCACCTCGCACGGTTTACGGAAATAGTTTCTATCGCTAGCATGTCTTCAAAGCGAAGTATATTGCAACTTCCAAAGCCCTATGTGAACACTGTTGGTAATACCGTTGCCTTGGAAACCGATCCCTTTTTCGGGGGTTTTTAGAGCTAAAAATTAAAAAAAAAAAAAAAACTTTCGGAATTTTCCTGTTGTTTGCAGCCTAAAAGCTGTAACAAATTTGAAGTTTCTATCTCATATGGAAGTGGGCAAACATTAATGTCAGTGAGTGAGTGAGTCAGCCATGCGGCTTTATATTATAGGGATATAAATAGTTTGTCATACAAGCTATCATTAGGACCATTAATTAGGCTTTATACACTTCAATCTATGAAATTAAGCATTAAAATAAAATTATTATTTTAACCTGTTACTCCCCTTAAGAAAAGTACTAATATTTGTACTAATATTATGTACTTATTATTATTATGCTTATTATTTTGAAGTGGCGATCATATTATTATTTAATTGCAGTGAGCATTTTAAATATATTTTTAAAATATTGGTTAACATATATAGGTCCTATCTTTTCGTAATATGTTCTTGTTAATCAGATTTGGCTTTTCTTGCATCTAGTACCGTAGTTCAAGTCTTTTATAAAAGTATGTTCTCTGAAGTTGACAAAAGCATTGATTGAGAAAACAGGAAGTGTTGAAGTGGTAGGGATAAATACTTGATGAAGTGTCATGGATATCTTGCGTTCCTTGTGCTTGTTTTTCATGGAATTCTGTGCATTCTTTGCAGAACAATCGATACACGCCTCGACGCAACTAGTTCCTCGTGTTGCTCCGAGATGGCACTGCGTTGCATTAAATTCGCAATTGGGTCCTGGGCCAAGCTTTCTGATAGGACATAATATTACAACATTGTCAGTATTTAAAATAAACTTTGACATAGAGCATTCGTTTTTCAAAGTCCTAGAAGAATGTAGATCTATAGGAGGAGTCAAGTCACCGGTTAAAATTATTAAACCACACTCAAAGACAAAACAATCACTAGGCAGAATTGGGAATCGAACCCGGGACCCTTGGCACTTAATATAAAAGAGAAAGATTAATTGACTTTACTGTATGTAATCGACTAAACAATCTCACAAGTTTTTTTTTTTTTTTTTTTTTTTTTTTTTTCCTCCTTAATATTTCAGTTATAGTAACCAAATTATTTCCAGTTTGATAAAACTAGAAAAAATAAATAAATACAGTGAACCGTTTACCCGCTACAGACTGACAAAGAGACATAGGTAGACAGTTGTCATTCCAAAAGCACTATTTTCTTGGTTTATAGGATCATGAAAACATTCGATATGCTGATGATGCAGTATTGATTGCTGATAATTTAGATGATCTTCAGCAACTCGTCAACTTAGTAGGGAAGTATAGTAGAAACTTAGGTCTGAACATCAACGTCAAAAAGACACATTTTATGATTGTCACACGTCAGCCTGACTCCTTTCTAAATGCAGAGCTCCGGTTCAATGAGTCTTTAATACAAAGAGTGGACAAGTTTAAGTACCTTGGAACATGGTTATGTGAAGATTGGAGATCAGACATGGAGATAAAATGTCGCATAGAGAATGCCCGTAATGCTTTCATGAAATTCAAGAAAGTTCTCACAAGCACAGATCTAAATTTAAACGTCAGAGTTCGATTTGTAAGATGTTACATCTGGTCTATACTTCTGTATGGTTCTGAAGGATGGACACTGAATACAACAACAGCAAAAAAAGATCGAGGCCTTTGAAATGTGGATCTACCGTAGAATGCTTAAAATTCCGTGGACAGCAAGAATAACTAATACCGAAATATTGCAACGGCTACACAAACAAAGAGAAATACTAAGAATTTTTAAAAGAAGAAAAACTGCATACTTAGGACATCTATTACGGAATACTAAATATATGCTTCTACAGTTGATAATAGAAGGGAAAGTAGAAGGTAAAAGAAGAAGAGGGCGAAAAAGAATATCTTGGCTGGATAACATTAAGCAGTGGACAGGATTACCAAGGGTAGTTCAACTATTACATACTGTGGTTCATAGAATGAAGATGCATCATGTGGTCGCCAACATCCATTAATGGATAGGAAGAAGAAGAAGAAGAAGAAGAAGAAGAAGAAGAAGGATCATGAAACATGTATTCCCAGTGTCAATTTTAATTTTTTGTGACGATCAAAATATGCTACTTTCCCTACACTACGTGTATGCCAATATACTATTTTATATTCAGGATTCGGTCTAAGTTACCTTGAAAACTTGAAATCGAATTTCAGGGTCTACCTCTACCAACTACCCTTCGTGTGCCGATGTCTAAAAATCTGGGAGCCTCAGACTCCTGGAACCCTCTGGGCCTCCATGGCCTGTAATAGGGAACACTTTACTTTACTTTACCTCTACCAACTATGGGAAAAAGTTGCAATATGGGTGGTGTCGCAAATAAAACGTAGGATGGATATTTCACCCGAATAATAAGAGCAGACGTTTAAGAATTGCTGTTACTTTTCACGGCATGCGACTTTTGTTGTAAGGCTTTGTGTTTCGGTCGTTCTTCATATAAATCTGACAGCGAATCCGATACACGGCGGTGTCGATTCCAGTTTCCGAGCTCCAATACACATGTGATTAATGGCTAAGGAAGAGAACCGAGAGAAATTATTTAGAAGGCGTTGAATTTACCATGAAGCCACCGTTCACGTGATAATGGCGATTCTTTTCTATAGCAATACACAAGCCATGAATAAGCTGCGGCTGCCAGTGGATTATTTAACATTTGCAATTCATGTTCCTTTGTTCGGACTACAGTTTCTTTATTTAGTTCATGTTGTGTTTGTGGCGTGCTAGTACGAAACTGTCGTAATATAGTGCGAAAAAATCCTTAGCAGTTCCATGTGTTTAGGTCTAAAATTAGGGTAATCCATAAGTTACTAATATAACTAATTTGAACATTATTAGTATATTATCATGTCCGCCGGCGTGGTCCTGTGGTTAGCGTCGCTGACTACAGATCCGTCGGCCCGGGTTCGATTCCCGGTACCTCCTCGGATTTTTGTGAGGTAGGGAGGTCTGGTAGGGGTGCACTCAGCCTCGTGATTCAAATTGAGGAGCTACTTGATAGAGAAGTAGCGGCTCCGGTCAAGAAAACCACCATTAACGGCTGTGGGTGTCGGCATGTTGACCACATGCCCCCCAATCCTGTCATCTGCCTACGGGAGATGACGCAGCGGTCGGGTGGTAGGCCAAATCCCTCCAGGGATGTAGCGCAACGGAGTTTAGTTTAGTTTTAGTATATTATCATTAGGGGGCGGATTTCTGTGACATGTCATATTTTTCCCCTTTACATTATTTCGGGTTTCCGATTAATTTAAATCCAAATCCAAGCATCCTGGTGAAAATGGAACGGCTTTTATTGTGCATATAACTGCATATTTAGGAAATTTTCAACTAATGTAGCATATTTAGTATGAATATGTATATTTAGGTCATATTTTTGGTATATTTGTGTGCATATTAAAGAAATTTTGAAGTTTAATATCATATTTTGTAAATTTTGCATTATAATGATACTTTTTGAAAATATAGATATTTTAAGTAATTAACATTATATTTTAATCAAATGTATTGTAATGAAACTTAAAAGAATATGTGGTAAAGTCATATTTTAAATTTTATTGGTCATATTTTAATGTTTTTTAGGTCATAAATGCATGCATATATCCTATTTTTAGGTCATAGAAATCCGCCCCCCTAGTTATCAGTATTATTAATATTAATGTTACTTAATTATTATCATTCCTTTTATTATTAATTTTTTTCTGTGGTTGATGTATAGCCTATATTATTTAATTTTTCATTTCTTTTCCTTATCCCATATCATTGTACCGCTATTTAAATTAAAATATTATTGTATTAATTTTGTAATTGCCTGATTGTATTGAAATTATTGTAAATTAATTATTTTAACTTTATAATGTAAATTTTTGTATCTGGTTAAGTAAAAGAGAAGGTCTTAACTCTGCCAAATAAAGTAAAACAGTTTATTATTACTATTATTATTATTAAAAATGTTAGAGAATTACAGATACTCTAGATCTACTTTCTTAACAAAATATTCTCATGATACCTTTGTAACCGCCATTGTTGTACGGGTCAACTTTTATAAAATTTCTCTAGAAAACCATGATGCGCAAACTAGTAGGACCCGCGCAATTAGTTCACTTGTTGGCCTTCGACCTCTCAAAATAACAATAATTAAAATATGAAGGAAAACTCAGATTTCTTTACATGGTTGTTATAAATATTGGTTTAATTAAACACGGAAATGTATATACATACATATATATGTATATATAATAATAATAATAATTTTTATTATCTGTTTTCCGTACATACAGTACCGGTACAGATAGAATTGTCAAATAAAAAACACAGAAAAATAACAAAATACAATACAATACAATACAATTAAAAACTAAAAAATTCATTTAAATCATAATACGAATTCTTACGTAAAAATGTCTTTAGCCTTAACTTGTACAGATATATATATACACATATATATCTACTCTAATTTCTTTACGCGAATATTTGGTTGCATGTTATGAACAGGGTCCAGATTCTGATGACATGTCATCTTTTTATTGATGCTACATAGTCATTGCCAACTTGTAGATAAGTCGTAATCATGGCTCTAGATTATAGAAATGTATTTTTTATTAGGTCATTTTTTTGTCATTTTATGCAATTTTATATTTTTAGGACATTTATTTCAATTTTACTTCATTATTTTGTCATTATCGTGTCATCTGCTTCCTTATTTAGTTATTTTCATGCACTTACATTAAGTATATTAACTTTATTGTCGTCTTTGAAGAATTTTTTTTTTAATGAAAGATGGACACACTCGGTGTTCAAGTGTTGCCATGTCTCAGTCGGAAACGAGAATCAAAGAAACGCCAAAGTATTTAGACCTACACCATCCTTTCTGCATTTTTTTCTTACAATTATGTACAAATTACTCTATAACTTTGCGTGTACAATAATAATTTTTTATAAATAAAATATAAATTTTTAGGTCATACTTTATAGTTATTAAGTCCTTTTCTTTAAAATTTTTGGGACATAAGTTATATAGGTCATTTTCCAAACAATTTTAGGTCATCAGAATCCGGGCCCTGGTTATGAACAAGGATTAAAAATAATCGCGAAACTGTAAGGCAACGGAAAATTGTTATACTAGCATATTAGTATTATTATTACTAGCATGTGCCCGCGGCTTCGCACGCGATAATTATTTCAAAAATTAAAAATTAAGAGCATAATTGTTAAATCATTATATTTATTAACATATCACGATTAGATAGCGTCACCTGGTAAAAGCGACCTCAGATTCGAGTTCCTTGGTCCAGAAAACCCCTGTATAGTGAGTTTCGTCCAAATAAAACAATGTTTGACCATATTAGGGCTTACAACATTCAAGCGATCGCGAAAGTTTTATTTCAAGGTATGACAAAAATAGACAAAGCCAACTGTAATTGTCTAACTTCCATTTAATTTAATTCCAAACCCATCTGAAACCCACTGGCAACAATATGTTTTAATGTCAAATGTGATTCGGATTCGATAATTCTCTGTAAAAAGGGATTAAGTATTCTCAAAAACATTTAATTTTTGGCATTTACAATCAGAATTTTTCAAAATCCTTTCTTAGTGAGCACCTACATTATGAAACGAAGGTACTGTCAAAATTCCAAGTCTCTACCTGTTATAGTTTAGGCTCTACGTTGATTCCTGTCAGTCAGTCAGTCATTCATTCAGTCAGTCAGGACAAAGCCTTTTATATATATAGAGATTATAGGGTTTTAAGTTTTGGATATTCAATAAATAATAATAATAATGATAATGAAGATGAAAATGATCATTTTATTAGTGATAATATTGGCTTTTCTTGTGGGGAGAAGGTAGGCTACCTTGAAATAGCTGAATATACCCATTTTTATTTTATTGCTTAATTTAATGCTGGATGAAGTAGCACTTCTATTAGCATTCCTCTCCACTTAAAAGAGAATTCTCAAACCTTTCTTACTTTTTCAACAAAAGTCTCATGAGGTCGTGACCTGCAAGAGGGAACTTTACCATTGGCCACTGCATGAAAGCAGGGACGACATAGCAACGACTTCCTGGACTTCACAGCTGAAAAACCGCAGAAATAATGTTCAACTTTTCCGGTTTCCAAGACAACGTTAACCATCTTATTGTTAAGATAACTGATGTAGTTTGAAAGTGACATAAACAATTCTTTAAAATTTCTCGATGCAGTAAGAAGAGTTAGTTGAGAGTTCCAAAACTTCACAAATCAAAAATGATGGGGTGGTTCTGAGAACCTGCCAAACATCCTTTGGGGGGGTGGGAGGGTATAGGAAATCGAACGCAAAATATGTGTTCTGGCTTGTGAGCGTTGAAAATCTGAAAAACCAACAAAAAGGAGGGGGAAATATGGGAGGAAAGAGTATTAACAAAGGCAGAAAAGGATAGAAAGAAGGCGTGTGTGAGAAAGATAAGGCAGTAATAACAGAGACTTTCAGTACGAATTTCTATGGAGTGTCGTATTGCAAGGGAGAAATGTAAATATAAGATATATTCATGCATGTAATATACAGGGATTGAAATTGACAATGGAGCCACGGATTCAAGAAAAATCTGCAAGTCCAATATAAAATAGTCTGACAAATATAAAATACACGCCATAACTATTTAATATTTAGTTATATAGATAGAGTTCTTAATTTTTACATTCTGCAATAAATGACCCGTTATTTTTACGACCATACTACACTGACCGGCAAAAAAAAAACCAATCACTGTAAAATTTGTTGTAATTTTAAGATAAACATAATTTTGATTGGATGTTCATAAATTGTTGTCGGTGAGGATGAATTATTATTTTTATTGGACCATTAGCTATAGATACAGCATATCTGCTTTCTTCATATCTTCACTTTATCACCAAACAAAACAAAACAAAACACATCGCAATAGGGCGATTCCTATCTGATTATGTGCACTAGCTTGTCATACACATTGCAAGGTGTTTCATTGTTGTATTGCGTCATTTCCTTCCAAACTGAAAGGAAACTGTTGCCCTTCGCATTATGCCTCTCAGTCCCAAAGACGTTGCCAAAACAGTTGCTCTAATTGATGATGGATGGAGCCTCCGTTATGCCCCTGCAACCTTAGGCTCACCATTCACCACGGTGCAAAAGGCAACGTGGGGAATTAAGTGTGAAATGGGTCATTAAATTTTAATCTTAAAAAGTATACAATTACAATAATATTATTTCAAGCACTAGACCTACTACATAATTTTTATTTAAACTTAATTTTTAACAATTTCTTTAAGTGATCGGTTTTTTTTTGCCGGTCAGTGTATTATAGGGTTATTATACAGAGTATTAATGAATAACACCGAAATATTTTACCTGTGTGTAGAGGGAACATAGACAAGCAATTTTTATACAGAGGTGTTTTTCTATTAATTCAATTTTTCCTCTGACAGCATAAATTCTCCCAGGGCATGGCCACCGCTGGCTACTAACATTTGAAAAAATGCAAAACAAAGGAACTTCGTTGTTAATACTGGAGTTATGAATATAAAAAAAACTGATGCAGTGGTGACGAGTCATGCAATTAGTCTGTAAATTCTTCAGATTATGGAAACACTAAATTATGACAAAGCTGTTGATGAATGATTAAGAATCAGGGTTTTGTTGATCACTAAGAAGAAGGCATGAAGTCAATTTATTGAAAGTTTTAACACTATTTCCCTTAATTATTGACTTATGAGCACTAAATTTTGATGACTTTAATGCCCTTTAGCATACACATTTTATATCATAGAGCAAAAATCTCCAAATAAAAGTTGCTTGTTTATGTCCCTTCTACACACAGGTAATATATATATATATGTATATATATATATATATATATATAACATAAGTAATGTATGTTAAATTATGACTAAATTATCTTTATCATAATAACTTAATAGCAGACTATAATCTTCTCTATCTTCTCTATATATAAAAGGCTTTGTCCTGACTGACAGGAATCAACGTACAGCCTAAACTATAACAGTTAGAGACTTGGAACTTTGATAGTACCTTCGTTTCATAATGTAGGTGCTCACTAAGAAAGGATTTTGAAAAATTTTGATTCTAAATGCCAAAAATTAAATGTTTTTGAAAATACTTAATCCCTTTTTACATAGAATTATCAATTCCAAATCACAGAATATATTGTTGCCAAATGGTATCAGATGGGCTTGGAAAAAACAAATGAAATGCACTTTTGACAAATAAGAGAAGTTATCAAAATAATTCATGTTATAAATAAATATTACAGAATGAAATCCACTAAAATAATGGAATCACATAACTTTCTCTACCCTGGACATAGAGAAAACAAAACTAGGTATGGTAATGTGTATGTTATTATATTATATCGCAGGTTTTGGAGAGAAAAGTATGAAAGTGATAATTCTTTATGGTAACATAAGAGTGGGAAATTTCCCGCCTCGATATTACAATTTTAGGAATTTCTGTTTCTTCTTATTTAAACCTCTACCAGGCTTGCTGTGCACTGTACAAGCGATGGGATGCAACATTCTAGATCCTCTATGAGCCATAAAAAACTATATCAAGCGTTTTCTGAGGGAATAGTTTGAGTGTAATAAGTCGTTCTTCCTATTTCAAATTATAAATGCCTATATAAGGACCTAGAATTTAAAATTGAAAATCCTTCATAAGTTAATTTCCAATTACAAAATACAAAATACAAAACCCGGGCGACGCCGGGTCTTTTAAGCTAGTAAATTATAATCTATTATACATATTGCTTTCTATATTTATTGCATAACCTATATAAAAAATCGTAACAACCGGAACATGCTAGATTTAGGCAGCAAGCCCAAGGCGTTTCAGGTACCCTGCTATTGCGTTCCCGACTTCTTATTATTTTTTTTGTTATTCCACAGTAGTAGGCCTATCTCCTGTAGTAGCCTAAAGACGCCCACTTTGACCAAATCTGGGATCACACGTTAGATATTCATGACAAGCGATGTTAAACAACATTGATATTCGTGTTTGTACAGAAGCTAGCCACCTAGCTAGACACCTCTCGAATGCTAATCGCTTGCGAACAAACATC